>CM062810.1:944697542-945306845 GCA_031772625.1 Pinus tabuliformis
TTGGAAAATGATCAGGGCCAAGTCTATAGGCTCAAGGCTCAAGGGAGTATGGGGGACAATGTTCTTATTCTGGTGATACCTCCCACCTCCGGAAGGTTATTAATTATATATGCTTGTTGTCATGGGTGGTATAATGACGCAGTGTTGTTTGACGTTTCATTTGTTTTTTTGGCCATTCATAAAGATAATGCTTGTTTTTCAAGTGGTTCTCTATAAAAATTATATTTCAAGTTTTCCTACACTATCTTAACTTATGGCCTCTGTATAGTGGGCTAGGTTACAAGCGCAGGAAGGTGGGAGAAGGGTGAAGAAAGGGGGCCTGACCTTGGTAGATATGGTGAAGTCTCATCCTCGCGGTGGAGCCTTAGCTCGAGGAAGAAGAGGTAGAAGACACTAGGAAGAAAAAGGAAAAGAGGTTGGTCCATCTTCTAGTCGGACTGAGTGGCAAAGGACTGTGTGGCAGAGGACTGAGCAGCAGGATACTGCGCAGAAGGTGACTACATGGCAAGGGACTTCCTGGCAGGGGACAATGTGTAGGGGGCTTGTTCGATAGAGGACTACGCAGCAAGGAATAATGCGGTAGGGAACTGCGCAAGAAGGGGATGCACGGTAGGGGCTGCTTGACAGGGGATTGTGCAACAAGGGAATTCGTAGTAGATGGGTCAAAAAATAAACTCTGAGAATATTCAATCCACAGTCTAGGATTACTATGAAGGGACATCAACGTAAATGAAATGATTGATTGTGAATTGGGAGGCAGATTTGAATTTGTAAGTTGCACTTGAACCACCAACTAAAGACTATGGGGGAACTAATCATGGACCTTGGGTACACGTGAGACTGTCTCACCCCATTCTGATAGTCCATTCAGCTTTATGGGTTAATGAAGTTCATAGTAGCCAAAGAAATGGTTGCAACCACAAACACAACGTTGCACAGTGAGATCGAGCCAAGCCTACAAGACATTCAAAATGAGCTCCAACTTATCCAACGTTAGATATAGAATCATAATTCCCATCTAGGCCGCATCAAGTGACATATACCATTCTGCCAAAATCTAAATTACCAATATCAAGTGCTAAAGATCATACTTTGGTGGAATCATCAAATTATCAGTAGGTTGAAGTTATGATTGTTAATTTTGGTTCTTTATGTTGTGTATCATTTATGTTTTCAGTATGATGCTAATTAGTTGGTTTCCAGACTATCAACCTTTTAAGGCTTGGCTAAAGAGATTCAAACTATTTATGTTTTGGATGACTTAAATGTGGTTCGGTGGCCAACAGATTTGGTTTCCCACTAGGCAAGTGGAGGCCACCGAACGCACATATATTTGTAACCTTTCTATTTATAGATGAATGAATGAAAGGTACTGCTAAGCTTACAAATAAATTAAATTTACCACCCTTTTCATTGGTCCCCCCCTATGATATCAATTACACCTCAAATGAATGCCTTGTGTTAAGCCATAGATCTATTTTTATCACTGCTAAATCAGGATGCCCATGAATTCTTGGTCAACAGGATTATCAGAGCTTTTAATTCTCGGGACTAGATGAATACTAGTGTCCCGAACGGGCTTTAAAGCTTCACAAGAGCTAGGAAAATGGTGCAAATATATAGACGATCACGGGACAAAATCTCATGGGAAAGTGGATTATCAGTGGTGTTAGAGATCATAATACGAAAAGGGTTAACACCAATGTTTAATATTATTCGAATGCCATTGATTTAAGAATTTAATCCATTTGGAATATATGCCACGAAATGTTATAACTCCTACAATTCTTCCTCAATAAGAATCTCCCCTTGTTTATCTCATATTGGTGATAGTCAGTAGGAGGATTTTTGAGTTCGTCAGAAGACAACATATTATTGATGTTGAATCGATCTATAATCTACTCATATTTTCAATGCACCCCCCATATCTCCAATCAACAATCTATAGCCTTTTTTAATGACCTCAATGGACAACGTATTTAGTTCCCACCCATTAACTATAGATTAACATAGACAATGAAAAGAACTTGATTCATAAGAGCCATATTGATCTCACTCCTCAAAAATGGGTTCAATCTTGTTCTATTGGACTCTCATGCCCTTGTACCCATTTTTCCTTGAAACCAAACTAGCCTTGAGAATCCTACATTCATTTTTTGTTGTACTACATCAATCCTAGACTTAACATTCATATATTCAACCAAAGGGTCATTCATATATTAACGCAAAGGCATACAATTACTCTCAAAGGCAAGGATATTTGACAAAGAAAATAAACATGCTTTTCTTTATTCAAAACATTATACACTAGTAAAAGGATTGACTATAAAATTTGCGCATACCTTGACTCTATTAGACCTCTAACTAATTTATAGGTCGATGAAAAATGTCTTGTTGTCTATCCTTATTACCTCCTATGGACCCAACTGTCAGGAATTAGAGAAATTTTGAGGTCTAAAATAGGCCTTCTAAGCAATATTATAAAATAATAGTGGAAATAATAACATAAGATTAGATTACCTCGTCAAGTTTTGGAGGTAGAAAAGAAAAAATTATTTTTCAACAAATATTTTCAACTTATCTCCCTACAATTTTATTTAAATTTTGAGCGGGAGCGTTCATTGGATGCATAATTTAATTTTTCATCCAAGGAGTACCCATGTTCCATACTTTTGATGGACCTTACTGTTGGGTTGTGTTATATTCTTTCCACGACTAACCTATGTAGTGAACTGGGGGGTTAGAGGGGGGGAGGAGCCCCCCATTCGTTGTGTTGAACGTGCAGTGAAGGGGTCACAGGGGGGCGGCAGCCCCCCTGTTCAGGGGGTTTGAGGGGGGTGGGTAGCCCCCCTCTATGGGGTCCGGGGTAGCGCCCTGGCAAAAGCTTTTTTGGACCCTATATTAGGTTGGGCGAACCTACCTATGGTTTTCGGTCCATGGTTTTGTATGCTTCGGCATGTATATATATGTATTATAACATTGAAAGGAATATAATGAAAAAATCAAGCTGGTAGTCCCGGTTTTGGGATCCAGGGGAAATTCTTTGTGTATATGTGTTTTATGTGTTATTCTCTTACATGTTTATTTTCTGTGTTTTAGAATTCGTATTCAGGTAATTTCTGTACGGTATTAAAACCTGCATTTGATATCATAGCTGTTTTGGCTTCAAGGGGATGCCTTTGTTGCTGAGGGGTTTTGCTCAGGCCTGTGGTAGACCCTGTTCAGTGGGAGATCTACGAAATCGATTTTGGTGGTGAAAGAAGATGGCGGGTAGTGGAAAGATAGAGATCGAGAAATTTAATGGTCAAAGTTTTGAGTTGTGGAAACTCAAGATGGAGGATCTGTTGGTGGATAAAGATTAGTGGATCGCAGTAGATCTGGGTACTAAACCAACTAGAGTGTTCAATGAATAATGGAAGAAGTTGGATCGGAAGGCAAAGAGCACAATACAATTGTGTGTCTCAGATTCAGTATTGTTGAATGTATCAGGGAAAGCTATGGCAAAGGCTTTATGGGACAAGTTAGGGACTTTGTACCAATCTCAGTCTCTGGTGAATAAACTATTCTTGCAGAAAAAGCTATATAACCTGAGGATGAAAGATGGAGACTCGGTGACAGAACATCTAAATGCATTTAAAACTATGGTAAGTCAGTTAGCATCTATTGATATTAAAATTTCATATGAAGATAAGTGCATCAGTTTTTTGTGTTCTCTACCAGATTCGTGGGATAGTTTGGTTATTGCAATAGGTAGCAATGCAACTGCCTTGCATTTTGATGAAATAGTCTCATCCTTTCTGACGGAGGAGATGAGACGGAAAAATATAGAGAGCCAGAATGGTGATGCATTGTCTGTACAAGGATGGTCCCAGAACGGAAACAAAAATAAGTCATCGAGTGGGAGATCTAAATCTAGAGGGAGATCTAAATCTCCAAGAAAACCTGTAAAGGTAGTGTGCTGGAAATGCAGAAAGGAAGGGCACTTCAAAAGGGACTGTAAATCTAAAGCTCCTGATAAAGGAAAGGGATCTAATGATGCTCCTTTTGTAGAGGCAAAAACCACCTCTGATGAAGGTGGGGATGTGTACTTGGCTTCTTTAATTACACATGTAGATCATGAGGCATGGTTGATTGAATCAGGTGCATCCTTTCACTTCACTTAGCATAGAGAGTCGTTCTGTGAGTATGAGAAATACAATGGTGGTGATGTCTTTTTGTGGGATGACAGGAAGGCTAGAATCATTGGTCGCGGAAAAGTAAAGTTGAATTTGCAAGGTGGAAGGGTTAGAACAATTCTGGGTGTTCTACATATTCCTGCATTGGCCAAAAATTTGATTCCTGTAAGCAAGCTAGATTATGTAGGTGTAAAAATAGTGTTCAAGAAGGATACTTGCAAAATGGTTTAGGGAGCACTGGTATTGATTCGGGGAGTTCGAATTGGAACTCTGTACAAGCTGCAAGGTAGCACTGTTATTGATGGGTGCAACAGTTCTGTGGTTCCTGAAAGTGGAGTAGAAAATCTGGTGGTCTCTGGAGAGAAGACCATGTTGTGGCATCAAAGCCTTGGACATATTGGAGAGAAGGGCCTTCGAATACTTCATGGTAAAGGTATGGTAGAAGGTATGATTAATAGCTCTCTGGATTTTGATTTCTGTGAAAATTGTGTATATGGGAAGCAGAGTCGGGTGAATTTCCCCTCTGGTGGTAAAAGGGCGAAATAGATATTAGAGTTTGTTCACAGTGATGTGTTTGGACCTGTGAAGGTTCCATCACTGGGTAAGTCTATGTACCATGTATCATTTATAGATGACTTCTCAAGGAATACATGGATATATTTCCTTAAGAAGAAATCTGAAGTCTTTGACAAGATTAAAGAATTTAAGGCTCTGGTGGAAAACCAGACAGAGAAGAAGATAAAGGTGCTGAGGACAGATAATGGTGGAGCGTTTTGCAACAAGGAATTTGAAGAATTTTGTAAGAAGTGTGGTATAGCATGGAAGAAGACTACTCCATATACACCTCAGCAAAATGGAGTTGTAGAAAGAATGAATAAGACGTTGATGGAAAGCACAAGAAGCATGATCAATGGTGCCGAGTTAGGACAGGAATTATGGGCAAAGGCAATGGATATTGCATGTTACCTGGTCAATAGGTCACCGTCGTAAGTGTTGGAGGACAAGACTCCACAAGAAGTATGGACTGGTAAGAAACCCTCTCTTTCACATCTGAGGGTATTTGGATGTGATGCATATGTACATGTTCCAAAGGAGAAGTGAACCAAGTTGGATAATAAATCTGAGAAATGCATCTTTATTGGGTATAAGGATTATTTAAAGGGTTATAATCTTGGGAACCCAGTCACACGGAAGGTTGTGTATAGCCAAGATGTGGTGTTCAAAGAGGTAAAAGATTTTATTAAACATGAAGTCCAACCAAAGGAATTTTAGAAGATAGAGTTTGAGCTTAAGGAGGAAGAATCAGACTCTACAGTAGAGGAGGAATCAGAAGATGAAGAGCCACAAAATCCGGGTGTGAGAAGATCAGTTCGAGAAAGAAGGTAGCTAAAAAGGTATAGTCCATCTACTTTTTGTTCAAATTTTTCTTTATCTATTACTGACGATGATCCTAGAACTATGAAGGAAGCAGTAGATTCAGAGGATAGAAAACTCTGGAAAGAGGCCATGGTTGATGAAATGGCATCTTTCCACAAAAATGAGGCTTGGGATCTGGTGGAGTTGCCGGCTGGAAGGAAACTCATTGGTAGCAAATGGGTGTTCAAGAAGAAGACAAATTCATAAGGAAAATTGGAGAAATACAAAGCTTGGTTGGTAGCAAAAGGTTATTCCCAGGTGCTGGGAATTGATTTTGGTGATATTTTTTCTCCTGTTGCCAAGGTAACTTCTATTAGGTGACTTTTATCTGTTGCTGCTGCTTTTGATTTTGAGGTTGAACATATGGATGTGAAGACAACATTTCTTCATGGGGATCTGGAAGAGGAGATCTACATGAAGCAACCTGAAGTCTTTGCGGTGAAGGGTAAGAAAGAACTAGTATGCAAGTTAAAGAAGTCTTTGTATGGGTTAAAATAGTAACCAAGGATGTAGTATCAGAAATTTGATACATTTATATGGGGACTTGGCTTCACCAGAAGAAAAGCATATCATTGTGTGTATTTTAAATTAATTGGTGACCGTGTTATTTATCTGGTCTTGTATGTGGATGATATGTTGCTGATTGGAAATGATAAAGAAATTATCTAGGATTTGAAGACCCAATTGTCCTCCAAATTCGACATGAAAGATCTTGGTCCTGCAAACTATATTTTGGGCATGGAAATTGAAAGAGATCAGGCAAAGAGGAAGATTTGTTTAAACTAGAGGAAGTATGTCGAGAAAATACTGCAGAGGTTTAATATGCAGGATAGTAAACCGGTGAAGGTTCCTATTCCTGTAAGTGTGAGGTTATCTGCTGAACAGTGTCCCAAGACACAAGAAGAGGAAGAGGACATTTTCCCTGTTCCATATGCAAGTGAAGTCGATAGCCTGATGTATGCAGTGGTCTGTACTAGACTAGACATTGCACATGTAGTGGGAGTATTGAGCAGGTTTATGTCAAAACCATGGAAGGAGCACTGGACAGCAGTGAAGTGAGTTTTCAGGTATTTGCGTGGCACTAGCGACTATGGTTTGTGCTACCAAGGAAGATCAAGATTGGACAAAATGTTGGATATTCATGGCTTTGTTGATTTAGACTAGGCTAGAGATCTGGATCAGAGAAGACCTACAAGTGGGTACGTGTTTAACCTATTTGGAGGTGTAGTAAGTTGGATGAGTAAGAAACAATCTGTAGTGGCACTATCAACTACAGAGGCAGAATACATGGCAGCCACTCATACAAGCAAGGAAGTAGTTTGGTTGCAGAGATTGTGTTCAAGTATGGGGTTAGTACAGGGAGCTATAGGGATAGACTGTGACAGCCAAAGTGCAATTTTCTTGTCAAAGAACCATGCTTATCATTAAAAGACAAAGCACATTGATATTCAGTATCACTTTGTAAGGGATATGATAGAAGACAAAAAGGTGTTGCTGGTAAAGGTGGACACTTTGAAGAATACTGTAGATGCATTGACAAAATCTATGAGCTCTGCGAAGTTCTCCTGGTGTAGAGAAACAATGGGCATTTCAGGGCTGGAAAAATGACTAAGCTCTCCTGTGGAAAGAAAACAACAAGTGGGAGAATGTAGGGTTGTGTTATGTTGTTTCCACGACTAACCTACGTAGTGAACCAAGGGGTTAGAGGGGGGGGCAGAGCCCCCCCTTTTTTGTGCCAATTTCGTAGCGGGGGGGTCACGGGGGGGCGATAGCCCCTCCTATCTCGGGGGTTTGAGGGGGGCAGGTAGCGCCCCTCTACGGGGTCTGGGGCAGCGCCCTGAGAAATTTTTTTTTGGACCCTATATTAGGTTCGGCGAACCTACCTATGGTTTTCATTCCATGGTATTGGATGCTTCAACATGTATATATATGTATTGTAACATTGAAAGGAATATAATGAAAAAATCAAGCTGGTAGTCCTGGTTTTGGGACCAGGGGAAAATATCTATGTATATTTGTTTTATGTGTTATTCTCTCGCATTGTTTATTTTCTGTGTTTTAGAATTCGTATGCAGGTAATTTTTGTACGGGGTTAAAACCTACACCTACTACCCAAAAAATGTGAAATACATGAAAAAATGAGTGGAACCGCTTGAATTTTGAGTAAAATCGTAGGGCGATAAGTTGAAAATACAAGTTGAAAAAGTAATTTTTTTACTGTTTTATTTATTTTTATCTTTTTAGCCTTTTACTCCAAAAATGGTGAATCATCCCCCATGTATGAAATCATCATATTGAATCTTATTGGCTGTTACAAAGTTGATTTTTATTGTACTTTTTGTTTTGAGGCCCATTTTAGAGCTCAAAATTTCTTTAATGGCCTCCTTGAATTTTTTACTATTTCAACTTGTTCCTCTTTCAGCTATATACACCTCTATAGCTTAGAAAATGTTTAGTTTCAAGTGGGAGTTTTTAATTAATAGCTCCCTTAATCAAGATACATCCATCCCTCTTTCCATAAGCTTCATGACATTTTGTATCTTTTATAATGTGCCACATCGACAAGAGTGCTAACTCACTGAAACTTCCTAACAGCCTAGTTTCTCTCTCAAATTTGGAAACTTGTATTTACATGAAATTTCACTATTTATAAAAAAATTATTTGAGTAAAATATCTCCCCTTTATAACATTTCATGTCCCCTTTGGGTCTAGACAAAATTATTTCCTAGGGGTTGATGCTCCTCCATTATACTCCCTAGGTAATTTTTTTCATGACCTCTTAGCCATAGTTAATCAATTGGTTGAATTCCTCTTGGATCCCAAACCTTATGTTGTTGATATCCAAAATCTTTTAGGCATTTTTAATATGTCGTCATCTTCAACTTTCTAGGATCCCATATATTATTTTGTTGCGGTTTGCTTACTTGGTTGATGCTACCTACTATATCCAACCCCATTTTCTTAGTTTTTGCCTCCTTTCTTTGGTGGATTCCATACTAAAAAATTTTCCCAAGATAATTTCTTAAAACCATGCTTTGTTCCTAGGTTATCATTGTTCCCATTCTTCCATCACTATGTAAAGGTTGGTTTTCAAACTTTTTCTCATCTCTGTCATGTTTCACTCATCCCGCCACTAATTCCTTCTCTTCCATATGTTGTTCAATGGTCATTTCATTCATGATTTCAAATTTACTAATTGGAGGACTTGGAAAAGCAATGTACTCATTCCCATATATCTTTTTGCAAAAAAATCCATTATGGCCGTGCACCCTTGATTTGGTGCTTCTTCCTTGCCACTCTATTGAATTCTTATTTTATTCATGATAACAAGATCCATGCTTGCATCAAGATAGGGATGTACATATTTGTTCATGATACTAATTATGACATCTTTAAACCATCTCATGATGATTTTAGTTTTCTTCTTTCTCTTTGAGATCGCTTGGTTTCCCTTCTTGTTATATTCTCTTCGTGTAAAATCTTCTTTCTTCACGTTGCCTCTAGACCAGTTTCTGAATTCTTACATCCTACAACTTTTTATAAACTCCAACTCTTTCTCAATTCTACGATTGCATAGATTCCTCAAGTTTTTTTTCCTCATCATTCCCTTCATCATCTCATATTTATATAAGATAATTGATTCCTATAAGGACACATTCTAGCTTGTTTATGCTTAGCCTTCTTCCTTCTAATATTGGACACAATATTGGGAGCTTGTATATTCCTTTCCAAATGTCTATATTTGGAGATACTTAACGTGCATGGAATCTTTCTCCATTAACATTTAGAAGAAGATAAATCTCTATATTCAAAGTTTGGGATTATGCTCCCCCGCATCAGGTGAATCATTGTGACATTTGTCATAACAATGATTACAATCTCCAGAATGATCGGCCAGTTGGTCTTGCCCATGCTTCAAGCATAGTTTGGCTATCCTGATTTAAAATATTAGGTGATTCAAGCTTTTATGTATCCTTGGTTATCATACAATATGTTCTCCATCTCTCGCTGCATTATGATTTCATCCTACTCTAGCTATATTATGGTCTCCTGGTACTCTTCAGTTGGGCAAAATGTCTATTCCTATGACAGAAAATGGTGTCATAACACACATGCTCTCTCATTGAGGTACCTCTCTAAACACTACAAGTTTCTCTCAAAGTCACTCTGTATCAACAAATATGTCTTCCCATCATCATCATGCCTTCCTTCCTTCTTATTGTGAAACATACCAATTTTGGCCCAACCTTGGCTTTGTATAGCATCTCTGAAAGGTGGTGTGTTTGTATTTCTATTCACGTACCGTTGAGAAATGTTCCATGTCTTGCCTTTACTTGGTGGCTCTGAGAAGCTCGCTAACCTTCCAAACTTACTCTCATGTTATGCTCCCTCTTGATACATAGACTTCTTTGAGGGGATCTCCAGCTTGCTTTAGCTCCATTTTGGAATGATTTGATTTCTCCCCTCCTGTTGTGGATTCAATCACACTATCAAAATGTCTGATCTTGGCATTATCCACTCAGGATTACTTGCGGGGTTACATCCATGGTCATTTCTCGAGAGGCTTGTTCCTTTCAATTGGCTTATAGTAAGCCCCTAAAAGGTCACAGCTCTTGGCTTGTTGTTATTCATGGGTGGTCATTTGTCTGTGGATCTCAGGTCAAAGCCCTTAGTTCAAATCTCTTGGCTTGTTTCTATTTGTCGATGGTCGTTGTCCATGGCTCAGCATGGCCAGTGGCTCATTTGGACTATGATGATTCATCCAAGAATATCATTGTCATTGTGTTTGGATTCATGCTTTTACCAAGTCACTCTACTAAGATGGTTACATTTATAATGTCTTTATGTTTATTGGGTTATGGGATTTTTGTTTTTAAATATATGTGGCTTTGTAGAACATAGCACTTTGTTTTGTAACTAGAATAACTAGGGTAAAGTCCACTTTTTGTAAGTGGCGGTGATTAAATACAATATTTGTAATCTCAAGTTACTTAACTTGTGCTAATAGTCTAGTTTATTGGAAGTAAGAACAATAACACAACGAACTACCTCTTGTTTTGCCTCTCTTAGATAATGAAATACCAAATTTTAAACAAAAAAAACTCTTTAGATTTTGTTTTGTGTTTTCTATGTCTTTCAAGTAAATCTCCCCGTGCCAAAATGATGCATGGGACTACCCAATTCCTTAAGGATACTTTACATATGAATTCTTCATTGGTTTTTGAAACTTCCTCGATTAAAAGTTTTGTGTTCTATTGGTGAAGCCCTTACATTCACTTAAGGGTCCCTTTGGCTTATCTAGGTTGACCTCTTAGAGCAGTCTTTATTCTAATTTGTTTGTGGAATGTCTTGACATTTATTGAACAAAGATTGATCTAATGAAGGTAAATCCATCACCTTAGTCCATGTGGCTTCCTTCCTCACATCTTCATCAACATTTATATTCCATCTCGTTGTCACAAGTTTACTATGCTTCTTTTCATTTGTTGAATTCTCCTTGCCTTTGTCTCTTAGTTATATTTATTCATTGTCGTCTTATTTTATGGAAGCCTTTACTATGTTTCCAAGTTCATTACCTATAGAAATTGCATCGACACACCCCTTTTTGGTTTTAAAATTGCAAATCTCTCTATCCTCATCATTTGTCATCAACTTATTTCATTGTGATGGACTTTTCACATAGTCCATGAGACTCTCAGTAGGTCTCCATTGATCGTCTCAATAATTCTCTTCTATAAGGAATACTCCTTTCTTTGGTTCACAATAGTGAACTTTCGCTTCCTCCTTGTGTTTAGCTATCCTGAGTTCTCCATGCCTCAACTAGGCACTCAAAAATTGCCTCATTTTCCTCCTCAACTTCCTAGCATGTAAGTGTCTAAAAGGCTATTGGATCTCTTTCTTAAGATCCCATCCAATTTCTAGTGTTCACTCTCCATCACTTGTAGAAGCATGTTCACCACTTTCAATCTTTCCTTTAAATAAACCAAATCTATGCAAAACCCTTTATCACTCATATTTATGTGACTTCTCTCTAATCCCTCAACATGACTATCATAAATAATATCCTTATTTTCTATGAGCTCCTTCATGCTCATTGTGAGATGCAAAAAAGCATCCATAAGACACCTCGCCAAGGTTCTCTCTTTTGGGCTTGGCCTTTTGGTATCATAGGTTCTCCTCCTCTATAATCTCTTGAGCCTCCTCTACTCTTTTGTTTTTTACACTTTTATCATATTTTTTGAGAACTTCTCTCTTGAGGACTTCCTTTGTACCCTTCTATTTTCCAACCTTAGTAGGAAAAATTTCTATGCTACAAATTCTCTGTTGCAAGGGTTCTCTACCATGTTCTTTTCTACTACCTTTCATTATCAAATTATTTACTATATTTAAAATAGAAACTAAAGACTGGATTACTTTTCAGGTGTCCTCAACATTGACATCTCCATAATCTTATGCATTCCTTGCTTCAAAGTGTTGCAACTGTCAATCCCCCAGTTCTTCTTATTAGCTGAAAATTTCTTAATTCTTCTCCAAATCCTATGCTTTGATCAAGTCTTTGTATCAATTGATTTCATCCTGTATTATTTCTTTGTCACTAAAGTTTTTTATTTTTGCCTCCTCAGTGAGAAATTTCTTCAATATTTTTCATTGGATGCAAATATCATGTACAACACTTTCCTTATGTTTTATTCAATCTACGGAGCATACTTGTTCTTTGATACCACTTCACACAAAAAACCTTCCTCTTTATTGTGTCATTATAAGCTAACAATTACACCACAAATGAATGCCTTGTAGTAAGCCCTAGATCATTTTTTATCAATCCTAATTCTAGATCCCCAAGAATTATTGGCTGATAGGGTTATTAGAGAGTTTATTTCTTGGGACGTGATGATATCAACTACCAAGGTCCCAACAAGGATTTAAAGCTTTACAAGAGGTAGGCCCACAAGTTCTTCATTTGGGGAGAAATACCATACCACGTGGGTTCATATTAGGGGATATATACTAAGGAAAAAATGACACAATGTATTGAGCATAGAATAGGGGTTAAAGGGTTTTAATATTGGCAAGGATAAAACATGGAGCTCAAAATTAATGAAAAGATATAAAGGGGTATAAAAAATGCTAATGAAAAAATGGAAACACAAAATATCTAGTTACATTAGGGGTTTTTAAAATTGGTAATGTGTATTGGTTCGTATTTGAAGGGGGTTAAATAATGTGATTTTAAGATGTATTTTCAATATGTAGTCAAATTAAGGGTATTGTTTAGTATGATACAAACACATTTGCTATGTTAGACATTCATTGAGTGAAGATCTCATGGTTAGGTCGATGGTATGATGTTGATGGGCGATGACAAGTTTAAAGTTGATGGGAAGGTGGATTATCAATGTTGTCAGAGATGTGAATGCCAAAAGGGTTAAAACCAATGTTCAATATGCTCCTAACACCATTTATTTAAGAACTTAATCCATTTGGCATATATTCTACCGAATTTTATAACTCCTACAATTCTTCCTCAGTGAGAATCTCCCCTTATTTATCTAATCTTACTGACAATTAGCAGGAAATTCTTGATTTTGTGGGAATAACACATACCACTAATGTGGAAATGATCCATAATATATTCATACATTGAAGGAACCATCCATATCTCCAGCCAATGATGTATAGACTCTTGTAGCTATCTCAATAAACAATTTTTTTTGTTCTCAACATTCAGCTAGAAATTAGCACACATAATACAAAGAACTCAATTCCAACCACATCAATCTCGCTCCTTGAAAAGGAATTAAACCATGTCCTATCAGACTCTTCTACCCCTATACACATTTCTCCTTGAAATCAAACCAACCTTGAAATCCAAGCAATCATATTTGATTGTAGTACATAACACCCAGAGCAAACATTCAAATATTGAATCTGAAGGTCAATATTACTTACCACAGATGTAGTTAATTAAGAGGAAAAGATATTCACAAAATAAAATAAACACACTTTTGATTAATCAGAACTGGATACACCAAGAAATAGATTGGCTATAAAATGTGGGCATATTTTGCACCTATTTGACCTATAACTAACTTGCAGACTAATGACAAAACTCCTATTGTGTGTCCTTTTTATTTCCTATGGACCTATCTATCAAGGCTCCTCAACATTTTTATTTTTTTATTTTAGTCTATTCCTATTCCTACTATGTACACCTTTGTAGCTTAAAAAATATCTAATTTCTTGTGCGATATATTAACTAACAACTTCCTCAATCAATCTACACTTGTCCATCTCTCTAGAAGCTTCATGACGATTTTTATATTTTACAATATGCAACATGGACAACATTGCTAACTCATTAAAACTAGCTAAAAACCTACCTTTTCTCTATAATTCAGACACTTATATTTACATTAGATTTCACTATTTTAGACACATTTTATTTGAGGGAAATATCTCCACCTTGGAAAATTTCATGACCTCTTTGGGTATAGTCGAAATGGTTCCCTAGGGGCTAATGCTCCTGCATGAACATTATTCAAAACCAAATATCCATGTTTAATCTTGTTTAATTGATAGGTAATACTTTTATCTATGAATATTATTTATTATTTATAAAAATATATCATTCTGTATCTTCCTTTTGTATCTAAATTATTAATATATAAATATTTTTATTAATTTTTTTTTAATATTAAAAAATAATTATTAAAAATTTGAAGATTCTTTTTATTAGTAATTGATATCTAAATCTTATATTTAAAATTTAGATATTTTATTTATGAAAGGTGATTATTAAAAAAGCGCTAAAGGTAGTCAAAGGATTTTAGCTTCAGTGGTTTGGTGAACAATTTGTTTCTTAGTTGGGTGGTTTCAACTCTCCAAAGAGATGTTGTAATGAGACCATTTGTACCTTATTTAATAGTGACACCCAATATTTGAAATAGTTGTACTTAGTGTATTTATAAATACCATTTATGAAGTAGTTGTATCTTGTGTAACAGTGGCATCTAATATTTGAAATAGTTGTACCTAGTGTACTTATGAACTTGTGGTACCTTGTAGAATAGTGACATCAAGTCTTTGAAATAGTTGTACCTAGTGTAATAGTGCAATTGATATAAAACTAAGGCAGCCATATAAATTAAATGACTAATAATCCATAATAAGCATCAAAATTAAATTGCTAATAATCCATAATAAGCATTAAAACAGATACTTCATCACACATCTTTAGTTTCTAAAAATAAAATAAAAATTATAAAAAATAACTATATTATAAGTCTGTTTAAAAATACTAATAATTATTATTATTATTATTTAATGAAAATAATTAATATATAAATTAAACATATATACATTTTAAAAAAAATCTGTAACAAGATTCTTAAACATGGAGTTTCACCCACACTTTATCATTAAGATCCTTAATCTATAAATAGGCTTTGTCACAATACCTTGGGCCTATCAATAACATATGGCAAAAAAACCATAACTCATTTCATATGACACTTGTTCATATGACATTTGTTTAATTAATGAATTTAATTAAAAGGTAAAAAACACATAATTATTTTCAAAAAAAATCTCAACCTTTGATTTCTGTATACTACTAAGAATATTCTAGAATTGACATAATAAATAATTTATTATTATTTATAAAAATAATTAACATATGATTTAAATGTATATAAATTTTTAAAAAATATGTAATATGATTAACTTGTAACTATGCTTTGTTACAATACTATGGATTGATATAATGTATTTCTAATACGACATGTCCAGATAATTATGACTCATGTTCATACGCCATTTCTTCAATTGATCAATGTAATTAAAAGGACAGAAAGGGCATGACTACTTTTGAAATAAATCACATATTTTGATTTATGAATAGTGTTACTAGGTTGAACTTTTGCACATTTTCTTTAACACCTTCCCAAAATATCTTGTTCCTATGTTATCTCTTTAAGTACCATGAATTTCCTCCTACAATAAAAGTGTGTAATTATAAAAGGAATTTTTATTTGAGTTGAGAATTCTTACATAACTATGAGTGATCTTGATACCTGAACAAATCATTTTTTGACATAAATTTGTCTATTACATGGAGGTTATCACGTAATTTTTGAATGGTATTGTATACCTTCCCCTCCTTCTTCCATTCCTTCGTTGATTCTTCTGCCTAGTCAAATTATGGTATGGAAATAGTGCATAGTAAACCCTTGAGAGTGTCATTATTTTTCCTTGAGAGTGCATTTTCCACAATATTTTGTTTTCCATTTTTGGAGATAATGTGAATCCATAACGTAATATATATGTAACCAATTTTTCTTTCTCCTATAAATGTAGGTCTTTGTCATATAATTAGTTCAAACTATCATGATATATTATTACTTTGACGTATATTTCTATTAGGTATTGATGCCATTTCTTAACTTCATGTAGTATACGCATTATTTTTTTCATAGATGGATCTAAGTAAGCTATTTCCTTTAATTTTACTAATTTAAAAGTAAACGGATCCTCATTCTTACATTAAAATTGCATCAATGTTACTTTCTAAGGCATCATACTCTATAATGAAGGTTTTTTGGAATTTGAGTGTCACCAATATGGGAGTTCTACACACAGCGTCTTTGAGTTTTCCAAAATCTTTAGTTATTATTTTGTCCAAGAAAATGCTTCCTTCCCTGATAAATTTGATAGCTCCTAAAAAAATTACTATAACATCCTTTCATTCCTAAGAATCTTTTGAGTTTTTTCGAGGTCTGGGGGATTGGACACTCCTTCATGGTGTTTAATTTTTTGGGATTCATTTTGAAACGTTAATCATATAAAATATCACCCAAATATTCTACTTCTTGAACCTTAAAGGAAAACTTGAGAGGATTTGCATATAGTTCTTACTCTTCAAATAGTGTTAAGACCTTGTGAAAATGTTTTACAAGCTCTTGCCAAGATTTTTTATGGAGTAGTATGTCATAAAAAATACTCAGAAATTTTCTAAGAAATTATTTGAAAATAGAATTCATTAAGGTTTGAAATGTTGAAGGTGCATTTGTAAGTCCAAATGGCATAACCGAAAATTCATAATGACCTTCATGTGTTGTATGAATGTCTTCTTCTTACATCGTTTTTGTTTGATGGTTTCTAAAATGAATATCGAACTTAGTAAATAAATTTTTTCCATGTAATTCATATAATAATTAATCAATTATAAGGATAAAAAACTTATCTTTGATTTCCATTTTCTTGAGCTATTTGTAATCTAGACACATATGCCATTAACCGTCGGTTCTTATAGCCATCACCACTAGTGAAGAGAAAACACACTAGAAAGGTTTAATGATACTAGGATTTAACATTTATTGAACAAGATGCTCAATATTACTCTTATGTGCACATGGATACCTATAACACCTAATGTTAGGTTGGACACTTCTAGGTTATAGATGAATAGCATGATCACGATCTCAAGCAAGTGGAATACCCTTAGGCATCTGTCCAAATTCCTTGGATTGATTTTTGATAACTTTCTAGAGTTCCCTAGAGTAGAGAATATGGATGCTTGAATATATAATCAACACATTTGTTCAATTACACTTTAGTGTCCCTTTTTTAGCAATTTTCCCATGCTATTAGAGCTTATCACTTTACAATGTTTCACGTGGATAACTCTAAGCTCAATTTTCTTTATAGCTTAAGGAAATATTATGAAAATATCTTTAAAATTAGGGGTCATTGTTCCCAATGGTTATAACCATTATACCCTTGAATAATTTATGATACCTCCATTTACAGTCATTAGTTCAAATTAGGGTGTTGGATATACATTGTAGTTGAAAAGCTTTCAAAATGAAGTTATGGGTATTACCCGAATCAATCAATGTTCTCACCTTTTTCCTTTTGATATTTACTTATATCTCGGGGGTTTGGGGTTTAATGGTACATACGAATCCATGATAATATATTTTTTTAGTAGCCACTTCTAGTTGTAGGTCTTGTGATGGTTCCAATCCATGATCTTCTTTATCTTCACATTTCCATGTAGAATAATTTATTTTCAATACATTTATGATCATTACTACACTTGTTTTCATAGTGAATCATAGTCTATTTTATCTTGTTTAATCCATTTGTTAAGGTGTAAACCTTGTTGATTTATTAGAGAGAACTTAATTTTCTCTATAGTTATTAGTGGTCAATTTTCTAGTAGAAATATTTTCACTTTTAAAGTTCCCTACTAGAGTAAAAGCATCCTCTAGAGATTTAGGATTAAAGAGACACACCTCCAGTTAGGTATTCCATTAAAATTCAAATAAATAGGTCTAACAAGTTTTCCTCTAAACTATTTTTTCTTAAGGTTCAACATTTGAAAATGTTAAATGTACTCTATAACTACGCATTTTTGTTAAATATTTACCAATTTACTATCACCATAATTTGTTATCAATTCCTTTATAAAAATGAACCAAGCTACAATATTATCATTTTTCCTTTCGAAAAGTGATTGATACCATACATGTTGCTCTTGTTCTAAAAATATGCATGCATTGTTTCCTTTTGTAACATTGCAACTTGTTGTAGATCAAATTATTTTTCCATCTGAAATATCTATGTTACAATATTTTTACCATCACACATTCTCATATCAATATTTAGAATATAGTAATTCCTCGGTGTTGATTTCAAGCCCAATGATCTGAATCATGGATTGAAAAGTCGTAATTATGATTCTATGATTCAATATTTGTGTTCTCTAATTATGATAGAATACTCCCCATATGTGACTGACTCTCAACACTCGACTTTTCCTTATGTTCATCATTCCTATGGATGTGCATATCCCTTTTATGGAGATTATGTAATAGTATATTTATTTTATTTCTTTATTTTTATCATGGAATTTTGCATTCGAGAAAATGTCAACTTAAAAATAGCCACCTAAGAAAAAAATTAAGAAATTAATAAAATAATGTCATGTAGACAATTTTTTAAGATATCATTTTAATTATTTTACTTTTATGAAAATTAACCAAATAAATGTCACATTTAACAAAATAATCATATATATATATATATATATATATATATATATATATATATATATATATATATATATATATATATATATACACAAGATTTAATAAAATTTAAATTAAAAAAAAATAACTTTAACATTTAAATTGAATTTAAATTACCCAAATAAATGCAGTTTTATCAAAATAACTCTCTAAATATATCTATATTTAAATTTATTTATTTATACAAGTTAAAAAAAAATAAAAATTAAAATAGTAAATTTTAATTTTAAATTAGTTATGCATCATTAAAAACAGACTAAACCCATGATTTATCCTTCATTTAAAATATTCCTGATATTATAACTTTTATAGGATAATATAATAATTTTATTTTTATTATTTAATATAGTTTGGAGTCACTTGGGCACCATTCACTCTTAAGGTATGTAAATTATATTATTAAAATTTTTACCAGTACCTAGTCACACTCATATCTCTTGTGAATTTTAAAGGTTTTTTATTGGCTTACACATTATGACATGAAAATTCAATGTTAACTTTTTAAAACCAATTTTCCTCTAATGTACTTCCTCTCTTTCTTACCACTCATGGTCTTTTTTAATTCATCCATGAAATGTTTTTTTAGTTTTTTTCCTTGGTTTCAATCATCCTTTACTCCACATTTTTTACCAATCCTTTGATTTGTGACAATTTATCTTCTATTTTGGTTATCGATAATATATATCTTATATATATTCATGAGTCATGGATGAGCCTTTAAGAGGTTTAATTGGTGTAATATCTTTTCTATCTTTCTTTGGAGCTATACGAGAAAATAATAATAGTATTGTTCTTTATCGAAACTTTTAGTAGCCCCCAGAAATGTATCTTCTCAAATAAAGTTATGTTGAATTTGTAAGTTATGTATCTTTAAAACCCTAGTTTGGAGAATATTTGGATGGGTGACCTTTCTCATGATATATTACTGATATTTTTACCCTTTTGAATAATAACTTTTTTTATATAATACTCTAATATCTCTTCTCTAGAATTTAATAGGTATGAAAAAAAATGTGCCAAGTCAAAATTATGGTAACTTTCCCAAATTTTTATTTTATTTTTAGCCTCTGCCCAAAACAAAAATTCTATGCTATGTCAAAAGTGCAATTCTTCAAATACAACTATAAATTTTTTACGTGATATACTTCATTATGTGTCCTTAGATATCTAACAATTTCACAAACTAAAGTTTCCCAAAAAAAAGGTTATAGTCAAAATTCCATGATTTCTCATTTGAAATTGGTTTCAATACCATTCAGAAACCCTAACTTCCACATGGTATATCTCTAAACTTATAGTGAATCATAATCTAATATTTTTCCCAAATGTACCTATAGACTTATTGTCTATATTAACTAAATTACATGGTACCAAATTTTTTGGAGGAAACATTATAGAGAACATTTCGAATGATTCATTTGAAATAGATTTTAGGACCAATCACAAACCTTAACATGCACAACACGTATCTCTGAAATAATAGTGAACCAAAGTATGAAATTTTAACCATAATTTCCTTATGTTCTCATGTAATTTTTCTTAAAATTTCACCAATTGAAACATCGAAGAAAATTTATAGCGAAAATGCCATGATGACCTACTTGAAGTAACAAATCCCTAGTTTTGTATACTCTAATACAATTTATTATGAACCATATGCTTTAAAAATGATAAGGAACCAAGAATTCTAGTACACTACAAGGGGGAAGCCTCCTTTTACAATACCATATGAGATTTTTTAATTATAAGACTAGGTGTCCTTAGTATATATGTAGGAGACAAAGGGAAAAGTTATAATAGAGTGGTATAGTGAAAAGTTTTGGCCTACATAAAATTATAGCAACACAAGTGCATCCCCTAATATCGAGGGCTTAATAAGGAGTTTTATGGTTAAGATGAGGAATATTAAATAAAACCTATGATGTCACCAGATAATGATAAAATTCTCGCAACCTTTTGTACATCCCCCCTCCTAATGTATATTTATAATCAAAATAGCTCGTATATTTAATACACATCCACTACTTTTACAAAATACCTTTTTTTATACCCCCCGCTCTCTAGCCAAATACCTATAATCAACATACCCCACTCTATCACCCACTACCCACAATATCTATAATATGTTGAGTTTGTTACTTACAATTTCGAAATCCCCTTTACGAATGAACATGGTAAAGTATTATTCAACAAGACACGTCCTCGTGGCTTTGCAGCCTAAACAACCAAGTTATCTTCTTGGATTTGAGCCTCATTAACTTATCCAAGTGTCTATAAAGGGTTGGCCTCATGAAAAACTACTTATATACATTTGCATGCTTATATTTAGTGAATGATTTTGGTTTATTCCATTTTTTAGTTCAACATTAAAGTCTAAGGATGCAAAAGTATGATCATGAAGGAGGCATCACCAAGAATCAAATTTTCAACTCTTTCATGAATGATATTATCAAGGTTGTACCATACAATTCTTTTATTAAGCTATAGCCATGTCATCTTTCCTCATAAATTTACTACAAAGGAAGACTTAGAGAAGATAGAATGTTCAACAAACATGGACTTGTTGATGATAATTCAACTAGATATTTGGATGTTAGGCTACCTACAAGTGGTTTTGTGTTAAACATATGTGGAAGAACGTGATAGAATCTAGTGTCGCTCTCAACTAAATAAGATGATTATGTGGGAGCCACTCGTGCAGGTAAGGAAGTTGTGTGGTTACAATGATTATGTTCAAGGATAGGGTTTTTACAAAGAGATATAAGGTTTTATTGTGATAGAGTGAAATAATTTAGGTTAAGAACCTAACTTATCATTCTAAAATAAAAAGCATATTGATTTCCCGTACCACTTTGTGAGATACATGGTCAAAGATAATGAGGCATTGGTAAAGTTAGGCATTTTGAAGAATATGGTAGATTCATTAAAAGAGTTTGTGAGCACCGAGAAGTTCTCTTGGTGTAGAGAAACAATGGCGATTGATAACCTAGAATGTTGATAATTTACTCCTACAACCCCATATATTGAAAGAAGACGAAAGGTGGGAGAATGCTCGGTATATATTATATTATTTGTAGATATAGCTCCACATGTGATTGATATGCATTATGCGTAGTAGGGGGGTCACAAGGAGATTTTGAGGGAGGAGGGGAGCAGAGTCCCCTAAAATAATATTTTAAGTAGTTTTCACATTCGATTTTGTGGTTCTTGACACACGGTTTTCATTTTTCATGGTTTTGTAGTGTATGGTGGTTTGAACATGCTTTTAAAATTTTGATTAAGGAATTAAGGTTGTACAATATCGTTAAAATATTAGGGGTGTTGAATGCGACAAGATCAAATTTAATTAATCGTAAACAATGAGGTTGATTGTTGATAAAAATTAGAGGTGCACCTCTAAACAATTTGTTGGTTTTCCTAGTTTTTGTTTCTAATGTATATTTTTGTGTGACATGGGGTTTTCCAATATTTTACTTATTTGTTTATTAAGTATCTATGTGTATAATGTATTACTGTATTGTGACATCCCTCATGAAAATTTCATGTAATAAAAGTTAATAAAGGCAAAATAAGACCATGGGTAAGGGACACTTATTCCAAACTGAATGTTGCGAAAATATATCCTAGTGGGCATCACTGGATGTGTGTTCTGGCTAAGGGAATTGGAAAAGGCTAAGGTGAAGGCATTAAAAGGAAAAAAGCCATTTTTTACACATTTATTTATGAAAATAAAGGAAACTAGGAGGAAAAGGAGGTGAAAGGTCACAAGTTTCATGTGAGGAGGAAATTGAAGGAAAATAATGGAAAATTAAGAAATAGGGACCTTATTCATAAAAAGGCTTCTGAGGATTAGTTGGTAACCTTTTGTCAGTTCAAGTTTGGATCTCTCATTATTCTCTCTCTCTCTCACTCTTGGCCACTTAGAGTTTTCTTGGAGCACTGTAGTTTGGAGCATGGAAATGAAGCAAGCAAAGGGAAGGAAAAGCAAGCAAGGATCAAGGAAAGGAAATTAGGATTCAAGCAACTTCAAGAGAAATACTTGTAGGTAAAAAAATTCATGTGTGATTTCCTAGCTGGTTTGGACATGCATGACTTTGCATGTTGGCGTATGGTTCTCTTGCTGTCGATAGCATGGTTTTTCCAAGTTACGACGGTGGATTTTAGCCTAGCCTAAGATTTTTTCTAGATGCCATGGTATGTTGCGATGCTTATTTTGGTTTTTGAGCTTTTTTTTTTTTTCTGGATGGATTTCGGAATCTGGGGCGGAGGTGGCCTTAAGGTTCATTCCCAAGCCCTAGGAACCCCCTGACCAGTTTTGGCAAGATACACGGTAAAGGCTGAGGAAGTAGTCTTGGTTTAGCACCTAGAGATCCAGGTTTGGATTGTGGTAAAGCCCGAGAGACAAGGAGATGGAAAATTCCTCAAGGATAATGATGGATTCCGAATGACATTCCAAGTTCTGTTCAGTTGTGATTGGAGCACTGGTTTTGGTGTGATCACAATTTGGTAAGGGTGGAGGTGGTTTAACCTTTGGATTCCCTTGGTTGTTCTTGGATTAGTTATCCTATGATATACTGCATTCATTCTTAAAATATGGCACGAGGGTGATTGGCTGAAAGAGAGATTTGGGTCAGCCATGTCTAGGGTTGCATGGTACGTGGAAGTCCCGAACCTGGTTGGATTTGTCTATGATTAATAAAAGTGAAGTTATCTTACCTTTGCACTAATTTATATGTCAATTTAATGGTTGTTATATCTCTGATATTTATATGGTTTTATGTTGGTTATAATGTTGGTTGAATGACTAGTTTATGTCATGGTTATTTCATATATTTACTTGTAACTGTTAAATGGATGGATGCATGATCCAGGTGGATATTGGTGGCCACCCACCTATTCCACCTAGACCCCTTAGTCAGTTTCATATGTTTCCTTGTTCATTTCATTATTTACTATTTTAGCAGTTTTTTGGGTCCTCAGCTTTCAGAGCAATTTTGACCACCTAAATGGCTTTTTTTTGGGGTCCGCATGAGGCCCATAGCCATAGGTAGGGGCCTAGGGAAAAACCTATAGTACTCGAAGAGACCTTTCCAACAAGGGATCATGTGCACCCAATGGAGATAATGTGACCAAGTTACGACCCCGGGAAGTTAGCTGCCCAACTAACCCCAACGGGGCCCACAAATTCTTGGTGTTACATCTCCTGGGGTTAGGATTTTGGTTGTTTAGGGCTTTCTCATGTTTTCCACTAATAAATAAGCCCTTGAGCCTTATTGTAACAAAGTCCAGAGGCATGCAGCCACCACATCTCTTCTTAGATATAAGCTACCATCACCTGAGCTATCTTATTTCCATTCTATTTGTAAGCATAGTTTATTATTTTTCTATTAATGAAATGTAGTGTTTTTCTACTGCATCTTTTTGTTTATGATTATATCTATAAGTTGTTTTGTTCTTGCTTAAGTTCATATCAGTGGTCTGAGAGCAGTATTCTCTTTCTTTGTTTTTCTTTTCATGTACCCAACAAGGTCAGGGTATAAGGATTTAGGGCTTGATCTGGTTGAACCATTGCAAGATCAGCCTCACAAAACCCGATGACCTCCCATGGTGGAAGAAAATAAAGATGAGGGGGCATGAGATCCTTTCAAAATGTTTCTCGAGGAAGCCCTCAAGTAATAGAGGGATGCGATGATGGATAATTTAGGCCAGATCCTTCGACGACTACACACAAGCGATGAATCTTTATCCAACAACCACTTTGGAGGTGCCACTCCTTTTAAGGTACAGGTTAACTTCGATATTCCCATATTTGAAGGCTTGATAGATGCAGATGCCATAGACAAATGGTTAAATATATTGGAAGGATATTTTTTAGTTCATGACTTTTCCAATCGAGAAAATATTACTTTTGCACTTATTAAAGTTGCCCCACGCATCAAGGATTGGTGGGAAACCTACTGTGAACAAAAGGACGAGAGTGAATCCTCACTGTTTTTAGTTGAACCCACATGGAATTATTTTCGAGATGCCAGAAAGGAACAATATTACCCTGTCGGGAGCTATGAAGACAAATGCATAAAGTGGACCATGCTATGGCAGGGAAGGAACCAAGATGTGCCAGAGTTCATAAATACTTTCCATACCCTTCGCACGAAGCTAGGTATCAAGGATACTGAGCAACATTTGGTGCTCAAGTACTGTGGTTATCTACACAAGTACATCCACGATGAGATGGATGTCTTTGACATTTACTCGCTCGGTACGGTATATTAGTACATTGTGAAGATTGAGCAGAAGTTTAAATAGAAGAAGCGGGAATTTGGATCTACGAATCTAAAGCAAGGAAAAGGTGCCCCCAAACCATAGCAAAAAGCACCATGCCAAGGCGGCACTACCCAGGATAGCCCGCCGAATCCGTAAGCAAAGAACAACACCCTGAAGACAAATAAGGACATGGGAAAATGGTGTGAGTTCCATAAGAGCTTGCTTCACAATACAAGTGAGTGTCGAGCCAAGCAGTCACTAGTGGCTGAGATGAAGGCTTCTAAATCAGACATAGGTTTCAACTCTGAATCAGAACCCAATAAGGGAACTGACAAAGGGAAGCAGATCATTGATGCAGAGCCTAGTGCCACCATGGCCACCAGCAAGATCTTGAATATTGAGCCTGAAGATCCAAAGGAGGGGGAATGCCTCTTCCACTCACAGTTATGGGTGAAGGGTTCTCCGCTGCAATTTATTGTCAACAACAGAAGCCAAAAGAACCTCATTTCAATAGAAGTCATGAAGTGACTAGGCATAAACACTATAGCACATCCACAACCATACATCGGGTGGCATCACCAAGGACAAGATCTTCGTGTCAGCCAGTAGTGTCGCCTTCACTACAACATGAAGCCCTTCACAGATGATTTATTGTGTGACATTGCTCCTCTTGAATTTTGTAATGTATTGTTAGGACAACCATACTTGTGGAAGAAACATGTTGTACATGAGTCTAGACCTCGCTCTGTGATTATTACTTTGGCAAATAAGTTGTACAGGATACCAAAGGTATCCCCACCTACTGTCATCCCTTTAATCACTGCAAGGAAGTGTAGTAAGATCATTTACCAAACCAGCAAATTCTTTTTCCTTATGATTTGCCTAGGGCAAGAAGAAGGTTGTGACCACAGCTTCTAGGCAGGGCTCCTCTACACAGCAGCAGATGGAAAAGGTAGTGGAGTAGTACAGGGATATTTTCACCTCACCCACAAGGGTACCTCTGTACTTTCAAGTCAAGCACTCCATCGATCTGACCTTGGGCATGCCGCTACCCAATGGACCGATCTATCGACACTCTATTAATAAGAACGGTGAGATCAAGAGGAAGATTAAGGAACTATTTCCAAAAGGGCACATCAGGCCAAGCCCATCACCTTGTGGGAGCCTGATTATATTGGTACAAAAGAAGGATGGGACCTGGAGGCTCTGTATTGACTATTGAGCGTTGAACAAGATCACTATCCAGAATAGGTACCCAATCCCATGGATTGATGACCTTCTAGGCCAGCTCAAGGGGGCAAAATATTTCACCAAGATTGACTTCAAGTCAGGTTATCACTAGGTGCATATCAAACCCTCTGATGTCTAGAAGACTACTTTCAAAACTAAGGAGGGCCTTTTTTAATGGTTGGTCATATGGTTCGGATTGACAAATTCCCATGCAACCTTCATGATACTGATGGATGACATCTTGAAACCCTTCACCAATGCATTCATGGTGGTGTATTTAGATGACATCTTGATCTTCACCCAGAGTTGGGAATAGCACCTCCACCATATTCAACAGGTCCTTTAAACCCTACTCCAACACAAGCTATGTGCTAACTTGGAGAAATGAACCTTTGGCCTGACCCAGGTTAAATATCTAGGGTACATCATTGATGAGTAGGTTTTACATGTGGAACCATCCAAGATACAAGTCATTCAGGATTGGCCAGCCCCAACTACTTTAACAGAGCTCCACATCTTTTTTGGTCTTGCCAATTTCTACGGTAGGTTCATGTTGGGGTCATCTCATATCACTTAGCCTTTAAGTCAAGTCACCAAGGGTGGAACGAAAGAAAATTTGTTCTGGTCAGAAACCCAACAACAAGCGTTCTCCAAGTTGAATAATCACCTTTGTTCTGCACCAGTACTCACATTACGAGACCTGCAACAACCATTTGAGATTGAGATAGATGCCTCTAACTATGGTATTGGTGTGGTTCTTACTCAGCATGGGCATCCAATGGCTTACCATAGTGAGACACTTTCAGACACAGTCCAAAATTACCCCACTTATGACAAACAAATGTATTCCATTTTGCAGCCATGTCGTCAATGGAAGAATTACATTTTGGGGAAGGAAATGGTCATCCACATAGAGAACGGACCTCTACAGTTCATACAGACACAAGGGAAGTTGCAAAATGATCACCGTTACAAATGGTCCACCTATTTGCAATAATTTCGTTTGAAAATTAAGTACAAGAAGGGAAACACCAATAATGTTGCTGATTGCCTCAACCGACCACCAATCATGGAGCTGATCACTGTGCTCGACTCATGTGGGCATGAGACATCAGGGTGGTCACATATTTACAAGAGCGATCTAGAATTTGGTAGCATATACTAGGCACTCCTAGAAGGTAAACAAGTTCAAAACTTTCACCTTGAGGATGAACTGTTATGCCACCTAGGACACATTTGTCTTCCTTCAAGTGAGTGTGCCAAGATGATTTGGTAGGCGCATTACGGTTGGTTCATTAGAAATTTCGGAGTAGAGAAAACAATGGCAGTATTGCAAAAGTATTTTCATTGGCTAAAACTTCATCATGATGTTTGGAACTACATTAGATCCTATACTGCCTGCGCCATTTCCAAACCAACCAGCTAGAAGCAAGTCATGTATACTCCTCTACCTACTCATAGTCGGCCTTGGGAGTCTATCTCCATGGATTACATGTCGGGCCTTCCTTCTACTAAGCATGGCAATGATTTCATTTTTGATGTTGTTGACAGATTCTCTAAGATGGGCATCATGGCGGCCTGCAAGAAGTGTATCACAACAGAGGCCACTGCTAAGATCTTCTTTGAGCAAATACAGGTACACTTTGGGATCCTAGAGTCCATTGTCTTAGATGGGGACAAAAAATTCCTAAGTGCATTTTGGTCAAGTCTCTGATCGACACTGATTACAATCTTAGCAAGTCCACAAATTTCCATCCCGAAACTGATGGCCAAACATAGGTTGTCAATAGGATGATCGTACACATTCTTCACATGTACAACCCGAAGCATCCATCCACATTGGATGAAAGTCTGCTCTATGTCCAACATAGCTAGAACAGAGTTGTCCACAACTCAACATGCCACATCCCCTTTCAGGTAGAGCTGGGATTTCAGTAATTATGCCCCATTTAAGTGGCCATACCATTTGCAGCCACTCAAGTAGATTTGGCTCACATTTAGTCTGAAGCTCAAAGGAATAAAAAATTCATTGAGCATATTCAACACATCCACCAACAATTCCATCATATATTGGACAGAGCCAATGCTAAGTACAAGCAGCTCCATGATTAGCAGCGAGTGCCACGCAAGTTCTAGGTGGGCGACAAAGTTTGGCTACATTTGTAGAAGGAACACCTTGCTGGACCCCACTGCAAGATTTTCCCACTCTAATATGTGTCATACACCATCACCAAGGTAATCAGAGATAATTCTTTCTAGCTCAACATCCCATGGTTACTTTTTCTACACCCAGTGTTCAATAGATTGCCCTCGATCATACTTTCCACCATTGTTGGACACATTTGACATTACAGAACAACTCACACCAACAGAGCTCAACCTGGACTGTATGGAATAGGCCACAACTAATCAGATCATGGACACAGAGATCAAGATCTCTATCAACAAAGGATACAGATATATCGAGTTGTTAAATCAATCCAACTCCTTCACTAAGGCAAGTGGTTCTTTAGGCACCAGGCTTAACAAAAATTTCCTCACCTCATGAAGGCTCTCCACGTACTCGAGACTATTTCTTCCTAAGGGGGGAGGAATAATCTAGGTGGATATTGGTGGCCACCCACATATTCTACCTAGACACCCCGATCAATTTCATCTGTTTCCTTATTCATTTGACAATTTACTATTTTTAGCAATTTTTTGGGTCCTGAACTTCTAAAGCAGTTTTGACCCCCTAAACGATGTTTTTTGGGGTCCCCAGTAGGCCCATGGACATAGGAAAGCACATGTAGTACTTAGAGAGACTTTTCCAAAAATGTATCATACACGCCAAACAAAGATAATATGACCAAGTTATGACCTCGAGAAGTTGGCTGCCTAACTAACCCCAATGGGGCCCACAAACTCTTGGTGTTACATCTCTTGGGGTTAGGGTTTTGGTTGTTTAGGGTTTTCTCATGTTTTCCAATAATAAATAGGCCCTTGAGCCTCATTGTAATACAATTCAGAGGCATGTAGCCACCACATCTCTTCTTAGAGATAAGCTACCATTGCCCGAGCTATCTTATTTCCATTTTGTTTGTAAGCATAGTTTAATATTTCTCTATTAATGAAATGAAGTTTTTTTCTACTACATCTCTGCTTTTATGATTATATCTGTAAGACCTAATTGATGATGTAGTAGTTCAATGGAGAAGGAGTTGATCCTTTTGGTTATGTTTAATAAGTTCTTTAAGTCATTTATGCTCTGTCTTGTATCCTAGACCTATAGGTTACATTGACGTCAAGGGTTTGACATAATGTTAGTCCCGTTTGGGGATGCTCATGCCTAGTACGAAGGGTGATTTTTTATTGATCAACATTTTTATCATGTTTTAAATGAATTTAGGAATTTACAACAAGTTATGGGCAAAGGCCAGGATTCTCAGCTTGAAAAGTGGCTTAAACCCTGGGGTTACTAGCACAGAACTAACAATTCTGGTCCACAGTCGCTAGCAGGCAAGCCTTTGAGAGTGACTTTGGGTCACTATTCACTCCCTTGCCCATAGCATGAGAGAGACTATGTCTTAAGAGTTGAAAAATAGTAGTGGGACCTAGAGACAGGCTACCTGAGTGGCTAATGTGTCTCTTGAGGGTTCCGTTGATGATGTTGGATGACTATATGTGATGTTCCGTCGATTCCACTTTCTTAAGGTTATCTAGGAGGTTGAATATGATTGTAGTAGAATCTATCCTCATGTTTACCCTAGTTGGCATGGTTAATCTGGGTAGACCTCAGAGGAGGTGTTACAGATTGGTATCAGATCATGGTTATGCTCTCTTTGACATATCTGGTGCTACAAATATGGGTGAATGTGTTGGTCATGCATGCATTTCAGTTGCGTGTGTTTCTCTTACACTTTCATTCCATGTGCTTGTTGCACTACATCATATCGATCATGGTAGTAGTAAGGTTATCGTGAGGAACTTGATGTTGATTTTATGGAATTCATCGTCATGAGTATATGACTAGTTACCTAATTATATACATCTTGATTCCATCCTTGTATGTTGGGTTGCATTCTTGGTAACTTAGTTAATTACACGCATCAGTATTGTAGGTTGCTTACAAGAATTTATCACTTATGCTTGACTACATGCGATTATGTGTGTGCATAGTTTATTGGGCATAGCTTATGTAGGTGGATAGTTACATGGGGCAATGTGTATATTGGATTAATGGTTGTTGTCATGCATGACATCATAGCATGCATTGTTCATATCACCTTGCATTTGATGAGTGGACCCTAGTTAGTATGACAGTTATGTGTTGATGCACTCATTGATATATGTCTATATGTTATTATCGTTATGTTGTACATGCATCACACTGATTTTATGATCTTGCAGACAAGGTATCCTCCCCGAGTATGCTAAGGTACATTGATTTATGGTGATTTGGTTTAGATGACATAGTATGCCTTGCAGGAAAGAGATCAGATGGCTAGCAAGGTGGTAGACTACATAGAATCTCCCTATGCATTAGATGGGCGGCGTGGTGTGGTGCACTCTTTTGACTTGGAAGACACATTGAGAAGCCTGAAGGTGTAAATAAGGAGTTTCAAAGCTAACAATGACAAAATAATGCAGGCACAAGAGAAACAAGCAGAGGTGAATGTGATATTACTTCAAAGTTTGTCAAATTTGCATCGACAGGGACCTCTTCGGATCAACCATGGACATGAGTATAGAACTAATGGGGCATATAGAAGCAAGTTTCATAGTAAACATATGTCTAACATATCTAACACTATCAAATATGGCAGGATGTTGGAGACTCCAGATAGGAGGCGTGACAAACACAGGTAGTACTTTAGTTATGGTTCTGGTAGACATCATGATTGTCATCATTATCATCCGTATAGGAGGAATGATAGGGGATACTTGCCAGACTAGTTCAATAAGGAAAATCCACCTAACTTTGATGGAGAGATGAAGAAATCACAAGATGTGGAGGTTTGGTTTCTTGGCATGAGGAAATTATTTAGATTACATGATTACTCAAAAAACATGAAAGAAAGGATATCACTTTTCAGTCTCAAAGGTAAAGAAGATATTTGGTAGGAAGATGTGAAGAATATCAAGGATACATGAGGATGATTTGGCTTGGCATGCATTTGAAAGGCTCTTCAAGAAGAAGTACTTGTCTTAGAGGTATTATGATGACAAAGATAAGGAGTTTTATGAGTTGTGGATGGGTTCTATGATAGATGAGGAGTATACTAGCATATTTCTAGAGTTATTGAGGTATGCGCCTTACCTCCAAGAGGAGAAGGCCAAGGTTCAGAGATTAATTAGTGGATTTCTAGTTGCATACAGAGACAAAATTGACTTCAATGAGCCTAGATCATTAGAGGAGGACATCGGAAAGTTGAAGCACTATTATGAGCAATCGAAGTGCAAAGTTGAGCTGAGACATGTTTTAAAGAGAAATGACAAAGCTAAAGGAAAATGGCCACCAAAGCGAGGAATACCTCAAGATGCAAGTGATAAAGATAATGCAGTTCCTTACAAGAGGTTCAATACAGCTGAGAAGGGACATGGAGAGAAGCATGCTAGAGGAGGTGGTAGGGAACCATTGCAGTGTTGGATATGTGGTAAGGATCATAATAAGAGGTATTTTCCGTAGTATCAGAGTGGTGGTAGACCCCATATCTACAGTGCTCAGGAGGTACATACAATTGGTGATGTTGGTCATAGCATTCCTTTGATGTATGTAGTTATGGACAACAGGCATGTAGATCATCAAGCATCAACCATTGAGATGGACGCTAAGCTTTGGGATCAAGTTGTTTCCATTTTCATTGATAATAGATCTAAGTATAGTCATATTAATCCTCACATGGTGGATAAGTGTGGTTTGAGAAACGAAATGCATGCAGAATCTTCGTTGGTACAGTTAGCTACAGGTAAAAGAAGCGAGTTCACCATTGGGTAAGAGCTTGTGACTTTGAGTTAAATGTTATGCCTACAACAGAAAATTTTAATATATTGCCATTGGATTCATAAAGTAAGCTTTTGGGTATGGATTTTCTATACCTTCACAGAACCAAATTATATTTCTTCGACAAGGCCATTGAATGTGTGGATGACAGTGGGGAAAAGAGGACCTTGCAAGGAAAGAAGAATCCTACATCAGTTTGGATGGTTACCACCATGTAGGCTAACAGGAGTTGTAGAAAAGGTTATGTGATGTTTGCAGTACACATTTCTAGTGACATAGGTAAGGATGTTTACGATGTTGATATGTTGAGCAGGTACCCAGTTTTGTAGCAGTTTCAAGATCTATTTCCGGAGGAAATTACAGAGTTTCCACCTCACAGCGAGGTAAACCTTTCTATTGAGTTGGTATGAGGGGAAGCTTCGGCATCGAAATCACCTTACCAATGATCACACTTGAGTTGTTATAGTTGAAGTTGCAGCTAAAGGAAATTTTTGACAAAGGATACATCGGACCCAGTGTATCACCTTGGGGCACACTAGTGTTGTTCATAAAGAAGAAAGATGGTTCTCTAAGATTATGCATTGAATACAGGCATCTGAACAAGGTAAAAATCAATAATAGGTACCCTTTGCCGAGGATTGATAATTTGTTTGATCAGCTAAAGGGAACAACAATGTTCTTTAAGATCGACTTGAGATTAGGATACCAATAGGTATGCATGAAGGAAGAGGATATCTTCAAGACTTCTTTCAGGACTGGGTATGGGAATTAAGAGTTTGTTGTTGTTCCATTCAGTTTGAATAACGCTCCAGCTAAATCCATGTGTTTGATGAATAGTGTGTTGCGCCCTTATTTGGTCAAGTTTGTTATTGTATTCATTGATGACATACTGGTATATTCTAAGAATGAGGAAGAACACGCCAAACATTTTGCAGAAGTGTTGAGATTACTAAGAGAGAATTAGTTGTATGCTGATACTAGCAAGTGCGGCTTCTTTCAGACTGAGGTACACTACTTGGGACATGTTTTATCCAAGGAAGGCATAACAGTAGATCCAAAAAAGATAAGGGCTATCATGGAATGGGCAAGACCTAAGAATGTAGATGAGGTGAGATCATTTATGGGATCAGCAAGTTACTACAGGATGTTCATCAGGAACTTCTCATGCATTGCATATCCTATCACATAATTGCATCAAAAAGGTAAGAACCTTGAATATATGGTGGAATGCGATGATATTTTTGAGTAGCTTCAGAAGTTGTTGACACATGCACTAGTGCTAAAGGTTGTGGATCCAAACAAGGAGTTTGTAGTGTGTACAAATGCTTGCAAGAGGGGAGATGGTGGAGTTCTCATGCAAGAAGGACAGGTAGTGTAATATGAGTCATGGAAATTGAATGAGCATGAGAAGAAATATCCAATTCATGATCTGGAGCTAGAAGAAATTATACATGCATTGAAGATGTGGAGATATTATCTTTTGGGAAGGAGGTTTACATTTATGAGCAATCACAGAGGTTCGAGGTATTTATTTGACCAACTGAATCTAAATGGCTAGAAATCTAGATGCTTGGCTACCCTTAACAGGTTTGACTTTGAGATCAAATACATCAAAGCGAAGGAGAACTGAGTTGCAGATGTTCTTAGCAAGGCACAAGTAAACCATATTTCAACTATCAGCTCCTATGGGACAAAATGATAGGATAGGATCTTGCAGGTAGGACAATGGAATGAAAAATACATGGAGATCATGTACAGGTTACAACATAGTACAAGTACAGGTGCAGGTGCAGGTACATGTATAGGGGATCAGGATGCAGACTATCGTCTTATGGCAGATTGATTGGTGAGGTTTCGAGACAGGATCTATGTGCCAAATTGCAGTGAGCTTAAGAAGCTTATCTTAAGGGAGTTTCATGTGAATCTGTATTCGGGTAATCTAGGATATCAGAAGACATTGACGGCAGTCAAGAAGTTTTCCTATTGACCAAATCTGAAGAAGGAAGTAGCTGAGTTCGTGGATAGATATTTTGACTTGTAGTACATAAAGGCGGAATGCAAGCATCTAAGTGGTCTACTGCTCCACATGGATCATACGGGTCAAACTATAGGTGAATTCAGTACAAAGGCTCAAAAATTAAAGTGCTCAAACATTTCTTTAACTAGGTTCATGTTGAAGATCTCGTCGTCGTGATTGTGGTGGTTCAAACAGTTTGTCAAACCAAGTCCGTATGAAGAAGATAGAAGCAGTCAAAGTTGTGGGTTGACTCACCCATGTGGCAAGCTTAAGGAGGGCACAATTTGGCAAGAATCTGGCACTAGAATCCAGCTAATTTTCTAGGTGAAATTGTGGGTTTGTTAATTTGTCTAATATCCCTAAGGTTCTAGAAAAGCACTAGGTTGAAACACATTTTTATTTTTAAAATAAAACAAAAAAAATATAACAAAAAATATATTAAAAAAAATGGGGTGGGTGGCCATCACCCTGCCACCCCCGAAACCATAACCACAAGTCAATTTAATTTGGGGTGGGTGGCCATGACCCACGCCACCCACGGAGCCTACACAACAACATTACGTTATATATGGTGGGGGCGCGAACTGTCAACTCCGCTGCCCCCTCCACCTCACCATTAATACAAAAGGGTCAGCGGAAATGGGGTGTAGGACACCCAAGGACAGCGAACCCGCTGCCCATATTAAGCCATTAAAATGATATGTATGTTAATTCTGGAGGGGCGGGATTTGATCCCCCAACCCCTCCTCAACCAAATTCCAAATTTTACAAATTGCCCAATGGTCTTCCTTTGAACAATATACCCACCAAAAGGTATTTCAACCTCTTTGTATAGTGCGCTAAGAAGGAGGGCAGGAGCAGGAATGCATTTCTATGCAGGTGGAACCATGAGTAGTGTAGAGAGGGGGCCGAAACCATGATCTAAGCAATTTCTCCATTGGGCCAAATTTTCAGTTTGTTAGTTTTCGACAAATTTTATATTGTTTCAGCATTTCTCAATGCCACGAACTCAACGATCTTGTCCATTTCTCCATCAAATATTTGAAATTTTCGGGCTTCTTCAATTTTGGAGGTATAAGGTTATCATTTTGAATTTTGATGTACTTTCATTATTTTTCCATCTAATGAAAACAAGGCCTCGCCACTAATTCGAATAGGGCCCAGAGACGTAGTCCTTCCTAGATGAACTCCGATATCATTCCTATGCCTTCTATGTGTGACTTGCTATTCTTATCTTCCTCTTCTTTATGCACTTGTAATTTCATGGTCAAATGCAAGCTTAATATGTAATTCTTTAAGGCATCACAAGGAAAATATTTTTTGGGAACAAGTGGTATTAGAGCGATCTTTATAGATGTGAGTTGCAGTTTTGTATGCTAACAAGAAACAGGCTCTGAATAGGTGAAGGGAAACTAAAGTCTTTCATCTTGAAGCGGGGCATGCACATCGAAGGAGAAACATGGCAGATGAAGAGGCTCATTATGAAGAGGAGTTCAATTTCTGCAAAACTTTCAATACAATGGCAGAAAATGTCGATCGGTTGCTTTCAAGGCTGGAGAAAATAGAATGGAGAAAGGAAGAAGAACAAGGTTCAGTGCATGGAAATGGTGGAGAAGAAACCCCTCCTTCTCCTTCAACGAGTGAAAGTTCTTCTTCCTCTCATCACCATCATCATAGAAATTCAAGGGATGCATCTAAGAAACCTTTCTTTAAATTAGATGTCAAATTTGATCTTCCCATGTATAACCGTGAAAGTAATGCAGAACAACTTAATAACTAAATTAGGTAGATTGAAATCTATTGCAAGATTCAGCAGATCATAGAGGATGAGGCAAAGATTCAGTTGGCCTCTCTTCGGCTGAGTGGCACCGCTCTCGTCTAGTGGGAGAGCAAACTGCGAAGCAATAAGAGTGTGGGTAATCTTCTTTCCTCATGGCCTGGTTTCATTTCTACTTTAAAAGAATAATTTTATCTGTTGCGCTATAAGTAAAAAGCCTTGATGGATTGGAAATACTTAAGGCAAGGCAAAGGTTAGGATGTTCAAAGCTTTATCGAGGAGTTTAGAAAACAAGCAATTAATTTGGGCATTGCACTTGACTCACCTGAAGTAGTAACTAAGTATATTGGATCATTATATAATTACATTAGACATTCATTATTTTTGTCTGAACCTACTACCATTGACTCGGCCAGTGTAAAGGCCATTCATCTGGAAAATGGGGGAACACATGGATGAGATGACTACCCAAAGAGAACCGCATCAGGAAAGAGAAGGGGAGAAAATCCCTCTTGTACACACTCTGGGAAAGAGGGGCATGACAAAGAAAATTCTTGGAAGCTGCACCCTGAGCTAAGACCTAAAAGGAATGACAGAAAGGGGAAGCAGGAGACGTCACCACCGTGCAGCAAAACCAAGATTCTGAGTCAGAGGAAGATGAGAAGGTCACAGCTATGGGATTTTCATGAGGTAGGCCCATTGACTTGGGGTCTGAATCCGGCGATGAAAAAATGTTTGCAACCCTTGGGATCGCGGAAAGAGGACCCATAGATTTGGGGTTAGATTTCGGCAATGAATCAAGGATTTCAACAGATGTAACGAAAAGGGCACTCCCCATAGCAGGACTCCAATAACTTGAGGAGATCGACCACCGCATGCAAGCATAGAATGCTGAGCTAAGGAGGTTTCTACAGGAGGCAAGGGAAGAAAAACAAAGATTACTACGCTAGTTGCAAGCCAAGGATGAGGCCTTGGAAAAGCTGTAGCATCGCTATCCAGAGGTAAAAAGTGATTCTCCAATTTCATATGATTTTCATGATGGTAAATTCGCTGCATTTGAAAAACATACTACATGGAAAGGGCCTCGGCATCAAATTCTGAGACATCGTAAACCTGATTGAAGTCGAGGAATTGTCGCATTTTGTAGGACTCAGATACGCTAGAAAGGAAATGGGAGAAAGCTCCAATACAACTAGTAACCAGGGAATGACAGACGATGAAATTCCCTCCTCACTGTCCAATGATAGTGAGGGCCCCATGACCACTTATCGAAGGAATTTTAGGGGAAAGCGCCCCAAGGCAGCCCCGAAAGTTTGAAGGAAAAAGAATCGTTGTAGTCATTGCAAAAAAGAGGGACACCAACAAACCACGTGTTCGATGCTCCAGGCTCTGGAAACATTGCTAGAGGAGCCGAAATGTGAACATGTCCAACATATGAGTCCACCCCATTTATTTTGGTGTGCTTTATTAATTTGGTTTTTCTAGAGGTAGTAGCTTGTTGTGGCCACCATTGTAAATCATGCGTTGCACGTAAATGTAAAAGTGATGGTGTGTTTCCCATCACTTCAAAATGCAACGATGATATTTTGGCCTTTTCTTTTTAGTAGTTGAGGTATTGATTACTTTTTATGTAATCCTTGGCCAAGGAGTGTGTGCTATAAACTCTTGGAAAGGAAGGGTTGTTGAGTCATGTGTGGTGTGCATGATTGCAAAAGATGTATCAGTTTCGCATGCACGTGATTGAAAGTGTGGATTGAAAAGGACACAAACAATGTGCTAAGTGTAAATGCTTTTGGGGTCCAAAAGCTCTTTAGTGGGGAGGAATGATCTAGGTGGATCTTATAGGTCAAAGTATAGGTAACTTCAGCACAAAGGCTCAAAAATCAAAGTGCTCTAAAGTTTCTTGAACTAGGTACATGTTGAATATATCATTGTCATGATCATGGTGGTGTGAACTGTTCGTTAAATCGAGTCCATATGAAGAAGATAGAAGCAGTCAAATTTGTGGGTTGATTCACCCATGTGGCAAGCTTAAGGAGGGTGCAATTTGGAAAGAATCCGACCAGTTTTCTAGGTGAAATTGTGGGTCCATTAATTTGTCTAGTATCCCTAAGGTTCTAGAAAAGCACTAAGTTGAACCGTATTTTTATTTTTAAAATAAAACAAAAATTATATAACAAAAAGTATATTAAAAAAAATGGGGTAGGCAACCATGACCCCGCCACCCTCAAAACCATAACTGCAAGTAAATTTAATTTGGGGTGGGCAACCATGACCCTGCCACCCATGGAGCCCACACAACAACATTACATTATATATGGTTGCGGGCTATCAACCCCGCCACCCCTCCACCTCACCATTAATACAAAAGGGTCGGTGGAAATGGGGTGCAGGCCACCCAAGGACAGTGGACCTGCCGCCCATATTAAGCCATTGAAATGATATGCATGTTAATTCAGGAGGTGCAGGATTTGATCCCTTGACCCCTCCTAAACCAAATTCTAAGTTTTCCAATGCGTCCAATGGTCCTCCTTTGGACTATCCACCCACCAAAAGGTATTTCAACCTCTTTGCACAGTGCACCGAGGAGGAGGCCAGGAGCGAGAACACATTTCTATTTAGGTGGAACCATGAGCAATGCGGAGAGGGGGTCGGAACCATGATCTGAGCAATTTCTCCAGGGGCAAGATTTTCACTTTGTTAGTTTTTGACAAATTTTATATGGTTTCAGCATTTCGTGATGCCATGAACTCAATGGCGTTATCGGTTTCTCCATTAGATATCTGCAGTTTTCGGGATTCTTCAATTTTGCAGGTATAAGGTTGTCATTTTGACTTTTGATGTACTTTCATTATTTTTCCATCTAATGAAGACAGGGCCTCCCCACTAATTCGAGTAGGGAAAGGAGACGTAGTCCCTCATGGAAGAACAACGATATCAATCTTGTGTCTTCTATGCATGAATTTCTATTCTTCTCTTCCTCTTCTTTATGCACTTGTAATTTTATGGTTAAATGCAGCTTAATATGTAATTCTTTAAGGCATCCCAAGGAAAATATTTTTTGGGATCAAGTGGTATCAGAGCAGTCTTTGTAGATGTGAATTGCATGTTTGTATGCTAACGAGAAACAAGCTCTAAAGAGGCAAAGGGAAACTAATGTATTTCTATCCCAAAGTGGGGCGTGTACATCGAAGGAGAAACATGGCAGATGAAGAGGCTCGTTATGAAGAGGAGCTCAATTTCCGTAAAACCTTCTATACAATGGCAGAAAATGTCGGTCAGTTTCTTTCAAAGCTAGAGAAAGCAGAAGGGAGAAAGGCAGAAGAATAAGGTTCAGTGCATGGAAATGGTGGAGAAGAACCCCCTCCTTCTCCTTCCATGAGTGAAAGTTCTTCTTCCTCTCATAACCATCATCATAGAAATTCAATGGATGCATCTAAGAAACCTTTCTTTAAATTACATGTCAAATTTGATCTTCCCATGTATAACGGTGAAAGTAATGAAGAACAACTTAATAAATGGATTAGGTAGATTGAGATCTAATGCAGGATTCAACAAATCACAGAGGATGAGGCAAAGATTCAGTTGGCCTCTATTCGGCTGAGTGGCACCGCTCTCGTCTAGTGGGAGAGAAAATTGTGAAGCAGTAAGAGTGAGGATAATATTCTTTCCTCATGGCCTAGTTTCATTTCTGCATTAAAAGAACAATTTTATCCCTTGGGTTATAAGTAAAAAGCCTTGATGGATTGGCAATACTTAAGGCAAGGCAAAGGTGAGGATCTTCAAAGCTTTACCGAGGAATTTAGAAAACAAGCACTTAATTTGGGCATTGCAATTGAATCACCTAAAGTAGTAACTAAGTATATTGGATCATTACATAGTTACATTAGACATTCATTATTATTGTTTGAACCTACTACCATTGACTCGGCCAGTGTAAAGGCCATTCATCTAGAAAATAGGGGAACACATGGACGAGATGACCACCCAAAGAGAACCACAGCAGTAAAGAGAAGGGGAGAAAATCCCTCTTGTACACATTGTGGGAAAGAGGGGCATGATGAAGAAAATTGTTGGAAGTTGCACCTTGAGCTAAGACTTGAAAGGAATGACAGAAAGGGGAAGCAGAAGGCTGTCACCACCATGGAGCAAAACCAATATTCCAAGTCAGAGGAAGATGAGAAGGTCACGACTGTGCGATTTGCATGAGGTAGGCCCATTGACTGGGGTTTGATTCTGGCGATGAAATGATGTTTGCAGCCCTTGGGATCGCAGCAAGAAGACCCACAGATTTGAGGTCTGATTCCAACAATGAATCAAGGATTTCAATAGATGTAACGAAAAGGGCACTCCCCGCAGCAGGACTCCAAGAACTTGAGGAGATCAACCACCACATCCAAGAAGAGAATTTTGAGCTAAGGAGGCTTCTATAGGAGGAAAGGGAAGAAAAACAAAGATTACTACGCCAGCTGCAAGCCAAGGATGAGGCCTTCGAAAAGCTGCAACATCGCTATCCGGAGGTGAAAAGTGATTCTCCGATTTCATATGATTTTCATGATGATGAATTCGCTGCTTTTGAAAAACATACTATGGGGATTGGATCCAAACTATTGAAGAAGATGGAGTATAAGGGAAAGGGCCTCAACATCAAAGGCCAAGGAATCATAAACGCCATTGAAGTTGAGGAATTGCCACGTCGTGCAGGACTTGGATACGCCAGAAAGGAAATGGGAGAAAGCTCCAATATAGCTAGTAACTAGCCAATGACAGACGATGAAATTCCCTCCTCATAGTCCAATGATAGTGAGGGCCCCATGAACACTTATTGATGGAACACTAAGGGAAAGCGCCCCAAGTCAGCCCCAAAAGTTTGGAGGAAAAATAATCATTCTAGTCATTGCAACAAAGAGGGACACCAAAAAACCAAGTGTCTGATGTTCCATGCTCTGGAAACATTGCTAGAGGAGCCAAAAGGTGAACATGTTCAATAGATGAATCCACCCCATTCACGGTCGTCTGCGTTATTAAGTTGTTTTTTTTAGAGGTAGTAGTTTGTTATGGCCATCATTGTAAATCATACGTTGCAAGTAAATGTAAAAGTGATGGTGTGTTTCCCATCACATCAAAACTCAACAATGATATTTTGGCCTTTCCTTATTAGTAGTTGAAGTATTGATTACTTTTTATGTAGTCCTTGGCCAAGGAGTGTGTGTTATAAACTCTTGGCAAGGAAGGGTTGTTGAGTCATGTGTGGTGTGCATGATTGCAAATTATGTATCAGTTTCACGTGAAGGTGGTTGAAAGTGTGGATTGAAAATGACACAAATAGTGTGCTAAGTGTAAATGCTTTTGGGGTCCAAAAGCTCTTTAGTGAGGAGGAATTATCAAAGTGGAATGTACAAGTCAAAGCACATGTGACGTCAGTACAAAGGATCAAAAATCAAGGTGGTTGAAAGTCTCTCAAACTAGGTTCACGTTGAAGATCTCCTCATCATGATCGCGTAGTGTGAATGGTTCGTCAAACTGAGTCCGTATGAAGAAGATTGACTCCGTATGAAGAAGATAGAAGAAGTCAAAGTTGTGGGTTGACTCACCCATGTGGCAAGCTTAAGGAGGGTGCAATTTGGCCAGAATCCGTCATCAGAATCCAGCTAGTTTTCCTAGCGAAATTGTGGGTCTGTTAATTTGTCTAATATCCCTAAGGTTCTAGAAAAGCACTAAGTTGAACCATATTTTTATTTTTAAAATAAAACAAAAAAAATATAACAAAAAGTATATTAAAAAATTGGGGCGGGCGGCCGTGACCCCGCTGCCCCTAGAACCATAACCGCAAGTAAACTTAATTTGGGGTGGGTGGCCATGACCCCACCACGCATGGAGCCCATGCAGCAACATTACGTTATATACGGTGGGGGGCACGGGCTGTCAACCCCGCCGGCCCTCCACCTCAACATTAATATAAAAGGGTCAGCCGAAATGGGGCGCAGGTCACCCAAGGACAGTGGACCTACCACCCATATTAAGCCATTAAAATGATATGTATGTTAATTTGGGAGGGGCGGGATTTGATCCCCGACCCCTCCTCAACCAAATTCCCAGTTTTCCATTGCGCCCAACGGTCCTCCTTTGTACTATCCACCCACCAAAAAGTATTTCAACCTATTTACACAGTGCACCGGGGAGGAGGCCAGGAGCGGGCACACATTTCTATTTAGGTGGAACCATGAGCAGTGTAGAGAGGGGGCCGAAACCATGATCAGAGTAATTTCTCCAAGGGGTCAGATTTTCACTTTGTCAGTTTTCGACAAATTTTATATGGTTTCAGCATTTCTTGACACCACGAACTCAACGGTGATGTTCGTTTCTCCATCAAAGATCTGTAATTTTCGGGCTTCTTCAATTTTGGAGGTATAAGGTCATCATTTTTACTTTTGATGTACTTTCATTATTTTGCCATCTAATGAAAATAGGGCCTCCCCACTAATTCGAGCAGGTCCCAGAGACATAGTCCCTCCTCGACAAACTCCAATATCAATCTTGTGTCTTCTATGTGTGACTTGCTATTCTTCTCTTCCTCTTCTTTATGCACTTGTAATTCCATGGTTAAATGCAAGCTTCATATGTAATTCTTTAAGGCATCACAAGGAAAAGATTTTTTGGGATCATCTACTATAGCCTATTGCGACTTCGGAATGGAAATGGGAGGTAATTTCCATGGATTTCATTACAGGTCCTCCGAGGACAGTGAGGAAGCATAATTCTAGTATGGTCATGGTTGACAAGTTGAGCAAGGTAGCTCACCTCATTCTTGTGAAGACTACATATTTAGCCAGGGAGGTAGCATAGGTGTTCATCAGAGAGATAGTGAGATTGCATGGTGTTCCAAAGGAGATTTTGTCAGACAGGGATGCAAAGTTCATTTCCAAGTTTTGGAAGGAGTTATTTTCAGGCTTGGGTACAAAGTTGGCCTTCAATACAACTTATCATCAATAAACATATGGTCAGATAGAGAGGGTATATAGGATCTTGGAAGATATGTTGAGGATGTATGTGATGCACCAGCAGAGGAAATGGGACGAGTATCATGCATTGGTGGAGTTTTTATATAATAATGGTTATCAGGATTCTTTGGAGATGAGTCCTTATGAGGAATTGTATGGACATAGTTGTAACACTCCCATCATCTAGAGTGATCCAATGAATAGGGTATCTATTGGACTATACATGTTGATGGACATGGAACATGAAATTCTGGTTCTAAAGAAGAATTTAAAGGCAACACAGGATATACAGAAGAGTTATGTAGATCAACATAGAGTGTTAAAAGAGTTTTAGGTTATGGAGCATGTGTATTTACACATCAAACCCAAGAAAATATCTTTGAGGATTGGCTCATGTGCCAAGTTGGTACCAAGGTATTGCGGGCCATTTGAGATCCTTGAGAGCATTGGACCAGTGGCATATCAACTTGCACTGCCTCCAATAGTGAAAGTCCATGATGTTTTCGATATTTAATTTCTTAAGAACTATATAAAGGATGTTGATCATGTTATTGATCGGTCTGTATTGCAAGTGGAGCAAGAAGGAGAGTTCTAGTTGGAGCCTCAGTGCATATTCTAGTGGAAACATCTCATGCTCAGGAACAGAGCCATAGAGCAAGTTAAAGTGCATTGGAAGCACTTTGGACCTGAAGAAGCTACATGGGACATGGTGGATAAGATGCGTGTCTATATCCTTCATTGTTTGTCAGTTGAGGCAAAGCAATTTTGGTGTGATGTTGGTTTATGTTTAGCACATATTTTGCAGCAGGGAAAATTTTAAGAACCACCCTAAATTTATATGTATAATAAATGGGTGAATCCCCATGATACATAGGAAAAATGGGAAGCGATTTTATCAATAATATAATATGTATATATAATTTTCTTGGCAAATCTCTCACCGGATTATATTATCTTGTAAAGTCATGGAAAATATATCACTGAATTAGAAAATCTTGTAAGATCTTGGCAAATCTTTCACTGAATAATAAAAAGTGAAGTCTTGGTGAATGTTTTGTTAAAGTATGAAACCATATATGATAATAGGAAAACATATTCATTAAATTGCAATATACTAACATACATGTTTGGAAAAAAGAAACATAATTTTCTCTTCCTACAAACAATGTTGCAAATTTTAATGGCCATGTTTGTCAAGGTTCTCACTGTACACTCTTTCATATCCTTCTATTATTTTTGATAATATTCCACAGCAAAGTTCTTGTAGGTGTTGATCTTGACCACCAGTTCTGTCAAGGTAAGAGAGATTAATCTTTTCTCTACCACTTTTGTCAAGCTACCAATTTTGTCAAGCTATCAAATTTCTTTCTTATTCCATAGAGTCCAACTATGAGATAAAAAAAAAAAAATTGTACCACTTTTCTCAAGCTATCAAATTTCTTTATTATTCCATAGACTCCAACTGTGAGATAAAAAAAAACACATTTTGTCTACCCCGACACGCCAACAAGTAGCAAGCCCCAACTATATAATATAAGAAAGTAGTAGGTATCCCAAAGTCCTAAAGGGGATCTAATGCAAAGAAGTGACCATTGTCAGAAGCCTTCCAATCAATATATTAATATATACATATAGATTTATTATTATTTTAATTGGAAATCTTCAATTAAATAATAAAATTTAATTACATCTCTCCCAATCTAAATTGCTTATTAGCATAATTCACTACCTTCATATGTCTTGCATTTTTTAACAACGTTGTAACATGTGGATTAATTTCCTTTTTTGTGCACAATCTATGCCTTTTAGGACAATATAGTGCACTGGCCCAACCCCTACAGATCATTACGACAATATGGTGCACTGGCCGAACTCCACTTTATTTATATTTTTATTTATTTACACGATAAATATAAGGTGACTTATCGAGTAAATATAAAAAAAAAAGTTTTCCATTATTCTTTATATGATTATGACTAAACATATGCAAACTTGGAATATGACAAGAACATTATTCAATCTTTAAATAAACATGAAAATAAGAGACTTGAGTTTTTAAATAAAATGAATTATTCTTTTGTCACCATTTGTTCTAAAAAATAAGGTCATTTTCTTGAAATTAACCCTAATACCATGAAATACGGGAAAATGAAAGAAGAAAACCTTTTTTACACCGAATGTGGAGGGTGAAATAACTATCATAAATACATATTCCTGAAAATTAGGGTGGTTGTAACTCCTAATTTCAAGGGCTAAATTTACTTTTTTTACTCTTTCCCTTAAAATAAGGTGGGCTAACCTCCATACCTATTTTTTTTATAAAATAAATTTGAGGTGATTTATAACAATGTACTATGATACAAAATATTTGCCCAATAAAAATATAAAACCCCTTAAATTCGCCCAAGGGCAAAAATTCTCCCCTAAAATTTTCCATGTTTTGGAGATGTTTTGATATTTGTATATGTACATGGATGTAAATACCACCATGGGCTAAGTTATAAAGCTCCAATAAGTGGTATGGTTATTATCTTGTCATGTTATCATGATATTTTTCTTTTGAGTAGGTCCTTCATTATAAATCTGCAAGAAGCTAAGTTATAAAGCTCCATAGGTAGTATGTTTACTTTTTAGCAATGTTTCTGAGATATTGGTGTGGTTTATTACCAAGGATGATATTCCCCAAGGGGGATTGTTATTCATTATAAATCTGCAAGAAGCTAAGTTATAAAGCTCCATAGGTAGTATGTTTACTTTTTAGCAATGTTTCTGAGGTATTGGTGTGGTTTATTACCAAGGATGATATTCCCCAAGGGGGATTGTTCTGTAACAACACTAGTGAAAATTTCATGTAATAAAAGTTAATAAAGGAAATCTAAGACCACAAGTAAGGGACACTTATTCCGAGATGAATGTTGGGAAAATATATCCTAGTGGACATCACTGGATGTGTGTTTTGACTAAGGGAATTGGCAAAGGTTAAGGCAAAGGAATTAAAAGGAAAAAATGAATTTTCAGCACATTTATTTATAAAAATAAAGAAAATTAGGAGGAAAAGGAGGTGAAAGGTCACAGGTTGCATGTGAGGAGGAAATTGAAGGAAAATAATGGGAAATGAAGAAAATAGAGACCTCATTCATAAAAAGGGTTCTCAGGATCAGTTGGTAACCATTTTTCAGTTCAAGTTTGGAGCTTTCTCATTATTATCTCTCTCTCACTCTTGTTCACTTAGAGTTTTCTTGGAGCACTATAGTTTGGAGCAAGGAAAGGAAAGCAAGCAAGGATCAAGGAAAGGAAAGAAGGACTCAAGAAAATTCAGCAAGAATACTTGCAGGTAACATTTTGCATGTGTGATTTCCTAGCTGTTTTGGACATGCATGACTATGCATGTTGGTGTATGGTTCTCCTGTTCTTGGTGGCATGGTTTGTCGGGTTATGACAGTGGAATTCAGCCTAGCCTAGCCTTTTTCCGGATGCCATGGTATGTTGGATTCTTATTTTGGTTTTTGAGCTTTGGTTTTTTGGACGGAGAAAAGGTGGTCTCAAGGTTAATTCCCAATGCCTAGGAATGCCTTAACTGATTTTGGTGAGATACATGGTAAAACATGAGGGAGAAGTCTCAGTTTAGGGCCTAGTGATCCGGGTTTGGATTGCAGTAAAGCCTGAGAGACAATGAAACATAAAATTCCTCAAGGATAGTGATAAATTCCAAATGAGATTCCAAGTTGTTTTCAGTTGTGATCGGAGCACCGGTTTTGGTGTGATCACGATTTGATGAGGGTGGAGGTGGTTTAACCTCTAGATTCCCTTGGTTGTTCTTCGATTGGTTGTTCTATGAGATCCCAGATTCATGCTTAGAATATGGCATGAGGGTGACTAACTGAAAGAGAGATTTGGTTTAGCCATGTCTATGGTTGGGTGGTACGTGGAGGTCCCAAACGTGGTCGGATTTTCCTATCATTAATATAAGCTAAGTTCTCTTACTTTTGCACTAATTTATGTGTGGATTTAATGGTTTTTATATCTTTGATATTTATATGCTTTTATGCTAGTTATAAGCATGGTTGATCAATTGGTTTATGTCATGGTTATTTCATATATTTACGTGTACCTATTAAATGGATGGATTCAAGACCTAATTGATGTTGAAGTAGTTCAATGGAGAAGGGGGTGATCCTTTTGGTTATGTTTCATAAGTTCTTTCAGTCATTTATGATCTATCTTCTATCCTATACATGTAGGTTGCATTGATGCCAAGTGTTTGACAAAATGTCAATCCCAGTCAGGGATGCTCAGGCCTAGCCCTGAGCATGTTTTTTGATTGATCAACATTGTTGTCATGTTTTTAATGAATTCTGGAAGTTACAACAAGTTCTGGGTAGAGACCAAGATTTAGGGGTAGAAAAGTAGCTTAAATTCCGATGTCGCTGGCACAGAACTGACAATTCTGGTGCACAATCACTGGCAGACAAGCCTATGAGAGTGACTTTGGGTTTTTGGTCACTCCCTTGCCCATAGCATGAAAGCGACTATGTCCTAAGAGCTGCAAAATAGTAATGGGACACAAGAACAAGTTGTCGGAGTGGCTAACTTGTCTTTTGAGGTTTTTATTGATGATGTTGGATGATTATATGTGATGTTCCACTAATTCCACTTCCTTAATATGACAGACGAGGTCGAATTGATTGTAATAACAGTTGTCCTCATGTTTACCCTAGTTGGCATGGTTACTTTAGTTACTTTGGGTAGACCTAGGAGTGGGTATTACATGTATAAGATTTGAAACCTGCAAACAACATGTACTTCCATGACTATTTTATCAAAGGTAAACTTGTGATGGATGACTTGAATGTGGTGGTGCATAAAAAAAAGGAGATGATAGTTGATGAGGTGGTGGCCTACGAGAAGGGTTGCTGAGGGACCCGGGGTAGTTGAGGACTTGTAAAATAAATTTCTTTTGGTTTTTGGGGATGCATTGGGTGTTGAACACCTTAGCGTCCCGTGTCATTTCTGTATAATGCCAAGTGATTGAGGGCTTGAAGCACAATCTTGGGATATTCGAGGGGACATTTGATATGCTTATGAAGGATTTTTCGGTATTGGCATTATTGTGAAGAAAGTTTTAGAGGGCCCTAGTAGGGAGAATGAGGGAAAGGGGTCATGTCGCTAAGGAGGCAGTCATGAAAATCCTGTTGTTATTCTTGAAGAATCGTAGCTATAGACTCCTCATCCTATTATATAGTCTTATCAAAATTTAGATGAATAAAATTGTGAGGAGCTAACCTTGGAGATAACCTTGAAGAAAACTCCTCCTTTTAGTATATGATTATGTCTTTTCCAAGTTGCTTGCTAGCCTAGGCCAACTCATATACTTTAAAAATGTTAGTTCTCATGATCTTTTTTTTATGGTTTTTATGCATTCACGATCTTTTTTTAATGGTTTTTATGCATTTTCAAAGTTTGTCCATAGTAAAACTATGGGTTCTCAAAACAAGGAAAAACCTAATTTCCCATATGGAAAACCGCTTCTACAACTTTGCACCATTTCACTACATTTTGTCCATATCTTGAAATAAAAAGTAATCCCTTTCTAACTTAAAAAAAATAAAAAATTATTTTATATTTATAAATAACAAATATTATATATTTATATTTATATTTATATTTATTATATTTTGAATTACATGATATACTATATATTTATGAAACAAGAAATAAATATTATGTATAATTATTATATATATATATATATATATATATATATATATATGATGGTGGTGGTGGTTAACGTCCACTGAGACCAAACTTTGGTCTATCCGACCTAAAGAAATGAATTATTTAGTTTGATTTAAGATTTTATTCCTATGCTCAAAAAACTTGAAAAGAAGTCTCTCGAGCTCACTGTGATTTTGACAACATAAAAGGCTAAAAAGGTCAGTATATATATATATATATATATATATATATATATATATATATATATATATTAGTGTAGTTATATAAATTAAATGATTAGTAAATGTAAATATACATTTACTTTAGATAAGCCTAAAATACTTATTTCATAATGTATTTTTTATTGATAAAAATTAACTAAATTATAATTTTATTCCAAATTTTTATTATTATTTTATTAAATATATAAACATACTTATAAAAAAATTAATTATGAATATTGAGATTCACTTTGATTATTATGAAAAAGTTGGGTGAATGTGAAACCTTGTCATAAACTTATTAATTATTAATAATTAACTAAAAATTAAAAAAATTTAATTGAAATTTCTAATTATATTTTTTAAATTATTAAAAAAATTAGTTTGATCTTGAAGTTGGAAAAACGGGTTAAAACACTACGTTTAATTGACTTTCGCCCCATTCTAAATTGATAATTAATAAAGCTTAGAATATCACCCACGCGACAATATGTTCAAGAAACTCGAAACGAAGAATGTCCGGAACACCAAGGAGAATTATGTTCTGTTAATGAATTATATCAACCTCTTCCTGCCTCCAACGTGCTAGGCATATATCTAAAGTCCGGCTGTTCCCTTAAGATTTGATAACTTCAAAAAGTCTTTTACGGAGTTCTATTTATCATATGAGTGGAATTGTGTGGCATTACCATATTACAGCAGGTGGTCCCATGCGTCACTGTTTGTTGGGCCGTCACTTTATTGAAGCGAGAAAAACTTATATTCTATGCAGATAGGCACAACTGCGGACTCAGTGCATATTGTATTTGATTTCGTTGAACCAGTAAAGAATGGCCAAGTGCATATTGTATTTGATTCATGCCTTCAGTGAATAAATATTAGGTAATAAACCAATTTCATATGAAATCTATAATCCTATAATGTGCACTTAATGTATATAAAAATTAAAACTGTGACAAGTCGGTTTCGGACTCTACAAACCGCCTCAACTACGTACTTTCCTGCCTCCAATATTGTACTCCCGGAAGGGTTCCCTCGTTTCACTGCTTTGTATAGAAGTTCTCTCTCAAATCCTGAAGCTTCACTCCAACCAAAATGAAGTCACGTCTATATGTCTGTTTGAGCTTTCGCTTAAGGACATAGTACGACCTCGTGCACCGATTTGCTCACATGTAGAAAGAACTGGCAATGCACAGATAGTATTGGCGTTGACAGCTAAAGACAGAATAAACTTTCCAAATCAGTAATTATGATTTTCAAGCGGAAATTATGGATTCTATAGAGCTCAGGTGATTCTTCCAATACCCTTCCGAGGTAGTTTAGAGGAATTTCCTCAAAAAAAAATTACAATTAGACCAAAATTCACAAATAGTATAAGTAAATTTTTCAAGCAAATGGACATTTTTATTTTTATTTTTTATTTTGAAACACATGGATATTTTTATTAGTAAAGTTATATATAGCTTTAATTTCACAGGAGGATATTTTTATTAGTAAAGTTATCTATAGCTTTAATTTCACAAGAGGATTAAAATTTAGGAGATACTTGAGAATAACAAGCTACCTACCAAATGAGAAAAAGAATATGATAACAATAACAACATAGAAAATTTATGGAGAATTCATGATTTCAAAAGGGGGAATGTCTCCATCTTTTTGATCCCCTACCATATTGATCTTACTACTTTGTTTTTTGACTTCTCTGTGTTGCGTGGAAAGTACCTCGATATACATTTTCTGAACCCCAAGACTAGACTATGAGGAACTCAAACCCAATTTCTTGCTTCGAAAATAGGCCTTATCTCAAAGCCTAGCCTCATGAGCTAATATGTCTTTCGTATCATTTCCATGCCATTATTCCATATCCATATATTTTGGTAGGGTTTGTTCAGCTTCTTTCGAATGGGAGCTAATCATTTCCTACAACAATGGATTTTGTTGGTGCTCTTTTTGCACGACCTCTATAGGGTTATGGGATTTACCTTATGTTGATTGCATGCCTGATTGAATGTTAAATTGCTCTTGAGGTTCTATCAAGGGCAAGAGAAACTCAAACCTATTATCAGACCATAGTATTTGGTCAAAATATTAGGTATCCTAGAGATTCAATTTTTTTCTTTTTTGGGTGATTTTTCTCTAATCAAATGGCTCTTGCTAAGAAGGTTTTTCTTCCAATGATTCCTTGGTATTCGTTGAACAGTCCCTAATAAGATGCTCATATTCATGAAAACATCTACATCTAAAGGGGGTTTGTTCATATTGTTGTACCCTCTCCTTCTTTCTCTTTTGTTCTTCATATAGCAAAGAGGTTAAGGTGGAAAATATAACAAAGTTTGGAGCCATTTTCAAAGCACTAGATGCATTCAAAGACCACATCAGATACAGTCAATCAAAAAGTTATCTAGAAGAGCTTTCCAAAGATATAAAGAAGTTTGCAAATGGCCTACTGGATCAAAAGATAGAGGTAGTCAAAGTTGGAGCTATAAAGGTTCAAATCACTGAGACCCCGTGACCTTGGAATACTGTAACTCATTATAAAATCAATTTATAAAATCCCTAGGGACTAGGGGATCAGGGATCTGTTAACTATTAGAACAAGGGTTGTCTACTGATGAGACCCCATAACAAAAATTGGAGGCATGAATGTCAGAATCTTGAGACCTAGTGACCTTTCTTAAATGAATTTTTGAAGATGTTAGGATTGAACCATTTGAAAAGAATTTGATCGTAAAAGAAAGGATCAAGGACCCTTTTCTCTCTCCTTTAATGGGACAAGTTTCAGCGTATCATTGGGAAGAGGTGACGTCAACAACTGCCCAGTAGTAGGTGAACATGTGGTAAGTAGTTTCAATGTTTTAGAGCACCTAATGGGTCCATATACAAATGACACATTGAACAACTTCATATTGACACATGGCTTGGTTGACATCAGCATGATGTCATCTCGATAACATACCTCGGAGGTCAGAATCCTGTAACAGTTTTTTTATTCACAAAAGGGCTCTGGGCTATGGGGAGCAGGAAATAGTAATAGAGGAATCCTAGAACCCTAGAATCCCATAACTATTTCTAATTGAATTTCAAGACCAAGGGACCTAGACACCCAAGTTCTAGCTGAGTAGTAATAAAGTCCTAGACAACACCATTTTCAGTGCACAAGATCCACCAGCTGGTAGTGGGTCTTTCCCCAATTTCCAAATGTGAATGGTTAAATAATGACCACCTATGGGGTGGATCCCCATCAATCTTGAAGCGGCCTCTCCCGGAATAAGCTCTCACAGGTAAACAAGCATGGTAGTTAAGCTGATGCTTGCCCCTGGAAAGTCATAGTCAATAAAGTGAAATCTGTAAACTGATGGTTGTGATTAATTCTGGTGGGTCAAACCACGCCTCCAAGTCTACCCAGGCACCCCATCAGAGGAGGTAAAATGTGCCCATAACCTATCAGGTTAACATAGTGGACACATCAGTATTGAGACCACTACGATGTGAGTGTGGCAGGTGACCGTGAGATTGTTTGACGCATCACTGTCTTCCCTTTCTCTCCACCCAATACAACTCTGTCACGTGTGTCCCTCATGCCATCCTTTCCTTTTCTCGCCTAAAAAACCCTGCGAACTGATCGTTGCACCCCACATGTCGACTGTTGTAATTTAAACATGGTTACTTTAAATTGTTTTGTCCCTAGCCACTCCATCTATTTGCAACTACCTTCGCCCAACTCTCAGCCAATGTAAGGACCTCCACACACCCACAACATCCACTTTCCTCCACTTACTAGGTAATCCACAGTCTCCCTATCCTTGCACAATTGTCATCATGCTCAAATTAAAAAATAGCTTGTCAAAAACCCCGAAAAAGACAACAACCAAACCCTCAAGCCACACTAAACCCTTCATGGACACCGATGGGGAAATTCATGATTCCTTTTTTCCTATAAACATATCTGACGTTCATTATGACTTCTATGGCCACTACCTGGACAAGGAAGATCCCTTTCGAATCAATGAGTCAAGACTGTATCACTTAGTCACCCTGACGATATACACTTCCCCAAAATTTGTATCCTAGCTCACGGCCACCTTCGTCAAGGAGAAAAATTGTGGTATTTCTTCCACTAAGGACAACATTTTGGAGGTCACCCCATAATTGATACAAAACTCCTTCATTTATCCAAAATCCACAAATTTGGAGAAGTTTACTGAGACCACACTCTTCTATGATTACATTGGTCTCTCAGCTAGAGAGAAGCAGGTCTTTCTCCAACTAATACTAGCCCCAAATGCTTAATTGCCTCACAACTACGAAACCCTTCTCATCTCCTTGTTCTTAGAGTCTGTGTAACCCATCCTGTCTATTATCCTATTGTTATTTAATGAACATGAGACAACAAGTGTCTCCAAAGTAGCCTTAGGGATTTTAGATAAGATGATGAAGAGATATATTGTCCTTGTCATCCCCTCTTTCCTAGATGAAGCCATTATGTTCCACTGCAATCAATATTACCCAACCCCCTCCTTCAGATATTATTCCATATTTGTTTACTTGTTCGTTTACACTCATGTGGAAGAATTTGAGTACTTGGGCCTCAACATTGTAGACTCCCATAAGAAAAGGAAATATGTAGCTGACTCAGACATTTCTCTGAAGAAAAATCCTAACAATGAGTGGTTTTCACACTTTATCTTTAATTTCATGGCCAATACCTATAAAATTATCAACAATTTCCCCCCTCCTAGATTCTTACCCCAGCATAGTATAATTGTTCAACTCAACAAGGATGTTAGGGTGGGTGACTAGTATTTTTCGAATACTATACTCAAACCAAAGTATATGGGTCTGAATTGCCTCCTTAATAGCTACCTGTATTTATGCCCATGAGATTTTTTTCCTTGGAATTCATTAGGCAGAGCCTGAAAACATATCAAATCCATTTTGTCCCCCCCAAAAAGGGCTACATGTTTAAGCTTCCCATGATTGTAGATCCCTTATTGTGAACTCTAGATAAGCTTTCTAATAGGTGGAAGTTATGTTAAGGGAGTTGAACAAGTATCAGGTGACACAAGATGAGATGAAGACACTAAAGAACAAGTTGATGGAAAACATGACTCTAGTTGAATATAGTGAGATACTTTGGGGTGATATCATCTATGAAATAAAGAAATTATGAGAACATCAAAAATTGGTTGCAGAGATGAAGGTTGTAGTAAAGGCCACCGAATTCCTTGACCTGTTAGCCAACGAGGAGGATGCAAAGAATCCCAGAACTACCGAGAACTTTATCAAGATCTTTAATGAGAAATCAACTAATGAGTTGAGGGTAGTAGACATCATTGATAGTACATGTGTGATCATGGAAGTCACCAAAATGATCCAAAAGAAGGAAGCGAGGGATAAGGATGAAGCATGTGTGAGTGAGGTGGAAAAGTTGGTTGAATCATTCAACTCTAAATTTGACCAGAGAACTAGAGTAGGCTTACCTATCTGTTAGTATTTCGAAGGACATATGATACCATTAGAGTAGAACGAGAAATGATTAGTTGAAGCCACGAGCAAGGTATATTCATGACATGAAAATAATGTCGCTCTCATGGTAAGAACCATAGTGAATTATCTCCAAAGAGACTTCCAACTGTTGTGGGTTCTGAAGACCTTGTTCGAGGCTAGGAAAAATTACACTAAGCTCGTGAATTTAAGGATGGCCTAAAATACTCTTATTCACACTCCCATGCCAGATCTTGTTCTATAGAAAATATGTGATTAGTTGGTTAACCCACCACAAGTGCGGGTAATGGAGGATGGGTCCACTTCGAAAGCTCAAGCGAGCCAACAACAAATATTTTTTATGATTTGGAATGATGAAATATCACTGTCATTTTGGAAATTTTGTAAATATTTTATTTTCAAGGAGGAGTCAAGTTTGTTATGTAATAATTACGACAACTAAGCCATTTCAATTCACGTACAACTATTTAGTTTAGAAAACTCGAGCACTTCAAGATATTTTTGTAACTGGTTTTGTTAGGATTCTCCTTATAAAATGGAAGAAGAAGTCATTTAGAGGGGTTCAATTTTCTATTATATATGCTATAATCTTTTGCAAGTTTTGAAGTTTATGAGATGGAAGTTGTTCCTGAGGATCAATGAATATGTTATGGTGATTCCAACCACTGATATGCAGAGTATGTGTTTCTATATATGTTATGATTTTCATATGTGTTTCTTTCCTTTCAGATTTTGTGTAATTGTAGCTACTAGAACTGAGTCTTGTGTGTCACATTTATCTATGTCATGCTATGAAAAATGGTACCTATAATATGTGAGACGAAGGCCTTAAAATGTGCTCCATGGTTTCTGACTTCATTCCCTATGTCTATTCATAATTATATTGGGGTTTAGTGCACATGATGCTATCACTATCCCTCTGCACCAAACTTATTTCTCTTATTTCTTCTTTCACCTATACTACAACAACTAAAGAAACTTCACTATCTGTGTATAGGCTACCATGGATGAACATCAATTATTTGAACAAAGTATTGTTAATGCACAAAATGTGATTGGTCTCTCAATAAGATAATTGAACTAGATTTGAATTGTTTAACATTTAACTCTTGATCAACAATGATTTATGTTCAAGAAACATTAAGATGTCCTAGGCATTAAACCTTCTACTCAACCCAGGGGGTTGTATCTAGGAGCCACAAAATCTTCTAGCGTCGTTGTCGGGGAATTAATTAGAATATATTTCCTTAGGTATGACTTTGGAAAATTCCTTTTGTATGGTGAGAAAAGAATGTGTGGGTTGAGATTTCTCACCTAGTAGAGTTCTTGGACTATGACCCTAGATTTTAGAAGGCCTCATACTATTTTAGATACCTCACAGGAGAAAACTCTCTCTGTATTTGACCCAGAAAAAATTACCTCCAAGAGAATCTGGAGTGAAAGAGCCCCAAGAAATCCATATCCTATTATTTTTTCCCTAGAGGCCTCAACTTCCATCTCTCAAAAAGTTGAGATAAAATATCCCAAAACCTCATCCAGAGTTTTAGAATTTTTGGAAAAACATTTTACCCCATCTTATTTTTATTTTCCACAACTGAAGACAAAATAGATTTCCATAAGCTCTGATCCTTTTACATATCATACCTTCCCATAGGTTGAATAAGTCAAATATACTCTTATCAGTCGCCCATATCAAAACCCCACAATTATTTCACACCAAATCATATTTAGCGTTGTTCGCCCAGCCTCTCACCCAAGTCCTACAACAAATATTTTTTGACCTCCTTTGCAAAATATGGTTGTCCCTAGCTTCTTACTCAACAAATATGCACATCTGAATCTGTAGTAGTCATTGAATGCAATTCCCCAAGACTATTTCAAACTCATGCCTAGATTCACATGGGAAGATGATTTCACAACGAAAAAACATATCGAGATATTCTGTGCATTTGCAGAAAACTTGAATGTAGAACATTTGGATCTAGTCTTGAGGATTTTTGTCTAGTCTTTAGATGGGGAGGCTAGAAAATGGTTCAAGACCTTGCCAAACAACTCAATCAACACTTGGGAAGAAATGGGGAACACATTTATGTAGAAATGGGGAGAGAAGAAATACCATGGATATTTCTTGATTGAGTTTAATGAAATAAAGAGAAGGCACAATGGAGATGCCACAAACTTTATAAAAAGATTTAATCAAATGTATAACAACTTGCCTACTCAGATGAAACCTCCATAGGAGACAAATAAGGTGGTGTTTGTTGGAGCATTTGAATTAGATTTCGAGTTGATCCTTAGAGAGAGGAAGTCTTGCACACTAGACCATATCAATACTGATGCTTTGGAAGTTGAAGCATACTTTTTATCTACAAGGAAGTTCAAAGGAAAGGGAGAACAAAGTGACAGGGGAAGAGGAAAAGAGGAATCCAACTCCTTTGGCCAAGAGAGGGATTGTTAAGGAAAGAATATGGATGAGATTTATATGTTGATTAGAAACCTTTCATACAAGATGGTGAAGTTGGAGTTGGAAAACAAAATTCCTCCTCGACAAATCCAACAGGACCGCAACCGAAACTTCAATCTTGAATATAGGAGACCCCTTTTGCAACTATTGCAAAGAGAAAGAAAGGACCAACAAGACTAAATACAACCTTCCCTGTATCTAGAATATTATCTAGAGGAAACTATTGAAGATTTTATCGAGGTTCAAGAGAACCAGTAATCAACCCTCTCAGAAGAAGAAAATGGAACAAAACCATAGGGAGGAGAGGAGGATGACTAGAGTGTCCCTTTGGATGAATGAGAGATAAATAATTATTGTAAACAGTTTTCTAATTTCATGCAAGTAGAACTACATAGGAAAGATAATTTGAGGTCTATAAAAAGATCTTGGACACAAGACCAAAATGAATAAACTATCTAACTTACCACCTCCATGGAAATTGACAAGGGGAAAGAAATTTCCAGCCCCGATCCACCAACCAAAGGAGAAACCTCCTACCCCATTAATTCTAAGTCTAAATCTACAATATCAAGAAAATATCGCTGCAAACAAAGATAATACATCAAGAAAATAAATAACCAATTGGACCAATGAAGTTGGATAGGAATACCTCTACTTTCAATTTACAAAAAGAGTTAGAGATGGTCAAGATATTTGTTCCCTTAATTGAATTGGTGAAATAGTATGTTTATATAAAACAATTCTCTGAATTCATGGATGTCCCTCATATTGCCTCATCACAAGATAGTTTAAATTTGGAGGAAGAAAGGCTTGTAGTCATGTTTGACCCAAATGTGTAGGAGAAGGACCCTTCCATACCTCCATTTTATGTTACAACACTGATTCATGATTTATTATTGCATAATTTCATGCTTGATTCAAGGGCTAATCATAATCTCTTGCATTTGATTGTCATGGAACAATTAAGCTTGTAAATAACAAAACCGTACAAATATTTTTATTCCTTTGATACCAAAAGAGTGAAATGTCTTAGGATGATCAAGGATTTAGTGGTTAATTTGGCTCAAATTCCTGTGAAGAACATGGTAATAGATATTGTGGTTGAAAACATTCCTACAAGATTTGGTATGCTCCTCTCTAGATCCTAGGGAATGAAGCTTGGGGGGTCCATCAAGCTAGATCTCACATATGCCACTATTCTAATTTTTGTTGCAGAAGAGTGTAGGCTACACAAAGAATCCAGGTTTGTAAAAATTTTCACTAGAGCAGATAATTCAAACAACTCTCATATATATGGGCAAGAAAAATATCTTTCATGCTTTCTTATGGAAATGGATGACCAAGTCATGGATGATACCCAAGTAGAAATTCTCTCGCACATCAACCAACAACAAATGAAAGCTTGTTGTGTGTGGAAGATATAATTTGATGGTGCCTACTCCAAGGAAGGAAATCTAGCAGGAGTGTTGTTGATATCCCTTGAAGGTAACCTCCTTCCTCTGTAATATAAGTTTGAATTTGACACTACAAATAACATTGTTGAATATGAATCATTGGTGTTGGGCCTATAAGTTGCCTTAGATATGAAAATCGAATGTTTGACAATTTTTAGAGATTCTGAGCTAATTGTGAAACATATTAAGAATCAATGCCAAACCAAGCATCCCAGGCTGAAATCTTACAAAAATGAAATGTGGGACCTAGTTGAGAATTTCTTTCTAGCATTTAATATTCAATTTCTTCCTAGGGAGCAAAAAAAAAAATGGAAAATTCCTCGGAAAAAACCAACACTTTCAAGCCCCCATAAAATCCCCTGCTCAGGTATGAAGTCAAAGCTAGGCAGAGACCCTCAGTGCCTAATAATGTGAAATATTGGTAGGTATTTGAGGATGAACAAAAAATTAAAATGTTTATGGAAGTGATTGGAGATTTTTCTAATGTTGTAATAGACCAAGAGGGGGAATATATGGAGGAATTTGACGGAGTTGAGCAACAAGTGTCTTGGGAGGAAACAATGTCCAGACATAAAATTCTGCAGTTGAAGGGAGATGTAATCCCAAAGGGGTTAGTTCCATTGGAAAGGTTTGTTGATGTTAATGGTGTGGCAGTCAAACTAGCCAAGAAGGAGTGTGAGGAGGATACAAAAGACTATAAAATTGGCATAGAATAACAATCCCAACTAATTAAGTATCTTGACCTATTCACAAAGTATGCTGATATTTTTGCTTGGTCTTATGATGACTTGAAGACTTATGTTATCAATATCATTCAACACAAGATCCATCTGATGTATGGATTTAAACCTCACAAAAAAATGCTTCGGAAGATAAATCCCTTGCTTCTCCCTTTGATAGAGAAAGAAATAAATAAAAAAATTCAAGCCAAAATCGTTGTACCCTTGAGATATTTAGACTGAGTGGGTAATATGGTCCATTTCAGAAATAAGAATGGGGAGATCAGGTTGTGTGTGCATTTTAGAAACTTGAATAGGGATTCCCTAAGAGATAATTATCCCCTTCCCATGATGGATTATATTAATAAAAAGGTGATGGGGTCATCAAGATTTTCCATGATTGATGGGTTCTCTGGGTATAACCATATTCTTGTGCACCCTAATGATTAGAAAAAGACAACCTTCACCACACGTTTGGGGACATTCATGTATGCCAGAATTTCCTTTGGTCTCATGAACATTGGTGCTACTTTTTAAAGGGTAATGTAAATGACATTCATGGGGGAGAAGGATAAATTTGTGATGATTTACATGGATGATATAATAGTCTTCTCAAAGCCTCATGAGGAACACTTGTGCATTTGCAACACACATTTCCGAAGTGCAGGAAGTATGGTTTGTCTTTGAACCCAAAGGAATCTCATTTTTACCTCAGAGAAGGAAAATTGTTCGGGCATGTAGTCTCAAGAGGAGTGAAAATTGACCCGAAAAGGGTTGAAGAAATTAGTACCATACCTTTGCCAAGAAACAAAAAGATGATACAGGGATTCTTAGGAAGGATAAACTTATTGAGGAGGTTCATGCCCAATTATGCTTATGTTGTAAAGGAGGTTAAAAACATGCTTAAAAGGGAAAAAGAATTCAAATGGAATACAAAGGCTAGAGAATCATTTAAGAATATTAAAAAGAAATTTGGAGAGGCTCTAGTCCTTGCTAGCCTCGATTACCACGAACCATTTCCCATATTTTCTTTTAGATACCCTAACACTATTGCAAATGTCTTATTGTAGAACAATGAAGAAGGGAAAGAACAACCAGTGGAATTTTTCAGCCAAGTACTAAGGGATGTAGAATTGAAATATGACATCTTGGAAAAGAATGAATATGCTATGGTTAAGGCTGTGAAGGCTTTCACGACTTATATTTTGTAATCTAAGATAATTTCCTATGTTCACCCAACAACTATGAAGGACATACTCACAAAAGGAGATAACAAGGGTGAAAGGTGAAAATGGATAGCCAAAATTTAGGAGTACGACATGGACATCAAGGCAACTAAATTAATAAAGGGGCAGGGTTTAGCCAATATCTTATCATAAGAAAACTGTTAAGCTATGGGAATAAATTTGTTGGTTGATATTTTTGGACCAAATATAGTAGGTAAGGAGGACTAATCTAGTGAGAAAGATAATAAAATTGCTTATAAATATATTTTCTTAGATTGGTACAAACAAATTTTCCATTATCTATCATTTCTTAGTTGTCAAACACATGTTGACAAAACTAAACATAAGGCTTTGAGAATGAAAGCCCATAAGTGTGTAATAAAAAATGGCCAACCGTATTAGAAGGATCATGTTGGTGTATTGTTGTTGTGCTTAACAGAAGATGGAATTCTTGAGATTATAAATGAATACCATGGTTTTGCTTGTGGAGGCCATTATAGTTGGAAGGTTACAACACATAAGATCCCGAAGGCTAGCTTTTATTGTCATACCTTGTTTTTGATGTTAATAAGATGGTAAAAGGTTGTAGGGAATGTCAAATTTTCACTAAGAAGAAGAAGCTAGCTCCATTTCAATCGGTTCTAGTTTTTGTGGAGGAACGTTTTAAGCAATGGGGATTGCATTTTATAAGGGATATTCACCCACTTTCTAATGGAAAGCATAAATGGATTTTGAAAACTACTAACTATTTTACAAAGTGGGTGGAAGCCATTATTACCCAAGCAACAATTGATTCAATGGTTATAAAATTTCTTGAAGAAAATATTTTTGTTAGATTTGGCTATCCAAAGAAGATACTAACTAATAATGCCTAGTGTTTAAGTCAGCAAAACTTATTGATTTCTGCCACAAGTACAATGTCATACTTGGTCACTCTACCACCTATTATCCACAGGGAAATGGGTTTATAGAGTCATTAAACAAGACTTTGGTTAGAATTTTAAAGAAAACTATTGGAGAGAATAAGAAAGATTGGGACTCTCAGCTTAAATTTGCTCTTTGGGAAAATAGAGTCATAAAAAAAAGATCCACTAGAATTTCCCTTTGAATTAATATATGGTACTACAACATTGTTCCCTATTCAATTGGCTAAGCTAGTGTCTATTTTAATTCAAGATGCAGAGGAGGAACCTAATCCTTTAAGCAGGAGAATAAACAAGTTGGTCAAATTACAAGAGAAAAAAGAGAAGGTGACTCTGAATTTGATTAAGTACCGGGACCAAATGAACACTCTGTTTGAAAAGAAGGCCAAAGAAAGAATTTTCCAACTAGGTGACCTTGTGCTTAGATGGGATGTTAGGAGAGAATACAAAGGAAAACATGGAAAATTTGATCCTTTGTTGTTTGGGCCCTTCAAGATAGCTGAAGCCAAAGGTAATAACACATTCTTTCTAGAAACTTTGGATGGTGAAGTGTTTGAGCTGCCTGGAAATGGCGAATACCTCAACCACTACTTTCAGCACTAAAGTCATGTATCCACTTCAATTGTAAATACTGGTGAAGCATTGTAAGTACCAGAGTGTTTATATGACTTTCATTTTTGTTTATATTTTTGACTCCATGCCCAACAAGACTACTAGTCTGTAGGTCCTCAGTGCCTTGTCAGCAAGACATTGTCCCTAATTGGAGTTGATGTTGTACCCTTCTCTTATTTCTCTTTTATTCTTAATATAACAAAGGGGATAAGGTGGAAAGAAATTTTTAGAGCAATAGATGAGGTCAAATACCACATCAAACCCACTCAATCACAAAGTGATCTGGAATAGATTTCTAATGATATAAAGAAGTATGCAAATAGCCTACTAGATCAAAAGATAGAGGCCATAAAAATTACGCTTATAAAGGTAAAAATATCGGAGACTCCACAACCCCGGAACCCAATAACTCATAAGAAAATTAATTTCAAAAAGCCCTGGGGACCAAGGACTAGGAATTCTTCAACTGTCAGAGCCATGGTCGTCTACTGATGAAACCTCATAATATAAATTGGAGGTTTGAATCCAAAATCCTAGGACCCCATGAGATTTGTTAAATGAAGTTTTTAAGGTGTTGATATTGAATAATTTAGAAAGAAATTTCTTGCAAAACAAAGGATCGGGGATCCTTTTCTCTCTCCTCCAGTAGGATAGGTGGCAACCTATCTTTGGGGAGAGGTGACGTCAACGATTTCCCACTAGGAGGTGAACACGTGGAAAACGTTTTTAGTGTTTTAAGGAACCCAAAGGGCTTATATACAGATGACATGTGGATCGACTGTAGGTAAACACATAGCTTGGTAGACGTCAACATGATGTTATCTCGCCAACATACCCAAGAGGGTCAGAATCCTATAACTATTTGTTAATTTACAAAAGAGCATTAGGTTTCAGAGAGCAGGGAATAGTAATAGAGGAATCTCAGAACCCCAAAATATCATAGCTATTTCTAATTTCATTTCAAGACTAGGGGACCTGGGCACTTCGGTTCCAACTCAACAGTTAGGAAGTCCCAAGCAACACCATTTTCAATGCATAGGAGTTGCCAAGTAGCAGTGGGCCTTCCCCCACTTTCCAAATGTAAATGGTTAAATCATGTCCATCTATGGGGTAGATCCCCATCCATATTGAAGCAGCCTCATGAAGAAGAAGCTTCGATAGGTAAACAAGTGCAACAACTAAGTCGATGCTTTCCCCCAGAAAGTCATAGTCAATAAAGTGGAGTTTGTAAATCGATGGTTATGATTAATTCTGGGGGGTCAAACCTCACCTACAAGCTTGCCTGGAAACCTCACCGAAGGAGGTAAAATGGATTGACCACCTATCAGGTTAACGTGGTGAGCATGTCAGTGGTCGGGACCACCATCCGACGAGTGTGGTAGGTGAATGCGAGATTATTTGATGCATCATCCAATTCCATTTCTCTCCACCCAATCTAACTCCACCATGTGTCTCACATGTTCCATTCCTTCCTTTTACCACCTAAACACCCCTATGAACCAATATTTGAACCTCTCATGCTCACTGTTCTAATTTAAAATTTTCTAGTTTAAACTATTATGTCCCTAACCCCTCCATTTGTTTACAACTACCTCCGCTCAATTGTGAGCCAACATAAGAACCTTCGTGCACCCACAATGTCTAGTTTGATCCACCAACTAGGTAGTTTGTTGTCTCCATATCCTCACATAATTGTCACCATGCTAAAATTAAAAAAGAGCTCATTAAAAACCCAAAAAATAAAAACCAAAACCCTCGGGTCACACCGAATCCTTCATGGGCACTAAGGGGGAATTCACTGTTCCTTTTGCCCTTTAAAACTATCCAACCTTTGTTTTGACTTCTATGATAGCTACCTAGACAAGGAAGACCCCTTCCAAGTCATCGAGTCAAGACTATATCATGACTTAATCACCCCGACGATATATACCATTTCCCAGAATTCGTATCATGGCTCATGGCCACCTTCGTCAAATAAAAAAATTATTGTATTTCTTCCACTGGGGATAAAATTCATTTATCCAAAATCCCCAATTTTCGATACACAATTGATACACAACTCCTTCATTTATCCAAAATCCCCAATTTTGGATAAATTCACTCAGATCACGCTCTTCTATGATTACATTGGGTTCTCGGTTGGAGAGAAGTAGGTCTTTCTCCAACTAATCCTCGACACAAATGCACAATTTATTGCCAACTCAAAAACCCTTCCCATCTCCATTTTTTTAAATTCTTTACAACCCATCCTATTTATTATCCTATTACTATTTGGTGAGGATGAGACAACAAATGTCTCCAAAGACACCTTAGTGATTTTTCATGATTTGATGAAGCCAAACATTGTCCTTGACATCCCCTCTTTCTTGGTCAAATCCATGAAGTTCTAGTGAAATCAATATTACTTGACCTCCTCCTTCAGATATTACTCCATATTTGTTTACTTGTTCCTTTACACTCATATGGAATAATTTGAGTACTTGGGCCTCAACATTGTAGACTCCCCATAAGAAAAGGAAATTTGTAGTTGACTGGGACAATTCTCTGAAGGAAAATCACAATAGTGAGGGTTTTTCACACTTTCTCTCTACTTTCATGGCCACTGCTTATAAACTTATTAATAAAGTCCCTCCCCTCCTAGAGTTTTACCCCAATAAAGGAGAATTATTCAACTCAATAAGGATGCTAGGGTGGGTGACTAGTATTTGGTTGAAGATTATACAAAAATGAGAGTATATGGATCTGAATTTCCTCCTTACCAACTCCCTGTATTTATGCCCATGAAAATTTTTTCTTGGGACTTCATCAGGTAGAGCGTAAACACAAACCAAATCCATTTTGTCACTACCAAAAATGGTTATATGTTTAAGCTTCCCATGACTTTAGGTCCCTTCATGTGAACTCTAGACAAGCTTTCCAACAAGTGGAACTTATGTTAAAGGAATTGAACTTTGAAATAGAATAAGTGTGGCATTATGATCCCCATGGTATTATTTCTAGTAGAAGGAAACATAGTAATGCCTCTTCCTATGATCATGAACATGAATCTAAATTACAATGGAAGGCTAATCTTGATTCATTTCTGATCAATACAAATATGGAACTGTTGGAAATACTAAGAGGGGGGTGAATCAATATTTCTTTCCAATTGTTCTGTTTTCTAGTTATATTCTTCACAACTACAATTAGAAATGAATAATAATAACTTTATCAATAGAGGACTCAAATCCTATTTTCAAATAATTGAGTACAATAATAGTTTGAGAGAACCAACCCTTCAATGTTCTGGGAACCATCCTGTTTCCAAGCACCAACTTTGAGTTTTAATGAGGCTTCGACCTCTAGGGATTCGACCCTATTCTTCTCAAGGCTCCAACCTTGTGTTTAGGGGCACAAACCCTTAGGACACCAATCCTATTTGATTCTTTTAATAGAGAAATAGAGTAGTACTTACATGGATATCCTTGACATAATTCTTCATTGTCCAAAATTGCTTGTGTTGACTTTCACTGTTTCATCACTTGATTCATTGTGTTGTCAATGTGCAACTATTCAAATGACACTACAGTCTACTGTCACCTATTCTGAATGCTGAGAGACACCTTTTTTGCTGATAATTATTGCACCCCCATGCCACAGTCCGAGATCTAAATTTATTGTAATAACAATCTGAATCACAGTTCTTTGTCTCACCAAAAAGTCTGAGTTCTATTAGTAATACATGACCACCAGTATGCGTAGAAAAGGCTGCCTGATGTGGAGTTGTAGACACAGTCCGAGTGTACAAGAATCATAGTCTGAGAGTATAGATGAAGACCTGTAGTTTAGAGCCAAGGTATAGTGCCTTAGATCAGGCCTTGTCACTGTAACTGTCTGTAGTAAAGCTCGAGAGATAGTCTTGTAATGAGGCCGAGGTGCAGTCCTATAATGAGGTCGAGGTGTAGTCTTGTAATGAGGTTGAGAAAAAGAACAGTCCTATAATGAGATCGAGAATCCTCCAATCAAGCTAATCTGAGGGACAGTTCACCATGAGACAGTTCTCCAAGCTAATCCGAAAGACAATCCACCATTCTGGGCTAGACACCAATCTGAGAGACAGTTTCTTCAAACCGAGTTGGACACTGAAATATGGCACTTCTTCTTCTTCTTGAAAGTTCATGAGATGTGAACCTGTAGCTTGTTGTTTCTTCATTGGTTATCAAGCTAATGATTTGAAACAAAGAGTCAAGTTCCTTTTTATAGGTATTTTCATGGTAGAAATGAAATGACATGTCTCCTCAAGCAGGCTGACATGAGTAGGATAGATATAGGTTGAATCATAGTAAAAATATAGTTTTTATATCTTGAAAATTCATTTTCTCACTAACCACTAGGATTTTGGAGGCGAGTAAGGACTTATTGGAAAGAGGAAAAAATTCTCTTTCAGATGGAATGGAAATTATTATGAAGAGATGCCTTTAAAGTGGTGAATTTTTTTTTTCTTTGTGATTACCCATGGATTATTTAGTATAGAGAGTGATAAGGATAGTATGGCTTCTTTCTGATCATCATAGTGGTAGTGCAGTGATAGTGTAACATTCATTAGGAGAGATCATCAAGAATATTTCCATCAATGAAAATTATTGGCCAACAATCTCCCCCTTTGTCATTTATGGAAATATTTATCCATTCTCTCCCCCTCTGACATCAATGGCAAATGGGGTGCCCAAGTACTCCCCCTATCAAATTATTTCCTTTTTCATGTTGTTCCCCCTGACATGTTGCTGCTACTCTTGTGAAGATGATTATTTAATGTGATGCAAGAGAAATAACCCCTATCTTTTGGTGAAGCTGTTCAAATGATTCTTGTGGAAGAGGCTTTATGAAGATATTTTCAACTTGTTCTTTTCTATTGATGTATTCCAACTTGATGTTTTTTTTAGCAAACCTGTTCATAGAGAAAGTGATATTTGATTGGAATATGTGTGGTCTTTGAGTGCATCACTGGATTCTTTGAGAGCACGATGGCACTAGTGTTGTTGCAATAGATGGTGATTGGTTGTTTAGTTTCTATGTTGACATCCTTCAAAGCCTCCTTCATCCATATTATTTGTGTGCAACAATCTGCAATAGTTATATATTCAACTTGTTGGACACCTAATCCTAAAGGGTTAGTGTGGAAGCCGAAAAGACTAAGCAGTCCAAGAGACCTTGGGATCTGAAACCCAAGAGTCACAACATTGTATTATAAATGTACATCTCCTATTAATAAAAAAATGTACTCACTGATTTATCCTTCCTATCTCTCTTGCTGTCCATGTGAGTTTAACATGGTATCAGAGCAGACGAATTCTGGCCCTGCTCATATTTGAGTCACTGTTTGCTTGTGGCCTTTTGTTGTGTTTCTCTCACCTGACCTATGCATTGACCATTAATGTTATGTAGGTCGTAAACTCTTGGTGATATTACTGGTCGATTAATTTATGTGCTGGTGTTGAATTTGTTATATATATTTGTGCTGGCATATGTACAATTTTAGGTCTCTATTTTTGGTCTCTGGCTGACCCGTCTGTCCATAAACGTTGTTCATAAACGTCTACCAGAAGGTGACTGTTCGCTGCTCCTCTCTGCCATATGGTATTTTTAATCATTGTCTGCACTCTGCGCTCACTGCGCTAAACATAATTGCCTGACTGCATTCTGGAAACGCTCTCTCTCTGACTCTGTCGTTCTGTCGCTGCCTCTGTCCTGACATGATCTGCTCTCTGGAATTTCACCAAGAAGCAGGCGAAAAATTTCAGCCCTGAAACTGAGCAATTCATTGCTTGAAGGAGACCGTTGGTTGTCTGGGCGACATTCTAAGTCAATGGGTATTGCCTGGACCGATTTTACCTTGCCTAATGCAAATACCATTGTTGCCTGAGTCGATTTGTCTCACCTGTGCGTCGTACGTCCTCGCTCTGGTCGATGTTGTCTCGGACCTTAATAGTCCAGTTCCCTTGATAGGGATTGTGAGAAACTAAAGGATAAACTCTGCGTGACATTCCCAATCGTGCAGAAGGTGCAGCATTCCCATGTTGCTCATGCACAATCTGAGCGGCAGACTTTGAAACGGTTCCATCTGTCTTGGCTTTTACTTCAGGTTTCATGCGCACCTCATTTCCTTCTTGTTTCACTTTCAGTTCACCGATTTCAGCATCAAGTGCAGGTGAAACAACTTCACACTTTATGACTATTAATACCCTCTGTGGCTGATTCTGAATGGTGTTGCAAGTGTAATCAATAATACGAATAAGCCCTAGATTTTGTAGCTTCCCAGAGTTTACTTCGCCAGCCATACTCATTGGGAGCATTGCCTTGAGCCTCGTCTTTCCATCGTTGGCAATAAATGTGAATCTAGTGTTGCTGCTCCCTACGGGCTTGAGATCCACGACCTGCACAACTATATCAGATAGCTCCGAGGGCGAAGGATTTGCGATCACAGCATCCAGGGATCCCGGGGTAACCATTTCCTTCGCCATAGTGCTTTGTTTCTTACAATCTGGCACAAAATGGAGCAGGAACAGCGACCGATCGGCAACAGTGCTGCAACAGAATGAACACCATCACCAACATCAACATATAGGTACTCATTTGAAGAACGAAGAGCAGGTTTTGGAACGCGTTGAAGCTTTGATGCGGCGCGAGTATGTGTGCATTTGTCTGTATGAATGTTTTATAAATGTTAACAATTTTACCAGCATCTTGGAGAATGTTGACGCCCTATCTATATCCGTATCCATATTTAAAGTTGCAAGGACACAAGAAGAGTGAAGGCATGTCATGGTTCTGAGAGCAAACATAATTCTGGAACAATTTCATGTAGCAGAGGTCTAATGTGTTGGTAGTGACCATAAACAGAGCATGGTGGCGATATACCTTCTTCACGTTTTTTGAAAACTTGGCGCCGTCTGTGGGAAGCGAACCCACGACCACGCTATCTGGTGTTCATGTCCTCGGATGAGGCTCCTCAACAAAAACCTGCAGGTGAAGAGAGAGACAGTGGATTTAGCTGAAATAGGCATATTGTTGAAGGTTTCCGCTGCCTCTCGAAGCCTGTTGGTGTTACAAAAATTTTTAATGCGTTTCTCTGCATTGCTATTGGCATTGAATGTGTGGGATGAGTTTGGGATTCTTTTAAGAAGGCAATTGATATGCGCGGTAAGCTCATTCATGTTGTTTGGCAGAACATAAAATGAAATGTTTGATATAGAAAGCATGGTGAACGAATTGAGATAGAGATTCAGAACAGTTTGAGTGAATGAATGCCCACACTTTTAAAACTTCAATCCTACTGTTGTATTATTTTCTTTTCAGATCCATCTCTATTTCCACTCCACTCATTGCTGCGCGATCTTATCTTTATCTCTAGTGACCCATTCGTGTATTGTTCGGTAGAGTGGTCTGGGTTAAACTTTGGCTGCCATGTGAAGAGTTTTGCTGTTGACAGAGAAAACCTATTGATTTTGTAAATTTGAAGGGAAGGAAGAAGTTTTTGTTCTGCTTGGGCTAATTTTCTGAGAGAGATTTGCTGAACTTTTGCATCCAGATATATTTTTTCTGTTTAGTAAAGATATCAAGAAATGACTCAAATTGGTGAAATATTGGAGTTCTTAAAAACTCTGATACATTCCTCTGATCATGGTACAGTAAGAATAAGCAAAGCTTCTCTTGTTGACATTAGAACCTGTTTGCATAATGTACAAGAAGATATTGAGTTTTTGCAGCTTGAGACAAAGCTACAGCAGGAAGAATTACAGCAGTGGAGTCATCATTCTGAACCTGTTTCTGTTCAGAATATTGAAACAGATTCCCATAAACAGCAAAACAATAATGTTATAGTTCATTCAGATTTAGTACCCCATAAAGCAGCAGTGGTACATGCAGATGCAGAAACTTAGTCTGCTATTTCCAAGCACATTATCAGACCTTGGGAAGAGCTTGTCCACAACAAGCATAGAACTGGTCTTGGATATGACAAGGACTTGTCCTTTCATATTCCAGACTACTCAAAGCCCATTCATTTTCAGAGTGCTGGATTCATTCATGACAGTTCACCTGCTTCTCATGACAGCTCACCCCTCCAGCTGTTCCAGACTCTGTGTTATGAAACCAGCTCACAAAAAGATAGAAAAGAGAGATCCACGCCTTAGAATTCAGCCTCTTCGAGGGGGCAACCTCCTTTACATTACATAAATGAACAATTCTTAGATGATACAAATGAAAATACCTCCTTTCTATATATAGGAGTCTAAGTGGTCCCAATACAATCAAAGCCTACATAACAATAATATTGTAGGGCACAACAATAACAATGGTGGGCTTCTATGTGGCATAATAGTAACAATATGGGCACTACATGGGTACATCAATATAATAAGTGGTTATACTAATAACAATAAGGGGTTACACTAGTAGTATAGGGGCCTAACATGCCCCTCTCCTTCAAAAAGCGTTGTCCTCAACGCTTGAGTAGTTCTTGATGCTTCTATATAAAATTCTTGTCCTCCCATGTGGAATATTCAGCGGGTAAGTTCTTCCACTTGATGAGATACTTTGAAATTGATCGATTTCGTAGCTGTCGGGTTCTTGTTTCTGTGACTGCTCCAGGTTCCAATATGATTTTTCCTTCCTCTTCAATTTCTGGCAATATTGCTTGAATTGGGATCTTTTGCAACTTTTGAATAAGTGGCCATACTTCTTCGTTCTTCTTCCATTCATCCGTTGCTTCGTTTATCCAATTTGGTTGGATAATATAAATAGCAGAAAACAATGCTTCCACATCCTCATCCTTGAAGCGTCTTCCCATTCGGTAAGGTCGCCATTTTTTAAGTGCATGTAGTATTGCCAACATTTCCTTCTCATAAATAGCTTGCTTGAGATGTAGAAGTAAAAATATCCAATCACTCACATCAAAACATTTTTCACTACGATGTTGATCTACCTGTTGTTTCATTTGATTTTGCACCGAAGTGGCGTTATCCTTTAAAAGTTGGAGAACTTGTTGTTGATGCTCGATATGATCTTTCTCTACTTGAACCTTTTTCTTCTTGATATGTCCTTCTATCTTTTGAGGAGTGGTAATTTCTTCTAGTCCTTTACAAGATATGGTTGGATTCATTTCTTGATGCTCGATGTGATCTTTCACTTCTTGAACATTTTTCTTCTTGATGTGTCCTTCTATCTTGATAGTTTGAGGAGTGGTAATTTCATCCATTGAATTACAAGATATGGTTGGATTCATTTCTTCTTTCTCGATGTGATCTTTCACTTCTTGCACCTTTTTCTTCTTGATATGTCCTTCTATCTTGAGAGTTTGAGGAGTGGTAATTCTTGCCAATGCTTTACAAGATATGGTCTGATTCATTTCTTCTTTCCTTGGGGTGGTGTCCTGACGTATATCCTCTTCTTTTGATGTTTCTTGATCCTTTTCTTCCTCCTCTTCATATTCTATGTAAAATAATTTCTTCTCAGCACACCTATGACCTTTAGTGCATTTGCTATCACAATTGTAACAAAGCCCTTTTTCTCTTTTTTCTTCCAATTGTTGTGGTGTAACCCTTGTAGGTTGTGGAAGGCTGGGAGAAACAACACTTCCATCTTTATAGTTGTGAGGGGCATGCTTCCTGGTTTCCATAATTTTTCTTTCCATTATGTCACAAAGCCCTTTTACTCTTTCCAATTGTTGTGGTGTTGCTCTAAAGAAGGTGTTGCTCTTTATATCCTCATAATGTGCTATCATTTCCTCCGTGAAAATTGACCACGTAACAAGTTTTTTACGAGAACAAAGCCCTTTGTACCATAAAAGTTGATCTGGCTCTAAATATGAAGATGCAATACATACCTTTTGTAACAGTTGTACACCATGTATATCAAAATATTGCTCCATCTGAAGTATCCAATTTACCGGATCCTTGCCATCAAAATTCCTCATCTTGCTTTTTCTTGATTTTAGGAGCTCTACCTTGAAATGATTGTAACTCTGTAATTTCAGATCTTTAAGTTCTAAACTTGTGACCTGTAGTCGCCCTCTGTGTCCTCTTTCCAATGCCACAAGTCTGATCCAAATTGGATTTTCCAAGAAAAAGTTATGTACAATCTCCCGCAGTGACCTGATTATAGACTAGTTTAGTAGATCGAACTTGTATGAAGTTCCACGTGTCACTGTTTCAACCTTTGACTCTGAAAAATATATAAACAGAAACTACAGTCCGTCCTATTTCTGTACCTTCTGACGAAATTTCAATCCGATGCTCAGAAAGAAAGTTATGACGATTTCCCCCGGTCACATGTTTTGAGTGTAATTCAGGAGTCTGCAAAAAGACCAACTTCCGCAGATAATATCTCCGAAAATGTAGCGCGAAAAGATCTGAAATTCGGACCCAAGGTTCAGCGCCAACTCTTCTCAAACGGGTTTTTTTTGCGACTTCTGAAACGTCACAGAACAAAAGTTATAGCGAAAATGCCACGATGACCTGTTTGGAGCAGCGAAACCCTAGAATCCAAAGCTCTGATACCAAATGTTATGAAACCAGCTCACAAAAAGATAGAAAAGAGAGATCCACGCCTTAGAATTCAGCCTCTTCGAGGGGGTAACCTCCTTTACATTACATAAATGAACAATTCTTAGATGATACAAATGAAAATACCTCCTTTCTATATATAGGAGTCTAAGTGGTCCCAATACAATCAAAGCCTACATAACAATAATATTGTAGGGCACAACAATAACAATGGTGGGCTTCTATGTGGCATAATAGTAACAATATGGGCACTACATGGGTACATCAATATAATAAGTGGTTATACTAATAACAATAAGGGGTTACACTAGTAGTATAGGGGCCTAACACTCTGCCCCTCTTCCACAGCAACAACAACAACAACAGATTGTGAAATGCCAACACTGTGATCGAGTTGGCCATTTGAAAGATCATTGTTTTGATCTTCATCCATGTAAGCACTGTCATAAAACCAGCCATTCTTCACACAGATGCTTCAGAAACAAACGTCCTGCAAGAACAAAGATTCATCTTGGATGGATCGCTTCTTGGCAATGGGCATCAACAACCAAGAAGATATTCCAAACACATGTCAGAACTTGTTCCAGAATATTGAACAGTCTTCCAGTTGAGTTTTCTCCATCTTCTCACCTTGTACCTGACAGGGGGGGAACTGATGGTCATCTACAAGCTTCAAAGCCACATCAAGCGAGCCTGAGCCACAACCTGCCACACCAGTTTCAGAGTTGTAGCCAGAGACAAAGATGCCTGAAAATTCCTTCAGTGGGCAATCTGGGACACTTCCTCTAGCAGAAGACTTCAGCTTCTTGCCAGTTTTGGAAGAGTTCCAGGAACACAATTGAGAACACTTCCTCTAGCAGAAGACTCCAGCTTCTTGCCAGTTTTGGAAGAGTTCCAGGAATTGCATTAAGCATTCCAGAGTTGTTGGTTATCCTTAAACCATCACAGATTGAGACTTCCCTTTTCAAGTTGAAGTTTTACCTTTTATGCGGGGTGAGACCTCCCTTTTATGGTTGAAGGTTTCCCTCTTTAAACAATAGGATCACTTCCTCTAGCAGAAAACTTCAGTTTCTTGCCAGTTTTGGAAGAGTTCCGGGAACTGCACTAAGCATTCCAGTGTTGGTGGTCATCCTTAAACCACCGCCCTTTACACCAACATTTCATAGAGCACATTCAGCCTAGTGCTGCCATGCATTTTTGCACATTTTGTATTACAGCTCTCTTCTTGGACTCATACATAACCCTTCGGATTAAGGGGGGGGAATGTTGGACACCTAATCCTAAAGGGTTAGTGTGTAAGCCGAAAAGACTAAGCAATCCAAGAGACTTTGGGATCTGAAACCCAAGAGTCACAACATTGTATTATAAATGTACATCTCCTATTAATAAAAAAATGTACTCACTGATTTATCCTTCCTATCTCTCTTGCTGTCCATGTGAGTTTAACACAACTTCAGCTATGGAGAGAGATATAGATGATTTATTTTTGCTAAGCCAATATACTAGACAATCTCCATCAGGAATGCATTTCTGTTGGTATTTTTTCGATCATCCATGCTTCCATCCCAATCAACATTGGTGTAATACTTCACTGTAAGAGTTGCACTTTTGGGATACCAAAGACAAAAGTTAGGGGTTCGTTTTAGGTATCTGAGAATTATTTTCACAACCACCAAATGGGATTGCTTTGGATCTGATTGAAATCTTCCCACCATTCCTACTGCTTGTATAATATTTGGTCTTGTACTAGGTAAGTATAGGAGAGCTCCAATTATTGACCTGTAAAGAGTTGCATCTACCGAGGGGGAATCATCATATTTTCTCAATTTGCAATCAGTGGTCATCAGTGTGCTCATAGGTACACATTCTTCCATCGCATATCTTTTAAGCATGGCCTTAAGATATTTTGCTTGATATATGAACATGCCACTTCTGGTTTGAGATACTTGTAGTCCAAGGAAGTAAGATAACTCACCAGTCACCGACATTTCGAACTCTTTTGACATATTTTGAGCAAATTCATGGCTCATCTCACCATCATTGCTAGCAAAAATCAGATCATCAACATATATAAGAGTGACTAGTAATTTATCCTTGTCGATCTTCATGTAGAGATTACTTCCTGACACCCCCTTTTTGAAGCCTTGTTGCTATAGATAGTGATCCAATATTGTGTACCAAGCTCTAGGAGCTTGTTTCAACACATATAATGCCTTTTTCAACTTACATACAAAGTATTTTCCTTCTGCTAGGTCAAACCCTTCTGGTTGCTCCATGTAGACTTCATTAGGGCTTCAATCGGGGAGAAATACCATATCGTGTGGGTTCATATTGGGGGATATTTATTGAAGAAAAAATGACATAATATATTAGGTGATATATAGGGGGTAAAGGTTTTTTATATTGGAATGGAGCCCAAAGTTAATGAAGAAAATAGAAAGGGGTATAAAAAAATGTTAATGAAAAAATGGATACCTACAATATCTAGTGAAAGTAGGGGTTTTCAAATTGGTAATGTGTATTGGGTTCATATTGGTAGGGGGTTACATAATGTGATTTTTAGAGGTATTTTCCAATATCTAGTCAAATTAAGCTATTTTTTAATATTCAACGAATGCATGTGATATGTCAGAGGTTCATTGAGTGAAGCCCCCATGGTGTACTTCTGCCTTGAGTTCCCCATTCAGAAATTTTGATTTTACATCCATTTGATAGGTTTTGAATCCTTTTGAGTAAGAAAATGCAAAAAACATCCTTATAGCCTCCATATGAGCTACCAATGCAAAGATTTCTTCAAAGTTGATTCCTTGAATTTGTGAATAACCTTTACAGACAAGCCTTGCCTTATTTCTGATGATTCGTCCATATTCTTTCATTTTGTTTTTGAACACCCAATTGGTTCCAATTATATTTTTATCTTATGGACGAGGTACCAGCACCCATGTCTCATTATTCTCAATTTGAGACATTTCTTCTTCCATGGCTTCTATCCAATGAGGATCCTTACTTGTTGAGTAAAATTTTATGGTTCTATCACAGATAAGAGAGTAGCATCATATTTCCTTGGTGTATTCATCATCCTTCTCCAGGTTTGTATTCCCTCATCTACATTTCCAATAATTTTCTCTTTTGGATGAGTTTTTTGGAGGCTTTTCACTTTTTAAGGAGTTTGAGATGGTTCTTTTTTATTTTATTGATCTTTTTCCTCTTTTGCTAGCTCTTTTTCTTCGAATTCTTCATGGATAGGATCTTCTTCATGGAATTCAATTTATTTTTCTGGAAGAGCTTCGCCATTTTTACATCAATGGTTTCTGCTACTTTTCATAGTCGATTATTGTATCATTTTTAAGCTTTACTTCTTGTAGAATATACGAGGAGTATTCCTTCATCGACCAGAGAATCAAATTTTCTTGGTGAGTCATCATTGATCTTCATAAAACATTTGCTTCCAAAGATTCTAAAATACTTTACTAAAGTAGGTCTCCCTTTCTATAGTTCTCATTGTGTCTTTTCATTATCTAGCCTTAGTTGAGTTCAACTCAAGGTATAAAATATTGTCCCGACTACTTCTTTCCAAAATTTGGGATCCAAATCAGATGTTAGGAGCATTTTTCTTGCCATCTCTTTTACAGTTTAGTTTCTTCTTTCTAGTACTCCATTTTCTTTGTGCGTTCTAGAAACAGAGACTTGTCTCTTGATTCCATGAACTTTATAGAATTCATCAAATTATTTTGAAGTAAATTCTCCCCCTCTATATGTTCTAAGGCATTTCATCTTTGATTATTTCTCATTCTCTACTAGAGATTTAAAATTCTTGAAACATTCAAATGCTTCAGATTCAAATTTTATAAAGTATACTCACATCATTCTACTATAGTCATCAAAAAATAAAGAGAAATACCTTTCCCGTTGTATATTTGAAGTTCTAGTTGGTCCACATAAATATACATGTATGATCTACAAAGGTTTTGATGCTGAGAACTCTTTAGTTTTGAAACAGGTTCTAGTTTGCTTTCCATGTTGACATGGAACACACACAACTTCACCTGGCTTGATAATTTTTGGAATGTCCCTTACTGCATTATTTTTTATGATATTAATCAAGCTATCAAAGTTTATGTTCCCCAATCGTTTGTGCCCTAACCAAATTTCATCTGTTCGACTTATATAGCATTTATCTTCTTGAATTTTGCTCAAAATGTATACATTATCTCGTTTTCTTACTTCTTTCGCTAAAAGTTCACCCTAGGATGATTTTCTTATCTCACAGTCTTTCATACTAAAGAAAAGCTTGTGTCCTTGTTTTCAAAGTTGGCTAACACTCAAAAGGTTTTGTTTGAGGACTTCCACTAGAAGTGCATTTTGGGCTTTTCATTTTCCATTGATGAGAGCAATAGTCCCTTTTCCAGCAATCTTGGGAGATCCAATCCCAAAAGATACATTTCCATCCTTTTTGTTTAATGAGGTAAACTTTTTTTGGTCACCTGTCATGTGTCTTGAACATCCACTATCCATGAACCATTGATTTCCATCACCATGAGCACATAGAGCTAGGCCATATCTATTTACAGTGGATTCCTACTTTTTTAATCCTTCTCTTTTGAATAGACAATTTTGTTCATCATGATCATAATCATTACATAATGAGAAAATCTGATCATACTTAGCCAAGGATAAAAAGATTTGTAATTCTTGATTTGTCCTTGTTCTTTGCAGTCAAGTGGCTTGCTTTGTTGATTCTTATATCTTGAAGCATTATCCTTACGAGCCTTGCAATGCTTGGCTTGATGACCAAAGTTTTTACAATAAAAACAATAACCAAGAAACATTATTTGGTACATGTTAGAATAGCCTTGACTTGAAATAGTATTCTTCCTTAGATTGATAAAGGTGAAATTTTGTTCTTGGTGAGATGACTTCTCGTATTTTGGATGACTAGAAATAATTTCAACATAACTTCTTTGGATTTCCTCATTCACATTCTCATTTATACTTGATGATTCTTCTTTGAAACCGATCCCAGATTTGTCATATTGAGGTCTTTGAGTATTAAGGATAGTTGGGAAAAATACTCAGAGGGGCGGTGAATTAGTATTTTGAAAAAACTCACAATAATAATTTTCTTTTCTAAAATATATACACGACTTTACTAAACCCAACTCACATATGTACGTGACTATTGTAAAAGAAATTAGTGTATGCTTAGTAAACTTGTAAAACAGTTAATTCTTTATCTATTAAACTTAAACGAGAATGTAAGAGATTTATCAGGAGTTTGTTAAGTAGTAAGTAGGTGTAGTAAGAATAGAATAAAGTATCAAACATAAGAAACAAACATGAACACCAAGATTTAAGGTGGAAACGAATTGTTTGAGAAAACCACCGTTGCTGTCATCTCAGTCTTCAAACTTATTAATATCAAAAACTTCTTACATTCTTGTATTGGTGCAGACTCATGCCAGTACGTAGGCACCCTCCTGCTGAAGGCTACAACTTTCACTTGTTCTCCAGCTCCTACTGGAAGGGAGCTCCAACCCCATGGCCTAATTACCAGCTACTACTGGCAGGAAGCTTCGACTTCCTCATAGAAGGCTCTAACTGTCAGCAACATCAGTTGACCACGTTTCATAAAATTTCACACTAGTTCCACCTGCTTTAATACATCACAACTTGCAGATCAAATAAAGAAAACACCAACTTAATTGAAAGAGAACAGTAATATCACTGTAACCAGAACATATAACTGAACTCAAAATACTGCATCAATGCACAGAATCAACTGCAATCCTGATAATTCATATGCCAACATGTATACACTACTTAAATTAAGGCAACCCGCATGTATACAAGCTTTTTTTTAGAGAACCCTGCATACAGATCTAAATATACTAAAAACTTGTAATTCTGAATCAAACACAGAGTTGACCAGAGTTATTTTGAAATATTTTATTATCTTACAGAACCCTCATACAATTAACATCATCAAAAATATTTTCAACCAATCAACATGTAATCAAATTCAACTTCATCATTCAATCAGTTCTACTTCAGACATTATCATTCAACCCAGATCAACATGAGGACATCATTGACATACAACAAAGATACAAGAACACTGATCAAGTTGATCAGTCATTTATGAACATAAACCCTTCCTTTATGTATGCGAATTTGAAGAAACTAACCCATGTGTATACGGAACTTAACCGAGACCAACGTGCGTACAGATCTGCAAAATTTGAACTAAAATTGTGTAGCTCTTCAGAACTTGAGAAAGACCTAGATCATAATATTCAGAGCTAATGACATGCATCAATACTTAGATCTAGTCAATCCAATAGAAGATCATACAATGTAAATTTGTTTCAGGTCTCATGATCCCGATCCATATTTGTATTCATTGGTGCATAATTATTTCAAATCTATGTGTCAATTATGGCCCTTACAATGAAAATATACTTTAGATTGAAGTATTCATAAAAAAATAGTTCACATGCACACTTATCACTTTGATATCCACCTCCTTATATAGTTAGAGCTTTAGCCAATATCGTGAGTAAAAAATACACTAATTCCGGTGTTAATCTTGGACGGGATCAAGTAACCATGATTGTGCTCAATATTGTGGGATAATACCATGGTAAGGACATTTGGTATTCTTAAATTAGTGTGCCAGCATGTACACAAATTTGTTTCTTTGTACCTGCGTGTATACACGACTTTGCCTTGACGAACCCCCGTATAGATCGTCAAATATTCAGCTTTATCAAACTTTTGATTATGATTTGTAAACCTTTGTCCCATCATTCTGTTATTATGTTCCATCACTCTATCACCTCTAAATTGACCTATGGATTCATCTAGTTACCATATACTTGTTTTGTAAGTGATTTTCTATCAAGGACAAGACATGCATCATAATGCCAACAATCTCCCCCTTTGGACTTGATGGCAACCATATTGGTGTTGATCACCTCAACCTATAGAAACCTATTAGATACATCAAATAACCCTTATTAAAACACCAAGATACTCTCCCCCTTTGACATTCAGGGAAAAGGGCGGACCAAGCTCCCCCTTTGGATCTGATTTGCACTATATTGTCCATGCTCCCCCTGAGCACATGTTGAATCTTCAGAAAGATTTTCAAATGAAGAACATGACTCTATAACTCAACTGAGTATGACCTTCCTATCACCAAGGAATCATACTTACATCAATCACCCAACCAAGTGGGGATACATATTTGACTCAACCACCCAACCAAGTGGGATTACATTTTTGACACTACCGCCCAACCAAGTGGGATTACATATTTGACATCACCTCAAAAGTCCATACATGAATGAATTTTACAATTATTACATCATAAGTCTTGACATTACCTTTACATCAAATGACATATATGACATTAATAACTGATACCAAAATATCTTAAGCATAATTAAGCAACCATAATGCCAACAATACATTATATTCTGCAAGGCTAATGCTCTCCTTGAACCTGTGCTACCTGTTCATTGTCAACAACTCATTCATCAAAGCATCTTCATCAATCAAATAAATATCAACGAGAAGAAAATAACTCAATACCATATCAACAGAATATACCCATCAACACTAGACCAAGAAAAATCAAATCATAGCTGTTAGTAGCATGTCAGATGTTGATCTTGAGTCTGTCCCACTATTTTTCTATAAGAGAAAAACATACATGACTATATGCAGAGAAAATCGCTTATATACGCGACTATACCTCATGAAACCCGTATACAGAAAGCAACCTTTTGAATTTTTACCTATACACTGAGTAGACTAGATTAACAAGAAAATGAGGTAGAGATAACTTGCAGTTTCTATCTGAGAAATTCAAATTCTTCTCTGAGAAGAGGTATAGTAAATATATCAATAACTTCTTCTTTGGAGGGAACATACTCCAATTTAATCGTTTTCTCAAGAACTTTTTCTCATGGAAAGTGATACTTAATTGGAATATACTTGGTCTTGGAGTGCATAACAATATTTTTTGAAATACTAATAGCACTTGTATTATCACATAGGATGGAGATGGGTAGAGAAACTTTGATTTCTATATCTTGTAATGTTTGCATCATCCAGATAAGTTGTGTGCAAGAAGATGTATCAACCATATATTATTCTTCCGCTATAGATAAGGCAATGGGAATTTGTTTCGTGTTGAACCAAGATACCAATCGGGGCTACATGTGAAATTCACCTCCACTAGTGCTTTTCCGGTCATCAACATTTCCAACCCAATCTGCATCGTGTATACATGAGGGTAATATCTTCATCTTTAGGATACCATAGACCAAAGTCTTGGGTTCCTTGGAGATATTTGAATATTCTCTTTACTGCCTAAATATGTGATTCCTTTGGATTGGCTTGGAAACATCCAACAATCCCAAATGCATGCATGATATCTGGGTTGGTACCTATTAGATAAAGAATACTTCAAATCATAGACATATACTCTGATTAGTTTAAAGTGGGATAATCATCATTAAAACTAAGGCTACATCCTATCATCATGGGAGTACATACAAGTTTGCGATCTTCCATCCCATACTTCTTCAGAATCTACTTGAGATATTTTGTTAGTGAGAGAAAGATGCCATATTTTGCTTGTTGCTCTTGTAGACCAAGAAAATAGGTTAGTTCCCCAAGTAAAGACATTTCAAATTCTTGCTACATAACAGAAGAAAAGTTTTGACTCATAGATTCTTCATTACTACCAAAGATGATATCATCAACATAAACAACAATAATTTGGAGTTTATCATCCTCAATTTCTATGTACAAGTTTTTGTCTACGGATCCTTTTGTGAAACCTTCTTATTGAAGATATTTGTCAAGATGATAGTACCATGTCCATAGAGCTTTTTTTAGCCCATGTAAAGCCTTTTTGAGTTTGCATACAAGGTTTTCATCATTCCCAAAAATGAATCCTTCTGGTTGTTCAATATAAACTTCTTCATCTATATCTCCATTAAGAAAATAAAATTTTACATGCATTTGATAAACATTGAAATGTTGAAAACTTGAAAATGCAAGAAACATTCTTATGGCTTCAAGTCTGGCTACTGGTGCAAATGTTTCTTCAAAGTCTATACCTTCTTGTTGAGCATAACCTTTACAAACAAGTCTAGCTTTGTTCCTAATGACCTCTCCATTTTCATTCAACTTATTTTTGAATATCCATTTTTCCCAATAACATTTTTATCATGAGGCCTTGGAACCAATTCCCAAGTATCATTCTTTTCAATTTGATCAAGTTCTTCATCCATGGCCTTAACCCAACATTCATCTTTACTAGCTTGATTTACATTTTGTTGTTCAATGGTGGGTAATAAAACTGGATAACTAGGAGATCCTACAAGGGTTCTTCTTGTTTTTACCCCAGATTCCTTTTCTCCTAAAATTTGAGTTTCTTGATGATTCTTTTGAACATACCTGGATGGAGCCTTCTATTTGACTGATGTGTCTTCTTTTGCTACTTCATTAGTTTCTTCCTCTATATCGTTGCGACTTGATGTGGGAAAGAATTCATCATCATCATCCTATTTTGTTGATGTTACCTTTTTGGGATTTGTGAATGCTTCATCAATCACAACATCAATGCATTCAACAATTTTTCGAAATCTCTTATTGTAACATTTGTATCCTTTTCTTCTAGATGAGTAACCAAGAATTATTCCTTCATCTGCTCTATCTTAAAAATGACCAAGTTTTTCATCATTATTTTTTATGAAACCTTTCTGCCAAAAACTCTAAAATGCTTACAATGGGAGGCTTACCATACCAAAGTTCATACGAAGTTTTATCACTCTTCAAAACAAACATGAGCCTTGTTGAGAATATTTACTGTGATATGTGCAACTTCACCCCAGAAGGTATCAGGAGTTCCAGACTCATCAATCATAGCATGAGCCATTTGCTGAACAATTATGTTTATTCTTTCCGCCACAACATTTTTTTGAGGAGTTCTAGCTACAGAAAATTGTCCTCTTATGCCATGTTGTTCACAAAAATCAAAGAATTCATTTGATATGTATTCTCCTCCTTGGTCAGATATAAGACATTTTATTTAGATCTAATTCATTTTCAATTAATTCTTTGAAGCCTTTAAATTTATCAAATGCTTCATCTTTGTGTTTCAATAAACCGATCCAGCACATTCTAGAAAACTCATCAATGAATAAGATATAGTATTGTTATCCACGAGGTGACTTTTTCCTTGTTGGTCCACACAAATTAGTATGTATAAGTTCAAGAGGCTTACTTTCTCATCCTTCATTTCCATTGATTTGAATTCTGGTTTGTTTACTGAATTGACATGACTTACATATGGTACTTCCTAGTAGGGTGATATTGGGTAGATCACGAACAAATTTGAGCCTTCTTTATTTGCTTATTTGATAGAAGTTTAGATGTCCCAACATTCTGTGCCATAACCAACTTTCCTCTGCCTTTCCTAGGTAACATTTTTCTTGGCCACCTTTCAACATATATAGATTGCTTGGGGTTGTTGTTCCTTTTATTTGGTATTTCCTGTGTCAATTTCAGGAACCACTCATTCTTTTGATCAGAATACCACCTCAATTCCTTCGTCACACATTTGGCTAACACTCAATAAGTTATGTTTTAATCCATCAACATACATAACATTACCAGCTTTAACCTTTTCTTTTAGAAAAACAAAACCTTTACCCTTAATGACAGGAGGTGAGTCATTTCCAAAAGTGACATTCTTTTCTCTCTCTAAAGCATTGTATGAAATAATTTTATCTTTATCACCTGTCATGTGTTTTTAGCATCCACTATCAATGTACCATTGATTTTCTTGTCCTTTTGCAAACAATTCTATGCCACAAATTTTAGAATGCAACTCCTTCCTTTTTCAGACATTAGAATTTGTTGATATTTGCTCTTTTTGAGATTATGGTTGTAATATTCCCCTGCATTCATATTCTTCATGTCCAAATTTATTGAAAAATGAGCATTTAATTTCATATTCAAGAGGTGATAAGTTAATATAAGGGTTATTCTTGACTCCTGTGTCATTCCTTTGTTTTCTTTCTTCTCTAGTCATAATGGTTTTGTATGCAACACATTGAGTAACATTATGACCAAAATTATGACATGAGAAACATTGTCCATTAATGAAGAAATTTTTGTGATAATAGAATCTTCTAGTGTTGTTTACCTTGTTGTTGTTCATCCTTGGATTAGAGTGAACATGATCTACCTGGGAATGCCTTTATTCTTTTGGTGAGGACTGAAGCTTTGCTGACTATTTTTTGCTACATTTAGATAGCTTCTAGTGGTGGATGAAGACTTTTCTGTTTGATATGTTTCTCCAATGTATCCAAGACCTGTCTTCATAAGAGGAGAGTGTTGTATCTTGATAATTTCATCTAAGGTTTCAAATCCTTTAGAAAATTTAATATTCAGAGTTTTTATATTCTCAAGTTCCTTTCTTAGACTTACTACTTGACATTGTAACTTCTCATTATGGTTTTCCTTTTATATGAGTTGTTGCTTCAATGTATCTAAGGCTACTTTGTTTTCTTCCAAGAAAATTTTGAGTTGATTAATTTCTTCAAAGACATAACTTTTCCTCTAAAGCATCCACAAATTTATCATTAGAGTCATTAGTATTTTTCTCAAAAGCCATGAGAAATTTAATATCTTGATCAGATTCTCCTTCTTCACTATTTGACAAGCCATCACTATCTTCATGAGTATAATAACTTCTTCTATTGTCAAACCATTTCATATTTCATATTATCATGGTTTTATTTATGAGGACATTTAGCAACATAATGACCAACTCTACCACAAGAAAAATATTTGAAGGGAAGCTTACCTCTGAACCTTCCAGTGCCCAGTTGAAGTTTCTTTACAAAGTTCACCTCACCTTCTTCTGATATATATCTTGATTCCTTGTTTTCTGCCTTTTCTATTCCTTTTTTATATGCTTTAAATTTGGTTTCTCTAAATTTTGAGGGACCTCCTTTCCTCATTTCAAAAGCATTCAGGATCCCGTGAAGTTGAACAAAAGTAAGATTCTGCAAATCCTCCTTGTCTTTAATGGAAGACACTTTTGACTCGAATTTAGGAGTTAGAGATATTAAGATTTTCTCTACTAAAGTGGTGTCCTTTATTTCTTCACGCAATTTTTTCATGTGATTTAAAATCTCATCTATACGTATTAAGAAACTAGAAATACTTTCATCATTATTCATTCTGAGAGTTTCATATTGAATTCTGAGGGTTTGGAGTTTAAAACCTTTTACCTTGGTATTGCCTTCATAGCTTTGAATGATTTTGTCCCATATTTCTTTTGCAGTGTTTAACTAAATAACTTTGAAAATTTTTGATTCTATCAGACTACCCAGCAATGCATTGACAACTTTTCCATTGGTTTCATACATCTTATTTTCTAGTGGATCTGTGGTAACTGTGGCTGGATATTGAAGACCTCCTTCCACAATTGCCCAAACATCTGCTCCAAGGGACTGAATATAGGATATGGTTCTTGGCTTCCACTATATTAAATTATTTCCTTTTAAGAGTGGTGGTTTGATAGATGTTGTTCCGTCTTGATTTCTCATCTTGGGAGATCCTCTTTCAAGCAATCAAGCTTATTTTGAAGGACCTACTTTGATACCAATTATTGGGAAAAATACTAACAAAGGGGGTGAATTAGTGTTTAAAAAAACTCACAATAATAATTTTATTTTCTGAAATATGTACACGACTTTACTAAACCCAACTCGCGTATGTACATGACTATTGTAAAAGAAACTAGCGTATGCTTAGTAAACTTGTAAAACAACTAATTCTTTATCTGTTAAACTTAAACCATAATGTAAGAGATTTATCAAGCATTTGATAAGAAGTAAGAAGGTGCAGTAAGAACAAAATAAAGTATCACACATAAGAAACACACATGAACACCAGGATTTAAGGTGGAAACCCAATGTGGGAGAAAACCACCATTGTTGTCGTCTCAGTCTTCAAACTTATTAATATCAAAAAAGTCTTACATTATTGTATTGGTGCAGATTCATGCCAGTACACGGGCACCCACTTTTTGAACGCTACAACCTTAACTCGTCCTCCAGCTCCTACTAAAAGGGTGATTACTAGCTACTACTGGCAGGAAGCTTCAACTTCCTCACCGAAGGCTCCAACCCTCAGCAACATCTGTGGACCACATTTCATAAATTTTCGCACTAGATTCACCTACTTTAATACATCACAACTTGTAGATGAACTCAAGAAAACACCAACTTAATTCAAGCAGAACATTGAGATCATTGTAACCTCAACATAGAACTAAACTCAGAATACTGCCTTAACACATAGAATCAACTGCAACCCTAATCATTCATATGCCAACATGTATACACTACTTCACTTAACGCAACCCGTATGTATACGCAATTTTCTATAGAGTAGCCTACGTACAGATCTCAATGTACTAAAAATTTGTAATTGTGAATCAGACACAGAGTTGACCAGAGTTATTCTGAAATATTTTGTTAGCTTACAGAACTCTCATATGGTTAGAAACATCAATAATCTTTTCAACCAATCAACATGTAACCAAATTTAACTTCATCATTCAATCAATTCTACTTCAGACATTATCACTCAACTGATATCAACATGAGGACATCATTTACATACAACAGAGATACAACAGCACTGATAAGGATGATCAATCATTTATGAACATAAACCCTTCCTTTATGTACGTGACTTTGAAGAAACAAACTTACACGTATACGCGACTTAACTGAGACCAACCTGCGTACAGATCTACAAATTTTGACCTAAAATTGTGCAACTCTTTACAACTTTAGAAATACCTAGATCATAATATTCAGAGATAAAAACATGTGTTGATACTTAGATGTAGTCAATCCATGAGCAGATCATACAATGGAAAGTCATTTCAGGTCTCATGATCCTGATCCATCATTGTATTCATCGGTGCATAATTATTTTAGATCTATATGTCAACTATGGCCCTTACAATGCAAATATACTTTAGATTGAAGTATTCATCGAAAACCCTTTCAAATGCATACTTAGCACTTTGATATTCACCTTATTATATAGTTATAACCTTAGCCAATACCATGAGTCAAAACTACACTAGTGTAGGTGGTAATCCTAGACGAGATCAAGTAACCATTACTGCACTCAATATTGTGGGCTAATACCATGGTAAGGAAACATTGTATTCTTAAATTAGTGTGCCATCATGTACGTGACTTTGATTCTTTGTACCTACGTGTATACGCAACTTCGCCTTAACGAACCCGCATATAGATATTCAAATATTCACCTTTATCAAAATTTTGATTTTCATCTGTAAACCTTTGACCCATCATTCTCTTATTTTGTTCCATCACTTCATCACCTCTGAACTGACCTGTGGATTCATCTAGATACCATATACTTGTTTTGTAAGTGAGTTGCCATCAAGCACAAAACATGCATCATAATGCCAACAAGGATGTTATCAAGTGTTTGAGAGATTTTCCAATTGCTTTTAACTCGATTCAATTCTTTTCTTAGCGAAACAATTTGAACTTCACATTTATTGTAAATCTCTTCTTTCTCTTTTAGTTTGTTGTTCAAGAAATCTTCCCTCCTTTATTCTTCCTCCTTTTCTACATTGACAGAAATAATCTTCTTTCGTAATTTCTCGTTTTCTTGAATGGCACTCATTAGTAACTCATATTCATTTACTTCACCTTCTTATTCAGAGTCATCATCATTTGTAAATGCCATGAATAATACTTCTTTACTTCCAGCATAGTCATTTTCCTCATCTGAGTCATCATCATTTCTTTTGTGAAAAGTGATATTTTTAGTTGATTCCTTCTTGGTGATCCCGAATTCATCTTCATCAGAATCGTCTTGTTTGGAGAAGAAGCTCTTCTTGTTCAATCCTTTCTTTTGGAGCATCCCCTTTTTATATTCCTCATCATCACCACTATCATATTTATGAGGACATTTTGTAGCATAGTGACCTATCCTTCCACATTTAAAACAAATGGAAGGATACTTACCTTGTAGCTTGGATCCTTTTCTTAGATTTTGTACAAACTGTGAAAGTTCAGATTCAATATCAGAGTCAACACTACTGGTATTCCAATTCCTCCCCTTCTTTTTTGATTTTGAAGCTTTGAATGTTGCTTCCTTGGAATTTTGGACCCCTTTTCTCATTTCAAAAGAAACGAGAATTCCATGAAGTTAATCCATTTTTAAAGTATCCAAATCCTTCATTTCTTCTATGGAACTTACTTTGGCGTCGAATCTTTCTGGAAGAGATCTCAAGACTTTTTGAACAATTGTGCTTTATTCAATATTTTCTTCTAAGCCTTCATGTGAGTTGACAACTTGAGCTACTCAGAGAAATAATGATGCAATATCATCTTCATCATCCATTTTAAGACTCTCAAATTTCCTTCTATGAGTTTTGAGATTTTCCTTCTTAACTTTGGAGTCCCCGTCATATAAAGAAATGAGCATGTGCCACATTTGTTTTGCAGAAACATAACCCATGACTTTTGTGAATTCAAAGTCAATGATTCCACTAGTTATGGAATTTAATGCTTTTGCATTTGCAGTGTAAGATTTCCTTCCATCTTGATCAGTTAGAATAGTGGGAGGATTTTTGTACTCATCCAAAATAGATTTCCATGCTTTAGGTCCAAGAGATATTAAATAGTAAGACATGCTCTTCTTCCAAAAACCAAAGTTTGTACCATCGAACAGGGGAATCTTTCCTGTCATTTCCCGATTCTTCATTTTGACCCGTGAATCCTTCTTCCAGTTGTTTACCTAATAATGAAGAACTTGGCTCTAATTCCAATTGTTAGAAATACTGACAGGGGGTGAATCAATATTTCTTTTCAATTGTTCTTTTTGCCAGTTATATTCTTCACAATTATAATCAGAAATCAATAATAGTAACTTTATTAAGAGAGGACGCAAATACTCTTTTCAAATAACTGAGTAGAATAATAGTTTGAGAGAACCAAACTGTCAATGTTCCAGATACCAACCTATTGCCAAGCACCAACTTGGACTTTTAATGAGGCTCCAACCTATAGGGATTGAACCCTGTTCTTCTCAAGGCACAAACCTTTTGTTTTCGGGAACCAACCCCTAGGACACCAATCCTATTTTCTTCTTTTAATAGAGAAAGAGAGTAGTACTTATTTGGATGTCCTCGACATAATTCTTCACTATCCAAACAACTCCAAAATCGCTTGTGTTGACTTTCACTGTTTCATCACTTGATTCATTCTGTTGTCAGTGTGCCACTATTCAAATGACACTACAATCTACTATCACATATTCTAAATGCTAAGAGACACCTTTGCTACTGATAATTATTGCACCCCCATGCCACAATCCGAAATCTAAATTTATTGTAATAACAATTTGAATCACATTTCTCTATCTCACCAAAAATTCTAAGTTCTATTAGTAATACATGACCACCAATACATGTACAAAATGCTTCTTGATCTGGAGTTATAGACACAATCCGAGTGTACAAGAATCATAGTCTGAGCATATAAATGAAGACTTGTATTTTAGAGCCGAGGTATAGTGCCTTATATCTGGCCTTGTCACTGTAACTGTCCGTAATAAACCCTGAGAGATAGTCCTATAATGAGGTCAAGGTGCAATCCTGCAATGAGGTCAAGAAAAAGAACAATCATGTAATGAGGGCAAGGTCATGTCCTATACTGAGGCTAAGAAAAAAAATAGTCTTGTAATGAGGCCAAGAATCCTCCAATCAAGCTAATCTGAGAGACAATTCACCATGAGACAATTCTCCCAGCTAATCCAAAAGACAATCCATCATTCTAGGCTAGACACCAATCAAAGAGACAGTTTCTTCAAACCGAATTGGACACTGAAATATAACACTTCTTCTTCTTCCTAAAAGTTCACTAGATGTGAACCTATAGCTTGTTATTTCTTCGTTGGTTATCAAGCTAATGATTTGACATAGAGAGGCTAATTCCTTTTTATACATATTTTCAACGTAGCAATGAAAAGACATGTCTCCTCAAGCAGGTTGACATGAGTAGGCTAGATATAAGTCAGCTCATAGTAAAAATATAATTTTTATATCTTGAAAATTCAAATTCTCACCAACCACTGGGAGTTTGGAAGCGAGTAAGTAATCATTGGAAAGAGGAAAATATTCTCTTTCAGATGGAAGAGTCATAGGAAAGATCCCATAATAGGAGCATTGATGAGGTAGGACATACTGAGATGGAGGAGGCGACCTCAGCTATGAAAGAAAAGCTCCAGGAGAAAACATAGGAGAAAATTGAGGTCATGTTGACTATTATGAAACCATCTCACAAAAAGATAGAAAATAAAGATAAACACCTTAGAATGCAACCTCTTCGAGGGAGAAACCTCCTTTACATTACACAAATGAATAATTCTTGGATGATTACAAATGACAAGACCTCCTTTCTATATATAGGAGTCTAAGGGGTCTTAATATAATCAGAGCCGACATAGCAATAAGAATGTAAGGCACAATAATAAAAATACGGGGACTACATGGGCACAACAATCTAATAAGGGGGTTGTAGTAATAACAATAAGGGGTTACACTTGTACTATAGGGACCTAACATGACACTTTCCTTCAAGAAGTGTTGTCCTCAACACTTGAGTAGTTCTTGATGCTTCTGTATAAAATTATTATTCTCCCATGTGGAATCTTTAGCAGGTAAGTTCTTCCACTTGATGAGATACTCTGAAATTGATTAATTTTGTAGCTTTCGGGTTCTTGTTTCTGTGACTGCTCCAGGTTCCAATATGATTTTTCCTTCTTCGTCAAGTTCTGGCAATATTGTTTGACCCAGGATCTTCTGCAACTTTTGAATGAGTGGCCACACTTCTTTGTCCTTCTTCCATTCATCCCTTGCTTCATTTATCCAATGTGGTTGGATAATAGAAATAACACAAAACAATGCTTCCACATCTTCATACTTTCTTGAGAGTGCATCTGCAACAACAGTTTGCTTCCCTTTTTTGTAGATGATTTCAAAGTCATAACCCAACATATTTGTGACCCATTTTTTCTATTCTTCTAAAGATAATATTTGTTCTAAAAAGTATTTAAGACTATCATGATCCATTTTTACCTTGAAGTGTCTTCCCATTAGGTAAGGTCACAATTTCTTAAGTGCATGTAGTATTGCCAGCATTTCCTTCTCATAAATAGCTTGCTTGAAATGTAGCCATAAAAATACCCAATCGACTACATCAAAACTTCTTTCACTACGATGTTGATCTGCCTGTTGTTTCATTCGATTCTGCACCAAAGTGGTGTTATCCTTTAAAAGTTGGAGAACTTGTTTTTGATGTTCGATGTGATCTTTCACTGCTTGAATATTTTTCTTCTTGATATGTCCTTCTATCATGAGAGTTTGAGGAGTGGTAATTTCTTCCAATGCATCACAAGATATGGTCGGATTCATTTCTTGATGCTCGATGTGATCTTTCACTTTTTGAACATTTTTCTTCTTGATATGTCCTTCTATCTTGAGGGTTTGAGGAATCGTAATTCTTGCCAATGCTTTATAAGGTATGGTCGAATTCATTTCTTCTTTCTCTAGGGTTGGTTCCTAGTGTATATCCTCTTCTTTTGACATTTCTTGATCCTTTTCTTCCTCCTCTCCATAATAAATGCAAAATAATTTCTTCCCAGCACACTTATGACCTTAAATGTATTTGTTATCACAATTGTAACAAAGCATTTTTTCTCTTTTTTCTTCCAATTCTTGTGGTGTCGACCTTGTAGGTTGTGGAAGGCTAGGAGAAACAACACTTCCATCTTGATAGTTGTGAGGGGTAGACATCCTTGTTGCAATAATTTTGCTTTCCACTTTTCTTGATAACTTGAATGCCTTCTCCAATGAATTAGGTTCCCAAAGATGAACCTCATGTTGAATGTAATCCTTTAAAGTTCCTATGGAGACGTCAGTCTTGTGCTTCTCTGGAATATCATTTTCCCTTATATACAGTTTTTGAAAGTCCTCAATAGGCTCTTCCATTGACCACTTTTGTTTGATATTTATCAATTGGCTAAAGAAGGTGTTTCTCTTTGTATCCTCATAATGTGCTATCGTTTCCTCCATGAAAATTGACCATGTAACAAGTGGTTTACAAGAAAAAAGCCCTTTATACCATAAAAATTGATCCGGATCTAAATATGAAGATGTAATACATACCTTTTGTAACAGTTGCACCTCATGTAGATCAAAATATTGCTCCATCCGTAGTATCTAATTTACCGTATCCTTTCCATCAAACTTCCTCATATCGCCTTTTGTTGATTTTAGGAGCTCGATCTTGAAACGATTGTAACTCTGTAATTTCAAATCTCCCAATTTTGAAATTATTACTTGTGGTAACCCTCTATGCCCTCTCTCGAATGCCACCAGTCTGATTTAAATTGGATTTTCCAAGAAATATTTGTGCACAATCTCTCAAGATGACTTGATTATATACATTTTCAGAAGATCGAACTTGTATGAAGTGCCACGTGTCACTGTTTCCACCTTCGGACCTACAACTATTTGGGATGTAATTCAGGAGCCTGCAAAAACCCAAAATGTCTTGGACTATATCTCCGGACATATAGAGAAACAAGATCTGAAATTAGGTCCCAAGATTCACCTAGTTTTTGGCTCAAACGAGTTTTAATTTCAGAGACTAAAACTTCGTAGAAGAACAATTATAACGAAAATTCCACAATGACCTAGTTGAGATGCAATTTTGTATCTTGCGAAAACCCTAACTTCTTCATATCATATCTCCGAAAATATATCGAGACAGGATCTGAAATTCGGACCCAAGGTTTAGACCAATTTCTTCTCAAATAGTTTCTTTTTAGCTTTTGAAACTTCATAGTGAAACTATTATAGAAAAAATTCCACGATGACTTGTTTGGAGTAGCAAAACCATAGAATCTAAATCTCTGATACCAAATGTTATGAAACCAGCTCACAAGAAGATAAAAAAGAAAGATAAATGCCTTAGAATTCAGGCTCTTCGAGGGGGAAACCTCCTTTACATTACACAAATGAACAATTCTTGGATGATTACAAATGACAAGACCTCGTTTCTATATATAGGAGTCTAAGGGGTCATAATATAATTAGATCTGACATAACAATAATAATGTAAGGCACAATAATAAAAATATAGGGACTACATGGGCACAACAATATAATAAGGGGGTTGTACTAATAACAATAAGGGGTTACACTAGTAGTATAGGGACCTAAAATTGACCGATAAGATCCTAGAACACCCAGGCTTCCAAGTTCAATTAGAGGAACCCCAACAAGTTAACATCACTGGTTCAATTGAGTTAGTAATTTTGGGTTCAATTGGAAGCAAATTAGCAACGGGCCCTAAATGGGAAGAAGGAAAGTTAATAGAGGAGAGGAACAAGAAATATAGGGATGAATGTTGTCACAACTAGCCACTAATTCAGTGCCATATCAGACCAGGCTCTTGGCTTCCATGGACCTAGAAATAAATCAGATGATCTTCTCCCTATATCACCCTTCAGTGCAGTCCTCCTGTTTGAACTATAGTTCAAAAAAATGTACTTATCTCTAGACATGACTATTGTTCCCTTGCAGGATAGAATCAATTTACATAGGCAAACAGGGGATATGATATATAGTGAGTTAAGAAAAGGAGCCTTAACCATTAGCAAGGTCGAGAAGCTATTGGAGAAAGAAACTACTAAGGTTAAGCAAGAGAAGGCCAACTCGAGACTCCTCCATCTCCAAAGTGAAGGCCATAAAGAGTTGATTAGCAAGTTGTGGGTGGATCCAAGTGATAAGGTTGCCATAGAAGCTATCATCAAAGACTCACAGCCATAAATAAAATCACTGAGGAAAAAACTTAAAATAATTGTTTCATAGCATGTGTGGTTCAAGGATAGGTTTAAGTGGAAAATGAGAATGAGATACTAGCCAAGGAACTAATAGAAAGGAATAATTAGGTCGTAGCCCTCAAATTGAACCAGGAAGACCTAAAACATATGAATTGATTCCCACATCTATTTTATGGTTGTTCCAGACAACCCACAAAACACCATTGAGCAGTTAACCAAGGCCCTCACAAATCTGCAACTATCAGAGATCGAGCTTAAAAAGATCTATATTCACTTGAAAAACACCAAGTACATGCTGGAAAATAGGGAGAAACAACTCAAGTCCACCTAGGCAAGCATGGATCAAATTAATAACAAGTATCATGTGGCACAAGACGAGATCAAAGGACTGAAGAACAAGTTGAAGGGAAGCAAAGGACCTCGTTGAAGCTAGGAAGATAACCTGGGATGATATCATCTATGAAATAAATGAATTATGGTAACATCTAAGATTGATTGCAGAGTGGAATGTTTCAATAAAGGCCACCGAATTCCCTATCGTGTTAACCAAGGAGAAGGATGCCTAGAATGCCAGCATTGCCGAGAAATTTATCAAGCTCCTTAATGAGAAATTAGTTGATGACTGGAGGGAAGTATACATCATTGACAAGACAAGTTTGATATTCGAAGTTAAAAAAATGATCTAGAAGAAGGAAGAGAGGGATAGGGATGAAGCGTGTATGAGCGAGCTAGAAAAGTTGGTTGCAACATTCAACTCTAACTTTGAACAGAGAAGTAGAGGAAGCTTACCTAGTAGGCTAGCTATTGGGATTTCCAAGGACATATGGTGCCATGCGAGAAGTATGAGAAATTATTAGTTGAAGCCAAGACCAAGGTAGACTCATCACTTGAAAATACTGCCACTGAATAGAAATACCATAGTGAATTATCTCCACAGAGACTTCCAGTTGCTGTGGCTTGTGAAGGCCTTGTTCGTGGCAAGGCCAAAATACATTGAGCTCATAAATTTAAGGATGGATGAAAATACTCTTAGTCACACTGTCGTGCCAGATCCAGTTCTATGGAAAATATGTTATTAGTTGGTTAACCTACAATGAGTGTAGGTAATGGAGCATGGGTCCATTTTGAAAGTTCAAGCGAGGAGTGAAGATTTTTTCTGATTTGGAATCATGACATATCACTATTACTTTGGCAATTTTGTAAATATTTTATTTTCAAGGATTCAAGTTTGTTATGTAATAATTAGGACAACTAGGCTATTGGCACACTAGAATAACTTATTAGTTTAGATAATTGGAGCACTTCAAGATATCTTTGTAACAATTTTTGTTAGGACTCTCCCTATAAAAGGGAAGAAGAACTCACTTGTAGGGGTTCAATTTTCTATTCTAGAGGCTATAATCTTCCACAAGTTTTGCAAGTTTTGAATTTTATGAGATGTATGTTGTTCATGAAGGTTAATGAAGATGTTTTGGTGATTCCAAGAATTGATATGTGGAGTACATGTTTCTGTCTTTATTATCATTTTCACATGTGTTTATTTCCTCTTAAAAATCATGTAATTGTAGCTGCTGGAATTTAGTCTTGTGTATCATATTTATGTATGTCATGCTATGACAAATGGTACCTATAATATGTGAGATTGAAGGTCTTAAAATGTGCTACATATTTTTTGATTTCATTCCTTTTGTCTATTCATAATTCTATTGCAAATAAGTGCACATGGTTCTACTACTAGCTCTATGCACCAGATTTCTTTCTTTTATTTCCTCTTTCACCTATACTAGAACAATTAAAGAAACTTCATTATATGTGTGTAGGCCATCATGGAGGAACATCAATTCTCTGGAATGAAGTATTATCAATGCACAAAATGTGATTGACATATGAGTAAGATAATTGAACCTGATTTGAATCATTTTACATTTAAATCTTGAGCAACACTGGTTAATATTCAGGAGACACTAAGATGTCCTAGGCACTAACATTCTCCTCAACCCGGGGGGTGTCTCTAGGATGCACAACACATACTTCCAAACACTATCCTGATAGTAAGAATTATATGAAGACTAGAAATGTAGCTCCCTCTCTTGGTAGCCTTCGGTAATTTGGAAAAGTTGTTGATGCCTTCAAGGGTTTTCTCCTCCCAATCTTTACTTTGGGAGAAAAAAAGAGATGGATAGAGGGTTGTAAGGAAACCCTCTTTCTCTGGATTATATTGTTTGTTATAGACTCACATGAAAAACACTATTATTGAAAAAATACAACCCTCCTTCAAAAATCCTTGATCTTTCTTGTAAGTTGCAGAGAATTATTGTAAAAAACCCTTGGCCCCTAACTCTAATTATACTTTTTCCTACGACTTCCATTTATTTGGGATCCATCGAATGAAAGCATTTTCACAGTGCCATAATCCAATAAATTTTCATATCAGGGCATGATCTTGCATATATATATATATATATATATATATATATATATATATATATATATATTCACCAACAAGACTAGAGTTAACCTCGTATTTTGGATTATGCATTGCTTTTGGCAGTGAATGCCTTGGATTTCTAGCTTTCCACCATATACGCAGCGGAGAGTTCATTGTGAAACTAGAAACCCCACTTCATTTAGTTGCTCTAACGAAAGGATATTGAAGATGGGGAGATTGAAGGGTAATACCAATATATTCAAACTCATTATCAGCTCCCAAAACAATGAAGATAAAGGAGGGAAGAGAGACCCCCTTGTGGAGAGGCATAGATGAGTATGCAGAAAAAACTCTACAACTTGGAGAGGAAAGTTGAAGTCCACCTTTTAGTCCTTTTTATATTGTTAATTAAATTGATTAATTAAAAAAATTAATAATAAAAAGTATCATATAAAATGAAAATTAAAGTTTTTGGACATATAGTATTAGTAAATTATGATATTGCCTCATTATATTGTAACAAAATTTATTGATAAATTCATATTTTTAAATATAATATATTTAATTTAGATATATATGATTTTTATTTAATAAAATGTATTAGAAAATAAATATTACTGTCTTTATTATAAATTGATGCATTAGTTTTAAAGGATTTGAATATATCTGGCACTAAAAATGTCGCGCCCTTTATCTTAAACAAAAAAATCTGTAGAGATTCACCGCCCAACTCCGATTTACTAATTTTCTACCTACTTGTCGGTTATACACTTCAAACTCACCAATCTGTAAGGATGCGAGATCAAAACTTCCCCTACACCCATCCAGGCGGGTGAATAACGATCTCTGATCCTTTCTTTTGTTAGAGTTAGCTAACTCATTTTCCCCATGTTATTTACAAAAACCAATAGTTATTCCATATATAACGGTGTTATTCATAATCACGCGGCATTCAGCCTGATCAAATTGTGAAGCGTGTTTCTCTTTTAACCCAAGCACGATTTTTGTGGCATGGATAGCGGAATGAGTATGCAGTATTATAGACTGTAGATTGTCAAGTATTTGGATAAGGCTCGGATTTATTTATATTTATTTAAGGTACAGAGAACGCTAATACACTTCTTCATTCAATGATTAGCTTTGATGTGTGGTATTATTGGCTTCCCGGCTGGCACTGACAACTTCCTGGGAATAAGACACTGTCTATCGGTGACAGTAGAGTAAGGTCTTTCTTAAGCCATAGAGTTCAAGCCCTGAAGTGCCTTAAGCCTTCCATGTCAATTACCCTTTAGACACTTTATTAGTCTCTATGTATGACTTAGTTGCATGGATAGATGACTATAAGCTTTTGCTTACTTACTTGAATAAGTCTGTAGAGTTTCCCTATGGTCTTGAAGTTCCTGAAGTGGCATTCTTACTAATTACTTAAATGGGCCATTTCTGGAAGTTTCTCTATTATAGATATGTCCTTGCACCCAGGCCCACCACTTCCATAGCCGATAGGAAGGAGAATAGAATTGACCCATATCAAACTGAAGATGGAAACACAGTTCCTACAGAGGCTTACCCATACACAGCAAAGACAGCTAGCTTAACAGGCCTTCAAAAAAGCACTCTACCCATGTACAGGAGGAGGTGGTGGTTGTTACTGCTTTTCTTTCCACCCTGCCCAAGAGGTGTTACAATTTGTGTGACCCACCATGCCCAGTTCGACGTGAACTGTTCTCGATACACCGTTCCCAAGAGGTGAATGGAACTAATAAGTGCATGGACTAAGATAGTAGTCCTATTAAGGCTTATTGCCGCCATGGGCCAAGCAATGGACTTCAGCTCAATGTTTTTAAAACCGGAACTGGTGATCGGACCGGTCCACCTAATTAACCGGTTTACCGATCGGAACCGATCTAACTAGGACTGGTTTGGTCTAAATGAACCCGTTTTAAAAAAATACATTAAATAATTAATTTTTAATGAAACAAAACTATTTTTAAGATGTAAGACCATGATTCCAAGCCAATAGAGACAAAATATGCAAAGTTTGCTCATTTATATACCATGTAAAGGTGAATATATCAAAATGGCACCAATTACAATACATATCATCGACAAAATAACAAAATACATAAGAAATGAGGCTCTAAATGGCCTATAAAGTCAAAAAACAATACTGCAAGCTATGAGGCCATTGGCCTACTACAAGTCTACAGTGTACACATGATCAATCATCAAGTTCATCGCCACTACTAGACACAGGATCATCATCAGGAGCTACATAGACATCATCTGGTTCAAAGTCTGAGGATGCCTCAGCCTGATCTATAACCTCAGTATCAATGCCACCAATGACAATAGAAGTGGACCTAATGGAAGCATGAGTTTGTCGACCTGCATGACTAGTGCCTTCCACTGGTTCTTTGCCTTTCCTTGATGCCGCTACTGATCCTAGTTCTGATGCCACCACATAATCTGCATCATCCCCCACTAAAGCCATGTTGATATCAAAATCATCCTCAAACACAGGTTCTTCAGTCTCCTCTACCCATTCTGATGTTGGATCAATATCGTCCAACACAATGGGATCTAGATCAGGAGTTTTGCTAATCATTTGGAGCTCCGATTGCATTTATTGTTTACCCCCAAACCATGAAATCCTGAAAACCATTAAGTCTGCTGAATTTTGAGTGAAATCTAAAATTATAGTTTCTCCATATGAAATCCAATGAGGTCGAAACCACTCTCAAACATCTTGAGTCATTTCATGGTAATGTTAAAAATTTAAGTAAAAGGATGAAAATGAAAATTAAAGGAAATGTCACTTTTACTTTAAGAATTTAACATTACCATTAATTGCCAACGTTGTTAGGGTTGAAACACCCTTAGTTTCCCCCAAAACCCCTGAAACACAGTGAAAAATATGCTTTTTTAACTTTACGGTGGGCGTGCCTAAAACTGGCCAGTTTAGGACAGAACCGACCGGTTTGATACAAACTGGCCGGTTCCGTCCTAAACCAGCCGATTTTCACTGGTTAGGGCAAAAGAATGGTGAAATGGCCTTTCCAACTAGGTTTTTTGGTTGGTTTAGACCGGCGGCCTTGCTAACCGGCTAGTTAGACTGGTAACTGGTTTTTAAAAACGGTTTTGAAAACACTACTTCAGCTAGTGGTTTTCTTACTGTATGGACTTAGGCAGTCTCTAAGGCCTAACAACTCCATGGAACTCACTCTAGTGTGAAAAGGGGTCCTTTCCTTTATTAAGAGTAGGCTCCGACAACAACCAACTTTCTTCATATGGGAGCAGCATTAGCCAAGAATAGTCATTGTCTAAAGACTATGGCAAGTAGTCAAAATAGTAGTCATTTACATTATAGTTAGTAGTACCCTACTCTACAGACTACAGCTAGCAGTCTTTTTCTTAAGGCTAATGTACTTACCTTTAGGAACTGATGAAAAGAATGGAGACTTTCACTAGCAAGTAGTAACACCACACAAGCATCACTCCTTCAGCTCCACCCCTACCAGATCAAATTGTCATATCCCTCAAAGCGGCATGACTATGTAATCAAAGATGCAAGACCGATGGCATGAGTAGAAAGAAACACAGCTAAGTGTCAAAGGGGCATCACCCACTCCTGCCTAATACCTTAAGATTATGAGATGTGTTCCACCCTGCACCAAGTACATCCAACCACATCAATTCTCTTGTGTTTCCAGGATCCACCATGAGCGAGACACCACATCAGATATCATGGTTCATTTTTCATCCTAGCCTAAGTAATAATCACCGTTGGGTGTAATTCCCAGTTTTTTTAGTTTTTTTTAACATATACATAGATATATATATATATATATATATATATATATATATATATATATATATATATATATATATATATATATATATATATATATATATATATTGGAGATAGAGGGGTTCTAATATTTCATTGGAGGTGAGGAGACGAATGGTTGAATGGACTCGGAAGTTCGCTAGTTGCAACCTGAATTCCCAACAATTACATATACCTCAAAGTTCCAAGAACTTTTTAAGAAGATACGTGCTAAATAACCCCAATACTAAAAAAAACACTTGAATTGCTACAAAATAGTGATTTAAACACCCCTTAGAAGAATCCAAAGACCCATACACCTCTATTGTTTTGGGAGTTCTGTGGCAAGTTGCTTACCAACTTTAATATAATATAATTGTTATATTTTTCTTCTCAAATAACATTTCGGTAAGGATTTGCATTTATTTGAGGGGACTTGAATTTGAAATATCTAAGAGCCCATGTAAATTTGTATTCCATATAATTTTACATTTAAGTTATGTGACAACAATCTAATTTCATTTCCAAAGAATATCAATGAAATTAACTTGAATAACTATCTTTCCTAAAAACAACAAAGTACTTCTTTGAGAAGTCCTCACCTCTACTAATTGAGAAGCAACAAAGGTTCATTGAGTCTTCACTTCAACTGTTCTTGTGGATTTGTGACTAACAACTTTCCAACTATAAGAAGAATATCTAAAAGCATTTATTTTGGTTATTTAGGTTAGCTTTTATTATTATTTTAGACCAACACTCAATAAAATAAGAATATTGGAGTAATTTACATATATTCTTCAATTTCTCAAATACAAAATATATTTATATTAAAAATATTTTTAAATTAAAAAATTATTATAAGTTAAAACATTTAAAAATAATTAAAAAAAATGAATAATTATCATGACTAAATATGAGAGAATATTTAGAATTTTAACCTATTTAATGATTAAGATTAAAGGTATTGAACTTCACAATTTATTCAAAATTTTATGGATCACAAATTTAGTAAAATAACTAAATTTTCAAAATAATTAAATTTCCAAGTTTTATTACCTCAATTTCCTTCTAAAATGGACCATCCAAATTTTAGGATTATTTCCTTCCACATTCGCCTATTCCCCCTATCTGCGTTCCTTTGCACCTGTGGGTGCAAATGTTGGTTATCATTTCATGGACCTTTTAATTAGTCTATGCATTCAGTGCATAGATAAGTTCACTAACTGAGGCCTATGGGCATGTTCCAAAGGAATTTAAAATGATGAAGTACCTACTTGGATATGGCTTCTATGTTGTGTACATCTTCCATTATTAGAAATAATATACACTTAATTTTATTTCAATTGGATTATTTAATAGAGTCATCCATGATAGCCTTGTTATTATCACTAAGAGGGAATGCTACAAGTTCATGCATGAGTTTAACTAATCTCCAATTTTATGAGATATTTAACTCACTAATTAATGACCAATTAATTAGGATTATGTGTTGGTTTTCTATAGTGGATGTTCATATCTCTTTGGATTCACTACTAAACATACTATTGTACTAGTTCAACCAAGCATAGTATATTTCATTGAATTGTACTCTCTCATGTTTTTCTTTTTAGCCCGTGAATAGAATTTATTAATTCTTTTGTCTATCAATTTTATTTTTTCTTTCTTTGCAATTTTTGTTCATTGTTTTTTATCTAGATCCAACTTCTGTACGTTCAACTACAATTTCACATGGTATTAGAGCCCATGGGATCTAGGAAGAAGGATCATAGATAATCTATTTATAGGTACTGAAGATTAGAGATATAAGAAAGAATGGAATTTCCATTCCTAATTTTCACTCCATATAACTATTTGGAATGGAAGCCAAAGATTCTATTTCAACTTAGAAGTAGAAACTTGTATTTAATAGTCACTGAAACATAAATTGAATCGTAGTATAAAATTTAAAAAATATAAATTGAACCAAATTTCGTAGTTGAAAAATCAAAATATAAATCAAAATATTTCAAGAGCATGGACTAGACCTTTGTTCTCCTATGCTTATTAATTTCTCCATAGCTATTCCATATGTTGGAGTCACGATTGTCGTTACACCAAAACCCGCAGGTGCTTGTAAACAGACACATCGCTAGATTTAAGCACATGCCACGAAAAAACCTGTAGGTGTTAGTAAACAGACACATTGCTAGATTTAAGCACATGCCACAAAACAACCCACAAGTGTTAGTAAACAAACACATCGCTAGATTTAAGCACATGCCACAAAACAGACGGGGAGAGTTGACCTTCTACACTGCCATTAACGGGGAGCCAAAAATATCCCCCCCAAAAGTGAGCCCAGTGTGTTTTGAACTCAAGACCTCTGGCTCTGATACCACTTGTTGGAGTCACGATTGTCATTACACCAAAACCCGCAGGTGTTAGTAAATAGACACATCGCTAGATTTAAGCACATGCCATGAAACACACGGGAGCGTTGACCTTCTACACCATCATTAACAGGGAGCCAACACCATATTGAAGAATTCACCACTCCAAATCAACTTTGAACCACTTTAGAGAAAATCTTTAGAAAACTCAATAAGATATACAGTCATATTTAAAAATTAGCTAAAGCCATTCAATATTTAGACTAGACACAAAGCCACTTAGATCTTTTTTTTTTACTAAATTCATATTGCATTAAAATTATGTTATATTAGTTTCCTATTCTATCATTTTTGTATGAGTGCATTTGGCGAATGGCATAAATTTATGGCTCCCCTTTCCTTTTAACTTTACAAATAAATTATATTATAATGTTTCACCCTAACAACTACAAAAATTATCATAAAATTAAAGAAAGCAAAAATAGTTTCCTAAGTTGAAATAAAGAATCACATTGTACCCATCTCATTTTCATATTTCATGATGGAAAAAGTTTGATATGACAAAAGCTGAAGAAAAATATGGAAAGGTCCTATTAGGTACGATTTTTCTTATTTTTAAAAACTGAAATACTAAGGCTTCCCTTTTGGGATCATCTTCTATGTTCATCTTCTATGTTCAATGGAGGACTAAAGAGATGAGCTGAGCAGGAATTACTTTCCAGCGGGGATGGAGCTCCACAACAGGTAGATTGAAGCCTTTATTCAAGGGACCCATGTCAAGGAAACAACATTGAAAGCGTGGCAGAGGCTTCCCCTTGTGAAGCATTGTTGCATATTCTGTGGAGACACATTGTGGTGCATTGAACAAAGCTCGTTAAAGGATAAGTGTTATTATTTATGTTAGAGTCTGGATCAGTTCAAAAGTTTGGTTTATTTGGGTAATATGAAAAGGGAGGAAGATCAGGCATAACAAAAATAATTGTGTAGGATAATTAAGTGGATTTATCTAGGCCATCATTTCTCTGGTTCAATTTAGTAGATTCCATCGATTCAATGATATAATTTTATAATTTTTTTTTTTGAAAGTGCTTTCCCCTCAAAGGCCTTATTTATTTCCTCTTCAAACATAAATAAGGGTGTTTCCTCAAATTTCTTTCCATATGGGGCCTTAAGGAGACTAATAGGTTTATTTTCAACATGAGGTAATTGGTTCATGAATTTTGAATCTTCCTTTCAAGAAGATCTTTTAAATCATCTGACCAACCAATGTGAAAACAAATTGAATTGACGCACCAAGTTAAGGAAAACAAGGTAAGGAAAACACCGGTGAATAGTAAAAAAGGGTTTTCACATTATGAAATGTTTACGCGTCAATTACCCTTAAACTATTGGCTTTTGATCTGGCTCAAGGGATCCGTTGGCTTCTTTTCTTATTTCCCCACTACCTCTGGCCACAAGGGATCATCTTATATCTTTTCGGAGTTGATGTTGTTCATTCGAAGCTTCCTCGTAAGGTGAGTAGAGGTTTTAGTCCTCTCCCTGATCAGTTGAGTGACGATATATGTAGAATGTGCATCTAGATCGGGTTCCATGGATCTAGGTCCTATCGGAAGAGGCATATGGGGGCGGTTAATTGTGTTTTTATTTTAGATATTTTTTGATGGATGTAGATTACGGAAAAAAGATGGTTATTTGGGCTTTGAATATTGGGAAATTGTGGGTTCTGATACTTTGTCAAGAGGAAGAGAGTTTTGCTCGCATAGTGTTAGAAAAGAAGGATGTAGTTGAAAGAGTCTTCTATATAAGGTTTTTGGTGAAAGAAAGTAGTGTTTATAGGCAAGGCAAGATCATGGCATAGAGAGAAATAATGGATATGAGTTGCAGCAAGCGACATCATGTAGTTCTCGTTCCTTTTCCTTCTCAAGGCAACATAAATCCCATGACGCAAGTGGCCTTGAAGCTTGCGGAGGAGGGATTCCTTTATCAGTTTTGTAAACACAGAATACAACCACTCTCAGATAGCGGAGGCTGACAAGAACAGTTTGAGTAACCAAAGGATGATCTAGTTTGAGTAACCAAAGGATGATCTACTATGAGGTCATCCTGGATGGCCTTTGTCCCACTGATACTCTGACTAACATTAGCAAGATATGTGATGTTATAGAAAACTTGATTGTCCCATTTCTCGACAACCTCATTCACCAAATCAAAGAAGAAGATAACTAGGCAAGTGTCTGCTTAGTAGTACACGCTCTGGCCTCACGCACAGTAGAGATTGCTCAACACCACCAGATTCCAGTCTCCTCTCTCTAGACATCTCTTACGGCTACCTATTCACTACTCTATAATATTACACCTCTTGTATCATCACAGATTATTCCCTTAAACAGTATGCTACATTTAACTAGTATGACTTCATGGATTTTCTAATTATAGTATATGCATTAATTTCCAAGATTGAGACATTGTGTTTACTAATCGAGGCCTATGCAAGCGTTCCAAAGGACTTTCAAATGGTGAAATACCTCCCCTCCATGTTGTCTCTCTGCTCTGCACATCTTCCATGGGTACCAGGATTCAATGACTTCTGGAAAGAGTTCATTTTCCATTTTCTAAGTCGATGCACGGAGAGAATGCGGGAAATAGATCAGATTATCTTTAATTCTTTCCCATCATCTTGAAGGCTGAAGCCCCTGCCATGAGCAGTGTAGTAAAAAATGGAGGTTCAGTGTATCCAATAGGTCTCGTGATTCCTTCTGCACTTCACATTTCCGGCAACTTGCAATTGGAAATTGTCTATTCACCGTAATTATATTTTGCGCCTGACATAGCCTCGTCATAGGCTGGGTTATAATCAGAAGACTATGTATCAAACTATGGTTACTAGGGTCGGCTATATTCAAAAAAACTCCGAGTTGGTTTTCGCAAATACTGCAGTCTTTCCTTATTTTTTGGAAACCAACTGCAATAATTTCCTTAAATTAAGGAAATCAACTTCAGTTAATTAATTTTCTTGTTGGGAGCTTCTGAAGTGGTCCATTACTCCATTTGGAGTTCTCTACCTTGATCTGTGGAACACCTGACACATAGCCATCAGAAGCTTGATGGAAGCTTGGCTATAAATTTATCTGTTTGGTCCCCAAGCTTGTATCTCAATCCCTTTCAGTTTTTACACCATCTAGCTGAGAGAGCAGAGCTTGGAAGTGCCTTCAGACTTTCTGTATTCTTTTCTTTTGCTTGGATTTAATCTGGAGTGTTGTTTTTAGTAAAGAAACAAGTGGACTGTGGTTTGCAGCAAGAACGTTATCAATGGCTGGAGGTAACTTATTTTCTGGGCATTAAACCTTCATTCTAGTTTTATGATTCTTTAAGTTTTTTCCGCATATAGAATCGCTGTTGATAAATTATCATTTGGTATCAGAGCCATAACATTTATCTCTGCCTTGGTGTGCGATTCGAATACTTTGAAGTGCTTTGTATTTGTAATTTTTGTGCGCATTAATGATTATATGGAAATTAGTCAAAACTAACAGCACAGTCTAGGTTCAAAATTATCTGCGCGTCAAAACAATTTTCCAGCATCTAAAAGTTACAGGTTCAAAAGTAAATGCCGATTGTGACGCCGTGTAATTAAACATTCTGATCCTAGCCTCCTTCCCCGATTTTTCAAAATGGACATTTTGTGAGCTAGTTCTGATATGGCAGATCTGTACTGTTTCAATGCCTTCCAGTTTTAATGGAGCTAAAGAAAGAATAGTCTGCCGACTTTCAATTTCCTATAAGTAGAACAATAGACTAAAGAAGAGTTCCAGGCCCCCTGCTTTTGTTTTAAGAGAATGAAATTGTTTTAGTTTTTACCAAAAGAGAATCTTGTTACGGTTTCACCAGGTCCATGGTGTATTGAAAGCAGAGGATTGAATAATTAACCAGTTTGTAATTTTGTTCTATCATTACGCAAATTTTTGAAGTAACTATATTACCTATTCCTGGTGAAACATACAGTTTGATGTATGGATCAAACAGCTTTCGGATGAGAATCCATCCATCAGCTGGGTTGGAAAATATCGAATGGGTTTCTCCTTTTCCTGGAGATATTGTTCTCTGAAATATATTGTTTGAGCTGCCAAAGTCTAGGTCTCCTTACCAGTCCCCATGTTCTCACCATTTCTGTCCCCCTTTCAATTTTTATTCTAATGGTTGTTTATGGTTTTGCTTATGGGGTCGGAGAGACTTGGGTTACTCTTTAGGTCGACCTCTTATTCCATTAAAAGAATCTTTGTATCGATCCAGCTATAAGCTGGGTATATAGAGTGGGTTCCCCCCCCTTTAAATCTTGTTTTCAGAAAGGTTTTTGTTTCGAGCTGGGAAGTTAAGGTCTCGAATACGTCTCTGCTTCTGATTTCGTATCGTAAATAATTTTTAAAAAGTGAAGTATATCATCAAGATTCAGGAATATCCTCCCTTTATGGAAAGCTAGATTTTATAATTGAAAGATTTTGGAAATAGCTGGGAATTTGATCAACAATGCAAAGTAAATTTTATAATTGATTACATATTTATTGTAAAATTTACGCTGAACTTACATTTATAATAATGAACATTTGTAATTAAAGAAGAAATAAGAAATGGTTTATTTCTCATTTGGGCATTCAGTTTTTGATTCTATGTTTATTCCGCATGAAGTTCAGATTTAGCATTGTTGAAATTTAATTTAAATTTAAATTTAATTTTATTTATCTTGTGAGCAAAATAGCTTGTTTGCTGGTCTATTTTTGTTTGTTTTATAAACTTAAGGACGGAGCCTGAAGTCAAGCCAGCTAGCCTTCGAACTGCATTTGCTATGCAAGTGCAAAGTAGATCAATGCTGCTTCAGTCAATCTCCAGGTTTTGTTTATAAATTGAACAATCAATTTGCAGTCATTTACAATAATCCTGATTGTTTTAACTTTAATTTTGATTTTGTGAAGAATTATTACTGTTGTTTACCGTAATGCTGACATTTATGGCAGTTTTTTTTTGCAAGAAACAGTTATATGGAGTTTATTTAAAATGTCATTTTGACTTACTCCTTTCAGTAAACATTATTTTTACTCTGGTTAAGTTTTGTTTATGCAACTTACGTAAAAAATAATGTCTAGTGATCCATATAATTTTAATTAATTAGAGAATGGCCACAACATCTTTAATTAAATAAAATTATATACTTTGATTGGTTAGATCACATAAAGATTATTTAGACATTAAATTGTAATTAATTAGACTAAATATAATAAATTTTATCCCACAGGAATTTTTATTATATTTATGTAATTAATTAGGATAAAATTTCATAACCTACCCACAGGAGTTATGAATTAATAGTTTTATCATAAAGTTCAAAACAATAAATAATTGAATCCGCTTGAATTAAAAATTTAGCCCACAGACAATTTTTATGTCATTAGATTCAATTTGAGCATGATTTACATTGGTAAAACATGAAAGTTTATTAAGCCTCAATTTTAACATAAGCATGTGATTTTTAATTTTGATGCAGTAGTACAACCTGCAAATTTCTCTGAAATTCATTGTGACATTCCCGAACTTAAGGGAGATAACTATAAGGTTTGGAAGGAGAGGGTTCTCCTTCATTTGGGGTGGATGGACATAGACTATGCTATTAGGAAAGATGAACCACCGGCACTCACTAATACCAGCACTGCAGCGGACATCGCGCTTTATGAACGATGGGAGCGATCCAATCGTCTAAGCATGATGTTCATTAAGACTAAAATTTCAGCTGATATTCGTGGTTCCATTGATCAGCATGAAAAGGTCCAAGACTTGTTGAAGTCCATTGATGATCAATTCGTCACTTCAGACAAGGCACTAGCAAGCACCCTAATCATGAAGTTCTCATCCCTAAGGCTCACCAGTGTGAAAGGTGTGCGCGAGCACATCATGCAGATGAGGGACACTGTGGCTCAATTGAAGAAACTCGAGGTTGATATATCGGAGTCCTTCCTAGTGCACTACATCCTGAACACCCTTCCGCACCAATATGGACCTTTCAAAATCTCATACAACACACATAAGCATAAATGGTCAATTAATGAACTCATGACCATGTGTGTTCAAGAGGAAGAGAGACTGGTGATGGAACTAGGAGAGAGTACAATGCTGGAAATGCGTGGAAAGGGAAAATCTCAAGCCAATCGGAAAGGGAAAGGTAAAGTACCTCCCCAAGCCGATATCAAAAAGGATTCCAAGTGTTTCTTCTATAGAAAGAAGGGACATATGAAGAAGGAATGCGCCAAATTTCAGAAATGGCTTGCAGACAAAGGTAATTTAATCTCGTTTGTTTGTTATGAATCTAATATTGTTAACGTTAGTATTAACACATGGTGGATTGATTCTGGATCAACAATTCACATTTCGAATTCCTTGCAGGGTTTGCAAAACCTAAGGAAGCCAGTGGGAAGTGAGCAAAGCATCCTATCAGGAAACAAGATGGGCTCACATGTGGAAGCTATAGGAACATGTTATTTAACTTTAAGTAGTGGCTTTGTTTTAGAATTAGAAAAGACCTTTTATGTTCCAAGTTTTTCTAGAAACTTGATTTCAGTTTCAAGGCTTGTACCTTTTGGACATTCCTTAATTTTTTCAGAAAAATCTTTCAGTCTATTCTATAAATCTGATTATGTTGGGAATTGTATTTTGTCTAATGTTATTTACTACATTAATTTACAAAACAATGTCACTTATGATACAATGCATTTCACACTGGCACTAAAAGATGTGTTATTAATGAAGATTCCTCTAAATTATGGCATCGGAGACTAGGTCATATCTCCATAGAAAGAATTAAAAGATTGGTAAATGAAGGAATACTTAATACTCTAGATTTTACTGATTTTGAAACTTGTGTGGACTGCATAAAGGGAAAGCAGACCAACAAGTCAAAGAAAGGTGCCAATAGGAGTTCGGAAATATTAGAAATCATACATACTGAGATATGTAGTCCAGACATGGACTTACATGGTCAGAGATACTTCATCTCCTTTATAGATGATTACTCACGATATATGTATCTCTACATGCTTCATAAAAAGAGTGAAGCATTAGATGCCTTTAAGATCTTTAAGGCTGAAGTAGAGAGACAATGTGGCAAGCAAATTAAGATCGTGAGATCAGATAGAGGTGGAGAATATTATGGTAGATACACAGAAGATGGACAAGCTCCTGGGCCATTAGCTAAATTTCTTCAAGACCATGGGATTGTTGCCCAATACACCATGCCTGGTTCACCCGACCAGAATGGTGTAGCAGAAAGAAGAAATCGAACATTATTGGACATGGTGCGGAATATGCTTAGCAGCTCCAATCTTCCTAAATCCTTGTGGACTGAAGCACTTAAGACGACAGTGTATATATTAAACCGAGTTCCAGCCAAGGCGGTTCCTAAAACGCCATTTGAATTATGGAAAGGTTGGAAACCAAGTTTGCGACATATGCGCGTTTGGGGATACCCGTCTGAAGTGAGAATTTATAATCCACAAGAGAAGAAGCTGGACCGAAGGACCATTAGTGGGTATTTCATTGGATATGCTGAAAGGTCTAAAGGTTACAGATTTTATTGTCCATCTCACAGCACTAGGATTTTGGAATCAAGAAATGCAAAGTTTCTTGAAAATGACTTGATCAGTGGGAGCGATCAAACCAGAAACATAGTTTCTGAGAAGGATCATTCAGAATCTCAACCTTTCAATTCAAGTGATAGATTGGTTATTGTTCATAGCACCCCTCAAGTACAAACTAGTGTTGAACAACCAATTGTTGAAGTTCCACAAGTTGCTGACGATATTCCAGTAGATCAAGGAGTTCAAGAGTTGCCAAGAACTTTTGAACAACAAGTTGAACCACATACTTCTCATGAAGATGATGGTACAAAATTAAGAAGATCTACTAGACCAAAGAGATCAGCAATTCCTAATGATTATGTTGTGTATCTACAAGAATCTGACTACAACATTGGAGCCGAAAATGATCCCGAGTCATTTTCACAAGCCATGAGTTGCAAAGAATCAAAACTATGGTACAATGCCATGAAGGAAGAGATGAATTCCATAAAGAGTAACGAAGTCCGGGATCTTGTTGAGTTGCCTAATGGTGCAAAAGCCATTTGATGTAAATGGGTCTTTAAGACAAATAAAGACTCATTGGGCAACATTGAGAGACACAAGGCAAGACTTGTTGCTAAGGGATTGACTCAAAAAGAAGGAATTGACTACACTGAGACTTTTTCCCCTGTATCTAAGAAAGATTATTTGCGCATTATTATGGCATTAGTAACCCATTTTGACATGGAGTTGCAACAAATGGATGTGAAAACTGCTTTTCTTAATGGAGATCTAGAGGAGGAGGTTTACATGAAACAACCTGAAGGATTCCCCTCTAATGATGGTGAGCAATTGGTTTGCAAGCTCAAGAAGTCATTATATGGTTTAAGACAAGCATCCCGCCAATGGTATTTGAAATTCCATAATGTAATTTCTTCTTTTGGTTTTGGAGAAAACATTATGGATCAATGTATATACCTGAAAATTAGTGGGAGTAAAATTTGTTTTCCTGTTTTATATGTGGATGACATTTTGCTAGCAACCAATGATAAGGGTTTGCTACATGAGGTGAAACGATTCCTCTCTAAAAAATTTGATATGAAGGATATCGGTGAGGCATCTTATGTCGTTGGCATTAAGATCCATAGAGACAGATTTCGAGGCATCTTGGGTCTGTCACAGGAAACCTATATTAATAAAATTTTAGAGAGATTTCGGATGAAGGATTGTTCACCAAGTGTAGCTCCCATTGTGAAGGGCGATAGGTTCAATTTGAACCGATGCCCGAAGAACGACTTTGAAAGGGAATAAATGAAGAACATTCCATATGCTTCCGCTGTCGGAAGCCTAATGTATGCTCAAGTCTGCACAAGACCTGACATTGCATTTGTTGTGGGAATGTTGGGAAGATATCAGAGTGATCCAGGTTTAGACCACTGGAGAGCTGCAAAGAAAGTAATGAGGTACCTTCAAGGAACCAAAGACTACATGCTTATGTATAGACGGATGGAAAACTTGGAAGTAATTGGCTACTCAGATTCTGACTTTGCTGGATGTGTTGATTCACGTAAATCAACATCAGGTTACATTTTTATGATGGCCAGTGGAGCTGTATCATGGAGGAGTGCCAAGCAGACCTTGATTGCCATTTCCACTATGGAATCCGAGTTCGTCTCCTATTTTGAGGCTACTTTACATGGTGTATGGCTTAAGAGTTTCATTTCTGGGCTTAGAATTATGGATTCTATATTTAAGCCATTGAGAATATATTGTGATAATTCAGCTGCTGTTTTTATGGCTAAAAACAACAAAAGTGGGAGTCGAAATAAACACATCGACATTAAGTATTTAGCTATAAGGGAACGTGTTAAAGAAAAAAAGTGGTCATTGAGCATGTCAGCACTGAGTTAATGATCGCTGATCCTTTGACTAAGGGCATGCCACCATTGAAATTCAAGGATCATGTAATGAATATGGGACTTGATTCCATTATGTAGTTTCTCATAGTATGGACAATGTTATTTTAATGAAATTCTTAATTATTGTGATGTTTTTCTCATATTTATGTGCACCTTAAGTTGATTTGAAAAAATTCATTTAAGAAAGACCAAGAATAAACATAAGGTTTATTCATTAAGAAATTGTTGCCACATAAATTATAATAAGAATAAATACATAGTAATACATGGAAGATAATACTCGTCTTTAGAGGACTTATCGTCATGATTCATGTATCTATTACTTAATACAGATTATAAATGGGTTTTAAGTTGAGACATTAAGTTTGGAAGTATGGACCAAGTGGGAGAATGTTAAGCTCCATTAAGTTCTTTACCAACTACTCCCTACAATTGTGGAAGCCAACTGCAATCTTTCCTTATTTTTTGGAAACCAACTACAGTAATTTTCTTAAATTAAGGAAATCAACTGCAGTTAATTAATTTTCTTGTTGGGAGCTTCTGAAGTGGTACATTACTCCATCTAGAGTTCTCTACCTCGATCTGTGGAACACTTGACACATAGCCATCAGAAGCTTGATGGAAGCTTGGCTATAAATTTATCTGTTTGGTTCCCAAGCTTGTATCTCAATCCCTTTCAATTTTTATACCATCTAATTGAGAGAGCATAGCTTGGAAGTGCCTTCAAACTTTCTGTATTCTTTTCTTTTGCTTGGATTTAAGCTGGAGCGTTGTTTTCAGTAAAGAAGCAAGTGGACTGTGGCTTGCAGCAGGAACATTATCAATGACTAGAGGTAACTTATTTTCTGGGCATTAAGCCCTTATTTTCTGGGCATTAAGCCTTCATTCCAGTTTTACGATTCTTTAAGTTTTTTCCGCATATAGAATCGCTGTTGATAAATTTCACTGGCCTATTCATATGACGGTTGGGCAGATATGAAATTTGGCAGACTGGATCAATTGCAGGACGTGTTCGTTAATGGGTGCACGACGTCCAATCAGAGAGCTCGTTATAATTATGAGTAGAAAATATTAAATATCGCGACAGGGCCACTCGGAAAAGTTAAAATGTCATGGAAAGTTGGAAACCTCTTGGAATATCAGAGCCCAACGAGAGTAGGGTCACGTGGGCAACGAATTAGGGTCTCGAGGAAGATGAGCTCAGCCAACCATTGACCGAACAAAACAGGCGGTCAGGCTGTCATGCTCGCAACAGCCTTTATGGAATCGTTCCCTGCTCCCTCCCTGCCTTCGTGGAATTCAACACGTCCAATCGAATTCACAATCGTTTGCATAAGAAAGCCTGTGAGTCCGTTCGACCATTATAGATTAGTAGCAGTCAGGCAGAACGATTTTGAGTTTCCAGTTGGCATCCGGCCATGAGTTCCAACAATAATCGCTTCAGCGGGAAAGATTCAGGTTACGAAGATTCGAATACCATTACCATCAGCAGCAAATTGATGGTGGTAGCCTTAGCGGTTCTGTTCACGGTGGTTTTTCTCATTGTGGTTCATATGAAGTTCTGGCCTCTTCCAGAGTCTCATTGAGTGTTGAATTCCCTGAGTGAAGTAGAAACTGTTTAACCGCTCGTCGGCTAACATAAAGTGACGCGGGTCGTGTCTTCTTTCATAACCGTCAAATTGAGGTTTCTTTGACAACTGTTGATTTGGTATATTTTTTTTAAACCGACGAATTTGCCAGTGTTATGAGGAAAAACCTCATAATATAATGCCTTTCGGCGTAACAAATGTCTATCGTTGTCACGTTATGAGATTTACCATGTCGCTTCATACAGAATGGTGACAATACAAAGTACCAGTAGATATGCCTGGATCTTATTTTCAATCAACACATACTATAGTCAAGGATTAATGGAACAATATTCGCTCCACATACCCATATCAAGATGCAATTTTCGTCCTGCCGACTCTCGTTAATATCATTACATTATTTATTACGCTTGCAGAAAGGCTGGATTTTTCACTTTAGTTTGTTAAGTGCTCTTCCTACATCGCAGTTTCAACCTCTAAAATGGACGTGACCGGTTAAAAATGAGCAACATTCATAATTCAAGTGCAATACAGATTTCGTCTTAAGATTGAGCAGCTCCCATTATTCAAGTTCAATACATATTTCTTCTTAAGATTTTCGAAAAACCATGATCGTGTACCTTTATGTAACTTTCGATAGGAAACTCATCAGTTCAATGATCTTGACAATCCTTTTAAAAATAATCTACTAACTTTTTTTGCCATGATGCCCTGCACAAATGTTTTCCTTCATATTCATCCACAATATATTTGGAAATCGCGTTTTAATATAAATAAGAGGATTACATTAAATTATTAAATTATTTTATTGTGGGTTAAATTTGATGGGTATTTTTTATTTAATGTTTAAAAATGTTTTAGTCTATTTGTTATAGGTTTTAGTTTAGAATTTAATAGGAAATTTTTGAATTCATAAATTTGAGTTGTGTAACCACTCCACTGTGCTTTTAGAATATTTCAATTAATGAATCTATATATGTAATAAAAAACATTTTAAAGAAGGAAAAATCATGATTTAACCCAAATAATTTGGTCAGCCAATGATCTAAAAAATAGAATAGTCAAACAAAATTTAAAATATGTATGTTAGTGATGAAAGCTCTCTAATTTTTTAAACAACTAATTTGATAAATCACTTAAAAATTAACACATATACATATTCAAAATAAAATCCCTAAAAAATAGAATAATTAGACAAGGTTTAAAATATGATGTGAGTGATGAAATCTATCTAATTTTTTAAACAACCAATTTGATAAATCACTTAAAAATTAACACACATACATATATAAAAAGTTCAAAATAAAATCATAGAAAACAAAAGAAGCTATTGATCCTTTAGCATAGAATGCTCCAATAATGCTATAATGATATACTCCTATTAGAATGATAAGCACAAAATAATGCCCCTATAATGCGGTTAAGACTCACCTATTAGAAAAAGTTATCCATTTTCACTCAGACTCACACTCACACACTACAATCTTGGGTTGTACACACTTGAGCTAAAAACCTAAGACACTATTAAAAAAAAACTAAGTGTGTTTTCTTGTTTAGTGGTTTTCTATTTAATTTTAAGAGTTTTATATAGTTTTTTTAGTGTTGGTATAATGGTGATAGATATTGGTTTTATAAAATGGGTTTATTTATTATTTTGGTTAAAAAAAAATCAATTTTGTATTTGGATATGAAAATATCAAATGTGTAGTTACCAAGACTATGGTGTGTTCGATACACTCATGTTTGAATATAAACCCAAATAGATTTGAGCATTTTAAATATTAGCCTACTTCCCTATAAGCTTTTGTCTACTTATTAGAATCTTTTTTTTTTTGAAAATGAAACCTGTATAATATTATATATTGACATGTTAAAATCCTCATAAATTCTTATTTAAAAGCATGTTCAAACTTTTTTATTTCTTATAAAATCTTTCTTCAAGCCAAATCATCATATTAAAAGTTCAGATAGATTGTGCCTCTTCCAAATATATTATAATTAATAAATTTAATCAAACTACTTAAAAGCTTTTTTGAAATACTTTAACATAATCTATAAAATCTTTAATATTAAGTATGAACGTTGTAAAATATGTTTGAACATTTAAAATTAGTATAAAATATAGACATTTAATGTTTGAACTTTTAAAATAATATAATATTTATACATCTATGATATTATTCCATTAAAATGTATTTTAAAATTAAGTTAGAATTAAAAAAGTTACCAAAATAAACTATAAAATCTATATTAATATTTTTTTTTAATTAAAAAATAACAAAACACATACCCATAATCTTTGGCCAGTAAAAATAAAAATCTCACATTATATAAAAGAAATTAAAAAGCAATTTGTCATTTGAAAAACAAAAATAAAGTTAAAAACAAAACTTATTATTTGGAAAAACAAAAATAAATTACTTAACTATGCCCATAGGCATTCTATTTCAACTTCAAGCTGGGTGTGAAAAAATAAAATAAACAATAAATTGAATGGATATGGTTTCAGCTCATCGTATAAAGCATTGAATGGTTGTGGTTTCACTGATCCAGTTCATCTTACACATTACAAAACAAGTTAATAAATATTCTAATAATATATTTGAAATGATAGTCTGTGCATTTCATTCCTCATGATCGTAGTTTACCCGTTCTCGCGCAGGGAACGTTGTATCAAAACACAGGGTGGCTTCTCATCTCCCCAATGGCGTAATATGCTTTCAATTCAGTTGTCATTTTTACGTTACAATCGGGACATAAACCCATTTCGTTTGCGTTGGCTCCACTTCCGGACATTAACGCTACCTGTGAAGCCATCAACACTTTCTGTGTATCCCATTTTGTTTGTTAACCTCTATGTTTTGGATTTCAGATGAATGACCAACGTGTGATCAGGAAAGAATTATTTTTATGTTATTTCTTGTGCACTTTCTATGTATCCCATTTTGTTTTTTAACCTCTCTTTTTGGATTTCAGGTGAATGATCAACGTCTTTCTTAATATTTGTGTTTTGGATTTGAGGTGAATGATCAACGTGTGGCTTGGAAAGAAAAAGTAAGGAATCTTGGAGGCATTGAATTGATGGAGGAAAATTGTAATGGAGTTGAAGCTCTTACCATTTATCTTTAGTGACAACTGCAGCGGCCCGGTGGTTAACAGAGGCTGTTGTTTCTTGGTTCAACTATGTTGGCTGGAGTATGTTGGCAGGAGTGATATGCAATATTTTTAATTATTCGAGTTTAAACTAGCTCTATAGTGTTGTCGGATATAGATAATATGTGCTTTCGATTGGTAAAAATGCAATTCTACTACTTCACTGCAATCATTACAACATGGATGTGATTCTTCATGGATGCCTATAACTAGCTCTGCATTTCCATCTTTACGAAGCTACTGTCCACGAATCATGATAATCTCAGATCAGCTATCAGTAAACTATAGACTTATGCGATGCTTAAGAATATTTTCTAATAATTTGTGAATGTAAGGTTATGGAAACTGAGTCATTCAAAGGGTTGCATGAAATTCATGGCCGTAATGAATTCCAGAAATTCATGTTGAAAAGACTGGTCCTCCTCACTGGTGATATGATGAAACAAAATATTGGAATTGAAAAAGATATGGTCGATATGCTCACAAGGGAAGTGGACATTATTGTCATCAAAACAACCACCACAATATTCAATGAAAGTTTTTTTTACTTTATTTAAATAATGTTAAATGATGATATAACATTGATATATTATTTTTTTAATTTAAAATACATAGTACAAGATTAAAAAAAATTAAGCGGTAAATCTCTATACTAAAAGTCAGTAACGTAGTCTTATATTTTTGCTGCGCTGGTGTTAAAAACACATTATACAAAATTCATATTATTTTCCTATACAGAGTAACTTCATAACGCACATCAAATTACTTTCCTACTTCATAACGCACATCAAATTACTTTCCTACTTCAGCAAAAAAAACATAATGGTTGTGATGCAGATTAAAGATGATATCATTCATTACCTGTGAAAAGCACTTGATCCACTGTTATTGCCTATTTCTTGAATCCTTTCATATGGATTTTTTGTGTTTGTATGGTTCGGTCCTTTTGTAGTATTTGTTAACAGGAAATCCATTTCTTTCAATTTCGAAGACATACATTTTCATTGATATTTCACTTTTGTATTCAGAGATTTCATTCTGTATGCTAATATTTGAGAAAAGGGAGACTTCATTTGTTTATGCATTTTAATATCTTCGATTCTATGCAATCTGTACCATCTGTTACAGATACGATGTCAGTTTGGACACCAACAAAAAGTAATTATTCTCCTTATAGACTTTGTGAAATGCTGCAAGAAACCCAACTTTTGATGCACATCTCTACTGGCAACTCATCAATCTGATCGTCCGTTTCAACCTATATTATTTATCGATCTCATCATCGGTTTATTTCATTCCAGCATATGTGAAGGGGCAAAGAAAAGGTCGAGTGCTGGAGGAGCCTTTTCAAATGGGGTATAGTATAGCTAAGGAGAAATCGATATCTATTCCACCTGTGGACATCCAAGTTGAATTTCATTTCGCAAACAAAGCTCTAGAAGATTTTGAGATTGAATTTTCAAATCTCCAAAACTACAAGTTGAAGAAAGGGAAGGTTGCTCAAAGGATGAAAGATCTAGGAATGGAAAGGTGATATTATAATACTGGTGGTTAAAGCTCCTTTCCTTTCATAGTGTAAACATAGCCATCATCTTTTTTCTTGGCAGACAGGGTTAAGTAATTTTGATATAATTTTCCTATCAAGGTTCGTTTATAATTTCTGTATAATCACTAGATCATACCTTTATGTTTGGCAAAGATTTCATCAAATATAAGAAATTAACTTCGAAAATTGGAAATAAAAAAAATGTTTACATACCTTATTTCATTTAGCTCTAATCGGTGATATTTCAATAAGTTAGTCTAGCTTCGTATAAACAAATTATTAGACACATATAATATTTGTAAAATGAAAAAAACACAAAAAGTATTTTATGCACACTAATAACACAAATAATTAACATAATAATAATTAAAAAATTGATTAATAATAACAATCAACACATTAAAACATTATTAACACGCTAATAATTGAAAAAATATTAAGATATTAATAATAATATATATAGTCAACCGTATAAAATTATTAAGATATTTATACATGATTACACTAGTTAACACATACATTATTAAAAGAAATTATACACAGTTAACACATTGTATACATGGTTAAACTATTTAGTTCATTCATATTTTAACACGAGTAAGACTAGCATTTGCCCCTGATGTTGCAAAGAAAACGCCGTAAGGCATAGAGTGTGGAAGAATAGGGACATGTGAATGGGCATTGTTGAAAGCAAGGGTGGATAATAATGAGTTGCAATTGAAATTGTTAGTTATGTGTATGCTGAATATAGATATTTTTTAAATAATAGTGTGTAGAAGAATAGTGACATGTGAATGGACATTGTTGAAAGCAACGGTGGATGAAATTGAGTTACACTTGAAACTATTAGTTATGTGTGTTTTGAATATGGATAAGTAATAGTAGTGTGTGGAAGAATAGAAACATGTGAATGGACATTCTTGAAAGCAAGGGTGGATGATAATGAGTTATAGTCAATGTCATATAGAGGTTATCCATTATTCATGTAGCAGTTGTTGTTTATGTGAACATGTTTTTGTACATTATTTTAATTTTTTTGTTTTGTATTTAGAGATTTTGTTTTTCCATATGTTACATATTTAAGAATGAATTGTCACTTTTAAAGAGGGCACACAAGGTTGCTAGCTGTCACAAAATATTCCACTGACTATAAATATGATTTTATTTGTTGTATAATTCGATTTACCATCATGCGAGTAAAAATTAAATGTCCTTTTCCTACTACGTGGTTTTTTCAAGTAGGGATTTCCAAAAATACAAGTGAATGCCATCAAACTCCTCACTAAAATCAAACTCTCGGTGAAATTTTCGTAGATATAGGGATGCACAAATTCCTTAACTTGTCAAAACTCTATTAAAATGACATTTTTCTCTACTAACTTCATATGAGATGTCGTGAACTTTATTTTGGATAAAAATTTTACTGTGTTTTTAATATCCCAATTCATGTTCTATAACACTCACTTTTAAAGGCTTGAAATGCAAATTATGGTTCAAGCCACAACTTTATAAGGAACATATGCACAGAACATGCTTAGGACAACCAATGCAAATTATATTTGCATTATTTAGCAAATCCTTCTTAGTAGAAACACTTGTGATAGCTATCAAATTTCCAATTTGTCTATCTTCAACTAAACCCCTCTGACAATACTGAGATTGCCCAAGAAAGAGCAACTAGAATGAAATAACAAGTTGAAATATCATCGAAAATCTATACCTCTGATTGTATATGATGGCTGAAATGTATCATAAAGATACACTTTTGTCAAAGATAGTTAAAAATAATGCTAGAAAGTAGCAACCATAAGCTTAACTGACAACCTTTGCCCACTCATTTCCATTCAAATCCCATGGTAGCAAGGCCTAAAGTGCCTACCAATAAAAAAATTGCTTTGATGAAATAAGTTGAAAAAGACCCCATCCGACAACATACAATACGAATACTATCTTCCCCTGCCTGTCACAGACCAAAAAAGGCCACATATCATATACAATAAGTGTAAATGTGTCAGCCGAGGGAACCAATTACCCAATATTATAGATCAAGTCCTAACAAAACTCCAAAAAAAGGCCACATATCATATACAATAAATGTGTCTGAGAGACCCAATTACCCAGTATTACAGATGAAGTCTTAACACAACTCCATTGTTCTACGTGTTGGGTAGAATAGGAATGGTCACTGCACGAAACCCATTTTTCTTGAGTACAATATATCCATTATAGTAAGTTTTAGATTAAATTTAAAACATGTTAATTAAATTTTAATATGAAATTTTAATGGTTATGAAGATGAAGCATTAACAATATGATTCCTTTCTAAAAAATTGTTTAAAATTTTGTTAATATAAAAGTGAAAAATTAATATAATAAATTGAATTAAATTGTTTTATTATTATTATTATTATTTTAATTTAATGTTTCGTTATGCATACTAAATATTTTTTTCATATAAAACTAAATTTTAAATGTTTACTCATTTACAAATACTACAACACATACCCCTTTTTCGGATTGATGTTTATGAGTAGTAGGCCAAAACTTTCCAAATGCTTCAATTTCTTTTCCAAAATTTTAGAGATGCCTATTTGAAAACCCTTGATATATCAGTGTTTGGTCTGAACAGGTTTCGAACATACTGGTTGTTGGGTTATAGAGATTTTTGTAAATTGCTACCAAGCAAGGAAGAAGTCAAAAGCAGATTGGTATTAAAACCATGGCTGCAGCTCAAGGACTTGCGTTCTTGTCCCAAAATAAGACACTGCAACTGACATATGAGGGTGAGTTTTATGAGGTACTCATAGCAAAAGCCCAGCTCTCCGTTATAGCAGAAAAATGGGGCATACCCTCATCTACAGATACTGTAAAGCAAACGTAGCCACATTTTGAATATTGCTACAGGGGCTTAGAGCACACTATATTGCAGGCTGTAAAGACTCCGCATTCAAAACAAAATGGAAAGATAAGATGAGAAAAATATTGGATCATAAAGCAATAGAGATTATAGTGGAAGCATGGGATCCTTATAGTTATTGTTGGTCCTCCTTAAGCCTTGCTAGGATTGGTGGCTTAGGCAAGAAGAGTGATTTTCTAGGTATCATTTTTATTTTGTTTCTCCTATGGGGCTTCTTAGATTCAGAATTTGAAGGGACCCAACATGGGAAAAGTGTTGTTTGGTGGCTTGCCTGTAACACATGAACTGGTACTTAGCCCCAGACAACTCAAGAGTGTAAAAATTTCGAAGAACAAAGGATAAAAAGGAGTTACTATTAGAATTTAAAATACCCTCTTAAAAAACTCTACCTGAGATTTCTTGAAAATTTTAATTTACCAGGCTCTTCATTTAGGCTCTTCATTTCATGAAAAGATAAGAGCATTAGTGTAAAAGAAGGATTGAAACTGAAAAGTAATGAACTATTATCATTTTTTTCCATTCTACCAGCGTCACAAAACATGTATGTACTAGTTCACTCTAAATGATGCATGATTTATTGCAGAGATGGTAAAAAACTCAATGCTCATTTCTTTTGATCTCACCAGAAATTCGCATTTTAAAATCTTCTAAATCTATTAAAATAGTAACAATATTACAAAATTATATCCTATTTTCCAGTGATTAGGAACTTTACGGCCCTAAAAGCTTTATTATGAGTAAAATATTATGTTTTCATTGTCTTCTAATAGTTTTGTGTGAACAAACTCCAAATTTCTTGCACCATTCCGACTTGAACTAAATGTGCAGGTGGTATATGGTAGGTAGACAGAGTAAACCTGCAATTGTTTTGGAGAAATCTGTAGAGCTTGTCAATCAGTAATCCTTCAAAAGGACCAGTGTTCTTATTAGTCTTCAATGTGATTTTTCCTAGAACATACACAACCCTTGTATTCTTTGCCAACTCAAGCTACTGCAATTCCTCATCTACAGAGTAGTTACTTTCTACCAATGTATTTCTGCTTGCATAACTTCTGTCATGTGAGGAGGAATGAGTTCCTTTGAGCTTGAGATAGTCTTTTATGCTTTCAACAACCTGGTTGATAAATTCAGATCCTTCAATGTTTGGGGCATCTTTGTAGCCATATTGGGCTATGCATTTATATGCACTCTTTGGATCTAGTTTTCCAACTATAAATCTCTCCGAAAAAATCATTGTCTTGACTGGAATCATGCTTATGATGACAATGACAAGAACTTCATGCAGATACCCCACATTCTTTTCATAATGTTCAATAATCGATGGTAAGCCAGAAATAAGGTCACTGTAGAAGAAACAAGTTCCTGGTACATGTGAATTCACTCAGGTAACCAATCCATTCAAAACTTCTATGTTGAGTTTTCTTCGTGCTAAATTTTTATACTTTTTCTGCCTTCCATATTTCCAAGAGAAGATTATGGTCAAAAAATTAGGAAGGGACACCAACTTCCTTGTGGAAACTTATTCAATATAGATGATAGATAAACGCCTTCAAAGATAGCAAAAAAATAGAATGAAGGGTAGTATAAGAAAAACATGTATGCTCAAAACCACAAGCATGACCAAGGTTACTATGCACATTGTAATGAACATAACCCCAACAACTGCAACCCCTGCACCACCAAACACCTAAAATTATCCTTGGAAACTCAAAAGAATCCATAATAAATACCAAATTCTGTTGTCAAATATAAATTTGGATATTCTTACCATGTGCATTACCAATTTGTGTTCGATCCCAGAATCCTACGATAATTGCAATGTAGATAACCATGAGAACATAGTTAACTTCAGGTGAATAGATTTGACCCTCGTAATTTTGGGAGGTATGCAAAATCTTCACTCGAGGGAAGCAGCTAAGAGCCATGGATTATTTTATGATTGAGAATGTTGTTGCAATCAATGATTTGCTAGCTACAATGGCTGCAAAAGTGGCAACATTCCATCCATAGAAAAATGAAAAAACATAACTATTCAACCTATCTTTTATGTAGATTTTGAGGGGTTACAATCAGAAGCATCCAAGGGGTGGTAGGAATGAGAGGCAGAGGGGGGAAAGGTTATCTTTTACTCCAATCGAACTACATAATCAACCTTTTCTTGGGGTCTACTATTGAGATCAAATAATTAGGCTCAAGCCTATGCTCTCCTTCAAGTATTATCTTTGGCCCATTCTCACAATATTTTTAACCTTGTGAATATTAGGGACTCTAAAATTATCATATGGTACTAAGAATTCTTCCAAAGGATATGTATCTGAAGAAAATTCTCAAGCGAGTTTGAGCCCTATTATGAATTTTCATTCTTACAAATTGTACCATGTGTTGAGGTAGAATAATAGTGAAGATGATAAGTATGATAATCAAGGCACATCCCTGGCCTTGGGTAAAATATTAATCAGTGACAAAGAAAAAATATATTACATTATTTAATGAAATAGTTTTGGGTTAAAAATTATCAAATTTTGAAAAGAAAGTGTGTCAAGTGGTGTTTCAAAAAGATAATATTAGTGTCCTCTTCCCAGTGCTTGTTAGGGCTTGTTTGAGTTTTGGGTATGTGAATCCGGTGCCAACAACATGTAAGGGGTCATATCAAATAATATTCATGACCACCTCCTTTCTAATTTCATTAACTCTGTGAATAATAATTCAAGATGGTATTTTGTCATCTTAGAAATGACACATTTTAGGGATTTTGGGCCCTATTTGATTGAGTATTACAAGGGATTTGGGCATAGCTTTCCATGTGGAAATATTTTGGTAGTGATTTCAGATGTCATTTCCATGATTCAGGTTAATTGGAAGAGATTATATCATGATTAGGAATTAAATTTTAATTGTGGTTTGTATTATTTCCTTGCAAAAAACATCGCAATGACCATAGGAAGGTAGATAGATTTATGGGTACACATATATCACCTCCCAGTTCTTCAGCGTTGCAAGGTGTGTGACATTATTATTCATTATAATTCACTTCAATTTATTTCTATGTACCTTTTTTCCCCAGTGTAGGCTCCTCTCTTCAACTTGTTTTTTGGACTCCCTTGGATTTTTAATGGAAAGTAAAGCCTAGATTAGTAGAATTTTGTTGCCGTTTTTTGATATTTCACATGGAGTGGTTGAGGTAGAACATTTAGGATGAAAACCAATGCATCAATGGGAATACAAATATAGGAACATTTCTACTTATTCATGCAAGTGGTAAGCCCCTTCTTTGTCAATTCAATGCAATATTTAGAAATGCTTTATGTCTGGCAGTCATGTTGGGTTCTTTCATTCCCTTTTATTCTGTCATTGAAATTTTGTTGAGTTTGTTTTGGGCCTGTATTTAGGTTGGTATAAACCCTTGGTGGAATTTTAATTTGAATTTGAAGTTGATGCTCCTAAGAAAGAGAATTTTTCAAGGAATTTCTATTATGCCTCACCATTTTGGTAAATTTAGTGTCAACTGATGGAGTAGATGCAACAACTTCATGAGGAAGTTTTTACTATGTTAAAATATAATCATATACAATGGAAATTGTTATTGATCATTGATCCATTTTTCAAAAGATATAAGATGAACTATCTAGCCCTCATGAGCAGTTTGAGGACCTACAAGTGACTCTCAACCAACAACCTTTAGATTTATCTACATCTAATAAATCACTTTGTTCTAAGAAGGAAATCCTTTCTAAATTTAATGATCCAACCCTAGCTTTGGAAAATGATACATAGCAAGAAGGTTTAGGCTAACCCACTCCCACTTATTAGCATGTTTAGAAACTGTTGTCAAATTTTAAGCGCTTTTTGGAAAACATTTACCACTAAATATCATAGGTCAGTTATATCTGAAGACTGGATATTTGAGCTCTTGGGAATTTGGAATAGACTTCCAAACATTGGTTTTTCATTTATTTCTTTCCCATTTTGATGCAAAATTTGTGACCTAAACACTTTTTTTTTTATCTCTTTTCTCATTCCAGCTAGAAAAAATACAACGAGATACATCCAAACACTTCGGATGAAAACCTAATATATATACAACACACTTATATTAGAGCAGTTCATACTTATATTAGTAAGTCCCCTTTTGAAACTTGCTTTAAAGATTTGCAACCTTCACCTTTGGATGTTACACATGGACAAAAAGGAGGAGTGAGGGAGGATCTCATAGGGGATGCATTAAGAGTAGAAAAATTATTGAGAAGATTAGATAAATCCATTTGCAAGTACATAAGACATTGAAGAAATCAAAATAAAAATATAGTACCATGAATTATTAGCATGTAACAAAGAATTTATTTAGAGTAGGAGACAAAATATAGTTGCAGTTGAACAAGGAAATACTATAGGGTCCTGATGGTAAGAAGATCAAGGTTTTGTGGTATGAACCTTTTGAGATATTGGAAAAGGTGGGAGATAATTCCTACAAACTCAACCTACCTTGATACATGCACATTTACTCAATAATGAATGTGGAAAGTCTCAAACTCTATGAGCCTTCCATTTTGGAATAAGAAGAGGATCATGCGTTACCTTCCATAGAGGACTTACCTCCAAATGCACCTTCCATAGAGGACTTACCTCCAAATGCCCCAGCAGAGTTGAAAAGCATACAATTTTACAAAAGAGGTCAAGAATTAGAAGATAGGGGTAACATGACCTTTGGTAGAATGAGTTGAAAGGAAAAATACCAAGAAAATACAAATAGTACTCCAAGAAGAAGGTAGAGAGAATTTCCTCACCTAATTCAGTATGAATTTTGAGGATCAAAAGCCTTCAAAAATTGGGAGGCATGATTTGTATCAGATCATATTATTTTTCATTTATCTTAATTCTTTTAGAGTGGAAAAAATTGGATGAATCAACTTGAAAGGTCATTTTACATTTAACCTATTTTATGATTCGATTCCTCTTCTAGGCCCTCTACTGGGCTTCACAAACATTCTCTAACAATATTCTACAATTACACGTCTCTAATCTAGACTTCATTTCATCCTTTACTTTGTTCCTTCATGCCATAAAATACGACAGACAATCCTTTTCACAAACTTCGCAGATGATCGAATATTACTTTCCCCCAAAAAATGCCAATCTCTTTTTCCTATTTATATTTTACTGGATTGATCAGAAATGGCAAGGCCAAGTATCAAGCTTTATGATTTTTTTTTTTTTTTCTTACAAGTAGATTCTAAAGAAGAAGAGAAGCATTTTCTGGGTTTTCCCCTTGGAGAGGTTTTGCCCTAGCTTGGAGCCTATATCTTGTGTATTTTGTTGTGGTGTGATCTTCATTGTTTTGGTAATTGCTTGAAAATATAGCACTCCTTTCTTGATACTCTGTCTTATTTTTTGTCTCCCCCATTCTTTCCTCATTCTAGTTCTATACATTATTACAAGCAAAGAGAAGAAGAGTTAAATTTTATTTTGTGAGATCTTCAGTGCTTGTGCTTTCTTCTCCCCCTTAGCCTTTGCTTATTCCCCTAGAGAAATTGAAAATTGATATTGATATGGGGTTTAACCGTAAGTTTCGCTGGGTGAAACCCACGAGATGAGCGTTCAAATCTCATTGAGTATATATATGACCTGTTGTGTCTTGGCTAGAAGAATAGGCGACCCCATAGCGGAAGTTTCGGCTCTTGTTGAGGCATAAGTTTCCTGCTATTGTGCCGCTTGCAGGCTGTTGCACGTAGCCTAGGTTTATAGTGGCAGCCAGTTAGATTTGATCCTGGGTCTGTTCAGGATAACTCTCATCAGTTACCGATTATCCTAGATTTAAAAAGAAAATAGAAAAAAAAAAACTACCAGTATGGAGTACCTGTGGTGGTGGATCTGTTTTGCTGGATCAGGATAAGTGTTTCCCCATTTAGCAAAGCTAGTTCATACCTTGGAGTCTTGCTGTGAAAAATTATCAAAACTTAGTTCAATTTACAACTTTAGATAATAAAAATACAAAATTTCATTGGAAAATACTACAAGTTGTGAAAACTTATCAAAACTTAGTTCAATTTACAACCTTAGATAATAAAAATACAGATTTTCTTTGGAAAATACTACAAGTTCTTCACGTGTGAAAATTCTGTTTTCTTATGCTTTCACTAATATTTAATCTTGATCTTAATTGGATTTGAGAGATAATCTTCAAATTGTCTTCGTCCCTATTCACTTTATCTTCCTTTTATCTCTTTGACTCCATTAAAAGGCTCTAGTTTACTAAACAACAAGTTCTTATAGAATAAGATGCACTATTAGGCATATTTGAGTAGACATTTAGCTCATTTTCATTCTGTTTTAGATAGATTACAGTAAGATTAGCTTGCATTATGGCACAGAAATAGAAGTGTGTGTGTTTTTCAGTTTTCATGCATAATAATCATAAAAATTCATTTGAAAAACTCAAAAAATTACATAAAAATAACTTTCAATTCATAAAAACAGTCGACTATTTGTTGTGGTTTATGTGTACTTTTCAGCCTCTAAACAGTCAATTTACAGTTTGTTGTAAATTCATTTTTGTTGCTTTTGGCATATCCTTCATAGAGTAATTGCAATAGACTTCGTCCTCTGAATTATAGGTAAATATTGCACCATTTGCCATCTGAATTTTTATCCATTTAATCACTTATTGCTTGCTGTGTTTTCCATTATTACGAAAATACTTGTCTAGGACAGTCGCTGGTAGTTTGAATTGGGTGGCAGTGACCATTTATTGCATTGTAGTTTAACTCACCAAGTCATCTAAGGATTCTCCCCCGTAGTTAACAAACACTAACCCAAAGTGTAGCGAATGAGTACGTGGTGACAGTGTAGCATTTCCAGTTACACTGAAACAGATGGTTTCGAATGTTAACAGCAGCGAATGAGTATGTGGTGACAGTGTACTATTTCCAGTTACATTGAAACGGATGGTTTCGAATGTTAACAGGTAGATCGGATTTTATCATCCCTCCAGAAGAAATGAAATGAAATGATATTTTAAGATTTACTGGACTAAAAATAGTCTATGAGACCATTAGTTCCCAGTTTTTTTTCCTCCTTGCAATTCAGTCTTTTTCTGATTCAAATTGATGATGACCTGACCCAACCTTCCAACAATCCCCTAGCTAAAGAGAAAATGCCAAAAAACTAATACTAACTAATATGATAAAAAGGCAAGAGAATTAAGATGTTGATATCCCAGCAAAAGCAAGCTAGCATATGGACTTTGAACCAGAAAACAAGAAGCATGCCAACAAGAACAGCTGCAAGAAAAAAATCGGCAAATGACGAAGTAATCTCAGGTCTTAAGCCTGGGAGCCTATATAAAAGCTATTGAAGCAATTGTTAAAGAAGTATCAGGTGTCACGTCTGAAAGACAAGTATAAATTAATATTTTATCTAGTTATATCTCTGTAATAACATTCCCGAGAGATCTGGGAAACAATGTATGTTTTCTCATTGGAAATGTATAGAAAGTCTTTTTCTCTAGCATATCGACTTTGAACCAGAAAACAAGAAGCATGCCCACAAGAACAGCTGCAAGAAAGAAAAATTGGAAAATGATGAGGTAATCTCACATCTTAAGCCTGGGAGCTTATATAAAAGCTATTGAAGAAATTGTTAAAGAAGTATGAGGTGTCACGCCTGAAAGACAAGTATAAATTAATATTTTATCTAGTTATGTCTCTGTAATAACATTCCTGAGAGATCTGGGAAACAGTGCATGTTTTCTCATTGGAAATATATAGAAAGTCTTTTCCTCTAGCATATGGACTTTGAACCAGAAAACAAGAAGCATGCCAACAAGAACAGCTGCAAGGAAAAAATTGGCAAATGATGAAGTAATCTCAGATCTTAAGCCTGGGAGCCTATATAAAACTTAAAAGCTATTGAAGGAATTGCTAAAGAAGTATCAGGTGTCACGTCTGAAAGACAAGTATAAATTAATATTTTATGTAGTTATGTCTCTGTAATAACATTCCTGAGAGATCTGGGAAACAGTGTATGTTTTCTCATTGGAAATATGTAGAAAGTCTTTTCCTCCCGACCAAAAGCAAAATATCGAACTCTATGTTTATACGGGATGAGTAGGGACAAGACAATAGCCAAGTTGGGTTAAGGATTGGCCCAAAAAGTTATTCAAGACAGTTGGAAGAATTTTGGTGATGAAGATGATGTGCATCACTAGCATGGCAAGATTGAAACGAATGGCGCCGAGCATACAGGAAGAACCTCGTGGCTCGTGGCTATTGCTAAGAAGGGTGAAGAAGACTGAACAAAAAAGGTTTGCACAGTATTCCTAATTACATGATTCAAAAGACAATTCCGAGAATTATTGTTGTACATTACTTTTGAAAGAGGGCTTAACGCATTGGCAAAATATGATCTACCTAATGCATTTGGGTGAATTACTTCTCAACTCAATGATGTACCAGTCTGCAGAATCAGGTCTTTTTTCAAGTGTGCAATTCGAGTGGTATAGCCCATTACAATTTCTGTTCAAACTCTCTTTTATTTTCTAACTCCAATGCGATCCATGATTGTCAAAATGTGAAAACAAACCTAGCAAAAAATTTGCAAATTCCAATGCATTTTGGACACTTGTGACCACCCAATGTTGAGTTTCAGAATTTTTAAATAAAACATTATCAAACCCAGTGAGACCGTTAAAGAACATTATATTCCATTGTAAATCTATTTTGAGCAGCCTAAAACTTAATCTATAGGAATCCATGAAATAAAGTTTAAAATAAGCATACCAGGAGATCGGAGTAAGGGATTGTAACGACATTGCTTGTTGGAACGTGGGCTTCTTCAACGCTAGCCTTAGGCTGCCCTGTTTTTCCAGCTTTGACGTGAAATCTTGTCAGCGTTGCATTTGGATTAGTGATTACAGACGGGGAGGAAAACGGACATGAAATCTGCTTAGGAAAATGCTACATACCGTTCATAATTGTGAATGCAGTTACACTCTGAAAGAAAGTAAAGTGGTAAATGAGTATAAGTATTTCTGGATTGTTTTCAACACGAAGTTGAATGGGAAGACAGTAGAAATAAGGAAATAAGATAATTTTAGAAGGGCCAAAAATTATGAATAATCTATTTACAATAAATGAAAGAAAAAAGAAATTGCTCAGCAGCTCAAGGTTAACAACCGGAACGATGTGAAAATGGAGGCGGTGCTTGCTTCTGCTCACGGTGGTACTCGAGAGAAAACGCGTTCGTTCGCTCAATTTAATGTCGATGAAAATGATTTGGTTAAGATTAGAAAATGTCGCCTGATGCCATTAATGGTCAATACCATCCACCCACAGCTTAAAATCATTGTGATGAGCAAGCCAACGAGAAGATGATCTGGTCGTCTGAATCTTTCTTGCCTTTCCAAGGAAATGTCACCGGCTTCATCCTGTTGTAAGGAGACACAATGTTAATTCTGTACCAAAAAAATTCTTCCTTTTAATACACATTTGCCTCCTCAGTCATCTAAATTTACACTAAATATAATTATCGTAATTGATTTAAATGCTGGATTTGCTATTCAATCTTCTGAATATACATCATTTTTAAAAATGATATAGAGTTTATTTACCTCAAAGCGTCCACTAAATCCCTTGGCCCAATGATTGACATGAGCCAAATCGCCTTGCTGGTCATCTGAAAGCTTGATTGACGAATGCGGTTTTATCCGTGACAGACCTTGCACTGTTACATTCATCAAAATAAATACGAAATCAGCGAAAACATTCTGCTAAAACAAGAATAGAGTGCTAAGTTTGAGGGTTTCTGTTGCTGATAATCTTGCAACTGATCATCTTGAAATCAGAAACAAGAAACGCCAGTTAGTGATCAATTGCAACTGATCATCTTGAAATTGCAACTGATCATCTTGAAATCAGAAACAAGAAACGCCAGTTAGTGATCGATCACATTCTATCAAGAAAGGATAACCGCCGGTTACAACCGCCCGCGTCTAGTCACATGTAAATCAACGGATGATCATAATTCAATCGTCTAACGAAAGATCCAATGGTGTACAGTGAAGACAGGTAGACAGTTAGGGGAGTTAGTCTCAGAGGGAAACGCCTTACGGCGTAATTATTACATAAATTTATATTAAATATTTTACTGTATATTCTAATGATGGATATAATAATAATTCATTAATTGAATAATAATAATTAATTAAATTATTGAATAATATTAATAATACATTAAGAATATGTTAATGTGTAATGTTTTAATTATATATATAAATATATTCATACATGTTAATTATGTTTGATTATTGTAAATATAGTTAATTATAGTTAACATGTGTATTATAGTCAAGAATAGTCAACATAACTATTATGTTGAACATGTTGAACAATAGTTACAGTAAGCATCATGGGATATTTGTAAGTGATCTATAATGAGCCATAGTGAGCTATATTGAACCATGGTAGATGGCCGTGGTTGATTATGGAGACTTGTAACATAAAGTTAAATTTAACCATAGTCAAACCATGGTTAACTATCAACAACCACCATTGCAATGGTAAGCGTAGTCAATTCATGTAAACTATAAAATAACTATAGTCAAATCATGATCATCTATAAACAAACCATAATATTAATGTTTAATATATATGGTTTACAATTTTGTGTTAAATATTAAGGTTATTAATATTGGGATTATAATATAGGATTTGTAATAATGAGTTTATAATATTGGGTTTATCATATAGAGTACTTAATATACATGATTTACAATATGTTAGTGTTTATAATATTGGTATTTAATATTGGTTTTATAAGCCCTATAAAATCATGGTCAACCATGGTTCCAAATTTAGTCAATACTCCTCAACTTTAGTCCAACATCATCACCTATCATTATTATTAATTAATAATAGTAGTGTATAATCAACCACATTAGAAAACATATCCAAACAAAGCCAACCATGATAGTCATTATTTAAATAGTTGACCATGTTAATCTTAGTCAACTCTATGTTTTTCATATTTAGTATTGGGTCTTAATATTATGGTTTTAGTATTGGGTTTTGGTAGTGGATTTTAATATTAGTGTTTCAACATTAAGGTTTTAATAATAAAAAATGTTGGGATGTCAGAATGTTGTGATGTTGTGATTGTTGCCATGTTACATTACATTGTAATTTATTCAACATTGCATTGTAACATTACTAAATTAGGGTTTAATATGAGAGTTTTAATATTGATTTATTATTGGGTTTGTGAGATTGATTTAATATTAGGGTTTAATATTGTGATGTTGAAATAGTAAAGGATTCTATCTAACATCACAGTGTGACTATCATTGTCATAATGCTATATTATATTGTCTTAGGGTTTATAATATTAATCTTAGGGTTTATAATATTATTCCCAGGGTTTAATATATTCCTAGGGTTTCTAATATTAATCCTAATGTTTACAATATTAATCCTAGGATTTATAATCCTAAGGATTATAATATTAATCTAGGGGTTATAATATTAATATTAGGGTTTATAATATCATAGTTTTTAGTATTGGGTTTAGTATTGTGACTTTGGAATAGGACAAAAATCTATCCATATTAATGAGAGATTGATAATATATTAATATACACATTAATATAACATTAATGACACAATATTAATATATTAGTCTACACATCTGTCAATTTTAACTATAAATTAATCTATAAACTAACACATACTAACTATGGTTGACTATTGCTAAAATGGTCAACTGTAGTCAACATGGCATCATAGTAAACAATAGTCAACACTAATACCATGGTGGACCATACAATGCAGACTTGAGTTTTTAGGAAATAATGTTTTTGAAAGGTTATCCACTAATTTTCCTCATTTAATTATGAATTTAAATTTTAATTAAATTAAATTAAATTTAATAATTATTAAATAAATATTATATATAATAATTTAATTTAATAAAAGTTATAATTTAATAAATTAATTTAATTTAACGTTATATATAATATTTTGATGAATTGAAATATTAATTATTACATTGATATTTTAATCAAAACATCAGTATATATGTATTTTAATTAAAACATATATATATAAGTGTTTAAGAGCATGTGTTTCCTCCTAAGGGGTCACAGGTTCAAAACCAAAAGGGTAGAGTATGTATGCTTTTTTAGACTTAGGAGTCAAATCGTTGCGTAGAGGTAAGTCCCTTGTCCCACAAACAAGGGGGTATCATACACAAGTTTGGTGTCTAGTTTGGCCATGACTTTAAAATTGGATAATAATAATAAATATAATATTAATGGCACATTAATAATATATTAATATACATAGTTATAAATATTTAATTATAAATTAATCTATACATTAACACATGTTAATTATGGTTGACTATTGTTCACCTGGTCAACTATAATCAACATGGGCATCATAGTCAACAATAGTTAACATAAGTACCATGGTGAACCATACATACTCCAGAAATCATAGTCTATCTATATATGACCTATAGTGAACCATAGTAGAAATCCATGGTTCACCATGAAGGCTTATAGTGGATGGTTATGGTTAAAAATATTAATCCCTGGGTTTATACTATTAATCCTAGGGTTCAATATTATTAATCCTAGTGTTCAATATTATTATAATATTAATCTTTGAGTGGGCCTAATGGTTAAGAGCATGTGTTTCTTCCTAAGAGGTCACAACTTCAAAACCAAAGGGGGGTAGACTATGTATGCATTCGGAGACTTAGCAGTCGAATTGCTATGTGAAGGTGGGTCTCTTGTCCCACAAGCAAGGGGGTCTCATACACCAGTTTAGTGTATGGCTTAGCCGTGACCTTAAAATTGTAAAATGATATAAATATAATATTACTAGCACATTAATACTATTAATCCTAGGGTTCAATATTATTCCCTTGCTTTTATAATTTCTTTAGTTGATAACATTAATTTTTTTGTTTATAATATTAATAATCCCTTCAGTTTATAATACTAATAATCTCTTGGGTTATAATTCCTTGAATTTATATTATTATTAATCCATTAATTTTATAATACTATATTAGGGTTTATATTCCTACAGTTTAATATTAATCCTAGGGTTTATAATATTAATAATCTACTAGGTTTATTAATCCCTTAAGTTTATAATATTAATAATACATTGAATTAATAATAATAATAATTATTATTATTATTACTATAATGATATATTTATTAATATTAATATTAGACTGATATTATTGATATTTATCCATATAATGTGGTTTTGCGTGTGATTAATATACGTTTATCATTATATATTAACGACATTAATAAATGTAATTGTCTCCAAAATGAAAACATACGTTTATCATTATATATTAACGACCTTTATTAATGTAATTGTCTGCAAAATGAAAACATTCGACATAATTGAATAACAACATAAGATTAAAATGTTAAAATAAGATGAAAAAATAAAATATAATTACGCTCTTGCATTTAATATTTGTGAACAGTGACGGGCAATATTACTTTATAATTGTTAAGATTAAGTAAAATTAGTTTGAACTGATATATTTACGTTAAGGAAATGAAGTAAAATGTGTTTAAATTTATATTAACAAGAGGAAGCGAATGCATGGCATATCATCCCATATTAAGATTGTTAGTGTCTATTTATGGAATATATGTTGTTTTGCGATTTATTATTTTGGACTTAGGGAAAATATTCTGTATTTATTTATAAAGAGAATAATAATTTAAAAAATATTTTGAATTTGTAATTATTAAATTAAATTATTTAAATTGATAATATCATAATTATGTAGAATATGATTGTATCATGAGATTGGTACAGTTAATTAGAAAATTGTTATGCATTAACAATTACGAGTGTTATGTGTACTCGATACAATTTTTTCAATTTCTTGAATTTTTTTTTTTTTTTTTTTTTTGGCTATAAATGGTAGAAGTTAGCATCGAAGGTTTATTGTACCAATTAAACTGGTACGTAGAAGTTAGATACGAAGTTAGTATCTAAGATTTTTTGTGCTAATTAGATTAGTACATGAGAAAGGGTAGATTGCTAGTTAGAGAAAGCCATAACTTTTTTCTTATAACTTGGAATGAAGCCTAAGTATTTCTATTGTCAAGTCAAGTTAAACGAGCTTTTGTGTGAAAACTCATAACTAGAGATATACTCTATTGTGAAGTAAGTTAAAGGAGATTTTGTGTGACAATTAATTAGAGCTAGACGAAGAAATGGTACAGGAAGAAAGGGTTTAATTAAAAAATTATGATTAAAGTGATGGCACCACACAAGGTTTTTAGAGCCATGGAGATGATATTAGGGGGTTTTATATCCATTTAGACATTGCTAAAATAGAGTTCCATTGATGGAGATGTGGAGTGGATCTGGTAGCGTTAAATGAGATAATGAAGAGCCTAAAAAGGTTAGTAGAAAGCTATTAATTATACATTTAAAAGTTAATAATGGATCCAAAGGAGAATAATCAAATCAATATTTATATGGTAGAAATTTTAGACATGTTTAAGAGGTAAATTCACAAGGAATCTAGTAAAAGATATGTCGCCAATGTATAACTTGTGGTTGATCGCAGATCTCATGAAATCAGGGATGAATTTAGATATTTCATGCATTCAAAAAGTGCCAGTAGGAATTATCATTCGTTAAGACATTCATCCAAATTACTGAGGATCAATTGTTAGCCCATAAATGTTTATTATATGGAATCAAAGGAGATGGGCTAAGTTGTGCTACTTACAAGGATCAGAAATCTCAAACAACTAGAATTTATGGTGAGCATAGAAATGGTCACGATGTCAAAGTGTAGTTAGTGGAAATGAGAAAGAATTTCTAGGTTCATAGGTGTTCATCATACCTAGAAGCAAGGATTTTCATGTATCATTTCAAGTGAAAATCTTTGTGTATTAGACTAATTGAACTAATTCAAGCATGTAGAGAAGAGGAGAATTTCTTAGAATAATTCCAAAAAATATGTTCAGTAGTAGTACTTCTTAAAACAATACAAATAAAATAAGATGTAAGAATTCTTTGAGCTAATCTTAGAAAACATAACTATGGATTAGTATAAGAGAAAATTCCTAAATATTTTGAGATATGTGTGTTTCACCAATGATGAGAAGGTTAAAAGTTCACAGGCTTTTGAGTGGCCTTCCATCATTCAAAAAAGATGAAATCCAATCTGATGAGCCATGGACTATATAATAAACCCCTCATGGACTATATAATAAACCAAAAGGAAGGAAAACTATTTTTAAGAAAATAATACAGTGAGGCCGAATTTTGAAAATATTGGGATGAGAAAAATGAAGGCAAGATGGTCTAGAGGAAGAAAGGGTGGAAGCGACATTTCTGGGCAAAACCACTTCATAGAAATTAAATTGTTGAGCACGTTACTATCTTTTGGTACTTAGATAGAACTAATAATATTACAGGCTTGACTATCCATCATTATAATCGTTATAGATAAGGATGTTATTCCATCTAAAACTACATATCGATTTTAATGTCTTTTGGTTTCTAGGGTAAAAAACAATATGGACAAGTGCTAAATATTTCTTGTATACCATCTAATACCTCAATGATTTTTCACTAGAGTAATGTCATCGAAATTGTTATTGTTGACACGAGGGTTTAAACAGAATGTGCTAAATTATCGAATGGGAACCATACTGAGTATCCATTTTATAGAGATAGCAAAATCACATCTGATTTTGAAAAGTAATGATTCACAATACAATTTTTTTTGGAGCATATTTTTGACACTTTTAATTTTCTTATGCATCAAGTATGAACATTTTTTTTTTAAATGTTAGTGATTTTCATGTTGATTTTGAAAAGTGTTGATGCAACATCAACCCATTTTGTTAAAGGGCTTATTTTGACACTTTAATTTTTATTATGTAACATGTATGCACATTTTTTTTAAGACGATAGTGATTTTCATGTTGATTTTAAAAGGTATCAAGATATTTTAAGGCATATTTTTTACACTTTAAATATTCTTATGTATCAAAATACAAACATTTTTTTAAAAATGTTACTAATTTTCATGTTGATTTTGAAAGGTGTTGATATAGCATCAACAACTTTTTTTAGAGGGCTTATTTTTCACACTTTAAATTTTTTAATGTATTAAGTGTGGAATTCTTCTTTCAAATGTTAGTGAATTTCGTGTAGATTTTGAGAAACATCCATATTTTTTAAGGCATATTTCTTACACTTTAAATTTTTTTGTCTTAAGTATACACAATTCTTTTTTTAAATGTTGATTATTTGACCATTTTTCAAGTTGTCTTATTCATTTTCATATTTTTCATCCTAATATTTTGTTTTTTAAGGGTTTTCTAAACTTGTGTTTTTTTTCTTTACAATGTTCTTTCACAATGACTTCTTTTTTTTGCAAACTTAAAAAAAAATGATAACATTAATATTTTGAGGTTAGGATTTTTTACACATTTATATTTCGTTAATTATACTTCAATACAAAAAAAATTAAATGACACTAAATAATAACAATTTTAAACACTTACAAAAAATACACATTTTGCATATAGATATAATTAAAAATATATCTATTTTAACAACATTTTCATTAAAAATGACATGTTAAATAATACATTTTTATCAAAAAAATTGAATACAAAAAAGTTGAAAAAATATCAAATTTTATGAATTTTTTATAAATTTAATATGCAAAGATGATAACATTTGAAGTTTTTTTTCCAAAAAAACAAGATTTAGTAAAATTATAAGTAAAAATAACAAAAAAAATGGTAAAAAAAAACATACAGTTTAAAAAAATTAAAAAAAAAAAAAGAAAAAAAAAATTCTTAAAGAATAAAAATAAAAAAAACATAAGAATAATAATAAAAAAATACACTTGAATTAAAAAGAACATTAAAAATTTAAAAAATTATAAAAGAAACATCAAAAAATAATTAAAAAAACATTAAGATAAAAAAAAAAATTAAACCAAATTAAAAAAAAAATTGAAGAAAACCAAAAACATTAAAAAAATAAATGAATTGTAAAAAAACATTAAACAAAGATTTTTTTAAAAGTAATTAAAATAAAATGGCTTGGCCCCTTCACCCCCCTGGGTAGGCTTGGTCCTTTTTTTCGTAGCAAGCATCAGCGTGGGCCCCTTAGGCGGGCTTGGCCAATTTCGGGAATCGGACATCCCCGCCGAGGGGACCGAGGGACTGCATGATAGGGCGAGGGTTGTTGCATGCAGTTCCACCCTCCCCAGCCAAAAACCCCACAAACCCCCTAAGCGACAACGCCTGCGTATTTTTTTTTGTAATTTCTTGAATAATGCTTTTATTTTCTTAATTATTCTAATTTTTTATTGTTATTATTTTTTAATTTTTTAATGTTTTTTTTAATTTATTTAATTATTTTATTGTCTTTAAAAATGTAATTTTTTTGTTTTTAATTATTGAATCTGTTTTATTTATTTCTTTTCGTTGTTTAATTGGTTGCTATTAATTTTTAAATTTTTTTCTTAAATTATAGTTTTTGGGAAATGTTTTCTTGTTTTTCCATTTACCTTTTATATTTCGTAGTTTTTCTAATATTTTTTTTTGGTTTTAATTTTAATTTTTGTGGTTGAAATTTTATCTTTTATGAGTTAGTTTTTTTTAACAATTTTTATGTTTGATTTTTTCATATATATTTTTATATCTCATTTTTGTTTTTGGTATTTTTTACTTACTTACTTGTTATTATCTTTTTAAACTTTTTTTTTCATTCTTTTGTTGTCTTTTTTAGGTTTTTTTTTTTGTTTTGTTTTGTATTTTGTATTTTTATTTATTTATATGTTTATTTATTATTCTATTTTTTTTTCTGCAAGGTCCATGTCGATCATCGACTAACAACTTGACCCCTTTATGTGTCAATTTCATAGTTGACTTTAAAGGTTTTATTATAATGGATCAAGTATTCCCTCGTAATGTGTCAATTTTATATTCGATTTTTAAGTTTCCATTATAATGGGCCGAGTAGTGTCAATTCAATGGTGTATCTTCATATTTTTGTCGCAATGTGTCAAGTTGTCTTAGACTAAGATTTTAAATATAGCTATATCTTTAGCATTTAAAAAGAAATTACTCTTGGTACAATGACTCTTTCATTCAGGTATTTATTTTTAAAGTTTTCTTAGTCATATAAATTTTCCATAATGCCATGGTTGAAATATGTTGAAAACTTAAGGTTTTCTGTAGTTATGATCTTCATTTTTAATTCCATGGTTGAAATTTTGTCAAAATTTTAAGGTTTTTTTGAGTTATGATATTTTATCTTTAATGTTATGGTTGAAAAAAGTTATAAATATTTTATCTTTAACATCATGGATGATTTTTTTTGGAATTTTAAGGTGTTCCAAATACATAAATTTTATCTTTAATGCCATGCCAGAAAATCATTGGAATTTTAAGGTTTTTCCTTAACGTCATTTCTAAAAAATGTTGAAAATTTACCTCGCAAAAAAAAAGTTATTCCAACATCAACTCTTTTCGCTTTTAGGATGTTTTTTGCATAAACAAATTGGCTTTTATTGGCTTTATTACCATTTCAAAAAAAATTATCATTTATCCCCCCTCCCGAAAAAAGAAAAGCATTATTCTAACATCAACACTTTTTGTTTTCGGGTTGTTTTCTCATGTTTTTTGGGGTTTCTTAGATAGAGTTCTCAGTTTGAGTTCATAGTTCCTCTTTGATAGTTTTATGTTGTTTTTCACTGTTGTGATGGTTTATTTAGATAATAGGAAATACCCAGATAGACTTAAATGGGAACTATTCAAAAGTATGTAGTCGTCTAAATCTTCCATCACTACTAGTCAAGAGAGAATATCCTAGGCCTGAAACATTGCAAACAAAAGGACTATGAAGTCACTTATTAAGATATGAAGACCTCTTATAATACTCCTTTACATCACTTCAAGGAAATAGATTCATTAGACTACTAATTAAGACACATTGTCATATTAGTAGAAACCCTCGTCTATGAAGGAACAACAAGCGCTTAGGGATATTGGAGCCCCTTCATGCGAGTCATGGACAAGCGACTGGTTGTCATTCTCTTCTGGCCCACATTTCCTTATGAAACAATAAGAAATTGAAAGAGAGGCGCTCCCACCTACCATAAAAAAGGATACCTCTCTAACTAGATAAAAGACAGGTTGGGGTCGGGGGAATCGATGCAAACGTGAGGTATTGGATCAAGCGATAAGCTTATTGAGGAGTGTAGAGGTCAAAATCAATTTTTATTTCTTGAATACAAGAAACAAGGGAACTAAACATAAGTATAATGTTGTGATGTCTCCTACATGGACCATTTTAAACCATCCACACTCCAAGAATCAAAATAAATCTCCAAGTAAACCCAGTAATGGGAAAGTGATAACTTTGAAGCTAGATACTATGAGGAATTACAGATTTCCTATGAGATATGCCACGTGGATGAATAAGAAAAGAGGTGGTGATGATAAATTTAGTGTGTAACTAATCACCCCCCCTCCTCCCCCCCAAAAAAAAAAATTACATTTGACGTATACCTAGAGTTTTAGCCACAATGAAAAAGGAAAGAAACATGCATAACATGAGAAACATTGATCAAGTTATTTTTAATAAAATCCTACCAATACAGTTATAATCAATCTCTGGTGGAAAAGGGAAAAAAATGAAACCCAAATAAGTACCCAAATTCAAAGGTGTGGACATTAATGAACAATGCATACATTCTGTAGTCGAATCTCTATGCCTTTAAAGAATCGCAAACATAGTCAATAATATATCATGAAAGAGTCACATGGCTATGGTATGATACCCTTACCATATCCACTCACAAAAGGACTCACAAAAAAACCTATTAGTAAATAACCATAGCAAAATTCTAAACAAAAAAATATCTTTCCATTACCCCAAGGGAATTGTTAGATAAGTTTGCAAGTATGAAAAATGGGGTCTTGGTATGTTAACCCTCCCCTAGGCGTTTCATTATAAATACAAAAAGTCTGGAAGAAATCCAATAACCATGTATTATTATGCAACTAGCTCACAAAATAGAAGAAAAGATAGAGAAACGACTCCAAAATATTCCTCTTCGAGGGGGAAACCTCCTTTACATTACACAAATGAAGAATTCTTCAATGATACAAATGACAAGAACTCCTTTCTATATATAGGAGTATAAGGGGTCACAACATAGTCAAATTTGACATAGCAATAATAATGTAAGCGCACAAAAATAATAATAGCGGGCTTCTATGGGGCACAATAATAACAATATGGTGAAACATGGACACAACAATAACAATACAGGGCTATCACTACAACAAAACAGGCAATTTGCGCCAGATTTAGCACCAGATTCTAGTGCATTTTTTTCTCAATTGGGATGAGCAACCTGGCGCTAAATCTGGCTCTATTGTACAATTTTTAAAGCGTCCTTTTTTGCACCAAATTTTGCATCTTTTTTACGCCAAATTTTCCATCATTTTCTGCATCATATTTTGCACCAAGATTTTCATTTGGTTTTACAACAGGTTTTGCTTCTAGTTTTGTGCCTTTTTTTGCATCTATTTTTGCATCATTTTTTGCTTCCTCTTTTGTGGAATTCTTTGCTTCTATTTTTGTGTCATAATTTGCATCGATTTTTACACCATCTTTGACATCTTATTTAGCACCTTTTTCTACATCCAATTTGTGCCAATTTTTGCATCTGGTCTTATGCCATCTTTTGCTTCTAATTTTGTACTTATTTTTACATCTATTTTTGTGCCAATTTTTCTGCCTTTTTTTACACCATCTTTTCCATCCAATTTTGCACCATATGTTGAATCTGATTTAGTGCCAAATTTCGCATGCATTTTTGCACCATTTTTTGCATCCACTTTTGCATTTTATTTATCTCCCTTTTTTGCATCCTATTTTGCACCATATTTTGCATTTAATTTTGCATCATTTGTTGCATCCAATTTAGCATCATTTTTAACACCATTTCTTGCATCCAATTTTTCATCCTTTTGAGCATCTAAATTTGCATCCTATGTTGAACCATATATTGCATCCACCTTTGCATCCCATTTTGTGTCTATTGTTACGTTCACTTTTGAGCCATTTTTTGGTCTACTTTTGCATTTGTTTTTGCACCAAGTTTTGAATGATTTGTTGCATCATTTTACATCCAATGTTGCATCTCAATTTGCATCCAAAATTGAGCCATTTTTATGCCCATTTTTGCACCATTTTTTCTTCTTTTGTGTCCAATTTTGCACCATTTTTTATGTCCAAATTTGCATCCTTTTTGGTATCTAGTTTTTCATCCTTTTTGGCTTCCAAATTTGCATCCTTTTTTCTGCCACATTTTGTGTCCACATTTGCATCTCATTTTGCACCTAGATTTTAGTTGGAATTTTCATCTAGTTATGCATCATCTTTGACATCCTTGGTTTCACCATTTTTTAGTCCCATTTTGCATCTTGTTTTGTGTCTTTTCTTACATCCTTTTTGCATCCTAATTTTACACCATTCTTTGCATCCTCATTTTGGTGTCCATTTTTGCATCCTTCTTTGCACCCAATTCAGTATCCTTTCATGTGCCCTATTTTGTTCCCTTCTTTGTGTCTAGTGTTGCACCCTTTTCTAATTTTACTTTAAAAACCTTTTTGTGTCATTGTTTGCATATTGTTTTGATGGCTAGTTTAACATCCAATTCTACTCCCAATTTTTCATCCATGGTTAAATCCACTTTTGGCTTCTTATTTAGAGTTTTACTTTTATTTCCATTTATGACCACCTCTATGGGTTCATTTTACTAAGTTCATTTACATAGTGAAATATATTAAATTTTCTAAATATCATTTTGCTGTAGGATTTAATGCATGGTTAGATGAAAACAAAACCCTCTCAGTTTATCTCAGAAACCTAGGACAAACCAATTAAGAGAAAGGTTGTTCTAAGGCTTAGGATTCTTAGTAGATCAAGATGTAGAGTATAGATTAAGAAAAAGAGAATGAATTCTTGTGAGTCCTCGCATGCAGGTCTTCTTGGAGTTTTTTGTATAGCCAAGAAGCGCTCCTAGCTAGCTCCAAAGCTTGGTCCTACACATAAGAGAGAGAATAAAGCAACCTTCACAACATAATATCTTAATAATCAAAACTATAAAAAACATATAAATATTATTGAATAAATAAATATAAACCAAAAACCCATGCATACATTAGTTAAATAGAAGAAGTAAAGAATGAATAGAAACATATGGAAGGAAGAACAACTGATCTATATGAATAAAGGAGTTGGAGGAAAGTTACAACAATCAGATATAGTTGCAACATCACCTCCCCCAACTCATAGCTCCAAAACTCTCCCTCTCAAGATAGATCTCAAGAGCGTGACAATACAAAATTCCCATCATTTTTTCAATGGCCAAGCCTCTAATATATAGGAAAGTGGAGGCTATGAAGATTTCCAAAATTCCTCATTAGTTCAATTTGGGAAAAATCTTTTGGGTGAATAATGTTTCCTCATATAAAAAAGGAATTTTCCACTTTTTAGATGCTTTTGTGCTTAGGAAAAAGCTTCCCCATGCTTTATGCCTCTTTCCCACTTTTGTATGCTTTTATTTTTTAGGAAAAAGCTAAAGATGAGGATAAAGAGATTACATTCCACCATATGTTTCCGAAAGTGACCAAGAATGTCAAATTCAAATTCTAATTTGCTTATGTTTTAGTTTTTTTTTAAATATATATTTAGTTTTAGTATTCTTTTTTTCTAGAAAAATATATTTAGTTTTTGGTATATTTTTCTATAAGTAAAAGTATATTTTGTTTTTATAAAAATGGATTTTAAACATTCCATTCATGCTAAATTTGTGATTTTATGATAGGAGTTTAAATTATATATAGTAAAGTAACTTAATGTCATGTGTCGTGTTGCTGAGATGGGTGTTATACATCTCTTTCTTGCTATGTTATAGAATGTGCTTGGGTTTTCTTAATGCAATAAAACTAATTATGTTCTTCATGATATCTTGAAATGTTCATCTTGAACCAGGCTAATAAAACAATAAAGTTAAAATAGGTTCTCCTTTGTCCTTTATAGATCTTTGTCCCCATTAATCTTGGTCTTAATAGATTAATTATCTTGTGGTGGCCTTGAGTGGTCACTTCCATTAGTTGCATGCTTTGTAGTTTTCAGTTAGTGACATTTTTTAGGCTTGATAATATGTTATTTAATTTATCAAAATGTGTTATTGCCCATATTATTGTTAAATATTAATATTAAATATGCTGATTTTTAAGCATGTTTTAGCAAAACTTTCCCAAAATGTTTATAGGTTGTATTTTATAATGCAATGATTCTTTGCTTGATGAAATTGTTTTTGATATTTTTTTTAATGATTCATTGATTGATGAAATTTTTATGGATATTTTTTTTAGTATATTAAATTGTATGTGATAAAGTCAAAAATCACCTCTTTTTTAGATTTTCATTGATCAATTTCCCTTAAGGCCATCAAGTTCACCATTTGGTCCCAGGTTAAGGAAATATAGGAGTCATGAAGTGGAATTGTCCAAGCACTTAAATCTTGAGACATGTTTCTTTTTAGTCACTTTATACTTTCTTTCTATGTAAATTTTTGATGAAAATAGTCTTGGAACATGAGGGGCGTCAATAGTAAGCGAAAACAAACTCCTAAAAGAAAAATGGTATGCAAAGCACCCATAAATAATGTTGATATAAGAAGCAAAAATATTAAGTGAGGTTCAACCTCATATAATTAGAAAATGGGGGAGGAATTTCCAAGTAGTAGTGATTGATGCTTAGAGATACTTGGGTGGAATGGTTATTATTTGAAATGATTAAGACATCAAGGTTACCAATATGTTTACCTCTTTTCGCATTATGACAATACAATTTTAGTTAATTGACATTGAGGACTACTACCATGTATCCAATGTCTATGGCTCCAATATCGCAAATGGAAAACCTCTATTTCTTAATTCTATTTCTAGCACAAGTAATTTATACTCCCCATCTCCATGGATTGTTGGGAGTGACTTCAATATTATAAGTGTCTCGAGGAAAAGAAAGAATGAATCGAAATGTTTAACAAGATATTTTGTAAGCTATACCATTAAAGCCACAAAGTAGTCTCCATTAAAGTTGTCAAGAAATGAGTCTCCAACCCACACATGTGGATCAATGAGATGTAATACATGTGTGTGTGGTTACGAACTCAATACACCTCTATAATAACTCCACAAACTTATGTATTTCACTCTGTCACATAAATTGACAGTAGTGTGACATAAGTAAACCAAGAGTAGACATGAAAGCCTTAGGAAACAAACATTCCTTAGATCCTCAATTAGGTGCTTAAATGATGAAGTGAAAATGCAAGGAGAAAAGAAGAATTCATGATTTAACCATCACATACATGTGATCAAGTGTGAGTAGGAGTGTATATATTCATATATTTTCCGAAGAGGGAGTGAATACATGAGTTACCATTTATTGGCTCTTATTTTTCTTTCTTTTTCATTTTCTTATATATAGGACTTAGGGAATAAGGTTTTCATAAGTTTGGCACAACTCATGGATATAAGATTTACATGAATTTTCACTTCAACCTTAGAGTTTGGACTTAGATAAATCAATATAGTGTATGTTCAATGATTTTGGCTTTCACTTTTTTATTGTATTTCATCACAAATACAAAAGGGGAAATATTTTGCCACAAATCTATGAATGCTTAATCATAAAGTCGTCATGTGATGAAAACAAATTAATGATGTTATTCTCTACGAAAATGATGGGTATTCTTGAGAAAATCTTATGCTTGTGGATGTAATTTCCTCCCTGGTTGAGAGGGAGTGAGGGTAGACACCATGTTATCCATGTGTCATGTACTATGCCTAGGATCAACAATTGTAAGCCTAGTAAAGGCACTAGTAGGGATAATGGTTGATTGGATAAACATCTGGGACCAATATTCTTTGAGAATTTGGACATTGACTAGGACTAATCGCCATAAGTCAAGTACATTAATCCAAGATAAGAATAGTCATGAGGATTGACATTTTCTGGTGTCAATATTATGATAGTGGATTAGGAAATGATCATGTGAGGACATACCTGGTAAACATCTTGGTGGGGTAAGTGCCTTGAAAGGCAGTGGTGTCCAAATTTATGCCTCCCAACATTGTGCTCTGATCTAATGGAGAGATAAACTTGTTAGTCAAGGCCTTACTATTTTGAAAATTTTGGCTATGATGATGTAAATCATCATTGATGCTTATCAATCTAGATCCCTTCTTATATGAATATTTCAACTTGAGAGTACTTTTTTGTCTCATTATGATTACCTCGTTAGTTTAGAGGGAGGGTCATCATCTTCATTATTGCCATCATCACCACCATCAATGTGATCATTATTTTCATCATTTCATTATCATCATAATCACCATTCATGTCTTCTTCATGATCATCATCATCATCATGATTTTGTATATTGTCGTCAATTGTTCATAATTATAGGTATCATAAGAAATATCACCAACCTTAGGACACATGATATATGAAAGAAAAATAACCACTTTATTTTTTAGAAATGATTAATGATCATCAACATCACTACCATTATCATCGTCATTATAATTGTCATCATCCCCATCATCATAACTAATATAAGTTTTATCATAATTTTTGTCATCTTCATCATGAACATCATAATCATCATTCATGCCATTATTGTTCTTGATTATGAACAAGATGAAAATAATGATAATGATGATCAGATGATGATGACTTGGAAGATGACGCCAAAGATAATTATTATGATTTTTACCATGATAACATTTAAAAATTGGGAGGAATGGCCAAGGTCATTAGCATTATCATCATTTTCATTGTAACTCCCATCGCCTTTATCATCATTGTCATTATCATAACAATCGCAATTCATGTCATCATCATCATCTTCATTATCATCATCGTTATAATTATTGACATTGTCATCAGTTGTTCATAATTTTCAATGTCATAAGAAATATAATCAATGCAAAAGATATGATGTGTGTTGGAAAATGGATGCAAAAGTAAACAAAAAAATGGGGGTAAAAATAGACGTAAATTTGGATGAAGAGTGGACACAACATAAGTAGATGCAGAACAAGACAGAAAAATTGAGCAAAAGTGGATGAAAAAGTAGATGCAATAGTTCATACAAACTTGAACACAAAATAGGACTCAAACATGGATGAAAAAGTGGAAGAAAACATGGGCACAGTAGTAGGCATAAAACTTAGCATGAATTGTGGTGAAACAAATGTGGATACTCCAATGAATGTAAAAAAAAAGGGACACAAACTTGAATGCAAAAAGGAGGAAAACTTGGATGAAAAAAGGGATGTAAACATGGGCCAAACATGGGTGCAATAGTGAACACAAAATTAGTTGCAAAACTAGACAAATCAAAAGTGGATGTAAAAGTAACTTCGAAATGGGATGCAAAAAACATAAACAATATTTGATGCAAACTTGGACACAAAAGAGGATGCAAATATGGATGCAATAGTGGAAGAAAATGTGGGTTGCAATGATAGGCATAAGATATGGCACAAATAATAGCACAAAAAAGGTGGATGTAATAATAGACACAAAAAAATATGCAAACTTAGATGCAAGACAAGATGCTATAAGGGATGTAAAAGTGGATGCAAACACGGGTGCAACATGAGAAACAAAATTGGATGCAAAATATGGATGAAATGGAAGTACATGCAAAAGAAGATACAAAATGAGATGCAAAACCCAACACAAAAGTGGATGCAAAAATAGATGAAATATTTTATGCAAAAGAGGATGTGAAGATGGATGCAAAATTGGAAGCAAACGTGGGTACAACAGTATGTGCAAAACATGGAACAAATTTTGTCACAACAAAAGTATATGTAATGATAGATGCAAAAAAAGAAGCAAATGAAGATGAAAAATAGGATGCAAAAGGGATGTAAAAGTGGGTGTAAACATGGGTGCAACAATGGATGTAAAATAGCTTTTGCAACTTATTTGAAAGAGCAATTTTGTCCCAACAATTAGACTTGTAGCATAAAGAACATGGTTAATACATATGATTCCACCAAAAACTAGTTACTACCAAAATTCAACCAAAAAAAATATTACTGCATAAAAATAGAATTAAAAACAAAAAAAATAAAAACAAAAATTTCCCAAATTAAAAATAAATAAATGATAAACTTTTTTTTACCAAAATTTAGTGATTTTTTTAGTGCTAATACTAACATCACCATTACAACAAGATATTTTTTTAGTGCTAATACTGCCATTACAACAAGATATAAGAGGGATATAATGCAAAAAGTTTAATAATAATATGTATGTAGAAGATGGTCTTCAGACTGGTGAAGTCATGATAATCAATGGGACTACAGTCAAAATAATTGGATGTTATTTACTTTTTTACATAGATTATCAAAATAATTGCATAAATCGATTTTTTTTAACCAAAATTTAACAAAAACTTTGCTAGTGCTAACATTAAAACCACCATTACAACAAGATATCTTTCTAGTGTTGACAACACCATTATAGTAAGATACCTCAAGAGAGACAGAAAATTTAAAAAGTATGATAGTAATATGTATCCAGAAGATGGTAGTGAAACTAGTATTGTTCATTCTCATTATCATAATCATTGTCATCATCATCACCATCATCCTTGTCATCGTTATTGCCATCATTACATTATCATCATAATCACCATTCATGCCATCATCATCAGCTCCATCATCATCATCATTATGGACATTGTTTGCAATTTTTTATAATTATAGACATTGTAAGAAATATCATCAACCCAAAAAATGTGATCAGTGCTAGAAAAGGGTTGTTTAGGACACATTGATATACGTAAGAGAAATAACAACTCTATTTTTGAGAGATGATCAATGATCATCATCATCACCACCATTATCATTGTCATTGTCATTTTTATCATCCCCATCATCATCATTAATCTAATTTCTATCAACATTGTTGTAATCATCATCATCATTCATGCCATTATTGTTTTTGATGATGACCTAGATGAAAATGATGATGATGACACCAAAGATAATGCTTATGATTATGACAATGACAACATCTAAAATTGGGAAGATTCGCCAAGGTCATTAGCGTCGTCATCATCATAATCATTGCCATCATCATCATTAATGTCATTGTAACCACTATCGTCTTTATCATCATAATCACAATTCATGTCATCGCCATCATCTTCATTTTCATCATTGTCAATATTATTGACATTGTCATCAATTGTTCATAATTGTCAATGCCATAAGGAATATCATCAATGCAGAAAATATGATGAGTGTTGGAAAAGGGATGCAAAAGCGAACATAGAAATGGGGGCAACAATAGAAGTAAAATTGGATGAAAAGTGGATACAACATAAGTAGATGCACAACAACATGAAAAACCTAACACAAAAGTGGATGCAAAATTAGATGCAGTTGTCAATGCAAACTTGGATGCAAACATGAAGGCAAAAGTTGAAGCAAACATGGGTCCAATGGTAGGTGTAAAACTTGGCACAAACTGTGGTGAAACAAATGTGGATGCAACAACGGACACAAAAGTAGATGCAAAAATGGATGAAACAAAAGTGGATACAATAGGGGATGCAAAAACATACACAATATCTGATGTAAACTTGAACACAAAAGAGGATGCAAATGTGGATGCGAACGTGGAAGCAAATGTGGTTGCAATGGTAGGCGCAAGATATGGTGCAACAAAAGTGGATGTAACAATAGACAAAAAATATGCAAAATAAGATGCAAAAATGGATGTAAAAGTGGAAGCAAACATTGATGCAACAGGCAAAACAAAATTGGATGAAAAAAATGGATACAATGGAAGTAGATGCAAAAGTAGATACAAAACGAGATGCAAAACCCAATGCATAAACCTGACACAAAAGTGGATGAAAAAATAGATGCAATATTTGATGCAAAAGAGGATGTGAACATGGATGCAAAATTGGAAGCAAACATGGATACAATAGTGAGTGAAAAACATGGTGCAAATTATGGCATAACAAAAGTGGATGTAATGATAGATGAAAAAAAAGAATCAAAGTATGATGCAAATGAAGATGTAAAAAGGGATGCAAAAAGTGAAATTTAAAATGGGTGTAACAGTGGATGAAAAATTGTATGCAAAAGTGGATGCAACAGAAGTCGATGCAAAAGTAGATGCAAAACGAGACACAAAACCCGATGCAAATCCTGGTCCAAAATTGGATACAAAAAGGGATGCAAAAATAGATGTAGTAGTTGATGAAAACCTAGATGCAAATGAGGATGCAAACGTGGATGCAAAATTATAATCAAAAGTGGGTGCAAAAGGAGGTGCCAAAATAGGCGCCAATTGTGGCACAAAAATATTAGATACAATAGTGGGTACAATAATAGATGCAAAAGAGGATGTAAATATGGATGCCAAACAAGATGGAAAAGTGGATGCAACAAAAGTAGATGCAAAATTATATGCAAAACTAGACACAAAACTCGATGTAAAACGTGGCGCAAAAGTGATGCACAAATGGATGAAAAAATGGATGCAAAAAATGATTTAAAAAAGGATGCAAAAAAGGATGCAAAAGTTGATGCAAGTGTAGGTGCAAAAAGTGGATGCAAATGAGGATGCAAAAGTATGTCAAACAAAAATAGATGCCAAAATTGATGCAAAACCTAGAAAAAAACCTGGTGAAAAGGATGACACAAAACTTGGCATAAAATTTGGTGCAAAACGTGGTGCAAAACCTATTGCAATACCTGGTGCTAAACTTGGTGTAAGATTTGGTGCAAAACTTGATGCAAATTTTGTGTCAAGTTTTGCACCATATTTGATAAATGGATGCAAATAGCACCAAAAATGGGCTCTAGATGCAAAAAAAGAAGTAAAAAGGGACGCTAATCGCTGGTTTTGTTGTAGTGTATAATGATAATACTAATAAGGGAATACACTAGTATTATAGGGGCCTAACATGCCCCTCTCCTTCAGAAAAGAGTTGTCCTCAATGCTTGAGTAGTTATGGATGCTTTTGTATAAAATCCTCATCCACACATTTAGAATATTCAGTGGGAAATTTCTTCCACTTGATGAGATACTTTGAAGTTGCTTGATTTTGTAGCTATTGAGTTCTTGTTTCTGTGACTTCTCCAAGTTCCAATATGATTTTTCCTTCCTTGTAAAGTCCTTGCAATATTGTTTGAACTGGGAGCTTGTCACCTATAAGCTTCTTTAAGCATGAAACATGGAAAACTGGGTGCATTTAGGAAGTTGTAGGAAGCTCCAATTTGTATGCCATAGTACTAATCTTTTGCAACACCTTCTATGAACCATAATACTTTGGTGATAATTTATTATCCTTCTTAGCTTAGTTTAGGGACATTTGTTTGTATGGTTATAGTCGTAGAAATACTGAGTCACCTACTTCAAAACTTCTTTCACTGTGATGTTGATCTACTTGTTGTTTCATTCTATTCTGTGCGAAAGTGAGGTTATCCTTTAAGAGTTGGAGAACTTGTTGTTGATGTTCGATGTGATCTTCCACTGCTCGAACCTTATAATTTTCTCTTAAATATGTTGTGATGAATGGTGGATGATATCCATAAAGTGCCATAAATGGGGTCATGTTTGCTACAGTATGGAAGGAAGTGTTATACCACCATTCAACCAGAGGAAACCACTTGACCCATTATGTCTGTTTATCAGATACAAAGCAACGAAGATATCCTTCCAAACATTTTTTCAATATTTCAATTTTCCCATTAGATTTAGGATGATACGATGAGCTATGAGCTAACTGAGTATCCAGACAAGAAAATAATTATGTCAAAAAATTTCTAGTGAAAATGGGATCTTTGTCACTTACAATAATCTTTGGGTTTCCGTGTAGCTTTTGAATTGTTTCCATAAATGCAGTAGCAACTATACTGGCTTTAAAGGGATGAGATAATGCACAAAAGTGTGCATACTTGGTAAGTCTATCAACTACCACCATGATGATATTCTTTCCTTTGGACTTGCGTAAACCTATGATAAAATCTATTGAAACCTCCTCCCAACATTGACTCGGAATGGATAAAGGTTGTAGTAGGCCTAGGGTATTAATTGTTTCAACTTTATTTTGTTGGAAAACCAAACATTCTGCCACAAAATTTTGAATATCATATTTAAGGCCATCCCAAAAAAAATTCCTTTTTAACCCTGTGGTAAGTTTCTAAAAATCTTGTGTCCCCTCCTAAGGGAGAGGTGTGCAATTTCATAAGAATCTTTTGTTTGAGTTGGGAATTATTACAGAGGTATAAGTGATTTATGTACCATAACAAATCTTTTTCCAGCTAAATGTATCAAATGTACTGGGGTCTTGTTGTAATTTTTTGAATGAGTTCCCACACTTCTTAGTCATTCTTCCATTCATCCCTTGCTTTGCTTATCCAATCTAGTTGGATAATAGAAATGGCATAAAATAATGCTTCCGCATCCTCATCCTTTCTTGAGAGTGCATCTGCAACCACGTTTCGCTTCCATTTTTTGTATATGATTTCAATGTCATAACCCAACATCTTTGTGACTCATTTTTGTTGCTCTTCCAAAGTTAATCTTTGTTCTAAAAAGTATTTAAGATTATCATGATCTATTTTTACCTTGAAGTGTCTTCCCATTATGCAAGGTCACCATTTCTTAACTACATCTCGTATTGCCAACATTTTCTTCTCATAAATAGCTTTGTGTAAATACTTTCCTTTAATTGGATGACTTTCGAAAGAAATGGGTATTTCTTCTTGCATTAAAACAACACCAATTCCATTTCGTAAGGCATCACATTCTACAATAAAGGTTTTTTTGAAGTCTAGCATAGCCAAGATTGGTGCTTGGCACATTGCCTCTTTAAGATGTTCAAAGGATTTTGTTGCTTCTGGAGTCCAAGAAAATGCATCTTTCTTCAGTAATGTTATTAGAGGTACTGATATTCTCTCATAATTCTTAACAAACTTGTGACAATACACTGTCAACCTGAGAAATCCTTCCAGATAATTTATGGATGTGGGGATTTTCCATTTCTTAATGGCTTTAATTTTTTTAATGTCTACCTTAACACCTTCATGAGATACAATAGGAACCAAATATTCCACCTCTTGTACTCCAAAGAAACATTTGGAAGTTTTTGCATATAATTGTTTCTCCTCAAATAGTTTGAGGTCTCTATCAACATGATCAACATGATCCTTCCAAGACTTGTTGTAGATTAGTATATCATCAAAAAATACCAACACAAATTTTCTAAGGGTTTGAAAATTGAATTCATCAAACCTTGAAATGTAAAAAGTGAATTGGTAAGGCCAAAAGGCATGACCAAAAATTCATAGTGACCCTCATTATTTCTAAATGTTTTTTTTGAAATATCTTCAGTCTTCATTCTAATATGATGATATCCTAAATGAAGGTCCAACTTGGTGAAGTAAATTGCTCATTTCAATTCATCCAATAATTCATCCATGATAGGAATGGGAAATTTATCCTTAATAGTGAGCTTGTTGAGCTCCCTATAATCCGTACACATGTGCCACGATCAATCCTTCTTCTGCACCAATACTACTGGAGTAGTGAAAGAACTTTGACTAGGTTGAATTATAACAACCTCTAAAATTTTTGCAACCATACGTTCAATTTCACTCTTTCGGGCTTAGGTATATTTGTAAAGCCTGATGTTTAGATCACTACAAGAGAAAAGGACGTTGATGAGGGGCGAAAAATGTCACCATAATCTCATTGGTGAAGGCCAAAAGAGCCTTTGTCACCAAAAACTGAACGTCACCAAAAGTGGTGTTGTAGTGACATTCAAAGTCCGTCACCAATAATGATTTATAATGATGGATAGCGACAGTCACCATTTCATATGAGCAATGGTGACGGATCATAGCCTCTGTCACCAAAAACTGAACGTCACCAAAGGTGGTGTCGCCAAAAGTATAGGTGTTGTAGTGACATCCAAAGTCCGTCACCAATAATGATTTATAATGATATATAGCGACCGTCACCATTTCATATGAGCAATGGTGACGTACCATAGCCTTCATCACAAAAAATTGAACGTGACCAAAGGTGGCGTCACCAAAAGTATATGTGTTATGGTGACATTAAAGGTCCATCACGAATATTGATTATAATGAAGGATAGTGACCGTCACCATTTCATATGAACAACAATGATTTATTGCGATGGATCTTTCATGGCCGTCATTATTGGTGTATATATATATGGTGACGTTCATTGACCCTCACCAAAAGCCTCATTTCCATAAGTATCGTTGTTGTAGTGACATTCAAGGTTCATTATGAATAATGATTATAATGACAGACATCGTCCATCACCATTTCATATCAACAACAATGATTTATGGTTACAGACCTTTGAGGTTCATCAATATTGATGCATATATATGGTGGCGTTTGTTGATGATCACCATTTCATATTTTGGTGATGGTTGAAAAATGTCACCAAAGCTCATTGGTGATGGTCAAAAGCTCATTCCATATGGATCATGTCAGGGCACAACGAAATCGAACCATCAACCTCCTACTTGTAAATCAGGAACTCTTCCATTGAGCTAGCACCCTTTAAAGAATTAGACATTTAAAATTAGACCTTTAAACTTCATGAATTGTAAATTCTACAACTTTCAATAAATTAAAGTCTCGAAAATATTTTTCTAAAGAAGCAAAGCAACATCGAAGATGTAGGTCCCTACCTAATGGTTATGGAAATTATAAAAAGTGGGCGGAGGGAAAAATAATCATGTATAAGAGAATCAATATTTTGAGTTGAATACTCAATAGCAGTGAAATTCTGAAGACATTTATAATCTATAAATAACCTATAACTAGAAAATGCAACAAATATGGCAAAGGATATGTCATAATTTGATAACATATGGAAGAAGAACATTGATCAAGATAGATGCAATATGTTATAGGTTGAGTGAAAGAAAATGCTCAATGTTGTTGTTGTTTGGTGTTTAGATATCTGAATGATATCTAAACTTCTGTGCAAATGTAACACGGATCTCTGGAAACCATGAATGACATGATAAAAAATAAATTATATATATATATATATATATATATATATATATATATATATATATATATATATATATATATATATATATATATCCCCTTTACATAAACCAACATGCAATTTGGAATTTCACAAGTCCACACTCAAAACATGACAACAATCAACAAATAAAAGAAATCGACTTGGACAGAAAGCAATAGCTTCACCTTCATTCTTGAGCTACTTCTGTTTAGTTGAATTTGAATCATGACATTCTTTATCTGATAAGGAAACAAAATAATCAGTAGTATTAAATTCATCCAACACAGACTTTGGATATCCCACTAACATCTGTGTTTTTGTTTTCGTGCCTAGAAACCATGGAGTTTCCTATCGATAGTAGAATAGGATGTGTGTCTGCTGCTCAAGAACACATTCCTTATTAACCATTTACCTTAAAAAACCAAAGAGATAACACAATATCAGCGTACACAAAATCCTCTACCGAAATATAATCATAACTTAGCAAAGAAGTCTAAAAGATGTTCTTAGTTAATAAACTTTGTATTTGGAAATACTGTTTCTTTATATTTAAAAAAGACTATGTTGTACAACACTTCTGTCTATTTATCTAGGCAATTATATCATAGCATATGTCACATAGTAGCAATTTACAGTACCTAAAGTAAAGAGATAAATTTTCTCAAGGAAATAGATTTAGAAAAGAGATTTGAAAACTATAAGTTTGTCATCAAAGCTTTACTTAATTTAACAAATTAGTTGGAGTTTAAAAATCAAAATCATTCATAGGAAATGAATAGGACAATGGCAAAAGTCATTATTCATACAAATAAAGCCAGGGTCACTATTTCCATTGCAGATAACTGAAATTTGGGCAATGGTCTAACAATTAGAGCTTATTTTCTAAGAAGAGTCGTCAATACCATCATTTTTTTCCACAGTCTATTGTGTCTCTAGATCTAGATCAGATAGCTTGCCATTCTCAAGTTCTACCTTTCAAGTATTGATTTCTGGGTCACCCTTTAAAACACAATTCTAACACTCCATTTTATTTTGTTTGGTCAAGAGAATTGGCAGGACCTTCCCATCCTCTGTTTTACATAATCAATAACCATCCATCAATGATATAAAGAATAACAAATACACAACAAAGGCCAAAGATGTTCTTGTTGTATACCTATGTTCTAGGACTCATCTGACGTTACTGGTGCAAAGAGCTCACCCTGAAAATATAACATCCACATGGAATTTAGAATTATTTTTTTTTAATTCAAGCTCCAAGTAAACCAATCAAAATATGAACATGCTTTTAATCAATAAAATCTCCAACTTAAAATAAAAGTGGCCTAGATTTGAATGTTATATCAACCATGTGAAGTAACTAACATCGGGTGGGTCATACAATCCATGCATATTGGATTAGTGAAATAATTGATTTGATAAAGCTAAAAAATAGATGACTTAGAGCTAAGAAACGCAAATAAATGACTTAGAACTAAGACATGAGGTTTTCTTTTCAACCCTGTCGTTAAATAACTCTTCTTTATGTCACTTACCATTAAACTTTTTTTGATACCAAGTGGAAGTGGTATTATAACATTAACCTCTGATAGTTTGTTTCCACGACTACTTCTAAAGATCCGCTCCATTACCAACATTTGGGGCTAGATAAGATACATGAGAAAACCAACAACATGAAAATAAAATCTACATCCTTGTAGAAATATGGGAGGAAAAAAAAATCCACAAATTGAAATAGGCTGTAGGATACCTCATTCCTGCAACATGATTATCTTGTCATGAACAATAAAAAAATAAATCAGGAGAAATGTAATTTTTGCCACATCCTGAAAATGAAATATTTTGCATTTCTATGAACAATTGATGAAAAAGTCAGCTAAAGCTTGTCAGCATCAAGATGATAGTAAAACATAAAGGAACCGCTCCAACACATATAATCCTAAACATAAGTATCTATACATATAAGTATTTATTGAGGACATTGTATTTTGTGAAAATATGGAAGTCAAATGTTTGAAATAACACATTTTATGGTACCAATGCCTTATGAAGTCCATTCGTTCGAGTATTTACGAAGTCCATTGAGGAATTTATTCAAAGTTCAAAGTTCAAACAATTAACATGTAGCCTAAAAAAACTCAAATTTTAAAAGGAGATAACCCAAAGATGTAGAGTATATATCTCACGTTTGTATATCCTAATTTCCAGACTTTAAAATGACACTTCTTAGCATACTATTGTGAATTCAACCAAAAATGCTAGAAATAAATATTGATGGTTGTTTTGCTAATATAGAAGTTTTATACATGCGTTTATTTAAACAGATAGCTTGCAATGTCAAACATATCTAAGTATGCACACAATACGTTGCATCTTTAGCGCTGGTGTGTGAACTTGAGACAACGAAGTCCAATATTAATAGTTTTCCTACAATATGCACTAGCAGAATAGGTGAACAATAGTATTGTAGGTATGTGTTATGAATATATGTATTGCAGGCCAATAAGAGTATGGTTGGAACATTCATGTCCAACCCTTCCAATTTTTCCTATAATTTTCACTGGTCTAATAGGTGAACATTAGAACTATGGGTGTGGATTTTGTATCACTTACCTAAATCCAACACCTTCAGCATAAAAATTTCAAATAATATGTCCAGAACTGGTAGGTAATTTGCAAAATGAAAGAGTTGGCTTGATCATTTCTGGAGGAGAATAGATTCTTACATTGTTCAATGTAAATTCATGAAATTTTTCCAAGCTTAGATCGAAAAAAAAGGAACCAAGCTAGAAGGTTATTTAAAGAATCCTTACATAGCTAGGGTAAAATGTTAGCCCTATTTTGTCAAAATGCATAAATGTAAAAACTTTAAGAAATTCAGTGAAGAGATTATAGAAATGTTCTTATCAAACCACTAACGTAAACAAAGCTAAGAAATTTTGCTTTGTAGAAGAGATATTCATGGTCAAATTAACAAGAAAGTGACCTTTTAGCATAGTTAATGCACTAGTGCTCATGTCGTAGTGTCCCAGGGCATGCTACGGACTACAGGGAGTGCTCATGTACATCTAGAGAAGAGGTGGGGAGACATCGAGCTGTAGCCAGGATGACTACAAGCGATGAGAGGGATATACTTGAGGTACCTAACCTCTTGGATTATACCTTGCTACAAGAGCCCCGAAGAGAGAGTAGAAGGACTGGGATGTGGGTAGAGACATATGCGGATGAAGCAACAGAGAGTGCTATAGTGCAGGAGTCCTGAGGTAGTATGAGGCTAGCAGGTTATAGTAGTGTGAGCAATAGTTGTTGTCACAATGGAGCCCTAGCTGTAGTCATGAAGGGAGACCTAGATGCAGTCTTGAAGGAGCTCTACCCACAATCGAAAAGGAAGCCCTAACTGTAGTAAAAGGCAACCCTAACCATAGTCAAATGGAGGCTTAGCCACAACAAGAGAGAGGCCTAAGACGCAGTCTAGAGAGAGGCCTAAGATGCAATCAAGGGAGGTATAAAGACATATTCAAGAGAGGCCAAATACATAGCAAAAGGAAGGCTCTTATCCATAGCAAAGGAGGCCTTAATCCATAGCAAGTGGGAGGCCCTTCTTAGCCATCAAGAAGAAGCATATAGCCACAGTCAAGGAAGGTCTAAAGAAACACTTAGAGAGGCCCTAGACGCAGTGAAATGGAGTGTTGGCATTATGATACAAGTGTTGTCCTTGATGGAAACTCACTCAGAAGCAGGTACAAGTGATGGCAACTTAATCAGAGGACAGATCTTAGTACAGCAGGACAAGAAAGAGATATACACAGGTTCATTAAGGAAAATCGGCGTATACACGCAGGTTGGTTTCAGTAAAAGCGCGTACATGTGAAAACATACCTTTGGTCCGTGTCGGTTAGTCCTTGGAAGTTGTGCCTATGGTTTTGGACCATGGTGTCTCGACAGACGTGTCGATCACTAGTTTTGAAGTTGATGGTATTGTGTTACTATGGTTTTGGACCGTGGTATTGTGAAGGGCCTAAGGCTATATAAGGAGAAGATCATTAGGCAAAGTGGTGTAAGCAAGGTGTGTCTGACGAAGTGAGAAGATCTGGTATTACTGGTTATCTGTTCGGGACGCTTGGCAAGGGTCGGATTTGACAGTGAAGGTATAAGTAATTATTTCTAGATCTGCACGCGGGTTGCCTTTGGAAAAAGCACGTATACACGCGGTTTTGGTATAGCGAAGTAATGTATGCATAATAAGATTTGATATTTCAGGTTGCTGTTGATTCTGGTGGTTGTTGCAGAGTTCTGGGCTCTAGTTTGTGTTCTATGTTCTTGATGACAGGGTTTCAGTGATTCAGTATTGGGTGATCTAGAGAATTATGATGCAAGTATAAGTTGATGATTGTATTGCAGCAGTGTTTGTTTTGTACTCATGGATCCAGTCTGAAAATTGATGAAACGTGGTCCCTGTAGGAAAGAAGGTTGTAGCCTTCTGTAGGGTCATCACCTACGTACTAGTAAATGGATCGGCTAGTACAAGAGCTGAGGGGGTTGTAGCTCCCTTCCAGAAGTAGTTGGAAAACGAGAGAGAGTTGTAGCCCTCTGCAGGTTGTAGCCTGCGTATTGGTAAAGGACTGCACCAGTACATTGTAAAAGAAGTTTCTTATTAAAGAAGAAAGAGACAAATTGCAGCAGGTGGTTTTCACCCACATTGGGTTCCACCTTATATCATGGTGTTCATGTGTGTGCCTTATGTGTGATGATCTGTTCTGTTATACTGCACCTGTTTACTGTTAATATGGTTAATAATGTTCTGATGCATTTACTGAAGATAAGCTAACTGAATCATAAGATTACTACATGTACGCTAGTTGCCTTTAACGAAGTTGCGTATATACGATGATATCCTTAACTGAAGCTGCGTGTATGAATCTGAGTATGAAATTGAAAAAGTTTTATTGATCTGATAATACTGATTCACCCCTCCCCTTCTCAGTATTATTTTCAACAATTGGTATCAGAGCAGGTTCTTCAGAGGAAGCTTGATCGCTTGAAGGAAAAGATCCATCAGAATGGCTAATCCAGAAAGAGAGGCACACATCAAGCCACCAGTCTTTGACGGGAACAATTTTACCCACTGGAAGATAAGAACCACTGCATATCTACAATCACTTGCAGCAGAAGTTTGGAGAATCATAGAAGGAGGATACAAATTCCCATCAGCAACTCCTACAGATCCAGCAGAGAGAAAGCAATATGAGCTCAATGCCAAAGCTGTTACTGTCCTATTGAGTAGTTTGACACAATCAGAATTTATGAAGATCATGCATTTCAAATCAACTAAGGAAATATGGGACAAAATCGTTACAAGCTACGAAGGAGATGATCAGGTAAAAAGAGCAAAGCTTCAAACTCTCAGAATCTGGTATGAAACTCTTAAGATGCATGGTAATGAAAGCATAGCTAATTATTTCCTGCGTATGGATGAGATTGTAAATTGTATGAGGGATCTGGGAGAAGAATTTGAGGAAGTTGTCTTAGTTGAAAAGGTTTTGAGATCTCTGTCTGCTAAATTTGATTCTAAAGTATCTGCCATAGAAGAAAAGGAGAATGTGCAAAAAATCACCATGTCGCAGCTTCAAGGGATCTTAACTGCTTTTGAAATGCGACAAGAGGTACCATCAGAAGCTGCATTCGAAGCGTCAGAGGAAGAAGATGAGGTAAATTTTGTCAAGAATCTTGAACGGGGAACTGGACGGTTCAAAGGTAAGCTACCTTTCAAATGTTTTCTATGTGGTAGAGTTGGTCAATATGCTGCTAGATGCCCTCATAACAAAGGAAAGATATCTGAAGAAGATCGTAGAAGCTATTATACCCATATTAAAAGTTCATTCAATGATAGTGAAGATATTAGAAGTCTCATGGCACATGAAAAGAAGAATGCTTCATCCAATAATAGTGAAGATATTAGAAGTCTCATGGCACATGAACAGAAGAATGCAGAAATTGAATAAGTTACCATATTAAATGAACAATTGGAGACAGAAACCAGGGTAAGGGAGCAATTGCAGGATATAGTAAAGGATCAGAGCATAACTATTCAGAGACTTGAATCAAAGATCCTCTCTCTAAAAGAAGATCTTAAAAAATCAAGAGAACAGAACAGAGAAGCTCTTGAAGATCAAGAACATGAAGTGATCAAACTAAAGCGACAAGTGGAAGAAGGAAGAAAAGCTGAAGAAGACCTAAGGAATCAGTATCTGGAAAAGGAAGAACAACATCAAGTTGAGGTAAATATCTTGAAAGGTAAATTAGAAGAAAAGGATAAGCTCTTACGATTTCAAGATAGTACTAAAGTCTTGGACGATATTCTTAATAGTCAAAGGTCTCCTGCTATCAAAACTGGTCTTAGTTTTCATGAATATGTTGAAGGTGAATCTAGTTCACAAGGTGAGGCAAGAAACTCTAATGAGAAATCTGAAATGCTGAACAAGGAACAACCAAGGAAAGAAATTCCTCAAGGAAGATCCTTTACTCCTAACTATGGAAGTGATAGACGATTATTTCCTCCTCTGAATAATGTTGAATGTTATGTATGTCATAATCTTGGACATGTTGCAGCCAGATGTAGAAGTAGAATGGTTCAAGGCCATTACAAAAGATCATCGCATCCCAGGTATTTCAGAGGATATTGCTTTGCCTGCAATGAATATGGACACAAAGCAATTGATTGCAATAGAAGGAACGTGAAATATGTAAGATGTTATACATGCAACAAATATGGTCATAAAGCAAGGGAATGTAGGAGCAGATTTCAAAATTCAAAGCAAGAGGACCATACATCATCACAGTTCCAGGAATTGAAGAAGACAGAATTAGAGACAGAAAGGTGTGGCATAACTCAGTCAGCTGACACAACAGACACAGGGGAATCTGAAAGTGATGAATTTCAGTATTCCATCTTGCATACGCTGACATAATGAAGACAAGTCGCGTATATACGCGAGTTGCAGGCTGCAAAGTCGCGTATATGTAGAAAGGGCAGCAGAACAGACCTAGGAAATGTTTCAGTCATGGTTGGCTCAGGCTCAGGGGGAGCATAAAGGGCAGTAGAACAGACTCAGGAAATGGTCATGGTTGGCTCACGCTCAGGGGGAGCATATACTTCAAATAATTCATTGTTGACATTATGGTTAGAAGTTGCTGATGAAACTAAATGATACATCTTGTTGTTTGATCAAAGGAATGGTATTGCAGGTTTATGCGTATGGTACAGATCATATATGATAAATGATAGTTATTGCTAGTCTTAGAACCTGCATCTACTCAGGGGTAGCATGGATGGATTGATACAACTTTGCATATACAAAGGGGAGCCAAATCAGAAACTTCAGCATGTACTCAAGGGGAGTATGGACAGCAGAAGGTATACCAAAGAAGAGAATATCTTGGTCCGCCCTTTGCCCTTGATGTCAAAGGGGGAGAGTGACTTGGTGTGGTGGTTGCCATCAAGTCCAAAGGGGGAGATTGTTGGCATTATGATACAAGTGTTGTCCTTGATGGCAACTCACTCAGAAGCAGGTACAAGTGATGGCAACTTAATCAGAGGACAGATCTTAGTACAGCAAGACAAGAAAGAGATATACGCAGGTTCATTAAGGAAAATCGGCGTATACACGCAGGTTGGTTTCAGTAAAAGCGCGTACATGTGAAAACGTACCTTTGGTCCGTGGCGGTTAGTCCTTGGAAGTTGTGCCTATGGTTTTGGACCATGGTGTCTCGACAGACGTGTCGATCCCTAGTTTTGAAGTTGATGGTATTGTGTTACTATGGTTTTGGACCGTGGTATTGTGAAGGGCCTAAGGCTATATAAGGAGAAGATCATTAGGCAAAGTGGTGTAAGCAAGGTGTGTCTGACGAAGTAAGAAGATCTGGTATTGCTGGTTATTTGTTCGGGACGCTTGGCAAGGGTCGGATCTGACAGCGAAGGTATAAGTAATTATTTCTAGATCTGCACGCGGGTTGCCTTTGGAAAAAGCGCGTATACACGCGGTTTTGGTATAGCGAAGTAGTGTATGCATAATAAGATTTGATATTTCAGGTTGCTGTTAATTCTGGTGGTTGTTGCAGAGTTCTGGGCTCTGGTTTGTGTTCTGTGTTCTTGATGACAGGGTTTCAGTGATTCAGTATTGGGTGATCTAGAGAATTATGATGAAAGTATAAGTTGATGATTGTATTGCAGCAGTGTTTGTTTTGTACTCATGGATCCAGTCTGAAAATTGATGAAACGTGGTCCCTGTAGGAAAGAAGGTTGTAGCCTTCTGTAGGGTCAGTACCTACGTACTAGTAAATGGATCGGCTAGTACAAGAGCTAAGGGGGTTGTAGCTCCCTTCCAGAAGTAGTTGGAAAATGAGAGAGGGTTGTAGCCCTCTGTAGGTTGTAGCCTGCGTACTGGTAAAGGACTGCACCAGTACATTGTAAAAGAAGTTTCTTATTAATGAAGAAAGAGACAAATTGCAGCAGGTGGTTTTCACCCACATTGGGTTTCCACCTTATATCATGGTGTTCATGTGTGTGCCTTATGTGTGATGATCTGTTCTGTTATACTTCACCTTTTTACTGTTAATATGGTTAATAATGTTCTGATGCATTTACTGAAGATAAGCTAACTGAATCATAAGATTACTGCATGTACGCTAGTTGCCTTTAACGAAGTCGCGTATATACGCTGATATCCTTAATTGAAGCTGCGTGTATGAATCTGAGTATGAAATTGAAAAAGTTTTATTGATCTGATAATACTGATTCACCCCCCCCCCCCTTCTCAGTATTATTTCCAACAATTGGTATCAGAGCAGGTTCTTCAGAGGAAGCTTGATCGCTTGAAGGAAAAGATCCATCAGAATGGCTAATCCAGAAAGAGAGGCACACATCAGGCCACCAGTCTTTGACGGGAACAATTTTACCCACTGGAAGATAAGAACCATTGCATATCTACAATCACTTGGAGCAGAAGTTTGGGGAATCGTAGAAGGAGGATACAAATTCCCATCAGCAACTCCTACAGATCCAGCAGAGAAAAAGCAATATGAGCTCAATGCCAAAGCTGTTACTGTCCTATTGAGTAGTTTGACACAATCAGAATTTATGAAGATCATGCATTTCAAATCATCTAAGGAAATATGGGACAAAATCGTTACAAGCTACGAAGGAGATGATCAGGTAAAAAGAGCAAAGCTTCAAACTCTCAGAATCCGGTATGAAACTCTTAAGATGCATGGTAATGAAAGCATAGCTAATTATTTCCTGCGTATGGATGAGATTGTAAATTGTATGAGGGATCTGGGTGAAGAATTTGAGGAAGTTGTCTTAGTTGAAAAGGTTTTGAGATCTCTGTCTGCTAAATTTGATTCTAAAGTATCTGCCATAGAAGAAAAGGAGAATGTGCAGAAAATCACCATGTCACAGCTTCACGGGATCTTAACTGCTTTGAAATGCGACAAGAGGTACCATCAGAAGCTGCATTCGAAGTGTCAGAGGAAGAAGATGAGGTAAATTTTGTCAAGAATCTTGAACGGGGAACTAGACAGTTCAAAGGTAAGCTACCTTTCAAATGTTTTCTATGTGGTAGAGTTGGTCAATATGCTGCTAGATGCCCTCATAACAAAGGAAAGATATCTGAAGAAGATGGTAGAAGCTATTATACCCATATTAAAAGTTCATTCAATGATAGTGAAGATATTAGAAGTCTCATGGCACATGAAAAGAAGAATGCTTCATCCAATAATAGTGAAGATATTAGAATTCTCATGGCACATGAACAGAAGAATGCAAAAACTGAAGAAGTTAATAAATTAAATGAACAATTGGAGACAGAAACCAGGGTAAGGGAGCAATTGCAGGATATAGTAAAGGATCAGAGCATAACTATTCAGAGACTTGAATCAAAGATCCTCTCTCTAAAAGAAGATCTTAAAAAATCAAGAGAACAGAATAGAGAAGCTCTTGAAGATCAAGAACATGAAGTGATCAAACTAAAGCGACAAGTGGAAGAAGGAAGAAAAGCTGAAGAAGACCTAAGGAATCAGTATCTGGAAAAGGAAGAACAACATCAAGTTGAGGTAAATATCTTGAAAGGTAAATTAGAAGAAAAGGATAAGCTCTTACGATTTCAAGATAGTACTAAAGTCTTGGACGATATTCTTAATAGTCAAAGGTCTCCTGCTATCAAAACTGGTCTTGGTTTTCATGAATATGTTGAAGGTGAATCTAGTTCACAAGGTGAGGCAAGAAACTCTAATGAGAAATCTGAAATGCTGAACAAGGAACAACCAAGGAAAGAAATTCCTCAAGGAAGATCCTTTACTCCTAAGTATGGAAGTGATAGACGATTATTTCCTCCTCTGAATAATGTTGAATGTTATGTATGTCATAATCTTGGACATGTTGCAGCCAGATGTAGAAGTAGAATGGTTCAAGACCATTACAAAAGATCATCGCATCCCAGGTATTTCAGAGGATATTGCTTTGCCTGCAATGAATATGGACACAAATCAATTGATTGCAATAGAAGGAACGTGAAATATGTAAGATGTTATACATGCAACAAATATGGGCATAAAGCAAGGAAATGCAGGAGCAGATTTCAAAATTCAAAACAAGAGGACCATACATCATCACAGTTCCAGGAATTGAAGAAGACAGAATTAGAGACAGAAAGGTGTGGCATAACTCAGTCAGCTGACACAACAGACACAGGGGAATCTGAAAGTGATGAATTTCAGTATTCCATCTTGCATACGTTGATATAATGAAGACAAGTCGCGTATATACACGAGTTGCAGGCTGCAAAGTCGTGTATATGTAGAAAGGGCAGCAGAACAGACCCAGGAAATGTTTCAGTCATGGTTGGCTCAGGCTCAGGGGAGCATAAAGGGCAGTAGAACAGACTCAGGAAATGGGCATGGTTGGCTCACGCTCAGGGGGAGCATATACTTCAAATAATTCATTGTTGGCATTATGGTTAGAGGTTGCTGATGAAACTAAATGATACATCTTGCTGTTTGATCAAAGGAATGGTATTGCAGGTTTATGCATATGGTACAGATCATATATGATAAATGATAGTTATTTCTAGTCTTAGAACCTGCATCTGCTCAGGGGGAGCATGGATGGATTGATACAACTTGGCATATACAAAGGGGAGCCAAATCAGAAACTTCAGCATGTACTCAGGGGGAGTATGGACAGCAGAAGGTATACCAAAGAAGAGAATATATTGGTCTGCCCTTTGCCCTTGATGTCAAAGGGGGAGAGTGACTTGGTGTGGTGGTTGCCATCAAGTCCAAAGGGGGAGATTGTTGGCATTATGATACAAGTGTTGTCCTTGATGGAAACTCACTCAGAAGCTGGTAAGGGTGATGGCAACTTAATCAGAGGACAGATCCTAGTAGAGCAGGACAAGAAAGAGATATATGCAGGTTCATTAAGGAAAATCGGCGTATACACGCAGGTTGGTTTCAATAAACGCGCGTACATGTGAAAACGTACCTTTGGTCCGTGGCGGTTAGTCCTTGGAAGTTGTGCATATGGTTTTGGACCATGGTGTCTCGACAGACGTGTCGATCCGTAGTTTTGAAGTTGATGGTATTGTGTTACTATGGTTTTGGACCGTGGTATTGTGAAGGGCCTAAGGCTATATAAGGAGAAGATCATTAGGCAAAGTAGTGTAAGCAAGGTGTGTTTGACGAAGTGAGAAGATTTAGTATTGCTGGTTATCTGTTCGGGACGCTTGGCAAGGGTTGGATCTGACAGCGAAGGTATAAGTAATTATTTCTAGATATGCACACGGGTTGCCTTTGGAAAAAGCGCGTATACACGCGGTTTTGGTATAGCGAAGTAGCGTATGCATAATAAGATTTGATATTTCAGGTTGCTATTGATTCTAGTGGTTGTTGCAGAGTTCTGGGCTCTGGTTTGTGTTATGTGTTCTTGATGACAGGGTTTCAGTGATTCAGTATTGGCTGATCTAGAGAATTATGATGCAAATATAAGTTGATGATTGTATTGCAGCAGTGTTTGTTTTGTACTCATGGATCCAGTCTGAAAATTGATGAAACGTGGTCCCTGTAGGAAAGAAGGTTGTAGCCTTCTGTAGGGTCAGTACCTACGTACTAGTAAATGGATCGGCTAGTACAAGAGCTAAGGGGGTTGTAGCTCCCTTCCAGAAGTAGTTGGAAAATGAGAGAGGGTTGTAGCCCTCTGTAGGTTGTAGCCTGCGTACTGGTAAAGGACTGTACCAGTACATTGTAAAAGAAGCTTCTTATTAATGGAGAAAGAGACAAATTGCAGCAGGTGGTTTTCACCCACATTGGGTTTCCACCTTATATCATGGTGTTCATGTGTGTGCCTTATGTGTGATGATCTGTTCTGTTATACTTCACCTTTTTACTGTTAATATGGTTAATAATGTTCTGATGCATTTACTGAAGATAAGCTAACTGAATCATAAGATTACTGCATGTACGCTAGTTGCCTTTAACGAAGTCGCGTATATACGCTGATATCCTTAATTGAAGCTGTGTGTATGAATCTGAGTATGAAATTGAAAAAGTTTTATTGATCTGATAATACTGATTCACCCCCCCCCCCCCCCCCCCCCCCTTCTCAGTATTATTTCCAACAATTGGTATCAGAGCAGGTTCTTCAGAGGAAGCTTGATCGCTTGAAGGAAAAGATCCATCAGAATGGCTAATCCAGAAAGAGAGGCACACATCAGGCCACCAGTCTTTGACGGGAACAATTTTACCCACTGGAAGATAAGAACCATTGCATATCTACAATCACTTGGAGCAGAAGTTTGGGGAATCGTAGAAGGAGGATACAAATTCCCATCAGCAACTCCTACAGATCCAGCAGAGAAAAAGCAATATGAGCTCAATGCCAAAGCTGTTACTGTCCTATTGAGTAGTTTGACACAATCAAAATTTATGAAGATCATGCATTTCAAATCATCTAAGGAAATATGGGACAAAATCGTTACAAGCTACGAAGGAGATGATCAGGTAAAAAGAGCAAAGCTTCAAACTCTCAGAATCCGGTATGAAACTCTTAAGATGCATGGTAATGAAAGCATAGCTAATTATTTCCTGCGTATGGATGAGATTGTAAATTGTATGAGGGATCTAGGTGAAGAATTTGAGGAAGTTGTCTTAGTTGAAAATTTTTTGAGATCTCTGTCCGCTAAATTTGATTCTAAAGTATCTGCCATAGAAGAAAAGGAGAATGTGCAGAAAATCACCATGTCACAGCTTCACGGGATCTTAACTGCTTTTGAAATGCGACAAGAGGTACCATCAAAAGATGCATTCGAAGCGTCAGAGGAAGAAGATGAGGTAAATTTTGTCAAGAATCTTGAACGGGGAACTGGACGGTTCAAAGGTAAGCTACCTTTCAAATGTTTTCTATGTGGTAGAGTTGGTCAATATCCTGCTAGATGCCCTCATAACAAAGGAAAGATATCTGAAGAAGATGGTAGAAGCTATTATACCCATATTAAAAGTTCATTCAATGATAGTGAAGATATTAGAAGTCTCATGGCACATGAAAAGAAGAATGCTTCATCCAATAATAGTGAAGGTATTAGAAGTCTCATGGCACATGAAAAGAAGAATGCTTCATCCAATAATAGTGAAGATATTAGAAGTCTCATGGCACATGAACAGAAGAATGCAGAAACTGAAGAAGTTACCAAATTTAATGAACAATTGGAGACAGAAACCAGGGTAAGGGAGCAATTGCAGGATATAGTAAAGGATCAGAGCATAACTATTCAGAGACTTGAATCAAAGATCCTCTCTCTAAAAGAAGATCTTAAAAGATCAAGAGAACATAACAGAGAAGCTCTTGAAGATCAAGAACATGAAGTGATCAAACTAAAGCGACAAGTGGAAGAAGGAAGAAAAGCTGAAGAAGACCTAAGGAATCAGTATCTGGAAAAGGAGAACAACATCAAGTTGAGGTAAATATCTTGAAAGATAAATTAGAAGAAAAGGGTAAGCTCTTACGATTTCAAGATAGTACTAAAGTCTTGGACGATATTTTTAATAGTCAAAGGTCTCCTACTATCAAAACTGGTCTTGGTTTTCATGAATATGTTGAAGGTGAATCTAGTTCACAAGGTGAGGCAAGAAACTCTAATGAGAAATCTGAAATGCTGAACAAGGAACAACCAAGGAAAGAAATTCCTCAAGGAAGATCCTTTACTCCTAACTATGGAAGTGATAGACGATTATTTCCTCCTCTGAATAATGTTGAATGTTATGTATGTCATAATCTTGGACATGTTGCAGCCAGATGTAGAAGTAGAATGGTTCAAGGCCATTACAAAAGATCATCGCATCCCAGGTATTTCAGAGGATATTGCTTTGCCTGCAATGAATATGGACACAAAGCAATTGATTGCAATAGAAGGAACGTGAAATATGTAAGATGTTATACATGCAACAAATATGGGCATAAAGCAAGGGAATGTAGGAGCAGATTTCAAAATTCAAAGCAAGAGGACCATACATCATCACAGTTCCAAGAATTGAAGAAGACAGAATTAGAGACAGAAAGGTGTGGCATAACTCAGTCAGCTGACACAACAGACACAGGGGAATCTGAAAGTGATGAATTTCAGTATTCCATCTTGCATACGCTGATATAATGAAGACAAGTCGCGTATATATGCGAGTTGCAGGCTGCAAAGTCGCGTATATGTAGAAAGGGCAGCAGAACAGACCCAGGAAATGTTTCAGTCATGGTTGGCTCAGGCTCAGGGGGAGCATATACTTCAAATAATTCATTGTTGGCATTATGGTTAGAAGTTTCTGATGAAACTAAATGATACATCTTGTTGTTTGATCAAAGGAATGGTATTGCAGGTTTATGCGTATGGTACAGATCATATATGATAAATGATAGTTATTGCTAGTCTTAGAACCTGCATCTGCTCAGGGGGAGCATGGATGGATTGATACAACTTGGCATATACAAAGGGGAGCCAAATCAGAAACTTCAGCATGTACTCAGGGGGAGTATGGACAGCAGAATGTATACCAAAGAAGAGAATATCTTGGTCCGCCCTTTGCCCTTGATGTCAAAGGGGGAGAGTGACTTGGTGTGGTGGTTGCCATCAAGTCCAAAGGGGAAGATTGTTGGCATTATGATACAAGTGTTGTCCTTGATGGCAACTCACTCAGAAGCAGGTACAAGTGATGGCAACTTAATCAGAGGACAGATCTTAGTATAGCAGGACAAGAAAGAGATATACGCAGGTTCATTAAGGAAAATCGGCGTATACACGCAGGTTGGTTTCAGTAAAAGCGCGTACATGTGAAAACGTACCTTTGGTCCGTGGCGGTTAGTCCTTGGAAGTTGTGCCTATGGTTTTGGACCATGGTGTCTCGACAGACGTGTCGATCCCTAGTTTTGAAGTTGATGGTATTGTGTTACTATGGTTTTGGACCGTGGTATTGTGAAGGGCCTAAGGCTATATAAGGAGAAGATCATTAGGCAAAGTGGTGTAAGCAAGGTGTGTCTGACGAAGTGAGAAGATCTGGTATTGCTAGTTATCTATTCGGGATGCTTGGCAAGGGTCGGATCTGACAGCGAAGGTATAAGTAATTATTTCTAGATCTGCACGCGGGTTGCCTTTGGAAAAAGTGCGTATACACGCGGTTTTGGTATAGCGAAGTAGCGTATGCATAATAAGATTTGATATTTCAGGTTGTTGTTGATTCTGGTGGTTGTTGCAGAGTTCTGGGCTCTGGTTTGTGTTCTGTGTTCTTGATGACAGGGTTTCAGTGATTCAGTATTGGGTGATCTAGAGAATTATGATGCAAGTATAAGTTGATGATTGTATTGCAGCAGTGTTTGTTTTGTACTCATGGATCCAGTCTGAAAATTGATGAAACGTGGTCCCTGTAGGAAAGAAGGTTGTAGCCTTCTGTAGGGTCAGCACCTACGTACTAGTAAATGGATCGGCTAGTACAAGAGATGAGGGGGTTGTAGCTCCCTTCCAGAAGTAGTTGGAAAACGAGAGAGGTTGTAGCCCTCTGTAGGTTGTAGCCTGCGTACTGGTAAAGGATTGCACCAGTACATTGTAAAAGAAGTTTCTTATTAAAGAAGAAAGAGACAAATTGCAACAGGTGGTTTTCACCCACATTGGGTTTCCACCTTATATCATGGTGTTCATGTGTGTGCCTTATGTGTGATGATCTGTTCTGTTATACTGCACCTGTTTACTGTTAATATGGTTAATAATGTTCTGATGCATTTACTGAAGATAAGCTAACTGAATCATAAGATTACTGCATGTACGCTAGTTGCCTTTAACGAAGTCGCGTATATACGCTGATATCCTTAACTGAAGCTGTGTGTATGAATCTGAGTATGAAATTGAAAAAGTTTTATTGATCTGATAATACTGATTCACCCCCCCCCCCCCCCCCCCCCTTCTCAGTATTATTTCCAACAATAGGTATCAGAGTAGGTTCTTCAGAGGAAGCTTGATCGCTTGAAGGAAAAGATCCATCAGAATGGCTAATCCAGAAAGAGAGGCACACATCAAGCCACCAGTCTTTGACGGGAACAATTTTACCCACTGGAAGATAAGAACCACTGCATATCTACAATCATTTGGAGCAGAAGTTTGGGGAATCGTAGAAGGAGGATACAAATTCCCATCAGCAACTCCTACAGATCCAGCAGAGAAAAAGCAATATGAACTCAATGCGAAAGCTGTTACTATCATATTGAGTAGTTTGACACAATCAGAATTTATGAAGATCATGCATTTCAAATCAGCTAAGGAAATATGGGACAAAATCGTTACAAGCTACGAAGGAGATGATCAGGTAAAAAGAGCAAAGCTTCAAACTCTCAGAATCCTGTATGAAACTCTTAAGATGCATGGTAATGAAAGCATAGCTAATTATTTCCTGCGTATGGATGAGATTGTAAATTGTATGAGGGATCTGGGTGAAGAATTTGAGTAAGTTGTCTTAGTTGAAAAGGTTTTGAGATCTCTGTCTGCTAAATTTGATTCTAAAGTATCTGCCATAGAAGAAAAGGAGAATGTGCAGAAAATCACCATGTCACAGCTTCACGGGATCTTAACTGCTTTTGAAATGCGACAAGAGGTACCATCAGAAGCTGCATTCGAAGCGTCAGAGGAAGAAGATGAGGTAAATTTTGTCAAGAATCTTGAACGGGGAACTGGACGGTTCAAAGGTAAGCTACCTTTCAAATGTTTTCTATGTGGTAGAGTTGGTCAATATGCTGCTAGATGCCCTCATAACAAAGGAAAGATATAATTAATTTCATATACACATACTTAATAGATATGTGTTCCCAATCTCTTGCCATCTACTAGTTGTGCCTGATTGAGCTAGGCTCAAGCAATTAGTCAATCTAGAGCATGCATATCCCTACTTATTCTCCACACGCCTCTCGGTGGATCTCTCTATCCCTGTAGTGCCAGAAAAAGGGTTTGGGTATGGTAAGGGCTACTAGCTAGTTTTTTGAACCTTTGTATTTACATCTATTTTTGCCTGGCCTTACCCTACTCTCATCTCTATGTATTCTCAAATTAAACCAACTACACAATCGAAAACTTTGTTCTTGTGTGGTATCTCAAAGTACTTTTCAAACATAAAATTACAACATACTGTCACAAGGAGACTAATCATGGTTTAACAGATCAAACTTGGCATATTACATTAACAATTTCCTTTTACGTGATGCTAGTCTTCTGCCCAGGCCTTGGAAGCATGCCTAAAGGGGTGTACTACATGACCGGTGGTTTGCACTGCCAGTAAACATAATTATAAATAATTATGAGAACAAGATAACATTGTTTATATCTCAGATTACTTAAATTAAAGATTAGCTTCATGTATGAATTACAGTGCACTGATAGAAACAAAGATAGTTTCCAACAAAAGGCACCCAAAAAAGCAGTAAAAATCATATGAGACACTTATTTCACTTCTTCGGTGCTGGTCTTTGAAGACTTCCACCACCATAATCACTTCTACATTCAACCTCCTGCACCTCAAGAGTTGCAAGTACCACTCTGCCCCTGTTTCTTGACATCTCTCTGATAGGAGTCTTTGTAGCCTTCTTACAACAAGGAATTATAAGTGGATTGGTTCTGTGAGGAATCAACTCCTCACCACTTTGAACAGCTTCCATCATCAACTTCCAGTCTTTAAAATCAAACCAAAAAACAAATTGGTTGTAATAAGCTCCTCTAGATGCCATTTCTATAGCTTTGGGAGCATTTTTTGGGACAACAAAATGTTTTCCATTTTGATCGACATTTATTTCAACTCTACCATCCTTTACTAGAAATGATAATGCAAAGATGTTTTCTACTGTCAGGGAAAATGATATTCTATTTAGAACCAAATTCTCTAATCTGGCTTGCTTCTTTTTTCGCAAAATGTTAAATATGATTGCCATATTCTTATCTGTTTCCGATTTTTCATCTTCTGGGGACTCTTTCACCATTTCAGGTCAAGTACTTTCTGTTGGCTTAGTCCGTTTTCTCTGTACTATAGCTTTCCTTTGCTTGGGTTCATTATCCATTGGTCCAAGCATAGTGCAAATTCCTACCACATGCTGGAAAACAGAAGCAGCTAAAAGCCCAATATTTCTGCATCATATTTGAGTTTGATCGTCATTTCCCTCCAAAGACCTGCTTCCATATGCCTAGTCACTATAGTTTCTTAGAATATCACTACTAATAAAATCAACTGGAGTATCACCATCATTGTTTTGTGATCTGTTAATAGTAGTGAGGAGTGTGGATGTGAGATCAAAGAGTGTATCAACATCTGTAACTTGCTCACGAGGTCTCTAAACAAAATTGTGCAAGCTTTCCACTGCTAATTATAGCCTCAAATTTACCAGACTCTGCTTTTAAAATATTTTCTCTCTCCTTAGAAATCAAAGTCTTGAGGGGATGATAATGGTACCTTAATATACAGTGTTGCACCATACTCTGATTGTTACCATTGCATGCAGTAGCATCTTCTTTCTCTCTCGGGGGCTTAATGTGGCCTTGTTGTGATCCTTTTACCCCACGAGAGGAATATTCCAGTGTGTGACTCAATGTTTCTTCCTCTTTAACTATAGCTTGGGTACCAAGCCTTCTACCCATCCTTTCTATCACCTACTTTTGGAGTTGATAGAAATTAAAATATTCAATCAAATCTAGAAGGAAGGGCTTGAAATTTAGATTTTTGATCGAAGAACTGCCATGAAATGGAAAGAGGGCAAGAAAAGATTTTCATGTTGCATTGAAATGAGGGAGGGTGAGGAGTTGTGATTTCCCCTACCCTGAGAAGTCTTCTTTGTAATAGAAGAGGGATGAAGGCCCACTACAGTGGATATAAAGTCCCAATACATACACATTGTCGAATGAAATGCATAGGTGCAATGTGCCAATTAAGCGTGAGGATTGGGAGAAGTGACACATGTGGGAGAGTGGCCATATTATTGAATAATTGTTCACATTGGGAAGGACACCATTTGAATATGGTAAGAATGTCAATTCTAATGTGCAGAGTTTCCAACACCATTTTCTCATTTAAATGAGACAGTTTACAGTTTTTATATCTTTGTCTTAGTCCCGTTGTGAATATGTTAGTGTGAGGATCCACTGTTTCATGATCCATATGTTGGATGCTTTGCTGAACTTTAGCTTTATAAGGAAATCTCTTTAGATATCCAGAATTTCTTATAAATTTATTTGAACAATTATTGTCTTGCAATAATGTTTATTGATGATAAATTGCTTGGTAATGTACACATGCATAGAAGAGTGTGACTGATGGCATGGATACTCAACCTTTCGAGTTGGAATGGCCACCTCTAAAGATAATATTTGGAATATCATTTGAGCCTTTCTTTGAGATGGAATCCAAGAAGTTGGAGTGAAGACATCAAGGAAATCTATATTTTGACATATTCCAGTTGAATTGCCAAACATGCAAGAGAAACTAAAACTAGGGGTTATATAAGTAATAGCCCCAGCGTATGGGAAATCCAAGCTTTTAGAGGAATATTTCTGCATTTAGTAATTGGATGAGGATGAATATTTCTGCATTTAATAATTGGATGAGGATGAATATTTTTGTTACACTATGTGTTGTTATTGATATGTTTGGATGTTTTTGGTGAACACTTGGCCCATCTTCAAGAACATCCAATAATGTTCGAGTCCAAGACAGATTTAAAGAGATCATTTATCAAATTAGTTGTCCAACTATGAAAGACAATCAAGTTTTGGAAGAGATACATCATAGTACTATCAAAGCAGATTGTGGACCATGTTAGAAAATGGATCAAAAAGGTTTTCAGAATGTCTGCTAAAATTTGACATTTAGCATTGTCTTAGCATTTTCTTATCAACTTTCATGGAGGCAAAAAGTGACACGAGAAACTTGCACAATAATGGCAGTCACTAGAATGAGAAACACAATGAATTAGCAAAATGGAATATGTCGTTGTGATGACACATGGGAGGATACTTATTACTCTCAACGTGGTTGTACAGGAAAAATAGTTTTTGCCTTTGAGTATAGTTGATGTATCGTAATGTAGTAGTTGTTTCCCTGCTGCAATAAAACAAATATATATCCATCTCAAGGTGAAAGAATAACACCAGTATATATTTGAATGATATGGGCTATGTGTTGTGCTCAACAGCTAGGAAAGTCTCTATCTTTCATAGTGCGATGAAGTGATGGGTTCAGGTTTCCGTGCCCATGCTGTCAAAGTATATCGATACAAGTGATGAAAAAACATATGTTCAATTCCCTAGAACATATCTTATTTTCATTACCTATCCAGGATAAATCCATGGCCATAGTTGAGAAATGTAATCAAAAGAAAATAAATATGTATTTTATTTAAACAAATGTGGCATGAGCGGAAAACATATGCACCAAATTACAAAATGTGAAAGTCAAAGTTTTGTATAGAAGTTTTAAATTAAAAAATTTCAAATAGTTGCCAGGAAGTTTAACGAATGCAATTGCCCAACTCTCATCCAAAGTCCATTCGAGGAGGGTCGAAGCCATCCATCATTACGAAGAGATCTATAAAAGCAAACAGGGATTTTGAAGAAGGGATCCCTGACTTTTCATACCCAAATGTTGCCGAATTATTAAGCAAGGGCCTGACGAGTTAGTGAGGGTTTCCCTTTTGTTTTTGTTTTAATCTATTTTCATGCTTAGATTTTTTCTAATATGATGTCATTGGTGTACCTTAATATATAGTGTTGCACCATACTCTGATTTTTACCACTGCATGCAGTAGCATCTTCGTTCTCTCTTGGGGGCTTACTATGGCCTTGTTGTGATCCTTTTACCCCATGAGAGGAATCTTGCAGTGTCTGACTCAATGTTTCTTCCTCTTTAACTATATCTCGGGTACCAAGATTTCTACTCATCCCTTCTATCACCTGCTTTTGGAGTTGAGAGCAATGCAGAAATTCAACCAAAGCTAGAAGGAAGGGCTTGAAATCTATGCTACTAGAAACGAGAAAGGGGAAATGAGATGAGAAATGACAACGATATGAGCAACAGAGTTTGGAGATTTCACATTAGAGAAATAAGGAGAGAGAAAAACAAGACAAATATGAAACATACAACCAAGAATTTGTTTCACATTCAAGAAATGAGGAGAGAGAAAAAACAAGAAAAATATAAAACATAAAACCAAGCATTCATCATTAACATTTTCGAATACCATGGTTCATAGGTAGTTTCTCATAGGCTTTAGCTACTCACATTGGCCATTCTTTAATACTTATAGTGATCAACAAAGCTTCCATTTCTCACATAAGCCATTCTTGAATACCCATGTTTGATCCTCTAGGCTGGAAAATACAATAGTGAAGAAACACTTGGCACCAAATTCAAGTTTGATTTAGCCTTTGCATTTTCTATATGAGTACATGATCCCACATACATTGTATATATTCTTGGATGTGACATGAGTGGACCTCAAATTTGGGATCTATTGTATCATTTTCCACACAGTTATTGGGTTATTGTTTTCATGGTTGGGTAACAAGATGGTGGAGATTGAGTTGATCTCCATTGGATATAGAGCCAAAAATAGAGGGTTGTCTCGAACTATTGCCACTTGCAAAACCATAAATACTACAACATGTGTTTGAAGACAAAATCTAAAGAGAAAACTAGAACATTTGTTTGAAGAAAAAATCTAAAGAGAAAACTTTTAAAAATTTATCTTTAATCCATTATAATTGAAAACTAATCTTTATAATAATAAAAATAATATATTTTAAAAGTATAGTTGAACTAGATATTAAATTGCTAGTTTGTGAGAAAAAAAATTAACTAAATTATTTAACTATTAATTTGTAAAAATATATATAAAATATCTATACACATTACTAATTTATAAAAGAGATTTGATTCCTTTAGGGTGTTGGTATATCCGAACGTAAGATGGATCTAGGCTAGTATATATTATTTACCATAATTATTGTTAAAGTGTATAATGGCTATCTCATATTTGTATTTTCATTGATTAAATGATTATTATATGTAGTCATGTTTTATATTAATTATTTTAATGCATCATATATATGGTTTTGTATAGTAAATTTATTTTTATGTTAAATTTTAATAGTTAAATTTAGATATTCTTTCTTGATATTAGTTATTTTTTATTAATTTTCATTTTGTTCTATTGGATCCATTAAAATTTGTTATCTAGGTCAATGTTTCCAATTAAAAAGTGTGGTTGATCAATATAAATAAGTGAAATAAATTATTAAATTGGGATTTTTTTTTAATTTCTACTTAGTTAAATATTATATACAAATATCACTTGTGGTTATAACATACCAAACCATTCATTTTTAGTTGTTAAGTATGATTGTGTTAAAATAACTTAAAAAAAAAAATGCTATCACCCATGGTTAGAACTTACCAAACCATTCTTTTTTAGTCCCTAGATTTGTTTATGTTAAAATAACTTTTTGAAAAAATGTTATGGAGAATAGTTTTGTTATATTCCATGGTTTTGTACTTTATATTCATTTAATTTGCTAGTTTTTGCACATGGTTTTGTTAGATTCCATGGTTCTGTTTTTAATATTTATTTAGTTGTTTAGTTTTTTCTCATCAATTTTCTTTCATAAATTAGAACAAGTGAGAGAGACCTTGAAGTCTTGAAAAGAAATGTCATAATCTAGGTATTTTATTCTAGGCCCCTCTTAATATATTTTTGGTTGTTAGATTTTTGTGCCAAGAGACCCTTTCCACCTGGGGAATATGTTATAATATTTGGCATTTTAACTCAGTCAAGAAAACAAAATCAAATCAGATAAAAAACTTAAAAAACATAAATCTCTCCAGTGCATAGTTTGTTCTTGCCCATGGTTTTTTCCCATGGTACTTCTAACCCATGATTTTTGTCCATGGTATTTTTTTGCGATGCAGCCTATTCAAAGGCTAATAACTAAAGCAACCTAGATCCATTTTAACTATGGATCAAGCGTTGAGAGGATCAAATCTCTTCACTTAAAGAGGTTTGTAGCTAGAGAGAGAGAGAGAGAGAGAGAGAGAGAGAGATTTGATCTCTCTTGATGCTCGAGAGAGATAGATCTACGCTGGTTAGTTATAAATGCACAACAATATTTTCTTGTAGTAGTACTCCTATTTGTTTTGTATTTAAAATTTATTAAATGATGGATTTCTATTTTGTATTTTGATTCTTGAGACTTGTTTATTTTTATAAATTTACAATTATTTCTATGACTATTTTTATGTAATTATGAAACTTTCCATATTTATCATAGTTGAAATTATGTTTGTATTATAGACATATTAAGCAATAGCTTGTTGCTCTTAAGCTTTATCATTTCAAATTACCTAACATAATCTCTCTTATAACCGATGAAAAAATTATTTATGGGATAAAACTATTAATGGGATGGATAATAGATAATTATTATTTTTTATATTAAATTAATGTCTTTGGTTGATGATATTTAATATTATAGATAGTCTAATAGTTGATAAAAGTTTCTATAGGATGGTTTTATCAAAATCCTTTTCCAATCATTTGAGAGGTTATAAACCAGACCAATGGAAAAAACAAATATTGTATCCCAATGTTTATATAAAATAAGTAATTAACTACAAAAAATAACTAAATTATTTAACTACTAATTTATAAAATTATATATAAAATATCTATATACATTACTAATTTATAAAAATATATATAAAAAAACCTATACATTTAAATTTATAATTTTATATGAAAATACACATTTTAAATATTATATACAATCACTAAATAAACTTTTAAATAAAAGCAACAAAAAAAATTGTAAAAACTTAACCATACACTGCGATACATCAATGGCTACAATTAAAAAGATAACATAACTTTAACTAATAAAATTCCTAAATAGTCAATGTTGTTAAAGATACATTAAGCACTATTGCAAGGTGTTTTCACTAAGGAAAACACTCAACCTATTTGCAACAAACATGTTCCGTTAGCACCTAAGCTATATATGGTTGACTTCTAACCATAGACTATGAAAATGCCTTCAAAAACTATCCAGAAAGCCAATGTTTTTTATGATTCATGTCGACGTCCAATCAGAAAGAGATCCATATTGCAAATGAACTAGATTAACATTTTCCATAAAACAGTTTTAAGGAACGAATTGTTTTTGGAAAACCCAGTTTCTTGCATTAGAAAACAAAAACTACCATATAAAACACCGCTTTCCATACCATTGCATTTTTTATACGGTTTTTTTTTTCAGAAATGAAGACTCCCATTTCGTTTCTGGTAACAGAGCTTGAAATTGAGATTTCTGATTAAGAACTCCCGTGAAATGGAAAGAGAGCAAGAAAATCTTTTTGTGTTGCATTGAAATGAGGGAGGACAGGGAGTTACCGTGAGAAGTCTACGTTGATGTTTTTCCCGCTGTTTTCCTGCTGTGGTATACTACCAAACTACTATTTCTGTAATTTCTGGTGTGGTATACTACCAAACTACTATAAGAGTTCAACGTATATTTAATATAAATTTCATTGTCAATATAGTAATTGTGGGGCTAGTTCATTTGAAGATAAATTCTTAAAAAAAAAAACCCAAATAACCTAATTTCAGGTGAAAAAGTTGGTAGATTGTTTGAAGCAATTGAAAAGGAGGAAGGAATTAAAGGAGAGAAAGGGTACTTGTGAAAGTATTTTCTTGGGCTCTTGAAAGAAGACCAAGGCTTCTAATCCTTCCATCGTGGTTCAAATTTTCCCAATGAAATAGATCCATGTTTTGTGAGCAAGCCATTGAAGAGATCCTCCTCAATCTTATTTCTCAACGCATCCAAATTCAACCATGAAACAATAACTGCCAATGAATTACTGCAACATTTCATGTGAAAATATAAAACAAATTTGCAAATCAATTCTAAGAATGGTCATCGATCTAGAAACCCTAAAATTGATCTAACGACCTGTACCTGTTTCCATATAGCTATAGATTAGATTGTACTATGCCCATGGCCTTTCCTTTTATTTCAAATACTCAACATACATTTCATGTGAAAATATAAAACATATTTACAAATCAATTCTAAGAATGGCCATTGATCAAGAAACCCTAAATATTGATCGAGCAACATGTACCTATTTCCATATAGCCACAGATCAGATTGTATTGTGCCCATGGTCTTTTTTTTTTTCTTTTTTTTTCAACTACTCAATATTCATTTGAATACACTAACGCGGGGAAGAAACTTTTTCTGGTCTTTTATTTTTTCTTTCAACTACTCAATATTCATTCGAATACATTAAGGCGGGGAAGAAAACAGAACATAATGATCTTTACTCTTTTTTCAGCTACTCAACATTCGTTCGAATACACTAAGGTGGGGAGGAAAACACATCAAAATGGTCTTTGCTTTTTTTTCAACTACTCAACATTCATTGGAATACACTAAGCCAGGAAAGAAAACGCGACATAAATTAATTTTTTAATTTGGATGATCATTAAATTTTTTAATTATAATTATTTATTTTTTTATAAATTTTAAAAACATTATATTTTATGAATATATCAAAATGTATGGAATGTATATTTTCTTATCTTATTGTATACTCATTTCAAAAAATTATATTTTTTATTTTTCAAAATTACAAAATAATTAACCATGTTGTAAGTTCTAATTTTAAACAAATTCAGATTTGGATTTTATATAATTAAACAAAAAAACTATAAATATTTTTTATTAATTTTTAATTATCTAATACTATTATTATGGGTTTCCATGTTATTTAAACAAATGGGATTTGGTTTTATAATTATTATGTCAAACTTTAAAGCTAAAAATTAACTTTTAACAATGGAATCTTTTATAACCAATTTGGATGTAGTTCATTGTTATGGCAGTAAAAAATGAATCTCATGAGCCAATTTGGTTGTAGTTCATTGTGATGGTAGTAAAAAATGAATCTCATGAGCCTGGTACCACCCACACATTGGTATAGTTCCACCCAAGGAACCATTGATCTTTCTCCATGAATCGGTAATATTGTACCAAGAAGCACCATAATGTATGGCATTTCTATTTCCCACAATTGAAAAAGCACCATAAATCCATTTACATGAACATTTTGCTTCCATATTGTTGAACTAAACATGGACATGGCAGGTCTTTCCTGTGGCAACAAGAATTTCCAAAACCCTCATCCACCCTATCACAATATATCTTAGAATTCGTCATGTTGGAGTGTAGTATCCCTAGCAACCTCAAAGTCAATGGGAAGCCATGCGGAAAGGTATTTGCATCTAAGAGGGATACCTTGATTACATAGATGTGGTTTTCTAAGCTTTTGCATTAATCAAATGTATATTTGAGGGGGAATTCAGCCATAAAAAAATGCATGACTGAATTTTCATACACAAGGGTTGATTCTACTTCGAATTTTGATACTTTGTGTTTACTTGCATTAATGTCATTACATGTAACTAATATTTTGCAAGTCGTTGTCTCATTTGATCTCATTTTATTTCAATTGTGAAGTGACTAAGCCTTGAACCCCAAATCCTCATAGCTAAGATTTACAAAGTATGCATTGCCTCATTTCCTCTCATTTTATTTCAGTTAAATGGAGGAACTATGCCTTAGCCCCAAACCCACACAACTAAGCTTTGCACACTACAGAATCCTCTCTCTCCCCGGTATTGCACTTGGTTTATATATACATTTCTTAGAAGATAAGCCATATCTCACTAAATACCTTACATGTTAACTTATCATCTGATCCCATTACATTTACCAAGAATTGAGGACATTAATAAAATTTCAAAATTCAATTTCACACTCATTTGATGTAATCACCATGTTCCATCAATTTCATGTAAACTCTACAAATAAATGTAAGCAATTATTTTGATTTTTTCATTGATTCTAAATTAGCAAGTGAGGAAAATGCAAATGCATCTTTATTTTTAAAGTACAATCATAAAAAAAAAACTCATCAAAGACTAAAGATAGGTTAAAACCTTTATGGAGTGAAAATTATTGTTTGTATCCTCCAGAATAACACTACTTTCGGAAGCTGGGTTCAGATTTTACCACAAATGCAAAAACCAAAGTGAGAAGCTTATTTTAAAGTTTTTATAACATGATATATTATAAAAAAAAATTGAAGAAGCACACAATACAAATTTTTTTTGTATCTAGTATCATTCTAGATAGAGAAAAGTACTCGTTAGGCTATCTATGACATGAGTAAGAATTGCTACCCACCTACTTTCAAAATCATCATGGACATTTAAATATTAAAAAAGGAATTGATTAGGCTACCTATGACTAAATAAGAGTTATTCCCCACCTTTCCAAACTATCATGTACATTTAAGCTATCATATTTTATCGACATCCTTTCTATGATGCAACACATTATAACTTTCCATTATATTTATGCATTATATGAGTTGATGTACTTGTAAGGTGCATAAATCCCAAAATAATTATCCAAATACCCATGTTTCCACTAAATTAATTGTTTAGGTAAGAGACACATTCTATTGTAGGAAGCATGCATCAATCAAACACTGCTCTACTCATAGTTTACAAACCTAACCATTTTTTCATACAAAAACACATTCAAGACTAATCCACAATAAAAGACAATACTCAAAACAATATTCTTCATCAAACATCTACCAATGCATAAACAATGAGGAGACAAGAGACACATAGAATATGTGATCAACCAGGGCCAAAACCTCTCCAACATGAGAGGAAAACCCAAACGAGATCTTCTTCTTATAGACTTCAATTGATGAATACCAAGACCATGGCCTAGACCCTTGACTCAATGACCTCTCCAAGGCCAAGTCACAAGCCTTCTTGATTCAACTTCCTTTTTTTCCTTGACTCAATGATGATCAGGTTTCTTCCTTCAATAACTCGACTATCCTTCAAATTCCAGTTCCATGGATCAAATCTGTAGTTCTTGGCCCTCTTGCGTAAACCCTAGAACATGTGGATGACCAAAATTTTGAACCTTGATCTTCTTCGCTTTGGTGTTATGAACTCTTATTATAATTCGGGGTGTAACCTTGCTTACCTTCTTCCTTGATTCGACTTCTTGGACAACAACAAAATCTTTGACCTTTTCTGTAGTAGATAGTTCTTCCTTCCTTCGCACGTGTGGATCTAAAAGCCCTAAAACACACCCATAAACAACACCAAAATCTTCTCTCTTTGCTTCCTTCTCTTGGTTGGTTATCTTCGCACTTCTTATTACGGACTTACTTAACCAAATTTTCTTGTCCAAAAATGGAGGATGAGCTGCCCTATATATAATGTTTTGTCCATCAAAAACATGTGCTAGGAAGTGTTAAGGAGTACTAGGGGAACACAAGGGATCAATAGGTGAAAATAAAGCATGCAAATGAATGATTAATATTTTGTGACATGAAGTGTTAGTGAGTTTTATGTGTGCTAAGGAGGGAGTGATAAGGTATGCTAGGCAGTGTTAAGACATATTAGAAGCCAGGGAATCATGCCAAGATGTGTTAGGTGCTAGGGTGTGCCAATGCATGCCACAGAGTGTTATGGAGTGCCCGGGAAACATAAGGGAGCACTAGTTTGAAATGCATGGAAATGAATGACTAAGAGTGTGTGACAAGGAGTGTCAATGAGTTCTAGGTGTGCTAAGGAGGCTATGACAAGGTATGTTAGGTGGTGCCGAGAATTGCTAGAGTGTTAGGTCGACATGCCAGGATATGCAAATGCGTGTCACGGTGTGCCAATGCATGTCAGGGTGTGACAATGTGTGTCAGGGAGTGTTAGGGAGTGCAACATAAACACAAAGGAAAACTAGTTAAAAATGCATGGAAATGAACGAAAAAGAGTGTATGATAGGGAGTGTCAGTGAATTCCAAGTGTGCTCAGGAGGGAGTGACAAATTTATATGTTAGGTAGTTCCAAGGCATGCAAGAGTGCCATGACATGTCAAGGATTGGTACGGTATGATAGGGAGTGCTAAAGCATGCCATGGCATGCAGGGAATGCCAACATGTGCCACATAGTGCCAAGGGATTGTTAGACATGCCAGGTGCTATGCCATGTCAAGATGTAAACTATGTTGCTTAGTTGTTTTATGGCCATGGTTAGACGTGAGCCTTGACTTGGTAACTTCTTAAGTGAGATGAGCTAAGATTGGGCATGAGTAGCCTAAGATGAGTTATAGGCCATTTTTAGGTGAACAAGGGATAGTATAGTTATAATAACTATAACTTGGTCAAGATGTTGTAGCCGAGGTAGGAAGTGGTTGGTTCCCAAGTCTTAAAACCAATAAGGGTAGTTATGAGGGCATGATAGATAAGGAGTGTCAGGGAATGCCAAGGAATGAAAAGGCGTGATAACACATGCGAGACAATGTTAATGCATGTCGAGGAGTGTTGGGGAGTGTGAGGGCATCACAAGGGAGAACTAGGTCAAAGTGCATGGAAACAAAAGAATAAGAGTGTCTTCTAGGTGTCCCAAGGATTAAGTGTATTAGGATAATTTCATAATAGGAATTGTAATAGGTAAGCCTATGGCTGCGATAAGGGGATGGAAAAGGAAATTTTAGACAAAGGGAGACTTTTGTCTAGGGACAACACTATTTTTTCAATGACTTGGTTGGGTTCCAAAGGCACAAAAAAAGTAAGGCTATCTATGAGGGCATGACAACTAAGGAGTGCTAACGTGTGCAAGGAATTCCAGGAAGTGATAACACATGCTAGAAAGTTCCAAGGCAGTTAGTCATTCCAGGACATGCCAAGTGCTAAGGCATGCCAAGAGGTGTCAGGTGCTAGGGTGTGGTGGCAACGCATGCTAGGGAGTGCGAGGGAAACCGAAGGGAGGACTAGTTTCAAATGCATGTAAATGAATGAATAAGAGTGTGTGATAGGGAGTGTTAGCAAGTTCTGGGTGTGCTGAGGAGGCATTGACAAGGTATGTTAGGTATTGTCAGGGAAACACAAGGAAGGACTAGTTTCAATTGCATGGAAATTAATGAATAATAGTGTATGATAGGGAGTGTTAACAAGTTTTGGGTGTGATAAGGAGGCATCTCTGGAAAAATTTTGGGAGAGTTTGGAGAAAATTTTGTGTTCTGCTGCAAACTTGCAATTTTTTTTCAATTTTTTGTCTAACAGCACAGAGAGCTCATCCTTTGCTTCTTCCTCAGGGCTCCAAATGATGTAAACTCAGAATTTTTGGAAATATTATGACCCCATCTTAAACCCCATTTGCCCACTTTCTTGTTCTGGGGATCAGGTTTTGAGAAATTTGCAAAATAGAGGCCAAAAATCATGTTTCTGCCCCTCTTTTCATTTCGTTGCGCACCAGGAGACACCTTGGGAAAATGGCCATATCTCAGCCAAACGTTGGTCATTTTGAGTGAAAAAATACTCTATAGACATATACACTCGCCCAGATTTCCAAAAAAGGCTTCCGATTTGGATTTGGACTTCAGAAAGGCACTCAAGAATGGCCTCCAACAGCTTGTTGTACACCTGGAAATTTATGAGATTTTTGTAAAATTTTCACTATGTATTTTTTTGTAATTCCTAGTTTGACTCTGGTAAAAGTCAAAAGGGTGAAGTAGATGAATGTGAGGGGTAAAAGTAAATGTAAATAATTGTTGGTTAATAGTTATAAGTTGTTTTGATGTAAATTTGACCTCATTTATGAGAGAGGTTGGAGTCAAAGCTAATTGTAGAAGTTGTTTTTAACTTCCCTAGACATTAGGGTTTGGTTAGAACACCTCATGGAACAGTTCCTGAAGTCATTGATTCAACCCCTAAGAGTGGGGATATGTTGCTTTTGTCTTTATGTATTAGTTTCTCAGTGATACAACGGGTTGGATTTCATAGGAGAGAACTATTGTAGCTTTTACTTGGAAATTTTCTGGAAATCAAAGGACACAATTTGCAACTATTATCTAGGAATTCATGTGTAGTAAGTTTGTGATGTTATTTTTTCTTTGTTATAGCTTTATATGAAAGATATTAATATTCTCTTTCCATTTATCAATTATTCAATGGTTTTCCATTTTATAAAAAAAAATCTTTGCATAAAGCTCTATTTTGATGGAAAAATCATTATGTGTTATTTTATTTCTTGCTTAATGAATTCATGTTTCTTGCTAATTAATACCTTTCACTTCTTCTAAACACTACACTACACTAAAACACCCTAATATCCATCACAAAAGTAATGCTACCTTTCTCCTTTTTGTATTTTTTGTTGTAACCCTTTGATCCTCTAACCTAGCTACCTAGTTTTTCTCCCTTATCCAGCAACAAAACCCTAAATTTTCCAAAACCCACTTGAACCTAGCTATCTAGCCTAAAATACTTTACATTCCAGTCATCTTTTTATTGTGATTTCATAGAGAAAGCCCTCTCTGGTTTGGTAGGAATAGCTACCTAACTAAAAGCTTGGTTTGTGATTACCTCTGTCAATCTCCTCATCAGCCTGGGACATTGTGGAGGATAACAGAGGGCATGAAAACTAGGGAGTGCCAAGGTGTTCTAGTGAATGTAAGATTCCCCAGTCATGGAAAAATGTAATTCTAGTTGTAAGGTGACTGCCAAGGTGTGTTAGGGAATGCTATGGCATGCTAACATGTGCCAGATAGTATAAAGACATGTCAAACAAGATAATATGTGCCAAGTGCGAAGGCATGCCAATATGTACAAGGGTGTGACAATGCATGCCAAGGACTATGAAGGGAAAAAAGGGGAGGAACAAGTTAAAATACAAGTAAATGAGCACATAATAGGGTTAATAAGTCATCAATTTACCTTTTCCATGAGGGTCATGCAAGGATAACCATCACTAGTTGCCAATAGGTGCCAAGTGCTAACTGTCAATGCATTCTAAGTGCCAAATCTTCCTCCATTTCTTCTCATCTAGTTTCCAATAATTGATCTCAAATAAATTTAATAGTAAACCATGCCAGATCATACCAGTTCATCTCAACGCATGCCAAACATGCTAATACTTGCCAAGTGCCAACACTTGCCAAGTGCCAATGTGCATCAGGGAGTGTGATGCATGCTATGAAGTGGAAGAGCATATCAAATAATGCTAAGGTGTGCTAGAGAGTGCCAATGCATGTTGAGGAGTGTTAGCAAGTACTAGGACAACACAAGGGAGCTCTAAGTCAAAATGCATGGAAGTGAATGAATATAAGGGTGCACCGGGGAGTGTTAAAGAGTGCTAGTTGTCATGCCAAGGAGGGAGTTACAAGGTATGCTAAGAACGGGTAAGGCATGCCAGGTAATATCAGGGAATGTCAAGAAGTGCTAGAGTGTGCTAGGTATTTTCAGGGTGTGCTAGCATGTGACAAATAGTTCTAAGGCATTCCAGGTGCTAAGACATGCTAGGATGTGCATGGTGCCATAGTATGCCAATATGCGTCAAGGAGTTTCAAGGCAAAAAAAGGAATAAAGAAGCGAAAATGCAAGGAAATGAACACATAAGAGGTTTAATAAGTCGGGACTTTATCTTTTTCAAAAGCGGCATGCTAGGCACACTTATAATATGTTCCAATACATGCCAAGTGCCAATGTGTGCCAAGTTCTAATGTTTCTCAATACAATATTTTGCCAAGGTGTTCTAGGGCATGCCAACACATGATAGGGGAGTGCTATGCTATGCTAGCGAATGCCAACATGTGCTTGGGCATCCTACTCATCACAAGATGTTCTAGGTACAAAGATGTTCCAAGACATGCAAGGTGCCAAGGAATGTTAGTGTACTATTCAAAAGCATGTTAAGGTGTGTCATGAGTGTTGAGGAGTGCTAGGTCTCATTAATAGAATTGATAAAGCTTGATTATGTATTAGATAATATAGCTCCTGCACACACTAGTGGAACTTTATTTAAAGGAAATTTGCTAGATAATAAACCTAAGAGAGATGAATCATCTGTTGACTCATGAGAAAACTATACTCTTATGACTTGAGGGAAATGATACACACCAATTAATTCTTAACAAATTGACTAGCTATTATAACCACTATGACTTTGGACACATAATAAAAAAGACTACATAATAATGGCCTTAAATCATTATCTTTTGACAAAAAATATAGTAACCAGTACATAGCTTCATCAAAAAATCATTGGAATGATCAATGATGACAAACATTTTTTGATCTTCACCAAAAGTAACCAAAAAGAGCATTGGTGAGGGTCAACAAAATATCGTCACTAGAAGTGTCACCAAAAAGAGAATTAGTGATGGACCCTTAAGGACCCTCATCAAAAGTGTCACCAAAGAGAAAATTAGTGATGAGCCTTTAACGACCCTCACCAAAAGTGTCATTGAAAATGGATTTGGTGACAAACCTTAAAGGACCATCACTATATACACTTACAACAATGATTTTTTAAAGATCGTCACCATATTTGACATTGGTGACCAACCTTAAATTGTTCGTCACAAGCATGAACTGTCATAAAAACCTCATTGGAATGATCAATGATGATGAACATTTATTGTCCGTAACCAAAAGTAACCAAAAAGATCATTGGTGAGGGTCAATAAAATATCGTCACTAGAAGTTTCATTAAAGAGAGAATTAGTGATGGGAATTTAATGACCCTCACCACAAGTGTCACCAAAGAGAGAATTAGTGACAATCCTTCAAATACCATCACCAAAAGTGTCATTGAAAATGGCTTTGGTGACAAACATTAAAGGACCATCACTATATACACTTACAACAATGTTTTTTTAAAGATCGTCACCATATGTCACATTGGTGAAAGACCATAGAGGTCCGTCAGAGGCATGACCCTCACCAATGACCTTTTTCTTGTAGTGGATGAACACTTCTTGGAATCAAATGAATAACATGATCATGATCATGAATAGGTGGTAGGCCTTTGGGATTCTCAAATACCTTGGAATGATTTTCCAAGGAATTTTGGAGATGTAGAGAAATAGATGATTTCGATGTGGGAACCTCTAGCGAACATAATTGTGCAATTAATCCACGTTGTTATTTCTTCAGAAGCTTTCTCATGCCATTAGAGCTGATTATTTTTGTCGGGTTCCCTACGATACCCCTTAATTCAAATTCCTTTCCTTCTGAAAAAAATTCAAGAAAAGTTCTTGAAAATTAAAAGCTATCGTACCCAAAGATTATAGTCATTGGACTCCTAGCACAACATCAGCACCACCCATTGGAATGGAACGAATTTTACTATTCAACACATATTCTCCCATGGATAGCTTGATATTAGGGAACTTTCCAGAGCAATTTATGGTTCTTCCATTTGCAACCATCACTTGACAATATGGTTTTTGTGCTAGATATAGGAAGCAATTCAATTCTTTCACTATCTTACAATGAATAAAATTATGGGTGCTACCTGAATTAATCAACATTATTACCTTTTTCTTCTTGATATGTCTCTCTATCTTGATAGTTTGAGGAGTGGTTATTCCGACCAATACATTACAAGATATGGTCGGATTCATTTCTTCTTTATCTAGGCTTTGTTCTTGGTGTGTATCCTATTTTTTTGATGTTTCTTGTTCTTTTTCTTCTTCCTCTTCACAATCTATGTGAAATAATTTAATGTCATCTCACTTATGACCTTTAGTGTATTTATGATCACAACTGTAACAGATCCCTTTTCTCTTTTTTCTTCCAATTGTTGTGGTGTCAACCTTGTAGGTTGTGGAAGGCTAGGGAAAACAACACTTCCATCTTTATAGTTGTGATTGGTAGGCTTACTTGTTGCCATAATTTTGCTTTCAATTTTTCCTGCCAACCTGAATGTTGTCTCTAATGAATCAGGTTCCCAAATGCGAACCTCATGTTGGATGTTATCCTTTAATGTCCTTATGAACACATCAATCCTATGCTCCTCTAGAATAACTTTTACCCTTATATTCAATTTTTGGAAGTCCTCAATGTGCTCCACCAATGAACCTTTTCGTTTGAGATTTATCAGTTCGCTAAAAAATGTGTTTCTTTTTGTATCCTCATAATGTGATATCATTTCTTCTATAAAAATTGCCTAAGTGAAAAAACTTTTATGACAGAAAATGCATCAATACCATACAAACTGATTGCATTCTAAATATAAAGTTGCAATGCATACCTTTTGTGTGTTTTGCGCATTATGGAGATTGAAATATTTCTCCATCTATAGAATCCATGTTACGGGATCCTTTCCATCAAACTTCCTCATATCTATCTTTGGAACATGGTGGGTCTTCAATCCAATGTCAGAATATTTGAAATCATGATTAACATTTCTTTTGTTCTCATCATGAGTTTCCTTTAATACCCCTTCACAATTAGTAAGCATTTCTTGGAGAAACTTTATCAAATCTATCTTCAAATCCTCCATGTTTCCTTTAAGTTTTACTTCTATACCATCCATCTTGGCTTCCATGCCATCCATCTTAGCTTCCACACCATCCATATTAGCTTCCACGCCATTCATCTTAGATTCCACGTCATCCATCTTAGATTCCACATCATTAATCTTAGCTTCCACGCCATTCTTTAAACCATCCATATTAGCTTCCACACCTTTCTTTAAACCATTCATCTTAACTTCTGTTACTTTTTGTGAGAGTGAAATTTATTTCACTTGGTCTCGTAATTTTTATAGATCATGTTGAATTTCTTCCTCTTCTTCATGAGTCATGCTAGAGATTTCAGGTTGCTTACTATGTGTTTCCATTTTCTTTCTTCAGGGCATCAATTAATGATAATTATGCTTCACTATGTCCTTTGAATTCCTTCAAACTAATTTTTCAAGCCCAACTTATGTAAAATTTTAAAAAGGCTACATATTTTTTTTGGCTTTGTAGGAGCTTGATATTGAATCGATTGTGTCTCCGTAATTTCGATCTCCAAGGTTTGAGTTTCGTCTTGTGGTAGCCCTCTAAGTCCTCATTCCAACCCCGCAAGTATGATTAAGCTTTTATTCTCAAAGAAAGAGTTAATCCAAATCTCCCACGATGACCTGATTATAGACTAGTTTAGTAGAGCGAACTTGTACTAAGTGCCACATGTCATTGTTTCAACCTTTGGATCTGAAATGGATACACAAAAAACTAAAGTATGTCCTATTTTTGTTCCTTTCTAATAAATTTCAATTTTATGCTCAGAGAGAAAGTTATGATGACTTTCCTAAGGTCACCTGTTTGACATATAATTCACAAGCTTGCAAAAACCCTAAATTCCTTGGATCATATTTTCGAAAATGTAATGAAACAAGATCTGAAATTCGTACACAAGGTTTATCAAGATTTCGGATAAAATGGGTTTTAATTTTAGCTTCTAAAACATCATAGAAAACAAGTTATAGCGTAAATTCTATGATGACCTATTCGAAGCAGCGAAACACTAGAATCCAAAGCTTTGATACCGATTGTTATGCAACTAGCTCACAAAATAGAAGAAAAGATAGAGCAACGACTTCAAAATCAGCCTCTTTGAGGGGGAAACCTCCTTTACATTACACAAATGAAAAATTATTCGATGATACAAATCACAAGACCTCATTTCTATAAATAGGAGTCTAATGGGTTACAATATAGTCAAAGCTGACATAACAATCATAATATAAGGGCAAAACAATAACAATAGTGAGCTTCTATGGGGGACAATAATGAAAATATGAGGAGAACATGCACACAACAAGAACAATAAGGGGATATAATGACAATAATAATAAGGGAATACAGTAGTATTATAGGGGCCTAACATGTAAAGCAAATATATCTATAAAATGAAGCTATATACAAATAATGTGAACTAAATTTGTGCAAGAATACACATGCAAAAGCTAGTAAAGGAAGGGAGTAGAAATCATGTCATCATTGTGCCAAGGGAAAGTATTCAAGAAGCAGGTCCATAAAAGGACCTATCTCCTCTTCTCTTCATGTAGGTTAGAATTATCAAACTCCTACCTCTAAATGGTCATCCTCATATTCAAACCATGCAAAGTAGAAGTTAGCATCCTAGAAAAAAAGTAACAAAAATTAAAAAACACAACTCAAATAGATTGACAATGGAAGAAAAGATTACTTGCACTGCCACCCATTTCCTCCAAATTCTATTCAAAGTGATGGGTAAATATTTTCAAGGAAAATTACATTTCATATAAAGGAGAAAATTAATATGGGTAGCCATTGGTGACAACACTCGGAGATTTGGAGTGTAGGAGGGGAAGGGGGGGAAACAAATTTAGAAAATAGAGAAAAAATATTGCAAGTAATTAGTAGCAAAATGAAAAGAAACAAAATACACAAAGTTGAAGGGGAAACTGAGATAATATAAATTAAAACTCTAGAACAATAATTTTAAAAGGATACATTGGAACCCTAATTCCAATGTGATTCTAAGAAACCAATCCACCATCCATGTGTCAAATGCCTTTGTCCAAGCCTCCGATCATCTTCGTCCCGATTGACAAAAATCCACTATTAAATCCATTGAAAACGCTTTGTTTAGGACAAGAAAGAGGATCACAATCAGTTGATGATCAAATGGTCAGAATATTGGCTAAGCACATGATTCAAGTGCAAGGTAAGGAGGTAATTAAACCCAAGCCTCATGCCAAATGATGTCCACCGAATACGGAGCCCTTAACAGAACATACAACATGTCAAAACAAACCTACAGTAGGGACAAACCATGTGGAAGTGGGGTCAACATACATTCTTAGTCAATGTGGCTCAATGATCTACCAAATGACCTAACAGACCACTTTTCCGACCAACCTTTATAAGGAAATGAGATTCAAATTTTTAGTCAATAATAAACATGGTCAAGGAAAATCCACAAGCAAGTCATGCTTGTATTAAAAAATAAAAAATAAAAAAAAATAAGAGAGGTGTTTATAGAAGTGTTACAAAAAGGTGTTATATGGAATTTCATAACTAAACCCATATCCTTGCTAAACAAGGAATTAATTATTGCTCTTTCCTTCTGCCTTCCATTAGCACTTGTCATCCTAATAGGAATTATGGTATTCTTCCAGCACCGTAATTCTAAAAACGGGAAGAGAAAAAAATATTTGACAAGTTAGAGAAAATTATAAGGTGTTTGTTCGAATTCAGGTACAAACACCCCAAAAGGCCACTAGTAACTTCAGTTCTAACGATTTATCTAATTATTATGAATTACAACAAATTGAAAGATCTTGAAAATGATGGTTGGGTATTTTTGTACCCTAGAATATGGTCCTAAAGTTATGAAATCCTTTCAATCTTAGTGCTTATTATCAATGTGATCTGCTTCATATTATTCTTGCAAGGTCAATGCTACAATCTGAGTAAAGGGTAAACTCGTGTAATCTTGAAAAATCTCAAAAGTAATCAATAATATTCCAGATCAATTAATTCTAAATCTATCCATATTTTACAATTAATTGAGTTGTATTGGCTTGAAGATGGATCCTATATATCTAGTAAAATTTTCTTAAAAAGAACTTCATCAAAAGGAAGCAGAGCATAATGATTTTTGAGCCCTGAGCACTTCGAAGCGAGCATATAATAAAGTTTATTCAATCAGAAAAAGAGGGACAACATCAATTGGAATGTCAGGTATAATGAATAAAAACGAAATGTATTCATCCTCCAATTAAACATTTTTTCCTTTATTACTCGTTGATCCATAAATTTATAATCGACAGTAAGTTTTTGTTTTCTCTGTGTATGTGACTGAGCAATTATTTCAACCCCATGCCTATATTTTAAATATTAATAGTTATTATAGTAAATTTCATATCAATAATAATTATATTATATGATTTAATAAATAGATTTTCATTTATATGAACTCCTTTATATTCACTTTTATGTTTAGCTTCATTTATGCGGTAGGTCCTATGTAAACTGGTGCTTAACGCACAACAATGTGATATTTTTGCAATTGTCCATGTACAACTTACTATTTGGGCCATTGTGTCTTGTGGACATTTTTTTGAATTTAGGCCATTGTGTTTTGTGGACATTTTTTTGAATTTAGGCCATTGTGTTTTGTGGATTTTTCTGAATATGGTATTTGTTTGTTTTGTTTTGTTTTTTCTTTTATGGTATTATTTTATTTACATTGGTTTCGTAAACTATTTATATTTTTTTCTACAAATTTATAAAAATTATTTTATTTATTTACTATTTTTATTTTTTATTTTTTTGCCTCGAATATGTTTTTTTTTTCCTTCATAGAAATATATGCTAGTTTCCCAGGAATGCACCAAAGAATGTATATATATATATATATATATATATATATATATATATATATTATTTTTTACTATTTTTTAAAAAATGAATAAAAATACAAGCCTTTTTTTAACTAAAAAATTAGATCGTAATTTATATGAAAATTCCCATTTTTAGTGCTGGTAAGGTTATGTGATTTTATAAATAGATAACTACTTAAATGATATTTTTTATTTGTAAGATTTATCAATTAGAATCATTAATAAGGTTTGATATTAAGATTTTATTAATAATATTAATATGAAAATTTATTAATAAAATTTATTATTAATATTAAAAAAATTTAATGATTATTATTATTATCACGGTTTATCATTATTAAATCTTATTAATATTATTAATGAGGTTTAATAATAACATTATTTCTTACTAATAAATTTTAAAAAGACTTATTAATATTGTTTAATAATAATATGGTTCGATGCATAACCACATATTATTTATAAATTTTAAATTCTATTAAATTGATAACCATTAAAGTTGAATATAAGGTTTAATACATTTTATTAATAAGATTTATTAATAGATATATTTTGGTTTTGATTGACTAAAGTTAATTTTGTAAACTTAAGTCAATCTAATAAACCTAGTAAAACTAATTAAACATATAGGAATGAATTTCAATATAAGAACAATATTAAGTATATGTTAATATAGACACTAACAAATTCCACTTATGTTTTACTATGTTTGGTTATGGTTAACATGGTCAACCATAGTCAACATGAACAAAAACATCAATCATAGTCAACATAGTTGACATTATGAACTAGTCACCATGGGCATTAACTTTAACATTCTTCCCAAAGTGGAAAAAAACAAACAAACTCATAATGTGAAGAACAACAAACAACATTGCAATGTGATTAACGACAAGTAGTGAGGTAATTTGACAAAAAAGAAATGGAATTGCAATGTCATGAAGAAATAATGTCATAATGTGACAATCAAGAACCCACATCACAATATGATGGCATTGAAATGTGGAAAATAACAAACATGTGAAAGTGAAAAATAAAAAATGACATTTGACATCACAATTTCACAAATAATAAATGTCTTCACAATCTGAACTGGTTTTACTAAGTCAACCATAATCAACCATGGTCAACCATAGTCAGATAGGTTGACCTATGTTTACAAGGTCCAATATACATTGGTAACATATTAAATATACATTAATCTATATATTAATAGATGTCACCTATGGTTGACTATGGCTGACTATGGTTAGCATGGTCATCTATAGTGAACATGAGAATCAAAGTTAACCATAGTCACCATGGAAATTAAGTTTGATATTATTCCCAACGTGTCATAAAATAAATAACATCACAACAAGATGAAAAGTAAACAATGTCACAATGTGATAAACAACAAAATAAGTTGTAATGTGACAAACAACGAACAACATCAAGCTTGGACAAAAAAATGACATTGCAATGTGATGAACAAGAAATAATATTGTAATTTGACAAAAAATAAATGACAACACAATGTAATGAACAACAAATAATGTCATAATGTGACAAACAACAAAAATTGTCACAATGTGATGAGCAATAAATAATGTTGTAATTTAAAGAACAAGAAATGACATCACAACGCAATGAACAAAAAAAAAAAGTCATAATGTGACAATCAACAATCCACGTCACAATGTGGAAACATTGAAATGTGAAAAACAAAAAACAACATTTCAAACTTAAGTAAGAAAGAAAAAATAACAACAAATGACATCACAATTTCACAAATAATATATGTCATCACAATCTGAACTAGGTTTATGATGCTTACTAGGTTGATCTATGTTTACTAGGTTGACCATGGTTTACGAGGTATACTATATATTGATAATATATTAGTTATACATTAATCTATACATTAACACATGTCACCTATGGTTGATTATGGTTTCCTATGGTTCACATCAACAACTATAGTCAACATGAGCGTCAATGTTAACCATAGCCAAAATGGGTGCTATGGTGAACCATAGTCCCCATGGGTTAACTTTACTATGTTGACTTAAGTTTACTTGGTTGCCCAACATTCGCAAGGTTGACCTAGTTTTACTAGGTTGGGCTAGGTTTAGTAGCTTAACCATGGTTTACTAGGTTTACTAGGTTTGCCTAGATTTACTGGGTTCACTAGGTTGGTCGATCCTTTTGGGTTGACTTACATTTTCTAGGTTTACTAGATTTACTATGTTGACATAATTTTAGATTATCCATGGTTTACTAGTTTTACTAGGTTGAACTAAGTTTACAAGGCTTTCAAAGTTTACCTAGGCTTACTATATTGAGTTAGGTTGACCTCAATTGACATATGTTTAATAGGTTCACTAGGTTTTCTAGGTTCAATAGGTTAACTAGGTTGACCTAGGTTTTGTATGTTTATCTAGGTTGGTCAAGTTTATAAGATTTAGTAGGTCAACTTGTTTACTAGATTTAACAGGTTGACCTCAGTTTATTAGGTTTACCAAAGTTTACTAGGTTGATGCAAGTTTAGTAGGGTGTCCAACATTTTATTGGTTTATCAGGTTTACAAGAGTTATTATGTTGACCCACATTTATTATGTTGACTTAGGTTTACTAAGTTCACCTAAGTTTTCTTGGTTTATTTTATTTACTAGGTCGATGTGGGTTTATTAAGTGGACTAGGTTGACCTAGGTTTACTAGTTTCACTAGATTGACTCAAGTTCAAGGTTAACATAGGTTTATTAGGCTGATCTATGTTTACTAGGTTCACTAGGTCAACCATAGTCAACCATGGGAAACCAGAGTCAACAAGGTTTACTAGGTACACCTAACTTTACTATGTTAACCAACTTGACTTTGGTTTAATAGGTTAACCTAGGTTGACATAGGTCTACTAAGCTTACCTATGTTTTCTAGATTTAATAGGTTTACTCCAACAATCTCAATTATAGCCAACCATTGTCATCATGATAATGAATACTCTAGTTGGTCAACCACGACTACAAGGAAATGACCTTCTAGTGGAGGTTTTTGTGGACACCCATAAAAGCATAGCCCAAAAATTTGTTTGTAGCAGAGACACTAGTAGAGGTGGGTGGGTAGATGTTTTAGCAGATGTTTCTTTGACGATGCGTGTAAATTATTCAAGTGCATCGGTGCTTTATTATCACTACACCGGGGCCGCATATAACATGTTTTACAGTAGAATTTTTTTTTTTGAAAAATAAAAAACCACGGCGCGCTAAATACAAAAATGCACCGATGCTTGCAAACTCTCCAACAACAGACTACTTCATATAGTAAAATGTATCGGTGCTATTGGATAACGATGTCCCAATGCAGTAAACATATAACAACACCCCGCGACACCTTATAAGGAGTACCGATAGACAATTTCTACTTTCTAAGAAAATACCAGTGTTATTGTAAAACAAGAGAAATGATGTGTTAAGTTTAACATAAAGACCTAGTGTGTCTCGATAAAGCACCATAAAAAATTTAAATTAAAAACAAACATGGTGCTTTTTGATATAGCCCGCCCCAATGTGCTTCGTGAAACACACCAGAGGAGGGTTAAGTAAAAAACCCTTTGGGTCGTAATTTTCATTTTTACCATCTACAAGCAATTGATATCTGAAGCAATAGTGCCACTCTTTCCATGTGAAAACACCTTGACATCAGTGCTTCTCTTTCTCACCATATTTCAATACTATGCTCACTATTTGAGTTTCTAATTTTTTCCAATGGTGTGAAAATTAGTTTTTCTCCATTACGTGTTTGCAATGCCTCCCTGATGACCAAATTTCCATGTAATCTCTATGTTTCTATCTAATTTAAGTTTTAAGCAGATTAGAATTACAAATTAGGTTGAATTTTTCATTGTTCAAAAAAAACAAATTATGAATGGTGTGCTAGACATGTTTGGCTTGCACTAGTAGCGGTGCACCCTGTAAATTTATATGGTTTACTGTGTTTCAGTGCGTGAAAATAACACATTGTCATTGGGGTGATATATTTTGTAAATATAAAAGGAAATATGCAATAGATTTGTGTCAGTGTGTCACTTCCTGTGCATTTATATTTACTAAGCACATCAGAAATAAATATTTTAAAATATTCTTATATCTCGGTACATTGCATAACATGAATGTATTGTTCTGGTGCCAATAGGTTATACATGCGCATCGATGCACAAGTATTCCACACCGTTATGAAAGAATAAATTTATGAAACAACCGCAATGCATCATATTTATGTGTGCACCATTTCCATTGTAGTTATAGTTGAAAACACATCATCTCTAGTGAAAGACTATGTTTTGAGCACACCGATACTTTTTTTTGTTTACATTTAAAGTTATGTTTCCATAGTTATAAATACATGTTTCCTTTAATATAAAAAATGTATTTTATGTATGAGGCTTAATTATTTTATATGTCAATCATGTAGCAGAGATGTTATCAGAGGGAGCAACAATAGGGGTAAGAGCAGCAAGCGCACCCATACAATATGGTCCGACCATGGCAGGCAAGCGAGGGAGATAGGGATTTATACCCTTGCCCTATTACTGCAATGACTTAAGCACTTTTGAGGAATCTAGGCCTCCTCAAAAACTACAAGGAGGGTACATCCCTAAAGGTGCACACTATCCTATTGGTGCATATGATCCACCGATGGAATGTCGAGAAGTAGGATTTTCGTGTTGGTCCTAAGTTGTGGTATAGGACCACTCAGGCATGCATTTACTTTATCACTGGCCTATCTAGGAGAGGGGAGGATTTTTCCCAGGTCCCTAATGTCCCCCATGGTTTTGCAATTGAGAGTCAAACTTCATACACTCTGAGATATGTTGGGCCTCATGTGGTCCATCCATCTGATTTTCAAGTCCTTAGTGGACAACTACATATTTCTTCTTTTGCTACAGAGGAGAGTAGGTGCCATTCATTATTAGTCAACACCATTTCACATTCTTGTGGTGATGTGCAACACATTAGTTGCCCTCTTTTTTATTACATTGATTCTTTTATTTAGGGGCCACATTGCATCAAATGGTGTGCCATTCTTTTGAGGCAGTTTTGCACGAATTTAGATAGATTTGTGTGTTGTCAAGAGAGGGGAGGGAGACCTTCCCTTTTTCTTCCAAGATTTTTTAATTATTTTTTAAGAGGTTTCTGAAGACGTGGCCTACATTTGATATTCACCCTCCTAAGATGATCACTAAGGCCCAGATGTGCATGTCGGGGTAGATGATGCCCAAGAGGGGCATGTCGAAGTTTTCGACTAGGATTTAAGACGATGCATTGGTGCTACTCGCCAACGAGGATGACTGTGCATTTTTCATGTTGGGGTATCCATACGAGGGATTTATTGGTGAGGGTGTCCCAACATCCTCTTTATATAAACTAGCCCTCTAGATGATGTAGGTAATATTAGTGTTTTATTTAAATTAATCTAGTTTCATTTTCTTGTTTAATGAATTGGAATAAAAATTATTCTAGTAACATGTTATTTAACTTTTTTTATTAACTTTTTTAATGAAATTATCTAATTATTTTTGTGTACTATATATTTTGTAGGTGTTGGCTCATATGATGGGGACATGCCTCCTCCCCCACCAAGGGATGGATGATATGAGGAGATGGGCGAGGCATAAGAGGGTGAGGTTGAGGAACATCCTCTGGGGTGTGTGGGTGTATGGAGGCAGAGGATTGCTATGGGATGTTGGATGGAAGACTGTCATAGATTGGCTATAATTTTGGTTCGATAAGGCATCCACGTTAAGAGGCGTCAAGTTATCAACGTGGATCTCATGTTTGTGGATCTATATAGGACATGTCCACCGGATATTACGTCTCTTATGCAAGATTTCATAAGAACTAATACTTTACTAGCGAAGCCACGGGCTACAGGGCATCATGCAACAATACATCCATTAGATGAGGGTTTTCATGATGATGAGTAGGGTGATGATGATGATAAAGATGATGGCGATGATGATGGTCATGATGATGCTTCTGGTTGTGCAACCCCATCATATCATGGACATGAGCGTGTCGATGATCCTTCTTGTAGTACACGTGCTCGTCAGTTGCCTGATGGTGTCAATATGATTCCAAAGCTAAAGGATGTGCCGTATGTTTCTCTTGATAGAGCAGAATGACCACCTTATCCTACAAACCATCCACATTCGTCTACTATAGACCAACCACCTCTTATTCCTCCACTTCAGCTAAGTTCGATAGACGTACTTGATCAGGCAGTAGTTGACCATCTATCATCTTCTACTGCATACTAAGTTGTAGGCCCTAATATGTCTATTGTATTAGACATTTGATTGCACTTATTCGAATTCATCATGTAGTTATTTGACTTCTTTGTATATATATGTATGTGTGTGTGTGTTCATGTTTATATACTTAATTTATATGTTTGTGTTGATGTGTATATTGTTAGTTCATGTTAGATGTGTTCTCATAGATATATATATATATATATATATATATATATATATATATATATATATATATATATATATATATATATATATATATATATATACCTAATTTATATGTTTGTGTTGATGTGTATATTGTTAGGTCATGTTAGATATGTTCATTTAATGTACTTGAAGATATATGTGTACGTGATAATAGTTATTTGACATGAGATTTATATTATCTTGATGATGTGTCTGGTGATGATGTTAGATTACAATCTTTGTGTTTTGTTAGATGTGATCACAATAATGATGCCTTGTTATATTAGATTTATGTGCTAGCTAACGACGTTTATATGTGCTAATAAAAGTGTATATAATTAGACGATGGAAGTGATCAATTCGAATGTGTATCTTGTTGGAAAATCAGAAAAACATAAATATTTTCGTTATGTTGATAATTACTTTTAATATTCCTATGTTCTTCTTAGCTTTCTTGTGTTCTTATTTTATCTTAGTTCATCAAGCAATTACGAAAAATCATAATATGAAGATGAAAGAAATCAGATGTAGGTGGAAATCCAGGGAAAATACCATATCTAAAGGAAAACCCACTCAACAACTCTTCCTTTAATATTTTCATAAGATTATCCAAGACTCCTTCACCTAGACACAAACTTCCTCCAATCACCATGTTAGCCCTTCCTTTTACTGGTGGGAAAAATTCCCTAAGGAAAGGGTTGAAACATTTAATAGAGAATAACAAGATAATAAAAAAAGAGCAGTCAAATAAGTATGCCAAGCATATGAATCACTAAACATGGATTTGGAAACATACCCAAAGGTCACACATTTTATGATGTTCCGTAGGGTCCAAACTCTCTACTTCCTCCATAACGAGTAGGCCTACAAGTCAATTCATACAAGCATATACATAATAAGAATTCAATGTACATACATAAAATATATGCTAGATAATCACATAAGCATATAAACTATTATTCATGAGACAATAAAATATCACGAAAAATACATGAGCTTCTTTATTGATTAACAACAATAGGTACAGGAAAGGTACAACCTGGTCCAGGCCAAAGCCACCAATGAAGCCTTCCTCCAGATCCGTCCAGCCCGAGCCATGAAGACAACCTCTCTAAAAAGCACAAATAGATGATATAAGGATAGTGAACATCTCTGAAAAGAAAACCAGGGTTACCTAGAGATTGGGAATGTAGGAGGAACGAGAAAAATATACTTGATCTAGGAGAAAAATGGGTATAATGTCGGTAGCCCTTTTCTTGTATATGAATTAGGATTACCGAAGGGGTGTATATATACCACCTGAAATTAGATAATTCAGTTGTGCCATGGACTCCTGTAGGCGGGCTCTAGGTAAAACCCGTAAACCCCACCAAAAAAATAACATTTTATTTTATTTTTTCATATTTTAAAATGTATACACAGCTGCTGTGTTATAAGACCCACGTCTGTACACGATTTAGTGTAGCCAGAGTCATGTATGGAATTTGAAATATTATTTTTTAATATAAGATCAAGTCTATAAGCCCCAAGGGACAGCTCAATTGGCTGAGTTCATATTGCTAACTACCTTGCCAATTGGGAGGTCACAGGGTCAAATCTCCTCGAAACCCTTGGGGTTAGTCATGACCAGATAAATTGGCAGGTAGATCCCTTCTGGTGGAACTACCCAAATTATTACCCATGGATATAGTGGCCACTTAGTGACCGTGAACCATAGTTGAAAAAATATGATCAAGTCTGTATGGGAAAAAGGGACTGCCCATGGCCATAAAAGACCATCAAGTCTACATAACTATACTAAATTATGCTATAACAAGGATAGCTAACATAATATTGCATGAAAATTCATAATCTTTCCAAAGGAAAGATAACATAATATATGTTGTTATTGTTCATGCAAATATATATCTTTCTAGCTCAATAGTTATGATCTTTATGCATGCAATTATATAAAATTTATCAATCTAACTAGCCCCCTCAGCTATTACTTTTTGTGCATGCAGATACATAAAATGAACATAACACAATCGACAACATTCCTATGCATGTAAATACATGTTATTTCGAAAAATATCTTCTCCAAATGAGAGCTATTAACAATAACTATTGTAAATGAAAATACATTCTCTATTCCAGGTAAAGCTAAGAGGATAATTAATATTTCTTTCATGAAATTACATATTTCTTTTCAAAAAGTCTTAACACAATAATTATATTATCCTCTCCATGGATATATATATATATATATATATATATATATATATATATATATATATATATATATATATATATATATATATATATATATATATATATATATATATATATATATATATATATATATATATCTATATTTCCAGAAAATCTATCATAATGTCTTATTCTTTCATTCAAAAACAATATAAATAATTGAGCACAAAACATTAGCCATCTTTATATGGACATAAAAGAATATTATTTTCAAGAGAACTAATATTGTGGCTATCTTTTGTGTGCCTCTATAGTTATTCTTTTCCAAAAGAAACCAAAATAATTTAAAACAGTGGTGCTAACAAATCAAAATGAAACACCTTTGTTTTTAAATGTTTTAGCTATCAACTTGGGGCATGACTTTCAAACATCTAGAAACAAGTTTTTGAAATCAAAATTACATTTTTGTTGGAAAAATGTTCTTTAAAAAACAATTCTCTCATATTTTACATAGGTGTCATGGTTCGGAAGATTCAAATGAACCTTTGCAACCCACTTTTTCATATTTAAATAATAAATAATTTCCTATTTTGGTCATCAATTTTGGGTGCAGTTTCTGAGAGGCTGAAAATGAATTTTCCAAATATCAAGGAGGCGTTTTTGGAGAATGGGCTCATTTTAAAAAATGCCTTTCAGTTTTTACGTAACTATCACGGATTAAGAGATAAGAAGGCATATTTGGACCCTATTTTTCAATAACTCGTGCAAATATTTTTGAAGAGTAGTATCATCAAATTATCTTCATTTCTCAACAATTCATGCAATATTTTCAAGAAATCGAACCTCTAGATGCATGGAATTTATGTTTGCATGCAAACATATACTTCTTTGCACAATAGTTATTTTCTTACATGAAAACATTTACTTCTTTTGGAAAAGAAATATAGCATAATATATATTAAGATCATGCATATGCTATTTCTTTCCCAAGAGAAACCTAACATATTAGAGATTGATGTCACGCATATGTAAATTATTCTAAGAAATCAATGCACATAAAATTTATCTTTTAATGCTTGGAATTCCTCATCCCAATGAGACTCCCGGCACGATATCCTAGGTTGAATCGACACTTTCTACCACACTACTATAGCTAATAGTTGCCAAGTAAGGGATGAAACAATCCTGTAGTGAATTCTCTATTGGTCCGAATTTTATTCAACATTTTTTTCCCATATAATTATTCAAAAACACTCATTCCTCTCTCTTGTCCTACTTCTACATGCATTTGGCCATTAGTTTTTATTATCCATAGGCTTACAATAACTAGAATTAATAAATTAAATATCTTTTATAAATCCTAAAAGCATTCCATAAATCACTCCAAAAATCAAAATTTAAATCAAATCATCCATAAATTACTCCATAAATCACATTTTTCTTAATTTTAAAATCACTCAATAAATAATCCATAAAGCTCTCATGTTATTTTAGAGTAGATTTTATTTTTTCTTTATGTACAAAATATCACTTATCCATAGTCTTTTTTTAAATTATGACTCATTAGTTCTAAAACTCATAAAGTATACCAACTTGCAAAATACAATTTATTTACATAGAATAATATAAATTATTCTCAATATAAGAATTAAGAATTAATTCTTGTAATATTATTGTAATTAAAAATTAGAAGAATATTATTTTTGTAATATAAATATAAGAAATAATAATATTTAATTATTCAATGACACTCATTTTATGATAGCTTACACTAGTGATATTGCACTAGTGTTGACCTGCGAAAAAGAAAAGAAAACACATACTTAGCATTTTGGAGTTTGATGAAATGTAAGCATTGAAACCTTTCCCCATGAGAATTCATTTGGTTTCCATGGGAAAAAAACTCCATGATTTCTACCCAATTGGTGCAATTCCCAATTAAGCAAGATCCTCATCTGTTTTTTTTCAAATTAATTCGAAGCCCTTTATATCGTGGGTTATCACCAAAGAAAGTCGAGGGGTCGAGTCCCGACTTGAAGTTGTAGGTAGCCCCTTTTTTTTCCGTGATCCTCCTACATGCCCAACTTATTTGAGTTTTGATTAGACCAACTGGTTCCCTCCCATGTGGAAGGCTCAAGGCTTACACTAAAACACATTTTGTCGGGTCAGTCGGAACTCCTACTAATTAGTCGGGTTGGTTGGAACTCCATTTTCCCCACCCTAACTTTGTCCTGACTTGAAATTTTCTCTCACCTTTAGTGGTTTAGAAAGTATTTTCTTGCTCCAATAATCCTCCTTAACCTCTAAGTGTTTTCCATGATAACCATGCCCTTGAAACTTTGATTTAGTTAGTTTTAATGACTCTGCAAGTATTCCTCTCTCCCACACTTCCTATTGATTCTATGACCGTATCTCACATAAAGATATCCTTCTTCCTTTGGAGCTCATTATTTCACTTGTAGGGTAGCACAAGAATTCTACATACACACTACCCAATTAAACATTGAGGCATTTGCCCCTTTTACACAGACATACACACAAATATCCAGCACGGAATATCATAAATAAATTATTGAATAGTTCGTATCTTGTTCAGTGGGTACCTATTTAGTAATTTCATATCAGACACACAGGGTATGCATAAAATAAATTACCTTATACCACAGATTAAATTCAACTTCTATTTCAAAAAAATTAATTATACACAGAGGGTGTGATCTCCTTATACGAATATTTAGTTCTTTCGCACTCCTCCTAAATAATACCTCAGACTCTCACTAGATCTCTCCTAGTAGCTTCTTACACAAAATTTTCTCATCAATTTAGAACAAATCATACCCAACCCTTTAATATACATTTACATAGCTTTTATAATTTCCCATAGGCTATAAAATATACTAACTAACTAAAACTATTTAGATATTTTTCCAAAACTAACTAACACCTCACCTAGAGACTTGTTAAATTTACAAAAGGCCCACTTGGCCATAAGACCAACTCATCAAAACAACCAAACTATTCTTGATTCTTCTAGAACAGGGGCACTCGTCTCTACATTAAGACTCCCTATTTATACTTTTATTCAAAGTTACATTTGAGGGAAAACACAATTCCCTTTGGAAATCCCATAAGACCCCTTGGGTATAAATAGAAAGAGTTTCCTAGGGTTTATTCTCCTGCATCAATCTCCCTAGGTGGAAATATCTTAACATCTTAGTCAAATATCTTCAATCTATTGAATCCTCCAGGGTCCCAAACTTTGTGTTGTATTTTCCCACTTTGCTTGACTTGTTGAATTGTTGTTGTCCTCATTCCTCTTGGATCCCATACCTTAATTGCAGTTGTCCTTCTGTCCATTTATGTCCATCTATTTGTCTTCATTATGATTTTCCTGAAGGATCCAATATCTATGAGTCCCATACCTTTGTTTGTTGTTGTTGATTCTCTCCTCTATTGATAAAATCTCCTACATTCCACTTCATGTTGTCACTCGATGCCCTTTTTCTCCTATAGTACCACTTCTTAGGTACACTCTTCACGAAAATCTCCAAATTCTTTAATTGTATGTCCAACTCATGCTAAACCCAACATCCCAATTATACAGTATTCCAAAACTTTCTATGGATTCAACTACCACTGCATCTCCATTAACATCTTCATCTAGCATCTAAGTGTTATTGATTCTCTCTCTTGTGGGTTTTCTTTCCCATTGGGGGGTCTTCCCCATAAGTGCTCGATTTGGTGTAGCCTTTTTTACTATTGTGCAGTCTTTTGCGATTCTTTGGGCTGAGTTTTTCTTCTCGACCCTCATTCTATTTCTCGGGGAATGTGACTTCCCTTTGGTTCCACGTTTCAGTTTTGTTCACCTTTAGATAAGCCTACATTCTTTGGTTTTTCCATGATCTTACTAATTTTCTAATGTCCAGATCTTTCCATGGTCCCACGCTCTATTTTTTTGTCCAATTATCTTGTGGAAATGATTTTCTGGAGTGAGCCCAATCCTCTTTGTTTGTTGTCTCCTCTGATTCACTATACTTTTCCTTGGGCACTTTCAGCATCAATATCATATTATGGATATTACTCACTTGTGCTTGTAAACATTTCATGGCCTTAGTTGTCATCCCACTATCCAACATCTGTTCCATGAAGTTTAAAACACTTGACTATCTCCTCCATGGCTTCCTCATGACAGATAATTCTTCTCTCATCTCACCAAATTTTGGCTCTCCTTTTCCATTATACTTGACTGCAAATTTCACTCTTCTTGCAGTATTTGTCTTCGGGATTTCACTTGAAAACTGACTAAGAACTTCCTCCTCTTAGTGTTACTTGTATTATTCCTTGGGTACCTAGATCCAGAATTCTTATTGTTGAACCAAAATTTGTAATAACAACAACAATCCTAGCACCTTTGGATTCTTGACTACATATTATATGCAACAAGTTCAATACCAATATTCAATAATTGGATTGAGAAACATGTTTCTCTTCTGTTCTCACTCTCAATACTAGAGTCTATTCTTGCAAATGTTTACTCATGGTTGCATTCACTTCAATGTGTCTTTCTTCGTGGAATTTGAGGGATAACACTGTCTCCTCCAATGTCTCAATAAAATCTCGATTCTATTCTCCATATTTATCATGGCTAGTAAGTTCCATGGTCACTCTTAACAACTTCTTGTAGGCCGTTCTTATTTGTTTGACTTAAGGGAAGAATTTTATTTCTCCTCACTTCTTCCTGTGAGAAATTTCCTCATTCTACCTTGAGTATCGTTCACCATATATTGCACTAATTGGGCTTTGTTGGATTAATTCAATACTCTCTTTATCCATCTACACTGGCTTTCCATTCTCCTCTCTTGCAAAACCTACACACACATAAAATTCACCAAATTTAAAATTAAAAGGTTTTCGAGCCTCACCTGGTGGCTTTGTCAATAATTCTTCTGTCTCTTTTTCCTATTGATTTCTCATGAGACTTGCACTTGGTGCGTCATCATAATATCCTATTTGTAGCTCCCTCTACAGATGTGGACTTTGCACATAGTCATTGAGAATCTTCAACAAACTCTCTTTCTCCTCAACTCTAAGGATGTCCCCTTCCTCTTATTCAAAAATATGAACTACCCCAGCCTTAAGTTTAACTTTTCTGAACTCTTCTTCTCTCAGTTAAACATTCACTAGGTGCTTCTTCTTCTTCCTTGGAATATTAGGCATTTTTTTCTTGAAACTCCTTGTTCTGAGAGGTAATTTATTCTTCTAGTCTTACTTCTCTCTGTTTTGTAGAAATATACTTATCTCTTTGAATCTTACCCTTAAATAAACTATATCACCTCAAAACTCTACTTGTTTTAACTCTCTTCTCTTGCTTCCTTCTACATTGGAATCCTTCTTATGGCCTTCTACCTTAGCATCTTTCCCTTCTCCTTGTGGATTTTCACTGAACCCTTCACATGACCAGCAATGGCCAACTTCTTGAGCTTCTTCATGTTTCCTTGTGAGTTGCAACTCAGTCCTAAAACAAGTCCTTTATCACTTATTACACAAACAAATCAACTTCACCTAGCTATTGGTATTATTTTGGTTCCCTCCTTTGGACCTCCTGAGGACCCCTTTCTCCTCTTTGGATGTTGTAGTGTTCTCACTTCTTGAGAACTTCTTTGGTTCTCTCCACTTGAGAAATTTTTCTATCCCCTTGACTCTTCAACCACAACTGGGTTTCTTCTTCTACTACAACTTTTCTTGTTGCAAGGGTTCTCTCCCACACACTTTGAGAAATTTGTTGGTTCTCTACAGATCCTGTTGGTTGTAGCTATGCCATCCACGTCTACTGCTACATATAACTATCAACTTCCTTGCCAAAAATAAATAAATGAAGTGACCAGTTAGATGCTAGGGTTTCCTTCACTTCTTAGATCTTTATATCTCAGGTTTGTTCCCACTTTTTACTTAGCTCAGATTTACAATTCTACTTTTCGATATTTTCCATGCTGAAATTTTTATTCTTTGTGCTTTTCTGGTCCTTTTGTGTCTTTTCCTCCTCCTTTTTTCATGTCCTTCCTCTCTTTGAGTGGTTATCTCTAGTCCTCAACTCACTTTTACTATGGCCACTTTATGATTTATTCCTTCTCAATTGTACCTCTCTCTTTGAGGTTCCTAATTATTCCTTATGTTTCTTTGTGTTTCACCTCTTTCTTCCATGACGAACCTACCTCGACTTCAATGCCTCTTCTGAAGAAATCTATCTTAGGCTTTCGACTTTTGCAAACCTTCTACCCCTTTCTTCGTATTTGTTATTCTTAAATAACTTATGCAGATATGATACGAATTTGATGTAGCATAAACATTGTGTTGGACTTCTTTCCCCTCAATATTCCCTTTGGTTGCTGTGGGAAAACAAGCCTCCATAATTTCTACCCAATTGGTGCAATTTCCAATTTGGCAAGATTCTCATAATTTTTTTTTTCAAATTAATTTTAAACCATTTTTAGAAACCATATATATATATATATATATATATATATATATATATATATATATATATATATATATATATATATATATATATATATATATATATTGTGAGTTCCCACCAGAGTAGGTCATGGGGTCAGGTCTCGACTTGAAGTTGGAGGTCGGCAATTTTTTTCCCAAAATCCTCCCACGTACCTGACTTATTTGAGGCCCTACTGGACCGACTAAGACTTGCCCAGTCGGCGGGTTGAGACTTACACCAAAACGCAGTTGGTCAGGTTGTTCACAAATCTTTCCAATCTACTTTATCGGGGAATTCGTAGGTTCGTTTACCATCACAACTCCATTTATCCCCGACTTGAAGTTTTATTTGCATCTCCAGTGACTTAGTAAGTATTTTCTTGCTCGAGGCATCATCCTTAACCTGTTAAGTGTTGTCCATTGTACGCATGCGCTCGAAAGTGATTTGAGTTTTCAAAAAAATAGATATATTTTTTAAATATTTTATATCTACATTTGTTTTGTATAAAAAATAAAAAGTGGTGGAAGAAGGTAGAGAAATCAACTATAAATAATTATAGAATTTAAAACATAATAGTAAAATACTTTGAACTCCCTTAATTTATCATGAACTTTACGTACAATTGTATTATTTTACAAAAGGAGATATAAACACAGATAGGAGAATAATTTAGAATAAAATTTCAGAAATATATAGATGAGAAATACCATGGGTTTCTAAAACCATATGTTCATAAGAAATATATACTAACAAAAATTCAACCTCAAGACCTGCAACATAATTCCTAAAGAACTTTACACATTCACGACCATGAGTAATTACGGTATTCTAACACTCTCACAATTACTTGCATTACGTTCTTCAACATTTACAACACCTAAATTCTATTTATGAAACTCAAACAAATCCCTTGTCAATGGTTTTGTGAATATGTTATCTAGTTCATATTTTGATTTACAAAACTCCAACTAAAATTTTTCCATTATTTACAAGCCCTCTGATGAAATGGAATCTAGTATTAATATGCGTAGTTGTTTAGTGAATGAAATGGTTGTTTGATAAATCTATTTCTAATCTATTGTCACAATATATTGAATTTTAGTCCTTTTCATCCTTGTTAAATATTATCCAACACCTTACAGAACCAAATTGCTTCACAAGTTACTAGAATTGATGCTACATACTCAACATTTGTTGATGACAATATCACAATGTGTAGCTTGTTAGATTTAGACGAAGTTACACCTGAAATAATATGGAGGATATATCTTAAAATAATCTTCATGTAATTTATACTATCTACAAAATCATTGTCAGTGTATACGACCAATGAATCATTACTAGTGTTAGAATATATTATATCATATCTTATTGTTCCAAGAATATATTTCAAAATTCCTTTATCAAATTTCTAAGGTGAGTCTTTTGGATACTCCATGAACTTAAAAATAAAATTAATAGCATATATAATGTATGTCATAGATGTAAGTAGATACATGAAGCTACCAACCAATATCTCAATATATCTGGATCTACATCAGATCCCTTATCCTTTATTCTAATATTTGTCCCTATTTCAATTAGTGTTGGTTCTAGTTTATATTTCATAATATTTAAACTCTTCAACAAGTCCATAAAGTTTTTTTTTTTTTTTTTTTAAATAATTGCTAAATTTAATTGGATGACTTCAATACCAAGGGAATATCTCATTAACCTGAGATCAATCATTGGAAATTATTGTTTCATGGGGAATTTAATTTTTCTACAAATATATTTCCTATGAATATCATATCATCAGCATAAAAGAAACCAACAATATATAAACTCACTTATTCACATCTTTATACAACGTGGTTTCACTACTACCTACATTGAACCCATTACTATCTAAATATAAATTGGTCTTGTTATACCAAGTTTTGGGAACATGTTCAAGCTCGTAGAGAGATTTCTTCAGTCAATACACTTCCTCTTCACACCTTTTTATCACATATCCTAGTGTTCACTCTACATATACATATACTTATTCTTATAAAAATAATTTAAGAATGATGAATTTACATCCATTTGATAAACTTTCAATATGTTTTGAGCTACTATGCCTAGGAAATATCTAACTATATATATGCCTTGTAACTAGTACAAAGGAATCATCGTAATTAACTCTAAACCATTGTGCAAAACATTTTGGTACTAATTTGGCCTTAAATTCTTCATATTCTCCATTCTCATTAAACTCGGTTTTGTAAACCCATATTACACAATTGCAATTATTACCTTTTGGTAATTTTGCCATGTCAAATGTATTACTCTTTTTTTATGGAATCTGTTTGATTTTCCATTTCTTTGACCCAATTTGTTTTTATGATTATTTCTTCAAAACATTTGGATTGACAAACAAATCATTTAAAATTTGAATGTACATCTAGAATTTCAAATATTTCTTTCAATATTCTAGTGTTTTTAGACGTTATGGAGATAATTATAAGGTTGATTAGACAACCTGAATAAGAAATAGGAATATGCAAGGTTGTTTCTTTAGATCACTCACCTTGAATAAAATATCTCAAAGTACTTGTTGGAGAACCTTCTATTGATAGTAGGCTTGCAAGCCTTCATTTCCAACTTAGACAATCTACTCCTCTATTTCATCTTTGACTTTCAATATAATTGCGCAGTGTTTTATAGGCTCCCATCAATTTTTCATATTCTTTAAATTCAACGTCATTACTGATTCTTACATTCTTTGTAACTATGCTATACAATTTATATTCCTTAGAATGATCACTATACCCAAGAAAGATGCACTTATTCCTTCTCCCCATAAATATTTTGACAAATTATTGTCCCCTAGAAATGAGTTTACAAATGTTTTTATTTCATCATTATTTTGGCCATATTTGTAATGGTTCTATTTTTCATTTTTTTACACAATATTTTCGACGTGTATATATCTTTGTAAATTATTTTTGGATTCCATGTTTCTTCTATAGAACATGAAATTCATTTGAATCATATTCACGTCCTCTATTTGACCTTGGAAATTTAATTTGATGCCCACTTTTATTCTCCATCAAATTATTGAATTCTCTAAGCTTGTTAAGGTATTAGATTTATTTCTAGGGAAGTTCACCCAAGTATTTCTATTGTAATCGTCTATGAATTTTAGCAAGCAATAACTTCCTCCTAGGAACTAGGTATCCATTAGGTTACACAGATTTGTATGAAAAAAGTTCTAAGGGTGAATTTTCTCTATAAGGCTCTCCATTACGGAAGCTAAGCTTTTGTTGCTTTACTAGAATGCAACTTTCATGTGAATTAGATCACTCTTAAATGGGTAGTATACCTTTAGAAATATTTTTATATTATAATAATTTTAGGCCACCAAAATGTGTATGACCAAATATGAAATGCCATGACCAAAATTCATCCAAACATATTTCCTTTTATGAAAATGAGACCTCATGTCTATGAATTATTCATAGGAGGTATATACATTCTATTGTTTTTCATATTCACCTTATCAATAAACATATTAATGGTATCTTTCTCATACATAAAACAACGATTTTCCTTAAAAATTACATTATAGGATTTTCGGCTATGTTATCCAACACTAATGAGATTATGTTTCAAACATATCACATAGTAAACATCTACTATGATCCTTCTTTTTCCTTTTTTTTAGGATTTTGACCATTCCTTTTCCCATAACATATACAATATTTACTATCCCTAATTTAACTCTATTATTTATTAAATATCTACGTATGTAATAGGATTTTATTTCCTATCATATGATTACAACACCCAGTACATATAATGCAAATATCATTAGAATTATCTTGGGAAGCATTACAATTAAAAAATAAAGATATCATAGTTCTTAGAGGTGTTATAATAATTTGCATTGTTTATCTATGGTTAGCCTTATTTTCGTACATTCATGTGTATAAGGGCCTAGATCATTATAGAAAAAATACTTAACCTTGAATTTTCGGTATATTTGATTAAGTTTTGATCTTCTAATATGACCTCTCTTGAGATGTAAGGGTTATGAGAGGGTCTCATTTATTTCTCTGAATATTCCTTATTATCTCTTTGATAACTACTTCTACTACTCCTACCCCTGCATATTGGCCTTGATATTCCTATACTTACATCTTATGAATAGGAATTATCATGACTATTTATTCTTGATTCATTAGATGAAAAAAATCCCAATGTCTCATTTATTGATAGATGTGTCAAGTCCTTAGAGTTTCTACTCTCTATAACCACCACATGAAACTTCTTATGCAAGGTTTTAAGAACCTTCACCACCAGTTTCTAATCAAGAAATTATTCACCATTCATAATTAATTGATTTACAATGTTCATGACTTGGGTCATGTTGACAGTCCTCGAACCGCCAACATTCAAGGGACCTCCCCAGTATGAAGTACCAATCAGAGATCACACAATTTGGTGTAGGAGTCCCATCCAGTATAATGGCCCAGTTTCCAATTAATTAAAGGTTTTCCTCAACTATAGATGTTATCACAAGATATTGATGCAATGGTATCTTCGAAAATCAAGGTGAGTGTGCCTGGTGACTGTGCAACGTAACTGTGTCTAGGTTCTCTTACTACAAAAGGGGTAATAAAAGTGAGCCTCTAAGTGAGAGGTGATAGTACCGCCTAGGAAGAGACACAAGTGAACCAAAAAGGTTTGTCCAACATCAAGAGAAATAGTCCACAGCAGATGCGATAGCCATTACAACCAACGAACAGGTAAAGATTTGTCTACCATCTAGCAGAGTAGTCCACATCGGATGTGACGGTTGTTACAACCGATGAGTAAGGAAAGGTATGTTTAGTATCCTGCGAAATAGTCCACAAGGATGAGAAAAATGTAATAACCATTACAACACATTCCCAAAAAGATAAGCACTAAAACAACCGAAATTGTTCAACTATCTTAGTACATGTGAAAACAAACATGAAATACAAATTATTGCAGAATAGACTTACAAACATCCAAAAGTCATGCATGGAAATGTGTTGGCCTGAAAAGGCTTATGTAATTAAGAAAAATTTCCAAGACATATATTTACATTGTACATCACTAGCCCTAGTAGTGGGACATTGAAGAAACTCCTTTCTCCTCAAATAACTGACTTAACTCTCTATGCTTTGCATGAAGACCCAAGGCGAAAAGTAATTTTCTCATACAATGAGGGTGTATATATATCCAAGTGGTGATGCTTGACCCTTGTGACTGTTTGACTTCCCTCATGACTATTCAACTTCCTATGACTTTTCAACTAACATTAATCTTCTGATTCGTGTGTGTCCATTAGACTTCCACTTTACAATACATTTGATTTACAATATATATGGCCCATAATAGTGATGTGGCCTTAGAAAAATCATGACATGAATTGACATGAAACTGCTAACATGGACTAGCTTGCTTACATGCAAATGTCAAGCCATTGTTGCTGCTGAGTGATAGATGTGTTCTTGGATATGCTTTATCTTCTCCTTTGCGTAGCTTGATGATGCGGGTTATTCAAGGATCTTTGTTTTTGAGAAGTGGTTGCATACATATGTTCCTTTTGCTTTCTCTTGACAAGTTCCTTTGCCCGTCCAACTCCAAGTGAGCCTTCAAGCATGTTTCCTCCTTCTCCTTCTTCATCATCTCACCATGATCTGACAGTGTACCTATTCTTGCAATTAACTCATGACGGGATGACATCAATCCAAAAAATCCCTAGTTTAAGATAATGCATTGTTATCCATGGACTAAGCCCAGGATAGGTGACATGCTAGGAAAGGGGGCCTAATAACTATGTATTGAGTAGTTCCAAGTGTGAGGGAGAGAGGTTGGTCAATCACATTGTGCAGATCACAGCTCGTGCTTGACTTGGGAACTTCCGAGCACAGTCCTCACTGAGGGGAAAAATTGTGCAGGGGTCACTGGGAGAAAGGATTACACAGTTTGGATAGTCAGTGGCTGATCTGGGATGGGACCCTGGGAGAAATATTTGCACAGTTTTCATAGCCAAGGAGTACTGGGAAGCAAAGAGACCTCGAGGATAGATCTGAGTAGTTCTCAACATAAGTGAGCACCGGCTAAGGGAGGACACTGGGGGACACTTCTACACAATTTTGGGTGGCAAGGTAGGCTATGTTCTCTGCACATTGCAAGGTTTCAGTGGGCAAGGGGAGAATCTTGACGATTGGGATTACAAAATGCACAGTTCAATTGAGACTGGGAGGAACTATTGCGTAATTCTAGGGATGAAGGGATATTGCTCAAATATGGAATTGTGTAGTGCAACTGCCTTGGGTACAGTGATTGTGCACTTCACATTTCTATGTAGCAAGGTTGCATTATTGAGGGCTAAGACTCCACAGTGCATAGTTTAGTCAGGGCCTGGTGAAACTAAGTTTCCTAGTCAGGAAGATTTTCGGAGAAATCACTAAGTGCGGGATAAAGGTGAACTTGTGTAGAACTAGAACTTGTGATCACACACTTAGCATACTTTGAAGATGCGACAACATAGAACACTGAAACAACAAGACAAAGCATTCCCCTATGTGTGACTGTCCTATAACAAGAAGTGACAAGTGCAACACTTGAGATAGACTTTAGGACACCCGTAACGACACTTGTGTGACAATTCTTAAAATTTGGTGTATGAGTGCAATAGGTTTTTACATAGCGACGACAACTCCAATACACAAAGACCAATCTTTTAAATCACTGGAATATGTTTGGAAGCATGGGAAATAGGCAAACATGCCAAAAGACGATAGTTGATCAAACAAGGAAAAGGGATGAAAAGACTCTAAGAAATCTCATAAAATGAGATCAAATGTTTGTAACAATCAAGGGAAAGACCAGGCAAGGCTCTGAAATTTGAGTTTAAACCAATATTTTGGAGGGTTTTTCCACTGCTACAACACTTGGCGACACATTGGTTGAATTCTAGCTTCTTTGTCTCGGTCCATTTTTTAGTGTAGGGCCTTGGTCGTTCAGGGAGTATTCATTCATCGTGAAGATTACTTTTGCTTCCCCACTTACCCCATGGGTAGACATGGTCCCCTTTATACCTTCTCAGTTGAGCACAACATAAGATTCAGCGAAATCACATTATTTCGAATTAGGAAGGGTAGTTTAGCTCGCGAGCTTAAGATTTTTAGAGTATAGTTTTTCATCTCTGGTGTTGCTCCACTACTAGAAAATTTGGACAGTACCCCAACGAAGTCATGCAGGAACAAAAGCATTTATCCACTTCCAGCAAACCTAGATAGTACCCTGGTGGAGTTTCTTGCATCACCTCTCTGCGCAGGAAGCCTTTCTCTTCTTTTGCCTTTATTTATTTATTTAAAGAGAGTTGTGCATAAAAACTTATTTATTTCAGCGCAGAAGAGGGTTCCTGACTTATTGAGAGCATGAGAGGTTTTCCCTTCAGAGAATCATATAAATACCTCTAATTTAGGTTTTCTCATTTAGATTTCCCCTTCTCCATTTCTACTAGTTGGATAAGCTTGAAAACACCAAAGAAGAAAATTGAGTATAGGTAAAAGGTTCCTAGACTGGACATAGTTTGATTGTTGCACAAAAACTCTCCTTTTGGAGGGATTGTATTTTACATCATAACTTCATCGTCCAAAAGATACAACCAATACAAGGAAGACAGGCACATGAATAGCCAAGCGTTGCAGTGTCACAAGACTCTTTGAACTTTAGGCACACACAAACTTGGAAGCCATAATGCAGTAAGGCACAACACTCATTTAGATAAGAAAACCAATAGAAAATTAAATAAGACATAACAACAAACAATGAGGGACTATGTACATAGTGTGGGGCTCAACCCCAAATCTTCATTGAAAATACTGTTTTAAGTCTCGACCATTGACAATGAGAGAGTGAATCTTCCTATCAATTTATTGAAGACGATACGTGTGTTGGCCAAGATTTTCATGGATTGTGTAAGGGCCAATCCACAAGGATTGAAACATAGTGTGGTTTCCTTTGTCTTCGTGGGCTTTGTCCCACTTCAAGGCTAAGTCACCCACACCAAAGTTATTCTTTCATTCAGACATTCTATCAAACCATCTCTTCGCAGGACTCTGATGGAGTGAAAAAATTTCTTTTACATTCAACCTTTCATCCTATAGCTCGTGCAAAGTTTCCATCCTACTCTAAGCTAAAAGACATAGCCTACCTTGGGATTCTTGGGACAACTAGAGAGAAGCCAAGTAGATGTTCGATGGGAGGATGACTTCCATTATGTACACCAAGAAGTAAGGGGAGGTATTTAGAGAAGGTTTAGATGTGACTCGGTTAGCCCATAAGGCATTCACCAAAGCGGAGTGCTAATTTCACTGCTCAGAGAATAAGGTCCTTTTTATGATACAAATGAGGTTCTTATTCGTGTATTCAACAAGACCATTCCCCTGTGGATAATAGTTGGCAGATTTTTTGAAGACAATACCATTTTCCAATGTAAAATCATAAAGATTTACCAAGGAAGAGTATGTTGCATTGTAAAAGACAAGTGACATAGGAACGTCAAACCTGGAGATGATATTCTCTTGTAGAAATATGATGACCTCCTGATCATTCACTTGTTTAAGCAGACTTGCCTCCGTCCACCACGTGTAATAATGTATAGTGGTCAAAATATAGTGGTGTTGCTTCGATGAATGAGGGAAAATTTCCTCAATGATATCTAAGCCCCACTATTGAAATGGTTCTTCAACTACAACGTGCTGTAGTGGGGCGGCTGATCCAGGTGGATTTTGGTGGCCACACACCTATCCCATTTGGACCCCCACAACTGTCTCTTTCAGTCTTTTCAGTTTCCTAAATTGTAGCACAGTTTACTATTTTTAGCAGTTTTTCGGGTCCTGAACTTCCGGAGCCATTTTGAGGCCCTAAATGATGTTCTTTTGGGAACCTGCCTCCCGAAGTTGTAGTACTTGGATTGATATTTCTAACGAGCTATCGTATGCATCAAACAGAGATCGTATGCCAAAGTTACGACCCCAGGAAATTGATGTACCAATTTACCCAAACGGGGCCCACAATTTGGCGTTTCATCTTCTAGGGTTAGGTTTCAGGATGTGAAGGGTTTTCCATTGTTTCTCAACAATAAATAGGCCTTCGAGCCTCATTTTAACACAGTTCAGAGGTATGTAGCCACACATCTCTTCTCAGAGATAAGCTACCATCGCCCTAGCTAGTTGATTTTCATTTCTAGTTGTAAGAATATTTCAGTATTTTCCATTAATGAAATGAAGTATTATTTCTGCTGCATATCTGTCTTTGTGGTTATCTTTGTATTTTATTGCGTTCTTGTTTAAATCCGGATCAGTGGTATCAGAGGGCTCTGCTTTTTCTTTGTTTTTCTTTGCATGTCCCCAACGAGGTCGGGATATAAGGAGTTAGGGCTTGAACTAGTCGAACCTTTGCAAGACCAGCCTCGCAAATCCCGACGGCCTCCTTTTGTGGATGAGAAGAAAGATGAGGGAGCACGAGATCCTATCAAAATCTTGCTCGAAGAAGCCCTTGAGCGACAAAGGAACACGATGATGGAGAGCTTTGCGCAAATTCTTCAGCGGCTACCCAGAGGCGACACATCGACTTCCAACACCGACTCTGGAAATGCCACACCCTTCAACGTACAAGTTAATTTTGAAATCCCCATATTCGAGGGTCAAATAGACGCAGATGCCGTAGATAAATGGTTAAATATGCTAGATGGGTATTTTTCTGTTCACGAATTTTCAAGTCGGGGAAAGATTGTTTTCGCTCTTCTCAAAGCAGCCCCCCACGTCAAGGACTGGTGGGAAACCTACTGCAAGCAGAAGGATGAAAGTATAGGCTCACTATTTTCAGCCGCACCCACTTGGAATGACTTCCAGGATGCCATCAAGGAGCAGTACTACCCTGTCGGAAGCTATGAGGACAAATACATCAAATGGACCACACTGCTGCAGGGACGAGACCAAGATGTGCCAGAGTTCACAAACATTTTTCATACCCTTCGCACACAGTTGGGTATCAAAGATTCTGAGCTGCATCTGGTACTCAAATACCACGGCTGCCTACACAGATACATCCAGGAAGAGATGGGGTTCTTGAACATCTCCTCACTCGGCACAACATACCGATACGCTGTCAAAATCAAGCAAAAGTTCAAATAGAAGAAGCGAGACTTTGGATCTACAAATCCGAAGCCCAAAGGACAAAGCCAAGGCAGGGTGACCCAAGACAACCCGTCGAAGCCGCACGAAGATAACAACACCATGAAGCCGAATAAGGACGCAGGGAAGTGGTGTGAGTTCCACAAGAGTCCCACTCATAACACAAGTGAGTGTCGGACCAAGCAGTCTCTGGTGGCTGAGTTGAAGGCTTCCGAATCAGATGCATGTTCCGACCCTGAGCCAGAACCCGATAAGGGGAATGGCAAAGGGAAGCAGATCATTGATGTAGATCCCAGCGCCACTGTTGCCACTGCCAAGATCCAGAAGAATGAACCTGCAGATCTAGAAGAGGGGGAGCGTCTTTTCCACTCACAGATGTGGGTGAAGGGTTCACCGCTGGAATTCATTGTTGACAGTGGAAGCCAAAAGAACCTCATTTCAGCAGAGGTCGTGAAGCGGTTGGGCCTACCGACTACACTGCACCCGCAACCATACAGTATCGGGTGGCTTCACGAAGGACGAGATCTGAAAGTTTGCCAGCAGTGCCGCCTTCCCTACAGCATCAAATCCTTCACAGATGAGGTATTGTGTGATGTTACACCTCTGGATGTTTGCGATGTATTATTAGGCCAACCATACTTGTGGAGGCGACATGCTGTGTATGAGTCCAGGCCTCATGTTGTCATTATTTCTTTGAATAATTCATTATACAGGATACCGAAGGTAGCCCCACCTACCGCCACATCTTTGATCACTGCTAAGAAAGGCAGCAAGCTCATCTCCCAGACCAGGAAATTCATCTATCTGGTTCACTCCCAAAGTAAGGGGAAGATCCTTGCTACATCCATGACCCCCGCAAAGGGTTCCTCCACACAGCAGCAGCAGCAAAGGGATACGGTCATGCAGAACATAGGAACAACTTCTCCTCACCCACAGGGGTACCACATAAGTTTCAGGTGGGCAACAAAGTCTGGTTGCATCAACAGAGAGAATGCCTTACCAGAACCCATCAGAAACTCAGACCACTCCAACATGGTCCTTACACCAGTACCAAGGCTATGGGCAACAATGCTTTGAAGCACAACATTCCTCCATTCCTTCACCTGCACCAAGTGTTCAATATGGACCATCGTCGCCCATGCTTCTCACCAGTACTGGACACATCAGAGATTGCAGGACAAGTTCAACAGATGGAGGAACTCAATGCAATGGGGACCATTGCTTCCTAAGGGGTGAGGAATGATCCAGGTGGATGTTGGTGGCCACCCACCTATCCCATTTCGACCCCCACAACTGTCTCTTTCAGTCTTTTCAGTTCCCTAAATTGTAGCACAGTTTACTATTTTTAGCAGTTTTTCGGGTCCTGAACTTCTGGAGCCGTTTTGAGGCCCTAAACGACGTTTTTTTTTGGGAATGTGGGGTAACATGGGTCCATGGACCCATGTTGCCTCCCAAAGTGGTAGTACTCGGATAGATCTTTCTAACGAGCTATCGTACGCATCAAATAGAGATCGTATGCCAAAGTTACGACCCCGAGAAATTGATGTACCAATTTACCCAAACGAGGCCCACAATTTGGCGTTTCATCTTCTAGGGTTAGGTTTCAGGATGTGAAGGGTTTTCCATTGTTTCTCAACAATAAATAGGCCTTCGAGCCTCATTGTAAGACAGTTTAGAACAGTTCAGAGGCATGTAGCCACACATCTCTTCTCAGAGATAAGCTACCATCGCCCTAGCTAGTTTATTTTCATTTCTGGTTGTAAACATATTTCAGTATTTTCCATTAATGAAATGAAGTATTATTTCCGCTGCATATCTGTCTTTATGGTTATCTCTGTATTTTATTGCGTTCCTGTTTAAATCTGGATCAGCTGCCGACTTCTGCTTTCTATTAGCCCACCTTTGACAGATCGAACACTTGCAGACATAAGCATGAGCATCCTTGAATAATGTAGGCTAGTAGAAACTGGACTGCATGACCTTGTGCGTTGTAGCTTTTCCTGCAAAGTGTCTCCTGACTGGTCCATCATGGGGATCATGTAAAACCTTGTCTAAATCTTGTGCCTCGAGACACCTGAATAATATCCCATTATGGTGCTTTCTTAACAACACCCCATGCACCAGCTAATATGGTAGCAATTTGAGTCGAAGTTCCCTCTTCTACCACATAGAGAAATGAGAGGGTATGGTGCCATACTCAAGGTATTGGTGCACATCTACATACCAAGAGTTTCCATCTAAAGTGGGAGAGGATCGCTCAACATTGTACGTTTTGATCTCTTGCTCCCATCCTGTGAGCTCTTCTTCTTCCTCTTGTGCATTGACTGCTCTTGCTGCTAACTTGCAAAGACCATGACCCTTGATGGAATGAGAAGGTTTGATTTCAAGATCGTATTCCCATAGTTTGGTCATTGAGTTTTCCCTTCTCTCTCCCAACTCTTGTTGAACAAGCAATGATCTGACTATTGGGTGTGGAACAAAGATAATACAATAGTTTTCAACAAATAGGGTCTAAAGTGTTTTACCACATTGTATACTGCATAAGGTTTATTATCCATGGCTGGGTGGTTGAGCTCTAGTCCTTATAGGATCACAAACATTAAGGAGATAGATCATTCGTTGTTCAACTCATCCTTCTAAGTGAGCAAAACAGCAAGAGAAGTGTCGGAAGTGAAAGTGTAGAGAAAGAAGTCTTTGTCGAAGTATGGGTTGTACAATGCTGGTGCTTCTGCTATTGCTTGATTAATATGAGCAAACACATCCTTTCCCCTTTTATACCATTTATAGACAACATCCTTCTTGATCATCTACTATATGGGACTAAAGATCTTGGCATAGTCAGAGATTAAATTTTTGAGGAAGTTGATCTTCCCCAAGAAATACTACATGGCTTTCTTGTTCACTAGGTGGGGAATTTATGTGATGCGTCGAGCCCTTTCCAGATCTACCTTGATCCCACTTTTAGAAATAATATGTCCAAGAAGATTACCCTAAGACATTATAAAATAATCTTCTTGGGATTCGAGGATATCCTGTATTTTTGGCATCGCTCAAAAAAATTCTTAAGGTAGCGTAGGTGGTTTGACCATTGTTTGGAAAACACTATCACGTCATCGAGGTAGACCACTAAACTCTATCCAATAAGCTTGCAGAGGGGGATGTCCATCTCTCATTGAAAAATTGCACCCTCATTGACCAAACCAAATAGAATGCGCCGAAATGCGAATGTGCCACACTTAGTACAAAATGTAGTCTTTAGCCTTTTAGGCTCTCCTACCAAAACCTGGTTGTAGCCTGAGAAACCATCTAACAAAGAGAAAATTTATGCCCCAGATATTTTTTGCAATATCTACTCCATGGACGACACTAGGAAATTGTCCTTGTCTGAGGCGTGGTTGACATTGTGGAAATCTACGCAAAGGTGGATCTCCCTGGACTTGTTCCTTGTAGGGACTAAGTTAGATACCCATGTCGAATGGCACACCTTTTAAATGATCCGATCATCCAACAATTTTCTCGATTCCTTCTGTATAAGGGGCTCAAGCGTTGTATGAGATTTCCTTAATTTCTACTGAAAAGGTGTGGCCCCTTCCTTGATTGGTATCGTGTGTTGGATTATTTGTGTGTCATATGTCTTGATATAGTCATACGTCCATGTGAAGCAATCACAGTACTACTTGAATAGGTAGATAAAATATTTATGCTCTTGTGGTGTATAGCAAGTATCGAGATTAACATACTTCAGATCCTTTTTTATTCCCAGATTGATCTACTCATGCAACAATGTAGAACTATGGGTCTTGGCATTCACAGGTCCCTCGAAACAGTTCTGCATGTCATAGAATTTTTCCAATGATACCACACCCTTGGGGATGAGGTTTCCTTTGCTTTTACTGGTTTTGTTCTATAGAGTCTACTCATGCTTGTCCTCATCAATCGCTATGTATTTGAATACGTCAGCATTGACCATAAAGTATAGTGGTTGTTGGTCATCATAAAAAACGTGTAAATTAGTTATGTTTTCTAGGATGGATCATTTATACAAAATTTCAATAGTAAAGTCATCCTTTAATGGTAACATCCTAGCAGCTATGTTTGCCAAGGAATCCATAGCTGTGTTATGCATTCTTGGTACTGAAATGATATTGAAAGAAGAAAGTCACCATGTGGTGTAGGAATATCCTCTCTGCGGGCATAGATGATCCCTCTACCCCAAGAGAGTGGATCTAGCCAAAAACAAGACAATCTAATGTAAATTTCCTTAGATTAGAATCAAATAACAGGGCCTACCTCTTATAATGCTAATCCACTTGATGGTGATCTTACTTCCTTGCTGTAGCTTCCTTTCATTCCTTTCATTCAAGTACCTAAAACAAACATTCAAGAAGCAACATCAAACGTGATAGCATAAAATTGAATCCATTCTACTTAAAAGGTCAAGGATTTCTAAGCTATCAAATGTAATACTACACCCGATATAGGAAATAAACCATTAGTATTATTAAAATAAACTTCAAAGATAAATACAACCAAAGCCTTGACGTTGGAGATCGCCTTAGCAGTATCCAAGTCCTGCTACATGCCTTTTCAACACTCTTTTCTTCCCCTAGCTTGAAATGAAATGCCTTCCAAGCTCTAATTTTCTCTCTCATGCTCTAGCTACCAAAGACTAGTCTTTTTTCATCTAAGACTAATATTCTTCTATCAAAATCTAAAGATTTCATAATTTTGTAGCTGGTTCTATTTCTCCACCACTTTCACTATGTGTTGTATTTTGTTTTCTTGTGTAACCAAAAAGGGTAAGAGGAAGTGGTTTATATAGGGAGAGGAGGATAATAATGAGATCCACTAAAGGGGGAAGAATGTCTTATCTACTTGGGAAGGTTCACTTTTAAGGGGTAAATAACCTTATATGGAGTTCTCAGCCCTTATCCAACCAAACGAACATCCAACACGTCGCCACTAGAAGTTTCTAGATGTGAAACTCTCTTCCTTTTATAAAAACTTTCCAGAAGTAGATTGGCATGGGTATTGGGCTAGTAGTAGCATTGATCAGTGTGGGTCACAGTGTAGAACTCACATCATCAGCGCCAGTGAGACATTGGGAAAGAACGTTGATCTTAAAAACTGGGTTATAAGAGGGATTCTCCGGAAATGTTCTGAAAGGAGTGGGGATTACTTTCTTCAAACTTTAAGGGATCCAAGAGCATAGGTTTCAATGGTCAAATTATAAAATAGTAATCACTACTAGAGTTCTTCGGGATCGGGAACGGGGAGTGATAGGAGAGTGAAAAGTTATTGTGTAGCAAATGACCCCTAAAGCATGAAGTCAGAGCTAAGAGTGATGGTCGAAATGATTTAAGACAGAGTGAGGACTTGGAATACCAGCATTGGAAGACCTGCGACTCAAACATACATGTACATATCTGAAATCTGCTAGTCATGCCTGATAAACATGAGAGGCATATAATAATACATGAATCCATGGTATAGGCGCAGCTATCCATCAAGAAAAGGATCATGTGCATGGATCCTTGTCATGGACGCAGCCATTCGACTGAAGGGATCATATGAAATAGATCCATGACATGGGTGCAACCATCTGCATAGAGAGGATCAAAATGAAAATACCCACAGTATGGTTTCATCCATTCAACTGAGCAGGATCAAAATGATACCCATGGCATGGTCGTAGCCATCCGTCTAAAGAATCATGTATATAATCATGAATGACTCATCACTCCTTGCAACCTATACTTTTGTGATCTAAGCCCAGGGTCTTGCACTCCAACATGACCCGATCAAAGTATAATATCTAACATGTGAATAAACGTGCTAAAGTTGAACATGCTAGAAAATCATTTGATTACTAGCCAATGATGTGAACCATTAACAGGCGTGAGACAAACCACCCATAATGTCAATGGATCTTGTGGTACTATCAGTGCAATTCATGCAGTGTGAGTAAGGAACTGAGGTCGAACACCTGTGAAACTAATCGATTGAGGGCCAATGATGAGAACCTATCGTCGATTGCAAAGAACTTACCACTGAGGCATGCAAGCTCTAAGGTACTGGAAAGGAGTTTCTAGATCAACTTCATCGATAATGAGCTGAAGTGATCTGTCAAAGGAAGGTCATAATGAACGCTTCATCATCGGCACGAAACAAGAAATGCAATGACTAAGAGTAATCCAAGATGGTGACATATGATCAGGAAATGTATAGGTAGGAAGACTTCTCTTGAACATGTGGATGACACGAATCCAAATTTTTGCAGTAGTTAACATCATAGGATCAAAGGTAATGGTGATGAGGCATATATGATATGAGAGGCTTAAAATGGATAACCCAAAACCCAAGGAGGCAAGTGACCGAGTGAGGATGTCCCAAAAAATGACACGAATGGAAAATGGGTGTCAATGTTCAAGAGCGACATGTTGCCTCAAGTGAAGAATACAACTGATCCAGTATTTCCAATTTTCCCCCACCATTTCTCGCGAGTACCCCAGTTATTTTTTACACAAGCTTAATGGGGATAGCATATGCTTGTAATATAAGTCCATCCTTCAGATGGATCCATCCTAGTAAGTTTTACAAGCCCTCGGAAGTAGTAGCTGTCTCTTCATAATGACGAGTCCTATGTCGTTTAATCTTTTAACGAGTCCAACAAAGGTGAAACTAATAATCTTTTTCATGTTTAGAGAGTTTGAAAAAGACATCAAAAAGAAAACTCCAAGGTTCCCTTTTCGTAAAGTTGTCTCTCAAACCTTAAAAGGTAGAAAATAATATTTAAGAGAACCTCCTAGACATGTTCGATTAAAGTGTACATTTTTCATAAATAGGTTTATCCCAGCTTGAAAAAGAGGTAAATGTATACTGGGTAAATGACATTTCACAGCCTTTAACAAGTTCAAAATGACAAGAGCTCAACAATATTTTCATGTTTTGAGAGTCAGAAAAAATTTCAAAGATGACTCCCTGCTTTTATTCTCTTTAACGAGTCTAAAAGGGAAAAATACTCAGCAATCTTTTCATTTTTTATGAGTCATAAAAGAACTTAAAGGTTACTCGTCCTCGAGGAACAAGTGGTATAAAGAGTATCAACTAGTTCCGGTTATGGTGGAACTACTCAAAATATGTAATGGTCAAGAGGTTGGCTAACAAAACCAGTCATTGTTGTGGTTCCTCAGGAAAAGAAAAACAACCAAGTGAAATCATATGATCGGCCAAAGAGATGGTGGTGATCGAATGAAACAACCAAGGCTCATCTAGTGGAAATTAGCTGATAAAAAAAAAAATCATGAGATGTAAATCATGAATGGTTTCATTTTTACACAAGATTGAAACATAAGAAAACTCTGCTTCGATTGGACTTGAATATGGTTTCATTTTTACACAATCTTGAAATGAAGATAAACTATGATTGAGAAAATTTTGCATGCCCCCAACATAATGACTCAATTCGAGGTACGTGCGCCCCAAGCTTCATTTCATTTAGCTAGGTGGAGGGAATGAAGGTTCACTTTTGAGATGCAGGAAAGACTCGACTCGAATTTTACGAGATCTTAATTAAAGACTCGATTTGGAAAAGGGAGTTGTTTCATTTTTTAACGCGGTTGACACAGTAAAGGAACTATCCTCAAGACTCCTTGTTTCATTTTTTAAGGAGCTTGACACAATACCAGGAACCACGTTCTGACACTTTCTTTCATTTTTTAACGTGCTTGACACAAGACAAGGAACTATGCTCTGAACTCCTTGTTTCATTTTTTAATGAGATTGACACAAGACAACGAACTATGCTCCAAACTCCTTGTTTCATTTTTTTATGAGCTTGACGCAAGACAAGGAACTATGCTTCGACACTTGGTTTATGGACCATACCAAAACATGGCTCCCAAGAGGTCCTCACTAGACAAGAGAACCACGCTCTGGGAGGAATGCATGTCAACTAGTATCAATGATAGATAGGTTTCCAATTCCCCGAACACATGATGTACTATACCATCTATGTGATCATTAGTAGATGTGGAGATGGAACGGGTAGCCACATAATTGACCTGTGGCAGGGAAGGTACTTCTTGTAGACAAGAACCAATAGGGGACGATGGCAACAAAGGAGGCCCCTGGTGAGTAACGAATGAAGATTGATAAATGGTCATTATTCTCCCTTCATGTGGGAAACAAACCACATAGAAAAGCGAAGAAACAAGAGCTCCCATGACATAAGCATAGCCACATACAAGGAGAAGATTGAAATATAAGGGACCTTGGACTACCATCACATCTGTATAGACGATCTGTTATGAAACCAGCTCAAGAAAAGATAGAAAAGATAGATCAACGCCTTAGAATTCAGCCTCTTCGAGGGGGCAACCTCCTTTACATTACATAAATGAACAATTCTTGGATGATTCAAATGACAAAACCTCCTTTCTATATATAGGAGTCTAAGGAGTCACAATATAACCCAGACGACCTAACAATAATAATATAAAGCCAAAAAAATAACAATAGAGGGATTCTATGGGGCACAGTAATAACAATATGGGGACAATAGGGGCACAACAATATTAACAAGGGATACAACTACAATAGTAATGGGGTAATCACTAGTATTATAGGGACCCAACATGCCCCTCTCCTTCAAAAAAGTGTTTTCCTCAATGCTTCAGTAGTTCAAGATGCTTCTGTATAAATTTCTCATCCTCCCATGTGGAATCTTTAGCGGATAAGTTCTTCCACTTGATAAGATACTCTAAAATTGATCGATTTCGTAACTGTCGAGTTCTTGTTTCTGTGACTGCTTCTAGTTCCAATATAATTTTTCCTTCCTCGTCAAGTTCTGGCAATATTGTTTGAACTGGGAGCTGGTCACCTATAACCTTCTTTAAACATGAAACATGGAAAACTGGGTGCAATTGAGAAGCTGCAGGAAGCTCCAATTTGTATGCCATAGTACCAATCTTTTGCAACACCTTGTACGGACAATAATACTTTGGTGATAATTTATTATCCTTCTTAGCTTGCTTGAGGGACATTTGCTTATATGGTTGTAGCTGTAGGAATACCCAATCACCTACATCAAAACTTCTTTCGCTACGATGTTGATCTGCCTGTTGTTTCATTCTATTTTGTGCCAACACGAGGTTATCCTTTAAGAGTTGGAGGACATGTTGTTGATGTTCGATGTGATGTTCCACTGCTTGAACCTTAGAATTTTCTCTTAAATATGATGTGATGGATGGTGGCTGATATCCATAAAGTGCCATAAATGGGGTCATTTTTGTTGTTGTATGGAAGGAAGTGTTATACCACCATTCAGCCAGAGGCAACCATTTGAACCATTGTGTCTGTTTATCAGATACAAAGCAATGAAGATATCCTTCCAAACATTTGTTTACTATATCATTTCAGATTGAGGATGATAAGATGAGCTATGAGCTAACTGAGTACCAAGACAAGAAAATAATTCTGTCCAAAAATTTCCAGTGAAAATGGGATCTCTGTCACTTACAATCACCTTTGGGTTTCCATGTAGCTTTTCAATTGTTTCCATAAATGTAGTAGAAACTGTACTGGCTTTAAATGGATGTGATAATGCACAAAAGTGTGCATACTTGGTAAGTCTGTTAACTACCACCATGATGACACTCTTTCCCTCAGACTTGGGTAAACCTGTGATAAAATCCATTGAATCCTCATCCCAATGTTGGCTTGGAATGGATAAAGGTTGTAATAGACCTGGTGTCTTAATCGTTTCAACTTTATTTTGTTGGCAAACCAAACATTCTGCCAAAAACTTTTGAATATCTGATTTAAGGTCCTCCCAAAAGAATTCCTTCTTAACCCTATGGTAAGTTTTTAAAAATCCTGAGTTCCCTCCTAAGGGAGAAGTGTGCAATTCCATAAGAATCTTTTGTTTTAGCTGGGAATTATTACGGAGGTATAAGCGATATTTGTACCATAACGAATCATTTTTCTAGCTAAATGTATCAGACGTACTGGAGTCTTGTTGCAACTTTTGAATAAGTGCCCACACTTCTTCGTCATTCTTCCATTCCTCCCTTACTTCGTTTATCCAATATGGTTGGATAATAGAAATGGTGCACAACAATGCTTCCACATCCTCATCCTTTCTTGAGAGTGCATCTGCCACCACATTTTGCTTCCCTTTTTTGTAGATGATTCCAAAGTCATAACCCAACATCTTTGTGACCCACTTTTGTTGCTCTTTAGAGGATAATATTTTTTCTAAAAATTAATTAAGGCTATCATGATCCGTTTTTACCTTGAAGTGTCTTCTCATTAGGTAGGGTCGCCATTTCTTAAGTGCATGGAGTATTGCCAACATTTTTTTCTCATAAATAGCTTTGTGTAAAAAATTTCCCTTGATTGGACGACTTTCGAAAGCAATGGGTCTTTCATCTTGCATTAAAACAACACCAATTCCATTTCCTGAAGCATCACATTCCACAATAAAGGTTTTTGTGAAGTCTGGTGTAGCTAAGACCGGTGCTTGGCACATTGCCTCTTTAAGATGCTCAAAGGCCTTTGTTGCTTCTGGAGTCCATGAAAATGCATCTTTCTTTAATAATGTTGTTAGAGGTGTTGCTATTCTCCCATAATTCTTAACAAACTTGCGATAATACCCTGTCAACCCGAGAAATCCTCTCAGATGCTTTATGGATGTGGGGATTTTCGATTCCTTAATGGCTTTAATTTTGCTAGGGTCTCCCTTAACTCCTTCATGAGATACAATATGACCCAAATATTCCACCTCTTGTACTCCAAAGAAACATTTGGATCTTTTTGCATAAAATTGTTTCTCCTCCAATAATTGTAGCACCCTATCAGCATGTTCAACATGATCCTCCCAAGACTTGTTGTAGATTAGTATATCATCAAAAAATACTAACACAATTTTTCTAAGGAATGGTTTGAAAATTGAATTCATCAAACCTTGAAATGTTGAAGGTGCATTGGTAAGGCCAAAAGGCATGACCAAAAATTCATAATGACCCTCATGAGTTCTAAATGTTGTTTTCGAAATGTCTTCAGTCTTCATTCTAATTTGATGATATCCTGAACGAAGATCCAACTTGGTGAAGTAAATTGATCCACACAATTCATCCAGTAATTCATCAATGATAAGAATGGGAAACTTATCTTTAATAGTGAGCTTGTTGAGCTCCTTATAATCCGGACACATGCGCCATGAGCCATCCTTCTTGTGCACCAATACTACTAGAGTAGAGAAAGAACTTTGACTTGGTTGAATTATACCAGCCTCTAGCATTTCTACAACCATACATTCAATTTCACTCTTTTGGGCATAGGGATATTTGTACAACCTGATGTTTGGAGGAACACTTCCTGGAATCAGATGAATAACATTATCATGATCAGAAATAGGTGGGAGACCTTTGGGAGTCTCAAATACCTTGGAATGATTGTACAAGACTTTTTGGAGATCTGGGGAAATAGATGATTCCAATGTGGAAACATCTAGCGAACATAATTGTGCAATTACACCTCTTTGTTCCTTTTTTAGAATCTTTTTCATACCATTAGAGCTGATTATCTTTCCCAGTTTCCCTGCAATACCCCTTAATTCAACTTCCTTTCCTTCCACAGAAAATTTCATGAAAATTTCTTGAAAATTAAAAGCTATTGTACCCAAGGATTGTAGCCATTGGACTCCCAGTACAACATCAGCACCTCCCATTGGAATGGAAAGCATTGGGATAGTCAATACATATTCTCCCATGGATAGCTTGATATTATGGCACTTTCCAGAGCAATTTATTGTTCCTCCATTTGCAACCATCACTTGACACTCTGGTGCTAGATATAAGAAGCAATTCAATTCTTTTGCTACCTTACAATGAATAAAATTATGGGTACTTCCTGAATCAATCAACACTATTACCTTTTTCTTCTTGATTTGTCCTTCTATCTTGATGGTTTGAGGAGTGGTAATTCCTGCCAATGCATTACAAGATATGGTCAGATTCATTTCTTCTTTATCTAGGCTTTGTTTCTAGAGTATATCCTCTTCTTTTGACCTTTCTTGCTCCTTTTCTTCTTCCTCTTCACAATCTATGTAGAATAATTTCTTCTCAGCACACTTATGACCTTTAGTGTATTTGCTATCACAACTATAACAAAGCCCTTTTGCTCTTCTTCCTTCCAACTGTTGTGGTGTCAACCTTATAGGTTGTGGAAGATTAGAGGCAACAACACTTCCCTCTTTATAGTTGTGAGTGGTATGCTTCCTGGTTGCCATAATTTTGCGTTCCATTTTTCTTGCTAACCTGAATGCTTTCTCTAATGAATCACGTTCCCAAAGGAGAACATCATGTTGGATATTATCCTTTCAAGTCCCTATGAACACATCAATCCTATGATCCTCTGGAATATTCTTTTCCCTTATGTTCAATTTTTGGAACTCCTCAATGTGCTCCATTACTGAACCCTTTTGTTTGAGACTTATCAATTGGCTAAAAAAAGTGTTGCTTTTTGTATCCTCATAATGTGATGTCAATTCTTCCGTAAAAATTTCCCAAGTGATAATTTGTTTATGAGAGCAAAGCCATTGATACCATACAAATTGATTTTGTTCCAAATATAAAGTTGCAATACATACCTTTTGTGCGTTTTGCACTATATTGAGATCGAAAAATCGCTCCATCTGTAATATCCATGTTGCGGGATCCTTGCCATCAAACTTCCTCATATCGATTTTTGGAATATGGTGGACCTTCGATCCAACATTAGAGCCTATGGAATCATGATTAACATTTCTTTTGTTCTCATCATGAGTTTCCTTTACTACCATTTCACCATTAGTGACCATTTCTTGTAGCAATTTATTCTTATTTATCTTCAATTCTTCCATCTTATCATCCATGCCATCAATTTTAGCGTCCATGCCATTCATCGTAGCTTCCATGCCATCCATCTTAGCTTCTACGCCTTTCTTTAAAAAATCCATCTTAGCTTCTACACCTTTCATTAAACCATCCATCTTAGCTTCTACATCTTTCCTTAAACCATCCATCTTAGATTCTGTTGCTTTTTGTGCAAGTGACACTTGTTGCACTTGGTCTTGTAATTTTGATATATCATGTTGCATTTATTTCTCTTCTTCATAAGTCATGTTAGAGCTTTCAGGTTGTTTACTAGTTGTTTTCATTTTCTTTCCTCGGGGAATCAATTACCGATTCAAACTAATTTTTCAAACCAATCTTATGCAAAAATTTAAAAAAACTACACACCTTTTTTCACTTTGTAGAAGCTTGATATTGAATCTGATGTATCTCTGCAATTTCGGATCATCCAGTTCTAAAATTGTGACCTGTAGTAGCCCTCTATGTCCTCTTTCCAATGCCACCAGTCTGATCCATGTTGGATTCTCCAAGGAAGATTTATGGACAATCTTCCAAGATGACCTGAATATAGACTAGTTCAATAGAGCGAACTTGTACGACATGGCATGAGTCATTGTTTCGACCTTTGGATCTAAAAAATATATACAAGAAACTACATTCCATCCTCTTTCTGTAACTTCTTATGAAATTTCAATCCAATGCTTAGAGAGAAAGTTATGACAATGTTCCCCAGGTCACCTGTTTGGAATGTAATTCAGGAGTCTGCAAAAAGACCAAATTCCTCAGATCATATCTCTGCAAATGTAGTGCGAAAAGCTCTGAAATTCGGACCCAAGATTCAGCGCAATTTCTTCTCAAATGGGTTTTTGTTTTTAGCTTCTGAAACATCACACAAAAAGAATTATAGCGAAAATGCCACGATGACCTGTTTGGAGCAGCGAAACCCTAGAATCCAAAGCTCTAATTCCAAATGTTATGAAACCAACTCAAGAAAAGATAGAAAAGATATATCAACGCCTTAGAATTCAGCCTCTTCGAGGGGACAACCTCCTTTAAATTACATAAATGAATAATTCTTGGATGATTCAAATGACAAAACCTCCTTTCTATATATAGGAGTCTAAGGAGTCACAATATAACCTAGCCGACCTAATAATAATAATATAAAGCCACAGAAATAACAATAGAGGGATTTTATGGGGCATAGTGTTAGCCTCTTATACCAATAGGTTTTCATTTCTCATGATTGACAGTGGAAATGCCAAAAATGTTCATCTTCCATGACACAAACGTTCCATTTTTGTGAAAGAAACAGACAGTTAAAAAATGTAAAGAGGGTATGCCTTAAAAGAATAATCAAAAGGCAAGAAAATGAACTGGTCAAAAGAAAAAATAAATGAAATGAACCCCAAATAAAGACCATGAAAGTGGCTAAGCCAAAATGCCACTGCTACCGTGATGGGTGGTCCAACAGCTCAAGCTGGGCCATACCATGTTTTAAATTGCAAGTTTTAGACTAGAGAGGAAGTACCTGCTCAAACAGTTCAAGATTGGCAGATGACTAGTTGGATAGAGAAAGGAAGGAGCCCAACTGCTTAATCTGGGCCCTTGGAAGACATAAGGGTAGACCTAGATAGGAGGGCAGCAAAAAGAAAAGAGAATTATCAGGGTTTGCAAGGCTAAGTGCACCCATCCAAAGGAAGAAAGAATGTTAGGCATATTAGGCAGGGTAGGCAGTTGAAGGTTGCAGAAAACAGAATCTAAGCATATGACATGGGAAAAGTCACATCTGATCTCACCAATAGGAGAAAGGCAAGATGAATGGCCTATTTGGCAAACTACCAAACCATCACTAACTTCCCTCATCCCCTTCAAAAGTTTCTTACTAACATCCCCTTGAGCATTGTAGGATCTGCCTAAACAGTCCTCCTTACATTTCTCATTTGTGAATTTCATGTCAAGTTGTGACCTCCTCCTCCAAAAACAAGCCACATTTCTTGTGTAAAATCATTCTTCACTCTCATCTACTTCTAAATCTACGTTTACTCATTAAACTTAGCTCTCTATTCCTCTTTCACATCCCACATTCATATTAATTTCTAATTTTACTATATAGCTCCCTAAGTGCTACCCCTCCCCCTATTATTATAGCATTCTATGCAAAAAACCCAAAAAATATATAAATATCCCCCCCCTTTAGCATTATAGCTAACTAGCATTCTCATGGGAGACATTAGTCAATCAGGGACTCTAGTCAACCCTTACTTTGGAATTACTCTAACCCCTGGTTAGATTAATAGCCTACAACCAAACCCTTACCCACCATTTTCCTGAAAAACCTATGAAACCCGCCCCCCCCCCCCCCCCCCCCCGCGGCCAAACCTAATTTTAAATGTTTGTTGAACCCCGTCGTATTAACCCTTATGCGTTTGAAACCCATTAAACCCTCCGAAGCCAAAGTTTTAAACCCACAGTATTTAAATATTATTTTATTATCTGGCGGGTCCCAACCAAAACTTGCACGCTGGGTCGGGGCGCCCGCCAGCCGCTGATCTTCCGCTGCCCCCAATCCAAAGGTGGGCGGGCAATCTCAACTGTGGACCTGCCGTGGTTTAGCGTCTGGGGAGCGGGTGGTTTTGGTCCCTTACGCAGGACGCGTGGCGGCCACTGGGGTTGTTGGGAGCCCCTCTCCCCAATACCACCTTTCCCCAATGGCGGTGCGGGGAAACCGGAAACCGCCCTCCCGCAATCCGCCACCCCTGTCGCGTCAGTTCCATGTCACGATGATGTCATGTCCAAGGCCCCCGCCACCGCGCGACGTCGCCCTCCACGCCGTCTTGCCACCTCCGCATCCCTCCACCGTGTCCCGCCAAGCTGGCATCCAACTCAGCACCCACGTCATCATCCGTACCCGGGCCCGCTGATGACGTCGTCGCGGAAAAGCGCCAAAAACCCATATGTGCCGAATTTGCCATTATAAACGCGAAAAATGGACCGTTTTTTGTCATTTTTGCTGGAAAAAAGAGGGAGTCGTTTTACTCGTTTACTCCAAAATTGCCTCCACATTACGAATTCAAAGCTTGGGACGCCGCCACTCACCAATTCAGCTACATTCTTCACCCATTGCTCAACCCGGCAGCTCTCAGCGCTAATTATCTAGGTATTTGCCGAAATTTACCCGTTTGCCCGTGTTCTTGCCATTTCTCTGCAAATTTCTCCACTAATTACCTGATAATTCCTAAATTAAATGCTGTTGTTCAGTAAATGTTGGCCCAAAATAATCCACGGTGCCCCCTTGTTCAAAATTCACTATTGAACAGACATTCTCGGGCTTAATTTCCAATTTACCCTCCAACTGCCCGGCATTGTTCCCTTTTGCCGAGCATATAATTCAAAAACTTCATTGCACCAAGTTATAGTCCTACCCCCCCTCTGCAATTCATCCTCATAGTCCATAATTCCTGTGAATTTACCAGAGCAAATCAGAGTCAAGTCTGCTTCTCCTAGTTACTCCTTTTTGAAGATATATCTGGCATCATCTGCATTAAGTCTGCCACCAGATTTCTAAAAAGCCTTACAAGCTATCATATTCACACTGTTACACTCAGAAACTGTATTCTAAAGATAACACCTGAAGGCTATACAATGGCTGCACCCTCAGCTCTCAGTGTTGCTCCCATAAATCCACCTAACAAAGAGCTTGAGGCCATGCCTCTTGCTGACAGAGATTACCTCATCCAAGACCTTGTGGGTGACAGGAACCATTTACAGACCTTCCGGGAATTGAGGGACAACTATTTGAGCAACAATGACACATATGGGATATGGGAATCCAATCTGCCTCACTATTTCCTCCCATCTGTTAACATTTTTCCAGAAATCATCCGTTTATGTGTTGAGAATTATGATCCAACTCAGATAACTGTCAAGTCTCCATCTGGGAGCATACTCTTCCACATCAATCCTGACTCCATCAACCAAATTCTCAACTTCAAGCAAACTCAGCTGCTGTTTCCCTTCTCCATGAACTATCTACTGGATGCAGGTGCCAAGCTTTCCACTGCTGACATTGAGAAGGTCACCAAGACATTTATGAGAGTTGACCGCCAGCCCACAGGGCCACCTCCTTTATTGCATGTCCTTTTACTGATGTAGGCCAACTTCTGGTTGACATGATTTCCTATGTGTTGGGCTATAAAACCAGTGAGCATGTTGATGAGATAGTGCTGGTGTTATTGGCTGCTTACAACCCAGGCCAACCTCCCGCCTACAAATATAACTTTGTTAAATTTATAGCCAGCAAAATAAATGACCAACTCTTAAAAGTGGACAGGGAGGGTATATTCAAATATTCATCATACATCTACCACTTTTCATGTATTATCAATCCGAGGCCTTTAAATGCCCTATCAAGAAGCTGGATTCTAGGGGAGAAAGGAGGTCTGTCATCTTCTGGTCATCAGTTTTCCACCAAGTCCAAGATTCACCATATTCATACTGTGAATTTATTGACCAATTTGTCTACCCGGTCTCTTGCCTATTGATGAGATCCCCTCCTCCCAGACTGTCATTTGACATCCAGAAAACTCTGCAGCTGTCCAAGAACTATAAAATAGGTGATTGGTACCTATATCAAAATCATACAGTCATCAGAATCTATGGCTGCGAGCTCTGTCCATAGAGGCTCCCAAGATATGTACCAATGAGACTGTTCACCCTGGAGTACTATAGGCAGCTTATTAACTCTGACCTCACCCACTTTCATAGTTCCAAGAAGAAAGCCCACCTCAAGTTCAAAGACCACCTAGGCCCCTTTATCATGAACAAGAAAGAGGGATGGCAGGAGGCTGAGCAAATTCTCAAAGATAAATACAAGCTATCAAGAAGCTTCTGGTGGGTCCCTTATGACCCCGAAGGCTTCATCAGTGCTAGAAGAGTCAAGTACAGGCTGCTAGGCTATAAGCACTGTAAAATTCCACAAATTGAGCAGTATGCCAACCAACAAGAATGGTTGCAAGACACATTAATTGAGGAACTAACTCAAGAAGAAATAATGCAAAGAAATGTCAAGGATTTGGAAAAAACTCTTGACTTAGATTCTATGCAGCAGGTAATTTTCAAGCAGCTGCATCCAATTGGAGAAGGCACCTCAACTACTACAACTGCACCAGTCACCCAGGTGCCATCTATATCAGCATTAGGCACAGATAAGGGCAAGGGAATAATGGGTGCTGAAGAAGAGGTAGTAAGAGAAAAGCCTGCCTCCTCAATTGGGCAGCAACAATAGCAAACCCCTCCACCACAAACAGAGCCACCAACAGTGCCTGCATTGCAGACCCCTGCACATGAGGAAAGGGGCAAGAAACAGGACCGAGAAGAGTCCACACCTGCTAGTGGATCCTCCCAGCTACCTGAAGCCAAGAGACAAAGGGTTGATTCCCCGGTCATAGAAGAAATCAGCGAGGAAATCTTTGAGAGCCCAAGGAAAGAAAGAGGACACATTCAGCAAACAACTACAAGCTCTTTTCTACAAGAGCAAGAAGTACAGCTTGGCATGGAGGTGTCCTCCTCAACTCAGCAGAGCAAGAAGCCTTCCAGCACCAAGGCTTCCTTCAAAGAGATAAAGGCACAAAATGAGCTGTTGAGAGTGGAGGTATACAAACAATTCCTCAAAGCAACACCAACTAAACAAGAGAGGTTGATGTCAGTGTATGATATACAAGAGGAAAAGATAATCCTCAGCCACTTCAAACCCAAGGTACCGCAGCCTCACTCAGCTGCAGATTTTGTAAAAACAAAGCTAGAAGTCATGGCAAAGGACATCCACCCCATGGATCAGATAGAGCTGCACAAGCAAAAGGGGGAAATGGTCTATGCCACACTGGTAGACAGGGCCACAATGGCCCATGAATTAAAAGAATCACTGAAGAACACCAAGATTTAGCTAGATTTCGAGAGAATGTCCTCCATGGCCAAGGACAATAGGATTAAAACACTGGAGGACATCATTGTGGACCTAAGACATGATCCTAAGGATCCAAAGGGTGTGAGGGCCCTTATGAAAAAGAAAGAAGATGATATTGCTGCATTGAAGAAAAGACTGAAATTGCTTCCCACTGAGCACCCTCAAACAACAGAATTGCAAAAGGAAAAGGAGTCTGAAGATCAATTGGATCTAATAATGCAGCTGAATCAAAGAGTTATTGATCTGGAGAAGGAGCTAGAAGGGGCACTGCTAGGCAAACAGGGAGAATCAACCTCCCAACCTCCTCAGACTACCTCAAACCCTGCAACAACTACAGCAACGACGGAAGCGGCAGCAGCAACAACAGCTCCTGAGTCCAGCTTAAACATGGATGAATTGACAAAAGTTATCAAAGAGCTGGAGCTTCAGGCGACCGAGATCAAGCAAGCCAAGGAAAAACTGGCAGAGCTGGAAGCTAAATATGACAAATCAAAGATGACTGTAGCAGAGCAGACCAGAGAAATTAAGGCCCTCAAAGACAAAATAAAGGCCTTAGAGAAAGAACTCAAACTTGAAAATACTCTGGCAGAAATAAAAAGGATTTTGTGGACCCGGATTGACCACTCCCTTACTAGACAATGGAAGTCAATCAAAACAGTGCATGAACAAATGGAATTAATTGGCCAAGCACAAATTGAGAGCCAGAAAGCTATAACAGCACTAGGGAATAGGCCTGAGCAGGCCAACAGGATGATAAATTTTCTCAACAATCAGACCAAGGAGGAGCTGGAAGCCCTGAACATCATCAACAGAACAGATGTTGTCCTTACAACTAAAAAGGTGCTGACCCTCAGAAATTTTTTACAAACTGTAGAGAGAAAATGTCATGAAATGCAGGCTGAGGTGGATGAATACAAGCTCAAAATGGGAGCACTGCAAGAAAAGGGATTGCCCAACCTACTAACCAGCACAGGAAGACTGCTCCCCCGTGAGCAATATGCTACTAGGATGAAATTTTTTATTGAAAATTAGATCACAGCGTCCGCCAGTACTTCTGAAGAAACAGGGCCTCCAACAGGGCAGGGCCTCTATGACAAGCTTGAAAATCTATTTTTCATTGAACATGAGATTAATCACTTATTTGAGGTTCCACCAAATTTTTATAGGTATACAGAGGCAGATGAAACCTTGGTAAAAATACGAAGACACCAACTGCCCAAAGAAGATTGGTGGCAGGTAATGCTGCAAATTTTACCTCAGTAATCTCAGTTGGTCGGCCCTAGTCAGCTTCAACTCAGCCAAAGTCAACGAATAGAATCTGGACAGCATGCAAGGCAGCCAAAAAGGTGACTCAGCATGAAGACTACGACAGCAAGCCAAGACAAAGGAAATGCGCAGATTTTGAGCAGTGCGGCTTCAACCGACTCAATCGGTCACAAAGTCAACATTCTCTGACCATTTTGGACAGCTAATACACTAAGCAGTTATTACAACATTTATTTTCTCAGCTGCAATTCTTCAGGAGTTGGCACAATATTTATGAGCCATTAACTCACCAGCTAGATATTTTCTGATCTAAATTTTGTATATATACCTCCCCTGGCAACGTATTTGGGGTTGGTTATTTTCACTCTAAGACAATATATTGTATATTTTCAGATGATCTAATGCCAAAGGCTGGAAAAGCTCATTGTCTCTTGAATGCTTGATGTCTCAATGATGCTCTACGTGCTGTTGCAGAATTCCTGTGTTGTCTAATGGAACAATAAGTTTTCTTAATCTATGTATTATCTTCTTATGTTTGTCTGAATCATATGCATGTTTCACCAATCTAACAATAGAGAAAAATAATAGTACAGGAAATGTTTGATTACACCCTGTGTTCAATCTCTGTCGTTGAAAATGTTTTCTTCAGAATTAATCATGAACATGAATTCTTAATTGCTCATGTTTGTATATTCCCATTGTTCTCCATATCAGCTTACTGAAAGATCCTTAGTTGCCTTTCACGCCCTGATTCCATCACATCCAATTACAGATTTAAAGAATTGTTCCTTAGACACTTATTTGGCTCTGTAGCATCACTGTTGTTTCAACCCAGACATATCAAGAAGTTAAACATCATTGACTCCATGCCCAATGGCCTAGATTCACCCTGCAAAAATATATATGTTCTGACTGAAATCATCATCCAGCAAAATTCAAAACAAAACCTTGAGAATCATAGCTAGCCTAAAATATTATACAAACAAAGTTAAATCATAAAGAGAGAGCCCTCTCTGGTTATAGGTAGGCTAGAACCTGTGACCCAAATATTGGTTAGTGGTTACCTCAACCGTATTCCCTTGGGAGTCAAAGGGAACAACCTGAGTGTTAACATAATTGGCGACTCCACTGGGGAGCAGAACGAATTTTTTCAACTGCTGTCTGCTTTAGATAGTGGTTCCAAAACTTGAGCAGTTCCTTAAAAATTATAAAAATATTCTCAAAAATACCAAAAACAAGTTTAGAAGCTGGCTCCTAAAAAGAGAACTAGGCATACCAGGTCAAATCCTGACCCGAATCCTCCACCTATTTTCGACAATCCTAATTTGATTCCCAAGACTCTTAGAAACCAAAAAGAACCAGAAGAATCTGTTGTGTCCAGCCCTGAGGCAGTTCAACAGAGTTATATACCAACCCCTGCTAAATCATTTGTTCATCCTCATATAACCCAGTATTCCCCTTCTTCCTCATCCACTTCCCAAAATACACTATTCACACCTCCACCCAATACACAAACTGCCATTGTTGTCCCAGTTGTTCCCCTTCTACCTGTTATCCCATTTATCCTTGCAAATATGGCTAATCGTTATGCCCCCTTCAGCTACCTGGTAATCCTGAAGCTATGCCTCAGGACTACCAAAGTAAGATCACCTATTTTGACGGAACCAATACATACACTGCCTTATAGCATACCAAGAAAATGCAAGATTACTTTGAAAACTATGAGATAGATGATGATGATGTGAGAATGAAGATTTTTGTGCAAAGTCTGACAGGTGAAGTAAGAACTTGGTTTAGAGCACTTGCTACAAATTCTATACCTGATTCAGGTGCTCTTTATCAGTCCTTCCTGAACAGATGGGAAAAGAAAAAGGATCCTCTACACATTTTATCTGAATATGACACCATAAGGAGGGGCCCACAAGAAACTGTCTTGGACTATTGCGCTAGATTCAACACTACCTATAATGCCATTCCTCAAAATCTTAGGCCTCCCCCTGATTTGGCATTAATTAAGTTCCCTGATGGGTTTGATGCTGACATGGCATATCAACTAAGGGAAAGAGCCCCTGCAACTTTGGCCGACATGCAAAACATAGCTGTAAGTGTAGAGGCAAATCTGATTGCTAAGAGAAACCGGGCAAGAACTGAAAGAAGAACTACTTTTAAGGAAGAACCCTCATCATTTGAGCAAAAGCTAGATGCAATCATCAAAGGTATGGACAGACTTGGGGATAGGGTGGAAACCATAGAAAGAAAATCATCATGGGAAGGTCAAACAAGCAATATTAGAAACCCAAACTTTAGAAAAAATCAAAATCCTAATGCTGGGAGGACTGATCCTGATCAGCACATTAGGCCTCCTTTCCAAGAAAATTATGTTGAAGCCTCAACATCCAATGAACCAACTGAATATCCTCACATTAACCTAATGTGTTTGGACAGTGAACATCAAGTCTTCTTAACACAAGAAGATCAAGAGGTTTTTAATGACAATCAATACCACACTAAGTCAGGAGAATCATTCGATTTCAAAGAAGGTTATGATGCAGTTGTGTATGAGGTACACAAACAGTATAAACTAAGGAGCAGAACTGTAGATGTACCTGAACCTCTTAAACAAAAGGACAATAAGCAGCCAAAAAAGATCAATGGTAAGACCACTCTCCCACAATCAGCTGGCAGCTCAAACCCACATACCACATAAGTCACCGTGGAGGACATCTCAGAACAGCAGCCCTCTGAAAACCAACCAGCTCCACCCCATCCTTTAAAGGCAAGGGCAGATACCCCCCCAGGAAACAAACATGGTACCAGTTTTATTCAAAATCAAGCCAACTATGAACAAAAGACCACTGACAACCCAACTGAAAGGGAAAAATCTGTTGCACTGAATGCCAAGATTCAAATGGAAAAGCCTTTTAACTTGGAAATCGAAATAAGTAAGCTGAAGATATCAGTCCCTTTATCCGAATTAGCCAAACATGAAATATACAGACAACAGATTAACAAGTCACTCCAAGTATCAGACAATAAAGATGCGGTGAATGTCCTAGATGATCAACCAGAGTTACTGTTTGGCCCTAAGGTTAATGGAAAAACAGAAAATGGAGGGGTTCCACCCTTCTATGTCAGTTTAAACATTCATGATAAGGTTCTACACAATGCAATGTTTGATTCTGGGGCCTCACACAACTTAATGCCCAAATCTTTAATGGAAAAACTCGACTTGGATATCACAAGACCTTATAAAGATCTATTCTCATTTGATTCAAGCCAAGTCAGGTGCTTAGGCTTGATTAAAGATTTATGTGTATCCCTGGTCCAATACCCAACCAAAACAATCTTGATGAATGTAGTGGTAGCTGACATACCTCCTAAGTATGGCATGCTCTTGTCCAGATCCTGGGGGGCCAAACTCCAAGGCTATTTGCAATTAGATATGTCTTATGCAACCATTTCAGTCTTTGGACAGCCAAAGAGATTATATCGTGAAACATTAATGAAATATGTGGTAAGCAGTCAAGAGAAGCCCAAAACTTCCCAATCTATTCAATACACTCTGACATGGATTCATTTATTCTCTACAATGCCAACATCTGCAACAAAGCTTATTCTGAACTATTAATGGCAGTAGAGACAGAGCAGTTAGATGAGCAATGTGCTTCCAAAGACCAAGGGACTGTGGGTATAGCTGATAAGACAAAGGAACATGGTGTATCAAGTGACTTGCAAGAAAGCAACCTACCCATGATTCAATTCTCTAAAGACCTCAATTCAAATCTTGATCATGAAACCTTATGGTATTTAGAATTTGATGGTTCTGTAAACAGGTTAGGAGCTGGGGCAGGAGTCTGGATCCATAATATGCACAATGACCAAGCTGAGGGTCATGCATACAGACTAAACTTTCGATGCACAAACAACATGGCTAAATATGAAGCCCTTCTGTTAGGTCTGAAACTCATAAAAAATCTAGGTGCAATCAAAGTTTCAATCTTAGGAGATTCAGATCTGATCATACAATAGATGAAAGGAAACTTTACCACAAATGATCTAAGGTTGAGAGCATATAAGGGAGCAGCTATACAGGTACTTGATACCTTCTCACAATCACAATTGACTAAAATTTATAGAGAACTCAATCTACATGCGCATAGCTTGGCAACCTTTGCCAACACTTGCAAACTGCCTTTCAAACCCAATCATGCGTTTACTGCTGAAATCAAAAATAGACCTTCAGTTCCGGATAACATTAAGAATTGGCAAGTCTTCGAGAGTAACACACAGATAAATAACTTCCTCACTTTAAAGGAAGAATTTTCCGGCATGAACATTGATACTAGCACTAGAGATGATCAACCACAGGCATGCACAATTGCACAGAAAATATCAGCTGAAACAGATAATCTAGTTTTGCATCCTACCACCTTTAACAAGGAAACTATACAGGAGTTGAAACAGCTAGATGGAGAGGAATTGGCTGAAACAGAAGCAGAGGTAATTGAGCTAAAAGATAATTTTCTTCCCACAGGTTTAACCCCTTTGGAGGATCTGTTTGATTCAAATGATATCTCAAGAAAACCAAAAATGCAACCACTAAATGCTGAAATCGAACATTGTAACATTGGAACTACAGAAAATCTCAAAATGATAAAATTATCTAAAGCATTACCACCTGATCAGAAATTGAAATACATTGAGTTGTTTAAATAATTCCAAGATGTCTTTGCCTGGAGCTATGAGGACCTTAAATCTTATGATACCTCAGTCATCCAGCATACTATACCTTTAAAGGAAAACCAAAAGCCTTTCAAACAGAAGCTTAGGAGAGTCAATCCGGTCCTCCTCCCCCTCATTGAAAAAGAATTTAAACGTATGTATGAAGCAGGAATCATTGCCCCAATCAGATTCTCAGAGTGGATTTCAAACCTAGTGCCTACTAGGAAAAAGACATGAGAAATCAGACTGTGTGTTGACCTAAGAAATTTGAACAAAGTCTCTCTCAAAGACCATTACCCCTTACCAAAAATGGATCATATCCTGCAAAGGGTAGTGGGAGCCTCTAGGATCTCCTTATTAGATGGTTTCTCAGGATTCAATCAGATTCTAGTGCACCCGGATGATCAAGACAAAACTGCCTTCACAACACCTTGGGGAACCTTCAAATATGTCAAAATGCATTTTGGGCTTAAAAATGCGGGGGCCACATTCCAAAGAGAAATGGATATTGCCTTTGCCAAAGAAATCCATGATTTCCTATTTGTCTATCTTGATGATCTTACCGCCTTTTCAAAATCAGATCAAGAACACTTAGAACACTTGAGGCAGGTTTTCACAATTTGTAGAAAATATGGCATATCTTTGAACCCAAAGAAATCACTGTTTGGGCTGGAGGAAGGTAAACTCCTAGGGCATATAATCTCAAAAGACGGTATTAGGATTGACCCAGACAGAATTCAAGCTATCCTACAAGTACCACATCCAAGAAACATCAAAGAACTACAAAGTTTTCTAGGAAAAATCAACTTCTTGAGGAGGTTCATTCCCAATTTGGCTGAACTCATAAGACTGTTAAAAAATATGCTGAAAAAGGATTCCAAGGTCAAATGGACCATGGAAGCTAGACAAGCCTTTGAGGATATTAAAAGAGCATTGACAAACACACCAGTCCTAACAAGCCCTAGAATTGATGAAGATTTTATCATTTTTTCTTTTGCATCTGAGCATACAATTGCTGTTGTTCTGCTACAAAAAGATGACCAGGGCTGTGAAAAACCTATTGCATTTTTTAGCAGAGCCCTTAGAGATGCTCCCTTGAAATATCAGATCATGGAAAAACAAGCCTATGCATTGGTAAAAGCCATCAAGGACTTCAGAATCTACATCCTGTACTCTCATATAATTGCCTATGTTCCCAATGTAGTGGTCAAAGACATTCTAACCCAAGAAGGAATTGAAGGCAAGAGGGGCAAGTGGATTGCCAATATCTTAGAATATGACATTGAGATTAAACCTACCAAACTGATAAAAGGACAAGGTCTAGCCAAACTAATGACTGAAACCAATTTTCAAGCCCTTGACATTAATGAACTGGACGACGAACAGGAGATGGCGACTCCACATATCAACCAAGCCTTTATGCAATCTCCCTGGTATGCTGATATATGTTTTGTATTATTAAACCTGCAAGCTCCTCCAGGGTTGTCCAAAACCAAGAAAAGGTTCTTGAAAATGAAACCATCAAAGTTTTGTATTATTGATAGTATTTTGTTTCGGAGAAATCATGAAGGGATCTTACTCAATTGCTTAACATTAGATGAAACTGACAATGTCCTCAAAGAATTTCATGCAGGTGACTGTGGAGGACACTTATACTGGAAGTCCACAACTGATAAAATCCTAAGGGCTAGATTTTATTGGCCCTCCTTGTTTGCTGATGTAAAGAAATTTGTAATGTCTTGTCACAAATGCCAAATTTTTGAGGGCAAGAGAAAGCTGTTGCCTTTACCACTCAAACCAGTTTCAACTGAGAAACCATTCCAGAAATGGGGTTTAGACTTTATTGGTGAAATCCACCCTCCATCCTCTGGCCAGCATAGGTGGATTCTGACTGCTACAGACTATTTTACCAAATGGATAGAAGCCATCCCTTGTAGGCAAGTCAATGACTCCATTATTATACAATTTCTAGAAACCAACATCTTGTCAAGGTTTGGCTGTCCAGATAAAATTATTATAGACAATGCTGTTGCTTTCAAATCCAAAAAAATGATCAACTTTTGTCACAAATATCATATGACCTTAGGTCATTCCACTGCCTACTATCCTCAAGGTAATGGCCTACCAGAGTCTTCCAATAAAAGCCTCATCAACATCATCAAGAAAGTTTTGGAGGAGAACAAAAAGAATTGGCATAAGAAGTTGGTGAATGTATTGTGGGCAGACAGACTAACCACCAAGAGATCAATTGGCATAAGTCCATATGAACTAGTTTATGGGATGGAAGCAAAGTTTCCTTCATCTTTAGGGATTCCTGCAATCAAGTTGCTGCAAGAAATACAAGCTGAGCCCAATGACATTCAAAGAAGAATCAATCAAACAATTCACCTACAGCAAACGAGAGAGGAAGTCTATCAAAGAACCCAAGTACTACAAGAAAAGCTCAAAAGAATGTTTGACAAAAGAACCAAAGCTGAAGACTTCTTTCTAGGAAATAAAGTGCTGAGATGGGATTCCAGGAGGGAGGACAAAGGGAAACATGGTAAATTTGATTTCTTATGGAAGGGGCCCTATGTCATTTATGTTGTGCAGGTAATAACACTTATTTTCTAAATAGTTTGGATGGCTCAAACACTGAGGAAGGCCCAGTCAATGGGAGAATGCTCAAGCATTATTTTGACCCCCTTTGATCAAACACTGAACAGTCATATATTTTACATAAATATTTGTATTTTCCAGTATTTTCATTTACAACAGATAAATAAAGCACCAAGTGGAGTAGATTTTGAGAAAGACCAGGGTACTCCACTATTTCCTTTTTGGAATATGTTTTGATCCTATCATTGGAAAGCAAGGAAAAACACTTGGGAACTATCAAGGTAATGAGAAGAAACTCCGAGAAACAGGTAAAAAATAGAGCTGTAATTTCACAGCAAATCAGCTCAGTAGGTACTGCTTGCTAGTATCTAAGATCCAGGTCAATAGTCTCCAACAACAGAAAAATTCATACTGCAGCAAGAATGGAGAAATTAGGCAATCTGACCTGTTGTTCTTGGCTTTTCATCTGGAAAAGCCATCCCCAAGTGGAGCCACTGTTAGCCTCCTATACCAATAGGTTTTCATTTCTCATGATTGACAGTGGAAATGCCAAAAATGTTCATCTTCCATGACACAAAGGTTCCATTTTTGTGAAAGAAACAGACAGTTAAAAAATGTAAAGAGGGTATGCCTTAAAAGAATAATCAAAAGGCAAGAAAATGAACTGGTCAAAAGAAAAAATAAATGAAATGAACCCCAAATAAAGACCATGAAAGTGGCTAAGCCAAAATGCCACTGCTACCGTGATGGGTGGTCCAACAGCTCAAGCTGGGCCATACCATGTTTTAAATTGCAAGTTTTAGACTAGAGAGGAAGTACCTGCTCAAACAGTTCAAGATTGACAGATGACTAGTTGGATAGAGAAAGGAAGGAGCCCAACTGCTTAATCTCGGCCCTTGGAAGACATAAGGGTAGACCTAGATAGGAGGGCAGCAAAAAGAAAAGAGAATTATCAGGGTTTGCAAGGCTAAGTGCACCCATCCAAAGGAAGAAAGAATGTTAGGCATATTAGGCAGGGTAGGCAGTTGAAGGTTGCAGAAAACAGGATCTAAGCATATGACATGGGAAAAGTCACATCTTATCTCACCAATAGGAGAAAGGCAAGAGCAGTGGCCTATTTGGCAAACTACCAAACCATCACTAACTTCCCTCATCCCCTTCAAAAGTTTCTTACTAACATCCCCGTGAGCAGTGTAGGATCTGCCTAAACAGTCCTCCTTACATTTCTCATTTGTGAATTTCATGTCAAGTTGTGACCTCCTTCTCCGAAAAGAAGCCACATTTCTTGTGTAAAATCATTCTTCACTCTCATCTGCTTCTAAATCTAAGTTTACTCATTAAACTTAGCTCTCTATTCCTCTTTCACATCCCACATTCATATTAATTTCTAATTTTACTATATAGCTCCCTAAGTGCTACCCCTCCCCCTAATATTATAGCATTCTATGCAAAAAACCCAAATAATATATAAATATCCCCCCCCCTTTAGCATTATAGCTAACTAGCATTCTCATGGGAGACATTAGTCAATCAGGGACTCTAGTCAACCCTTACTCTGGAATTATTCTAACCCCTGGTTAGATTAATAGCCTACAACCAAACCCTTACCCACCATTTTCCCGAAAAACCTATGAAACCCACCCCCCCCCCCCCGCGGCCAAACCTAATGTTTAAATGTTTGTTGGACCCCGTCGTATTAACCCATATGCGTTTGAAACCCATTAAACCCTCCAAAGCCAAAGTTTTAAACCCACAGTATTTAAATATTATTTTATTATCTGGCGGGTCCCAACCCAAACTTGCATGCTGGGTCGGGGCGCCTGCCAGCTGCTGATCTTCCGCTGCCCCAATCCAAAGGTGGGCGGGCAATCTCAGCTGTGGACCTGTCGTGGTTTAGCGTCCGGGGAGCGGGTGGTTTTGCTCCTGTACGCACGACGCGTGGCAGCCACTGGGGTTGTTCGGAGCCCCTCTCCCCAATACCACCTTTCCCCAATGGCGGTGCAGGGAAACCGGAAACTACCCTCCCGCAGTCCGCCACCCCTGTCGCGTCAGTTCCATGTCACGATGATGTCATGTTCAAGGCGCCCGCCACCGCACCACGTCGTCTTGCCACCTCCGCATCCCTCCACCGTGTCTCGCCAAGCTGGCATCCAACTCAGCACCCACGTCATCATCCATACCTAGGCCCACTGATGACGTCATCGCGGAAAAGCGCCAAAAACCCATATGTGCCGAATTTGCCATTATAAACGCGAAAATGGACCGTTTTTTGTCATTTTCGCTGGAAAAAGGTGGGAGCCGTTTTACTCGTTTACTCCAAAACTGCCTCCACATTACGAATTCAAAGCTTGGGATGCCGCCACTCACCAATTCAGCTACATTCATCACCCATTGCTCAACCCGGCAGCTCTCGGCGCTAATTATCCAGGTATTTGCCGAAATTTACCCGTTTTCCCGTGTTCTTGCCATTTCTCTGCAAATTTCTCCACTAATTACCTAATAATTCCTAAATTAAATGTTTTTGTTCAGTAAATGTTGGCCCAAAATAATCCAGGGTGCCCCCTTGTTCAAAATTCACTATTGAACAGTCATTCTCAGGCTTAATTTCCAATTTACCCTCCAACTGCCCGGCATTGTTCCCTTTTTCCGAGCATATAATTCAAAAACTTCATTGCACCAAGTTATAGTCCTACCCCCCCTCTGCAATTTGTCCTCACTGTCCATAATTCCTCTGAATTTACCAGAGCAAATCAGAGTCAAGTCTGCTTATCCTAGTTACTCCTTTGTGAAGATATATCTGGCATCATCTGCATTCAGTCTGGCACCAGATTTCTAAAAAGCCTTACAAGCTATCATATTCACACTGTTACACTCAGAAACTACATTCTAAAGGTAACACCTGAAGGCTATACAATGGCTGCACCCTCAGCTCTCAGTGTTGCTCCCATAAATCCACCTAACAAAGAGCTTGAGGCCATGCCTCTTGCTGACAGAGATTACCTCATCCAAGACCTTGTGGGTGACAGGAACCATTTACAGACCTTTCGGGAATTGAGGGACAACTATTTGAGCAACAATGACACATATGGGATATGGGAATCCAATCTGCCTCACTATTTCCTCCCATCTGTTAACATTTTTCCAGAAATCATCCGTTTATGTGCTGAGAATTATGATCCAACTCAGAGAACTGTCAAGTCTCCATCTCGGAGCATACTCTTCCACATCAATCCTGACTCCATCAACCAAATGCTCAACTTCAAGCAAACTCAGCTGTTGTTTCCCTTCTCCATGAACTATCTACTGGATGCAGGTGCCAAGCTTTCCACTGCTGACATTGAGAAGGTCACCAAGACATTTATGAGAGCTGACCGCCAGCCCACAGGGCCACCTCCTTTCTTGCATGTCCATTTTACTGATGTAGGCCTACTTCTGATTGACATGATTTCCTATGTGTTTGGCTATAAAACCAGTGAGCACGTTGATGAGACAGTGCTGGTGTTATTGGGTGCTTACAGCCCAGGCCAACCTCCCGCCTACAAATATAACTTTGCTAAATTTATAGCCAACAAAATACATGACCAACTCTTAAAAGAGGACAGGGAGGGTATATTCAAATATTCATCATACATCTACCACTTTTTCATGTATTATCAATCCGAGGCCTTTCAATGCCCTATCAAGAAGCTGGATTCTAGGGGAGAAAGGAGGTCTGTCATCTTTTGGTCATCAGTTTTCCACCAAGTCCAAGATTCACCATATTCATACTGTGAATTTATTGACCAATTTGTCTACCCGGTCTCTTTCCTATTGATGAGATCCCCTCCTCCCAGACTGTCATTTGACATCCAGAAAACTCTGCAGCTGTCCAAGAACTATAAAATAGGTGATTGGTACCTATATCAAAATCATACAGTCATCAGAATCTATGGCTGCGAGCTCTGTCCATATAGGCTCCCAAGATATGTACCAATGAGACTGTTCGCCTTGGAGTAATATAGGCAGCTTATTAACTCTGACCTCACCCACTTTCATAGTGCCAAGAAGAAAGCCCATCTCAAGTTTAAAGACCACCTGGGCCCCTTTATCATGAACAAGAAAGAGGGATGGCAAGAGGCTGAGCAAATTCTCAAAGATAAATACAAGCTATCAAGAAGCTTCTGGTGGGTCCCTTATGACCCTGAAGGCTTCATCAGTGCTAGAAGAGTCAAGTACAGGCTGCTAGGCTATAAGCACTGTAAAATTCCACAAACTTAGCAGTATGCCAACCAATAAGAATGGTTGCAAGACACATTAATTGAGGAACTAACTCAAGAAGAAATAATGCAAAGAAATGTCAATGATTTGGAAAAAACTCTTAACTTAGATGCTGTGCAGCTGGTAATTTTCAAGCAGCCGCATCCAATTGGAGAAGGCACCTCAACTACTACAACTGCACCAGTCACCCAGGCGCCATCTACATCAGCATCAGGCACAGATAAGGGCAAGGGAATAATGGGTGCTGAAGAAGAGGTAGTAAGAGAAAAGCCTGCCTCCTCAATTGGGCAGCAACAAGAGCAAATCCCTCCACCACAAACAGAGCCACCAACAGTGCCTGCATTGCAGACCCCTGCACATGAGGAAAGGGGCAAGAAACGGGACCGAGAAGAGTCCACACCTGCTAGTGGATCCTCCCAGCTACATGAAGCCAAGAGACAAAGGGTTGATTCCCCGGTCATAGAAGAAATCAGCGAGGAAATCCTTGAGAGCCCAAGGAAAGAAAGAGGAGACAGTCAGCAAACAGCTACAAGCTCTTTTCAACAAGAGCAAGGAGTACAGCTTGGCATGGAGGTGTCCTCCTCCACTCAGCAGAGCAAGAAGCCTTCCAGCACCAAGGCTTCCTTCAAAGAGATAAAGGCACAAAATGAGCTGTTGAGAGTGGAGGTATACAAACAATTCCTCAAAGCAACACCAACTAAACAATAGAGGTTGATGTCAGTGTATGATATACAAGAGGAAAATATAATCCTCAGCCACTTCAAACCCAAGGTACCGCAGCCTCACTCAGCTGCAGATTTTGTAAAAACAAAGCTAGAAGTCATGGCAAAGGACATCCACCCCATGGATCAGATAGAGCTGCACAAGCAAACGGGGGAAATGGTCTATGCCACACTAGTAGATAGGGCCACAATGGCCCATGAATTAAAAGAATCACTCAAGAACACCAATATTCAGCTAGATTTGGAGAGAATGTCCTCCACGGCCAAGGAAAATAGGATTAAAACACTGGAGGACATCATTGTGGACCTAGGACATGATCCTAAGGATCCAAAGGGTGTGAGGGCCCTTATGAAAAAGAAAGAAGATGATATTGCTGCATTGAAGAAAAGACTGAAATTGCTTCCCACTGAGCACCCTCAAACAACAGAATTGCAAAAGGAAAAGGAGTCTGAAGATCAATTGGATCTAATAATGCAGCTGAATCAAAGAGTTATTGATCTGGAGAAGGAGCTAGAAGGGGCACTGCTAGGCAAACAGAGAGAATCAACCTCCCAACCTCCTCAAACTACCTCAACCCCTGCAACAACTATAGCAACGACGGAAGCGGCAGCAGCAACAACAACAGCTCCTGAGTCCAGCTTAAACATGGATGAATTGAAAAAAGTTATCAAAGAGCTGGAGCTTCAGGCGACCGAGATCAAGCAAGCCAAGGAAAAACTGGCAGAGCTGGAAGCTAAATATGACAAATCAAAGATGACTGTAGCAAAGCAAACCAGAGAAATTTAGGCCCTCAAAGACAAAATAAAGGCCTTAGAGAAAGAACTCAAACTTGAAAATACTCTGGCAGAAATAAACAAGATTTTGTGGGCCCGGATTGACCACTCCCTTACTAGACAATGGAAGTCAATCAAAATAGTGCATGAACAAATGGAATTAATTGGCCAAGCACAAATTGAGAGCCAGAAAGCCAGAACAGCACTAGGGAACAGGCCTGAGCAGGCCAACAGGATGATAAATTTTCTCAACAATCAGACTAAGGAGGAGCTGGCAGCCCTGAACATCATCAACAGAACAGATGTTATCCTTACAACTAAAAAGGTGCTGACCCTCAGAAATTTTGTACAAACTGTAGAGAGAAAATGTCATGAAATGCAGGATGAGGTGGATGAATACAAGCTCAAAATGGGAGCACTGAAAGAAAAGGGATTGCCTAGCCTGCTAACCAGCACAGGAAGATTACTCCCTCGTGAGCAATATGCTACCGGGATGACAAATTTTATTGAAAATCAGATCACAGCATCCGCCAGTACTTCTGAAGAAACAGGGCCTCCAACAGGGCAGGGCCTCTATGACAAGCTTGAAAATCTATTTCTCATTGAACATGAGATTAATCACTTATTTGAGGTTCCACCAAATTTTTATAGGTATACAGAGGCAGATGAAACCTTGGTAAAAATACGAAGACACCAACTGCCGAAAGAAGATTGGTGGCAGGCAATGCTGCAAATTTTACCTCAGTAATCTCAGTTGGTCGGCCCTAGTCAGCTTCAGCTCAGCCAAAGTCAACGAACAGAATCTGGAAAGCATGCAAGGTGGACAAAAAGGTGACTCAGCATGAAGACTACGACAACAAGCCAAGACAAAGGAAATGCGCAGATTTTGAGCAGTGCGGCTTCAGCCGACTCAACCGGTCACAAAGTCAACATTCTCTGACCATTTTGGACAGCTAATACACTAAGCAGTTATTACAGCATTTATTTTCTCAGCTGCAATTCTCCAGGAGTTGGCACAATATTTATGAGCCATTAACTCACCAGCTAGATATTTTCTGATCTAAATTTTGTATATATACCTCCCCTGGCAACGTATTTGGGGTTGGTGATTTTCACTCTAAGACAATATATTGTATATTTTCAGATGATCTAATGCCAAAGGCTGGAAAAGCTCATTGTCTCTTGAATGCTTGATGTCTCAATGATGCTCTGCGTGCTGTTGCAGAATTCCTGTGCTGTCTAATGGAACAAGAAGTTTTCTTAATCTATGTATTATCTTCTTATGTTTGTCTGAATCATATGCATGTTTCACCAATATAACAATAGAGAAAAAGAATAGTACATGAAATGTTTGATTACACCCTGTGTTCAATCTCTGTCGTTGAAAATGTTTTCTTCAGAATTAATCATGAACATGAATTCTTAATTGCTCATGTTTGTATCAATTCTATAAATATGAATGTTATACAGGAATTCTTCAATGCTCCTAAGTAATATTCCCACTGTTCTCCATATCAGCTTACTGAAAGATCCTTAGTTGCCTTTCGCGCCCTGATTCCATCACATCCAATTACAGATTTAAAGAATTGTTCCTTAGACACTTATCTAGATCTGTAGCATCACTGTTGTTTCAACGCAGACATATCAAGCAATTAAACATCATTGACTCCATGCCCAATGGCCTAGATTCACCCTGCAAAAATATATCTGTTCTGACTGAAATCATCATCCAACAAAATTCAAAACAAAACCTTGAGCATCATAGCTAGCCTAAAATATTATACAAACAAATTTAAATCACAAAGAGAGAGCCCTCTCTCATTATAGGTAGGCTAGAACCTGTGACCCAAAGATTGGTTAGTGGTTACCTCAGCCGTATTCCCTTGGGAGTCAAAGGGAACAACCTGAGTGTTAACACATAGTAATAACAATATGGGGACAATAGGGTCACAACAATATTAATAAGGGATACAACTACAATAGTAATGGGGAATCACTAGTCTTATAGGGACCCAACATGATCTTTCCTCCCAATGTAATAGGGAACTTCGGAAGAATCCCTAAGGGCTGACTAGTTCCTCTGTTGAAAGCCAATAGATTTTGGGTGATAGGCACAAGCTATGGGGAACCCAAAGCTTGCCACGTAGTACAAGGCATGATGCTAAAAAACGTACTATAGTGCCATGTACTACCATATTATAGGCTTCTACAGTGATCTGGAAAGGCACATAAGATGTAAGGCAGAAAGAAGTCAATTGACTCCAATCAAAGGCAACAACAAAACTACTCGGTGGGGGTATCATATGATTTCCCCCATGCTTTGCATGAACAGGAGAAGGTCTCTCCTAAACAATCGAGACGGGAGGTTCACTCTTTGATTCATGAGAATCTGAGGAGACGAGAAGAACATGAGAAATATGATGACTACTCTCTTTGGGAACAGAGTGAACAACTGAATGCAGAGCCAATTCGACACTCTTTTCCACCAATGGTTGGTTGGGAAGATACAAAAGAGATTCATGCTTAGGAAGAGTAAGACGAGAAAGAAATGAATCCAAGTCAATCTCTTTACCAACTAGGAGATGGGAAGAAGAAAGTCTTTGATAACCAATAGGGAGTTGGGCTTGAGGAGCTACAAGGTTTTCGAAAATTTTGGAAGCTTTATCCATAAGAGGAAAAAGGTGAAGAAGATGCTTCCCTTCACATAAGCTACAAGGGAATCTAATATTTCCCTTCTTCTTACCATCATTTTCTAAAGGTGTAGCATCACCATGATCTCCAAAGGGCGATGGGGACGGTCGATTCAGGTCTTGAGACCATACCTTTAAGACTCTGGGAGTGCCAGGACAGTCTCGAGGGAGATGGTCACCCTTACACAACTTGCAAGGGAATTTGACCTTTAGTGGAGGATCAGAAGGTTTTTCTACAAGAGGTGCACTTGGAGTAACAACTGAATGGTTGGCCTCTTGCTTATCTGACTTCTTCTTCTTCGTTTTCTTCTTCTTCTTATCCTCTTGGTTACTAGATTTCAAACTTTCACCAGGCGAAGTAGAAGATGAAGGTCACAAAATAGGGTAATAAGGTGAGAGGTCAAACTTAGAATCAACGTGAGGTGGTTCAAATGAAGGAGATGGTTGGGGAGGAGTAGGGGCACTTGGGACCACCAAGATTGAAAATAACCAGATAGGTACACCAATGGTTAACCTAGGGAGGGACAACGTTTCCAGATAAGGAGCACCAACGTTTCCAAAAGAAGGAAAAGGACCAGGATTCCCATCCGAGGGGAATCCTTAACTGGTAGACTCTGGAAGTGTTTCCATTGGAATCGAACCTAAATAATCATTATGAAGATAACTTTAACTGGGAATATTTCATGCGTAGGTAATTTTAAGGCACTAAAACAAAACTTTGCATTTTCATATTTTAAGAGTCGAGAAAAGAGTGAAAGGCGACTCTAGTCGCTTTTAGAGTTAACAACCTAGAAAGGAGAAGTGCTCGATGATATTTTAAATTTAAAGAGTCAAAGAGACCAAAATGACTACTCGGGGTAATCTAGGCAAAAGGAATTACCAAGTAACTGTGAACTGCAGAATACCTCTTGGTGAACCGAAAAGTGCGAGGAGGCAATCTCCCCGAATGTTGTGTTCGGTGTATCACGTTTACAAGGCGGCAGACTCAACTTCCTTCGGATAAAGGATTGCAAGCGTAGTGGGGTCTGACTTTATATACATGATGGTATAGGGATAACAAGTCCGTACTAGTGTTGTCTAAATCCGAAAAGAATGACAACTGCCATCTTTAAAGACGTCGAAACACGTCTCTATCCTAGACCACTAAATGTGAGCATTAAGTTTCAACGCTTCCTTATATTAATTCAATAAATTTTAATGGTTGATATTGAATTAGGTTTCAATTCCAAGGCCCTACCGTTGTCATCTGAAAACTCCTATATGCAACTGTATGAGAAAATAAATCTTTCTTCAATGAAAGTTAACACTAGTTGAGGTATAGAGAGCACACAATCAATGCAAAAAACAAAGAATGAAATCTTTCACCAATACCTATCCTAAATCCACTTAATCTTCCCTTAACAACAAAAGAAGTTTCATTTCATTTCCAATGCTTATGATGATGGAATTCTAGTTTCTCAATGACGCTACATACATAGTATTTTTTCGTAAGCAAACTAGAATGATGTTCTTCTTTTCATAAAATGCAAAAATGAATCTTTCACATAAATCATTTTAATGAAAATTTTCACAATTCTGAAAAAAAAAAGCATTGATCAAATCCAAAGCATGATAAATGAAACTAAAATCAACTTCTTCCCTAAATCAGACAAACCAAACACATAAATGCTTCAATTGACAAACCAAGCAATGTAATCTATGCTCAGAAAGAGAAAAGAGACACTTGAGATAAGAGAACAAATGAGAATCTTTCACTCATTTGATTGAAAATGAAGCAATGAAGATGTTGTGACTAAAAGATGGATTAAAGGAAGTAGAAAATCAGAAACTTGACACAATGAGTAAATAAAAAAATGAATGGTAATTAACCTAGATGCCCTAGGGTCATAGAAACCATCCAAAAAACTCAAAAAAATCAGGCAATGAATCTTCAAGCCAATCAATCAATCAAACCCAGCAAAAAAAGCATCGTAGTCACTTCTGGGAAGAAGAAGAGAGTCTCAGGCTCAAGACACACTAGCACTGGATTGGGAGAAACTATGATTTTTTCTTAACCCAGTAATCAGCACGACCTTTTGGCTTAAACTAGTGCTGAAAAGAGCAACCGACATGATTGTCAGGCTAAAACTAGTGTTGGTCGGCCTGATTGACATGATTGTTTCACAGAAACTAGCACTGATTGAGGGATTCAAAGAAAAAATAAAAAGGAACTTCACACAGGGCCAAAATTAACACATTAGAGGGTAGGCTAGTGTCTGTATACCTTCGAACAGGTAAATACAGATCCAGAAGACCATAAGTAAATAGTCCAAGTAAGTATATAGTCCACATATCATTTATACAAGGACTTCTTACTGCACTAATAGTACTACTACTATTACTACTACTTACTGTACAAAGTTCATTATCACCAATTGGACATGGAAAGAGGTCCAACTGTGGGTCTGGTGGGACTAGGAATGGCTCTGCAAGATAGCACCCCAACTTTGTCTCTAGAAAATAATTGTCGAAAACATGTTCCGTGAAAGCTAATGAATTGTCCATCCAAGGGAGTGACAATGTGCTTCATGTATCTCTCTGACAATACCCAAATATGATTTTTCTTGCCTCTATATGGAAGCCATAAGTATGACTAGTTAAAGGAAAAGTATCCTTGCAGCTTTCTTGACCAATCGTTTCTCATCAATACCCCATATGCTTCCAGGATGTGCACAATTGCAATGTTTATGCATTGATGAACTGGTTTGTGAAATGATAACTAGATGATCACATCCTTGAGCTCACCAATTGTTGGAACACAAGTTTTGTCCAGTTAGATGATCAGTGAATTTGTCTTACTCCATTGAGCATTAATTTTCTTGGCCACGGAGAGTGGCATGACATTAACTGATGCACCAGAATAAAACAATCAATTGTGTATATTGAAGTTAAATATTTCAAATGTTAACAAGAATTGTGGGCAGAGTGAGTTTTCCCTGAGACGGAGTGCATTAAGAATAGATGCAAGAGTGTCATAAGACTTACTAAATCCATTTTCTAAAGTGGTAGCATCACCAGTAGAAGTTTGTCCAAGTGCTTGTAGAAGAATGTCCCACTGGTTCGTGACTTTTGTGAGTTTGAATAGGGAGATGTTCCCAGAAACCTTCTTCATGTCTTCTACAATGTTGTACTCTATTGCGGGAAGACTCACCGAGGTATCTGGTGGTGGAATTGGGTTTACGATTTTCAGTGGAATGGTTTTTTCTTTCCTGTTGGTGGAAACACTTTTCATTAGAACGGTATTCCTGGACTTTCTCTGAGTGTTATGTGTTGAGTTAGCTGGAGGACTCATTTTTCTTAACAAAGTTTCCTCGAATTTATGTTTCGACACCTCAATCACAATGGTTGGCCCCTAACTTTTCAGGTTGTATCGGCTAATATGCTTCTGGGCCGGACTATCACTCGGAGGCTATTTATCGGCAATGATTTTCTAGGATGCGAAACATATTGATACATGTTTACTACATGCCCAGTGATTGGTGCTTCATCGACTGTAGTGACTTATTCTTCTTCATCATCAGGCCCACCCTGTTCATTAATAATGACTGTGTCAAAAAAATGTGCAACAATACTACTAATTCCTTGGTTCCATTTTTGGCACATCTTTTCCAAATGATGCTCATGGTGGAACCTGCAGTATGTATTCATGCCAATTTTCTCAACGTTTAGAACCCTATTGGAACTCGGTGCATATTTTTTCGGCTAATTGTTTTTGCTACTGGAAGTTGCATTCTTCCTAGATGAGTACCTAAGGGGCCTGCTGCTCATGGTGGTCTCGCTTGTCCTCCATTTAAGTTCAACCCTTTCTATGGTCAAGGACATGATGGGACAAGTAGGTCTTTCAATATCAATCATTTCATTTTCCTTAGACTTGGTCTTAGACCTCTTAAATGTGTCCTTGCAGTCCTTGGTGGGTTCATCGTCTATGGTGACTCCAATAGCACACATGTCCTTTTCCATGACAATAACCTCTTCATAGTTTTCTATTATAGATGGTCTCTCGGTTCGATTGACAAACTGCAAAATATTGGTTGGCAACGCAGAACTGTAGTATTCGATGGTGATGGAATCACAAGGTTTCATGTTGTTTGAAAACGTTTTCAAAATACAGTTGAACCTCTAATTGAAATATTTAACCTTTTTCCTTCTACTCCATCTTAGGACTACCCAACTCCTTCAGTAACATGGCAGGGGTCTTATCTTCAACAAATTTCTCAGGAAATGTCCTTTTGAATGCCCTCCAGTTCTTGATGGTGTTTGGAGGAAGGTTATGGTACCATAAAACTGCTCTATGATCCAAGGTACATTGAAAAAATCTACATGCAATATCATCATAACGTACCTCAAGCATTTGCAAATGTAGGTAAAAATTGTCTAAGTGATCTTCCACCTTCATTGTCTTGTCAGTGTCATATTTCGTTAAGAGCTTCTTCACATGTCTTGGCATCTTATGCAAGACACCCAAAAGTGTCGGTGTGCCCTGAGTCATCCAATCCATATTTTGGTCTTCCATGTCATCTTCTTCATTGTCCTCCGCTTCCTCTTCTCAATTTGTTGGTTCCTCTTCCTCTTCTTCTCCTTTATTTCGTTCCCCTCTGCCTCCTCCACTGGAGTTTGAACCTGAAAGAAAGGGACTACCTCATTCTCCTTCATGAAAGAGTGAAGGTTCCTCTTTGTTTTCAACAGCGTCTACTAGTTCTTCAAGAGCAGTGAGGGTCGTTTTTTCAAAAGAGGAGACTACTAATCCTCTGGGGTTGGTATTTTTCTTCTTCTGAGAATATGGAAGAGTGAATACTCCCAGAATTAGTGCAACAACATTTTCAAATTAACATATGATGGGGCGGATAACCCTAATTTGATGGTACATGATTTCACGTTCAATCCTGGCTGGTGAGGAATTAGCAAATTTAGAGTTGCGCATAGGGGAGAGGGAGTGAATGTTACTGCCTTGACCTAAATATGGATGAGTGGATTCGGTGGGATAATCAGCTATATAATACCGAGTTCCCTCCTTCTAGTGCTAGAAATGTTGAGAATGTTAGACCCACCAACATCCAGGGGACCTCCCTGGTATGAAGCCCCAATCATACCTCACAGCGTTTGGGGTAGGAATCCCATCCAGTATAATGGCCTAGTTGCCAAATACTTAAAGGTTTGCCTCGACTCTAGTTGTTGGCACAAGAGACTAATGCAATGATATCTTCAAAAATCAAGGTGAGTGTACCTGGTGAGTGTGTAATGTAACTGTGTATAGGTTCTCTTACTGCAAAAGGGGAGACAAAAGTGAGCCTCTAAGTGAGAGGTAATAGTATTGCCTAGGAAGAGATACACATGAACCAAAAAGACTTGTCCATCATCTAGTGGAATAGTCCACAGCGGATGCGACAGGCATTACAACCAATGAACGGGGAATGATATGTCTACCATCTAATGGAGTAGTCCCCAACGGATGTGACGACCGTTACAACCGATGAGTAAGAAAAGGTTTTTCTAGTATCTTGCATAATATTCCACAAGGATGACACAACAGTAACAACCATGACACCACACACCCAACAAGATAAGCTTTAAAACAACTAAATTAGTTCAACTATCTTACCACATGTCAAAACAAACATCAAATACAAATTCTCACAAAATAGGTTTACAAAACTTCCATAAGTCATGCATGGAAACATGCTGGCCTGAAAAGGCTTCTGTAATTAAGAAAAAGTTCCAAGACACATATTTACATTGTACATCACTAGCCCCAGTAGTGGGACATTGGAGCCACTCCTTGCTCCTCAAAGAACTAAGTGAAATATCTATCCATTGTGGGAGGAGCCAAGGTGAAAATTCCTTTTCTCATACAATGAGGGGGTATATATAACCAAATGGTGATCCTTGACCCTTTTAACTCTTTCACTTCCCTCATGATTGTTCAACTTCCTATGAATTTTCACTGACATGACTCTGCATATTCATTTGTGTCCATTAGATTTCCACTTTATAATACATTTGATTTACAATAGACATGGACCATAATAGTGATGTGGCCTTTGAAAACTCATGACACAACTTGACATGACATTGCTAACATGGACTAGCTTACTGATGTGGCAATGTCAAGCCACTCTTGCTGTTGAGTGATAGATGTGTTCTTGGATATGATTTCTCTTCTCCACCATGTAGCTTGATGATGTGGGTTCTTCAATAATATCTAGTCTTAAGAGGTGTTCCATACATGTGTTCCTTTTTCTTGCACTTGATAGGTTCCTTTGTCTGTCCAACTGCAAGTGAGACTTCAAGCATGTTTCCACCTTCTTCTCCTTCTTCATGATCTCGCCATGATCTCTTAGTCTACCTGTTCCTGCAATTCACTCATGACGGGAAGAAATCAATCGAAAGACTCCCTAGTCTAAGATGATGCATTTTTATCCATGGACTAAGCTCGAGACAGGTGACAGGGTGGGAAAGAGGACCTAGTAGTTGCCCATTATGTAGTCCTAAGTGACAAGGAGAGAGGTTGGTCCTTAAGACTATGCAAAGCGCAGCTCAGGCTTGATTAAGGAACTTCTTAGCACAATCCTCACTAGGGGTTGGAATTGCACAAGGGCCACTAGGAGAAAGGATTGCGTAGTTGAGACAGTCAATGGCTAATGCGGTATGGGACCCTGGGAAGCATATTTTTTAAGTTTTCAGAGGCAAGGAGGACTAGGCAGCTGAGAGACCTGAGGACAGATCAAAGCAGTTCTTGAGATCAATGATCTTGAGCTGAGGGAGGACACTGGGGGAAACTTTCGCATAGTTTTGGGTGGCAAGGAAAGCTAGGTTCTTTGTGCATTCCAGTGTTCCAGAAGGCAAGGGAAGAAGCTTGAGCGCTGGGATTACGAAATGCATAGTTCAAGTCAGACTGGGAGTAGTTGTTATGCAATTCTTGGGATGAAGGGAGACCGCTCAACTCTGGAATTACATAGTGCAACTTCCCTGGGGAAAATCACTGCACACTGTGCAGTTCCAGGAATCAAGGTTGCACCACTGAGGGGTGAGATTGCGCAGTGCACAATTTAGTCTGGGTCTGATGAAAATGAGCTGCCCGATCGGGAAGATTTTCGGAGAAATGATGAACTGTGTGAGGAAGGTGAATTTGTGTAGAAATTTAACTTATAATCACACACTTAGCATAGTTCGATGATGCAAAAACATAGACCACCAGAACAAAAAGAAAAATTATTCCCCTCTCTGTGACTTTCCTATAACAAGAAGCGACAAGTGCAACACTTGAGATAGACTTGAGGACGACTATGATGACACTTGTGCAAAATTTCTTAAAACTTTGTGTATGAGTGTGATAGGTGTTTACATAGCTAGGAAAACTCGAGTACACAAAGACCAACCTTTGAAATCACCAGAAAAGGTCCGCAGCAATGGAAAAGCAGTCAAGCATGCCAAAAGACAACAGTTGATCAAACAAGCAAAAGGGGTGAAAAGACTTTGAGAAATCTTGTGAAATGAGCTCAAATGTTTGCAACAATTAAGGGAAAGACCAAGGAAGACTTCCAAATTTCAGTGCAAGCCAAAATTTTGGAGGGTGTTGCGGCTACCACAACAAGTCATCAATTGGTCTACTAAATCTTAGTACCTCATCTTCAAATTCTCAAAATAAATTGTTAAATTTTACAAATGGATAATGTTTACCTTAGTAATGCCCTTATAGTTTATCTTTCTTATGTCCCAAGCTATCGTTGAGAATTTATCTATTAATATATTGTGAATTGTATTTCCTTCAAAGTCATTTTATATGAGATAAAGTTCTTTACATTGTTCTACCACTTTTCCCTAAGTTGATCAGTTTGAGCATTTGTTGGAGATTGCTTAATTTTGTGATTAGTTTGTTATATGTAACCATGAACTATAGATACCCAAACATTTTGGGGACACAATATTTTACCTATTTTGATTGTCATTCTTTCTTATAAAAATGAGGATGTATTGTTGTGCAAAATTATTGTTGGTTATAACATATTTTTCATTTCTTTTGCCAAGATAAAAGACAAAAATATGGATTTAACTCTAATCCTTGGAAAAACGACAAGCTATCTTTGATACACGAATAACCCAAAGATGGTAAAACCAATGCATGACAAACATATCTTAACAATAAAATTCCTTAAAAATGACTAGAATAAAAATTATGTAAATGATCTAAATACCATATAAGAAAATGCATTTGATATTTACAAGAGTAAAATTATTCGTGAGTATAATTATTATGCATCTACATCTACATCTACATCTACATCTACATCTACATCCACATCTACATCCATACATCCATATCCATATCCATATCCATATCCATATCTTTCAAAAACCATAACCTTCCTAGGATTATAAAATAAATAAAAACACTTATTACTACTCAAATATCTCAGAATGCACCACTCACCTAACCCTAATCACCTTATATAATATAAGGTTTTAGAAGTAGAAATTAAAAATTAATTAAAAGAAATGAAAAGTTATGGTAGTTGTATATGCGGAAACCCTTCACTTCATTAGTGAAGCATGACTCTAACCATGATCTCATACCATTATGATGAGTGTAGGTAAGTTTATCTACCATAAGAAATACAACATTCGTTAATTAAGATATAAACACTTTCAACTATTAATATATCTCGGGAACTTTACCCATGCTTGCATTCTATTTTAAAATAATATTATATAAAAATATGAGTAACAGATATCGTGGATGAAAAACCATAAATAGATAAATAAATTTATTTATTATATAACTAACCAAAATTCAACCTTGAGACTCACACAACTGATATAAAACTTTCCACGTTGGTTAGCTACAGTAATTACAATATTCTAATAATATGATACCATATAATATAATTGTTATTCTAATAATATGACACCATATAATTATATTATTAGAATAACATGAGACTCAATTTTTATCTATAATCAATTTCAATATAAATATTTTTTAGAATTTTATTTTGACAATTGTAAATATATTATAATATATAGTATTTTAAAAGATTCATATAAATTAAATATTATAATTTGTGAATAAATAATATAAATATAATGTGAGTTATGATATAAATAAATAAATAAAATGTTTATTATTATATTAATGTAAAAATAATAATTATTATTTATTTTTAATTTAAGAAATAAAATTTGATGATTATTATGTTTATAGATATGTTTATTTTGGAATATGTTTTTTACAATTTTAATTTAATTATTAATAATTATTATGTGGCCGATAGAGATGTAATTTCCATAGAATATTTTAGAATATTTTTAATAGTCTGCATAAATAGAGATTTATTTTTGAAGTAGTTATGTGTTTTTTCCTTTTTAATTAAACTTATTAATTAAAAAAAACTTATAATGTCACATGAAACGAGTTATGGTTTTTGAAGCATGCCGTATTCATAAGTCATGGTATTGGTCCATACTATTGGAACAAATCCTATTTACGTATTAAAAAATTCCATGATAAAGTAGGGTCAATGTCCATAGTTAAGCATATTGTTACATGTTTTATTTTAATTTTTTCTATATGTTTAACTTATATAATAACTTTTTATCATTAATTAAGAAGATAGGATTTTTATTATGAGGATCTTCCTCACAACGATGTAGTATATTCGTCGGCCTAGAAATAATATACCAATTCGATAGTGTGATGTTCGCGGGTATTTTGCGTGGTCTCCGTTGGACAACTGGGAGTGGGTAGTGGGGTAAACTTCGAGATTTGGGCTCTACTTTATTGATTACAATAACAATCTCACGACATATCCCAAGTATTTTGTCCATCGGTTCAATTTTTTCCGCATTGTACCTACCTTCCACATCATTTCCTCCATTCCCTTATATCGAAGAATACCCATATCGGAGTTTTTGTTGTGTATACAACATTCTCCCTCTAAATTCTAATATGTACCAATCTTTGATATCTTGGATGTGATATAATTAAATATTTGGTTTTATTGTGAAATCGCATTCGATCCATTCAATTTTTTGTTATGGTACTGGGGACAGAGAAGGGTGCTTGGCAATGTTGCACTTCAAGTCCTCCCTTCTCTGTTACTTGAATCGCCTCCACCCATCGTCGTAGCGCCTAAGCCTCCCAATTCCCATGTGTAGAAAATATGCCCTCCACCTTTCGATGCCCTCAACCCGACGTTGTTCCATAGAGCTAAAGTAGTAGCAGGAGCGATGGTTATGGTCGTCATCTTCGAGCCTCGCAGAGAAAGTATTTGTGATGTGAAGGCTTCAATATTTGGGCAATGTCTATAGAGAATTCTCATTTTGGTTTCGGATCTGTTAATCATAATGAAAAAACCAATGATAAATAGCTTGAGAGCATTAATAATGATTTATTAAAAACTTAATAGAAATGACCGAACGAAAGTGTGACAAGCAGTGAATGCGGATGGATATCGGAGGTTGGAGTATCAGAGATTTAACATGACACACTCTGCAAAACATGCAATATATGGAAAGTTTTGATCAGCAGTGAATGCGATATTATATTAAATCATTGTGATAAAGGCCATGGGATCCAAAGCCATATCGGCGATCGAAATATTAAGTCGTATCGACGATTTTAGATATGTCATTTCAAAAGTTCTGATATGAGAACGGATGCGATTTTATAACTAATCCAAAACTTAAATCAAATTGGGTGTGACATATTGGAGATTAAAACATATCAAAGGACGAAGGTTATATCGCATATCAGAGAGTGAGGGCTATATGATATTTGAAATTTTAAAAGGTGACACATGACAAAAACTCCAATATGTAATTCTCTGATATAAGGGGGCGGAGGAAATGATGTGGTAGGGGGGTCCAACAGATATTGAAAATTAGGTTTATCGCAAGTTTCATAATGTGACTCATAATAAAAACTCCAATATGTGTATTTCACTGATAGTGTTTTACAATACGCGATATGTGTTATTTGCATTAGTTTCCACTTTATATTCATTTAAATTTGGTTAGGAAGGTTTTCAAAAGAAAACTAAGATAGCCTAAAGTTCCATTATTTCTTTATTAAAGATTCATTGGCACATGTTGTAACATGAGCTTGGTCTTGGGGGATATTTATTAATTAGTGTTAATCATTTAAAATTAAAAAAAAAATAGTATTAACAAGAAATTTAGTCCGATTAAGTCAAACTAAAAATTAAAACAAGGCAACCTAGGCTAAGAAACTTCGATATGGAATTCTCCAATCTAAGGGAGAGGAGGAAATGATGGGGCAGGTGGGTCCAATAGTTATCAGAATTAGGTTGATGGCAAGTTTCATAATGTGGCTCAGAGCAAAAAATTCGATATGGGTATTTCTCCGATAGTGTTTTATAATACACGATATGTGTTATTTGCATTGGTTTCCACATTATATTCATGGAATTTTGCTTATAATTTTTTTCAAAAAAAAACTCTCATAGCCTAAATTTCCACTATTTGTTTATTAAAGAGTCATTGCCACATGTTGTAACATGAACTTGGTCTCGGGGGCTATTTATTAATTAGTTCTAATCATTTAAAATTTAAAACAAAGTTTTATTAACAACAAACATAGTCAGATTAAGGCAAGCTAAAAATAAAAACAAGGCAACCAAGGCTAAGATGAAACAGTTCAATCATTCAAAATCCAAATGCAAATTAAAAAGGGTCCCCATATTTTTTAGGATAATAATAAAGTCAAAATGGGGGTTTTGTGTTTTTTACAACAACAGGCCCATAGTTCTTAGTGCTCGACCCCATCTTTGCGCCTTTGGTTCTTTGAGTCTTAATGACCATGTGCTAGCCCAACATCAAAGCCCCCTTGTAGTTTAGATTATATTAGAGTATTAGGTATGCAATACATAGCTTAGAGTTATACTTTCTCTTTCATGTATCCCTATATTGTAGAATTGCTATGTGGAAGGGTAATTAGTCCCATAATAATAGTCAGAACCACCACTTCAACAAATACAGATATAAGTTACAAGTCTTTCCTCCATGAATTTCCCCAAAATTTATTAGGAAATTTTTCCCGATCAACAGGTTCAAAGGAACGCCGAAAGGAGGATTGAGGAATGTGGGTAATAAACATGGAATTATGTTTGAGCTCTAAGCTTCACAAGCTCAAAAGAGAACGCTCGATCAACATATCAGGAGATTGGCATATTGTAGTATCGCCAAGGAACCATATCAGAGTATCAACAAATGATGTTATCTAGGTTTTCTTAGATGTGTCTCAAAACCAAAACCTCGATATCTATTACCTCTGATATGTGAGAACGAAGACAATGACGTGAAATGTGGGTCCTTTACTCCAACAGTTTATTATCATATGTTTTATGCCCTAGCCACTTTATAATATATGATTATTGAAAAGAGCCACATTAATATGATGGATTAGACTTTCAGTTTTAGAGATTTCCAAAAGGATTCTTCTGATGTCAAAGTCGAAATGCCCAAAAGCTCTAATATATATTTAATCAATATGCCACAATTTTTAATGATTAAGGCTTAAAGCCTATGCACACATCTTGGTCTCATGGGCTATTTTACTCATTAATCTAATTAATGGACTCACTATGTGAATTTATTCTCACTTCATTCTCGCTCGCACGAAGATAACATCTTTAATGCCCTAGACACTTTATAATATACAGTTGTTGAAAAGAACCACATTAATATGATGGATCAGACTTTGGGTTTCAAAGATTTCCAAAAGGATTATTCTGATGTCAAAGGCTCGATGCCCAAAATATCTGATATATATTTAATCAATATGCCACATTGTTTAATGATTAAGGCTTAAATCCTATGCACACATGTTGGTCTCGGGGTCTATTTTATTCATTAACCTAATAAATGGACCGACTATGTGCATTTATTCTCACTTTATTCTCACTCACAAAAAGATTTCCATCATTATCTCTATCATTAGTAGCAAAAAACTCTATGTCATCTATCATTACTCTCATTTATTGCTCCATCTTCTTAGTTGTTGGATGGATGTGTGCTCTATTTAGCCTCTTCACCTCGATCTATTGTGCTACTTTTTAAGTTGCGATTTTTGTTGTTGTTATTGTGTTCTTGTTTCCCTCTCACTGTTTCTCTTGTTGTTGTTGTTACACATCCTGTTGTTTCTTCCTTCACACAGATACCTATTCCAAAATTCCATTAACAAGAAGGTGAGAATCAAGAACCTGCTAACCATATCACCTTGTAAAATCAGATACCAAGTATCAATGTCGTCATGCTGAATATATATCTTTTTTTTTCATGTTTCTAGTGTAATAAGAATATATGCATTTCCAAGACGTACAGAACAACGGGGTGTGGATTTTCTGAAACATCATATATAGAGAGGCAACTTTCTATAATTAAACATCTCATGATTAATTTCCCCTTACCTTTCAATGTTAGTAGCAATCAAAATTATGAATTATTCTTCTTTTATTTACCTACAAATATGGTAATCCTATGAATGAGATATCGTTGGCTGATTTATTTCCCCTTCCCTTTCAATGTTAAAAACATTTCACTTGCTTTCGCCTTTTAGGACACCTCCTTTCCTCATCATCATGGAACCTACCTTGAAAACGAATGCCATCATTCTATTTCTCTATGGCTCTACAATGATCCAACCATTGCTCCAAATAGTTAAATTCAACTTTATTCCTTCAAAAAAGACATCATCCCAACACTACCACATTTCCCTCTCTGACGGTACCTCTCAACACAAAACTTGGCTTATGTCTGCTTACAATTCCCATGTCGTCTCTGGTGGCTTGCAATTGGGGATGACATTCCAACTAATGTTGCATCGCCTTCGTCTTTATTTCCTTATTTTTAGGACTATAAAAGTTCTTGAACTCGAAGTTCTTGAATGTCATGCAAGTTTGATTGGCGACCCAACGCTTCTTCAAATTGTGCAGCTGTCCCCACACCAAGTGGGATCTTAAACATCACATGACCCCTGCTCACATACTCTTGCTTCGACACAGGGTTCTGCTTCATCATCAACTCAATTGTCCTCTGTTGCGCTTTCTTCCATGTCATTCATGGTTCCAAGCACCTAACATAAACATTGGTTGATCCAAGGTAGGGTGCATGCAAAAACAACCCTTCGCTCATACACAAATGCTTGAGCCTCCAAAAAGGTGTTTGGATTTGACCTCATTGATTGTAGCAATGATGAAATCAATCCCTCTGCCTTCGGTGAGTTAGCATATTCCCTGCATGACCTTGTCCAAATTGGGAATATTTGCATGGTTTCAAATTGGGCAGGGAAACCAACAAACACAAATTACAACCATCTTAATAGAAAATGGGAAGTATTTCTCTCTATAAATTCCACGATTGATCCTTGATTAGATGATCTTCCGACAATTCCTTTCCACCATTTCCATTTCATATCTATAAGTGAAATAAGGTCTGCAAACCTAGGCTCAATTTTGGACATCATTGGCGTGGTGAGGTCCACTTCTCCAACCTCCACCATTCATTGAAGAGATGGGTCTGAAACAACTAGATAAACTCCCAGCTTGGAAGACATGTCTGGGTATAGTATCAACATCAGCCTATGGGGTGAGCATTGCCACATTGTAGGCAAGGAACTCATTGAACTCAACCCTTCTCGTGCTTTGACTATGCTTGCAATCAAAGGGGGCTGCATAGCCGAATTTAATGGAAGAAATGTAGGGACTATCTCCACTAGCAGCCTCATGTTGGATCCCGACATTACAAAGACTCACCAACTTTAGCCATGGTTTCATCAAAAATGTTTCTTGTGTTCTTCATCATCATTAATTAAAACTTTCTCCAGGTCTTCCAAGCGAGACCACCCACAACGTACAATTATCGACCTCATAGTCTTGCATCCCCTGAAAAAAGTAGCATGGTTCTTTATTTTTGGAACCATCACCTCTATTAAAATGAAATATTTATACTTCCTTACATTCCCTCCCTCATATGATGGCATCGAGTGCATGAAAAAAAAATTCAACCACTCAAATGGAATGTGGCGTTGCACAAAATGTGGTGGGTACTTCCCAGAATGTGACTATTGCTATGTGCTAAAATTTGAAATGCATGACCACACAGACCTGCTAAGAAATGCAACATATTTTGATGATGTTGCAACTCAACTCATGGGTATCCAAGTAAAGACTTGTTCATACTCTCCACTGATCCTGGTGTTATCCACGAGCTTCATTCAAGGGTTTCATGTCGTCATTTCCTCTTCACATTATCTGTAAAAACAAATAACTTTAATGGCATCAACCACTTGAAGCTTGTACTAATCATTTCAGAGGAAATCAACTATGTCTCTGCTTGTTCCCATATCCTCGAGGATATTAAAAAAAATGTCTACTACTTCAGTTTCTCATGACCTTTGGGACTCCCTTTTCTTTCCCCATGTCAGACTGAAATGTAGACACGAAATTCTATATGCTTCTCCGTTCATTCTCATTTCTTCCCCTACCACCCTCTTTTTTTGTTCATTTCATCATTATACTTCTCTCCTCTATGTATATACACCTATGTTACATGTTTTAGCTTCCACCTTTAGATAATTTTGTTCCTTTTAACTTAAAATATAATATATATTCTCTTTTGTTCTTCCTTCTAAACAAGGTATTATATTTGCATCCTTTTAAAGTGTGTTTTATGCAATTAAATGCAAACATTGACTTGTTAGAAAAGGTTGTTGTTTCTTTAACTTAAATCTATTTGATATTTAGTTATGTTGAACCTTGGATCTTTATACTTCTTGCCTTGGATGACAACATTATTTCCCAATTTGGAGCAACAAAAAATAAAAAGCAATAAAAAAATATATCTTTGCTTATCTCTCATCTTGCATCTTTATACTTCTTTCCTTGTGCATGTCTTCATGTCACACAACTAATATGTCGATGTGCACACTCTTTTCCAATTACTGAGAAAAAAAAAAAATACTATGTGGATGTACATGCTCTTTCATAATTTGCAAAAAAAAAACCAGACACACACACAAAATAAAAACTTGCTCCTATTTCCTTCCATTTTGAATTTAGATTTCTTCCCTCCCCTTCCATTAAACACTCTTCCTCCTACAAACACTCCTCCATGTACTCTTTCTTTGCACTCAATAATACTCTCTCTCATCTCGCTTATTCACTAATATTCATGTCCCCATGTTTGTATCATGATGGACATCCGAGAGTCTTCTAGAAACCCCTCAAGGAATGTACGCAGGAGACTCCTCTATGCACAGAAATAAAGACACCACAAAAAAAAACTTCTATATGTTTCTCCATTCATTCTCATTTCTTCCCCTACCACCCTCTTCTTTTGTTCACTTCATCATTCTATTTCTCTCCTCTATGTATATACAATTATGTTACATTTGCAGCGTCCACCTTTAGATAATGCTGCATCTTTTACCTTTAAAAAAATATGTGTATGCTCTTTTGTTCTTCCCTCTAAACAAGGTAGTATTTGCATTCTTTTAAAGTGTGTTTTGTGCAATTAAATACAAGCACTAACTTCTTAGAAAATGGTTCTTGTTTCATTACCTTAAATATATTTTATCTTTAGTTATGTTGCACCTTCGACTTTTATACTTCTTGTCTTGGATGTACACACTCTTTCCCGATTTTCAAAAATAAAAAACAAAAAGAAATATACTCAATCTTTACTTATCTCACATCTTGCATCTTTATACTTCTTTCCTTGTGCATATCTTCATGGGACACAACTAATATGTGGATTTGTGAAATCTTTTGCAATTTCCAAAAAAAAAAGTATTATGTGGATGTACACACTCTTTCACAATTTGCAAAAAAAAAAAAAAAAAACAGAAATAAACACTTACTCCTATATCCTTCCCTTTTGAATTTAGATTTCTTCCCTCCCCTTCCATTAAATATTAATCCTCCTACAAACACTCCTCCATGTACTCTTTATTTGTGCTCAATACTACTCTCTCTCATCTCCTGTATTCACTAATATTTGTGTCCCCGTGTTTGTATCAGGATGGACATGCCAGAGTCTTCTGGAAACCCCTCAAGAAATGTTCAAAAGAGTCTCGTATATGCGTAGAATAAAGACACCAACAAACAATGATGTCTCAAACATAAGCTAGTTTAAACCCCCAAACCTTTCCAGCTATATCCCTACATAATGGCTCTCTTCCCTAACATCTCCAAACTTTGCTTCCAAACCCATCTCCTTTAACATTCCCTACCCCCAATCTACCTTCCCTTCAACTTCCTCCATTCACTGCCACTTTTCCCCATCTACATCGCATACCCCACCATCGACCCATGCTTCTTCACCCTCCCATCCTCATAATTTTTTCAACCCCACCCTTAACCATGCATGCCATCAATTTTGTGAAAGGATATATGACCTCTCCCCCTTGCATGTCTACTCCATATGCAACTAATCATACCCAAATATGAAAAAAGGATTCTTTCATGGTAACATATGTTTCTCCCGATGTGCAACTATAAATTCCTCCCACCTCTTCTACCTTGCAAATAACATGGACCTTGGAAACCAAGCGTTTGCCTTTGCTGCTCTAACAAAAATAGAGGAAATGCTCATAGTGCGTGTCAACCCAAAATTTCAAGTCACCCATACACAAGGTGGGAAGTACAAGTATGATGGTCATATTATTCCCCCCCCGAGACATAAATACTATTACCAACATCTTGTCATGCTTGGTTTTCGAATTGGACATCATATTTGTTACTAGACACGGATCTGACCACAAAACATATGATTACATTGTAAGCATGACACGTATTGTTGCAGCTTTGGAGTACAAACTTGCCCATGATCCATACTACAAGGATTTCCATGTGGAACAAGCTGCAATATCTATCTTACCAACTCACCCTATCGATATCTCTTCTCTCCTCCATCACATCACCCCCTCCTCTCTTGAACTAGGACTTGCCTTCCCTAATTTCGATGATGAAATTCCTTCACATCCCACCCCAACAAACCTCCAACCATCCTCTTTTGTATCAGCACTCCTAAATTCCCATATTGAGCTTGAAGAAATATGCAACTACCTACTCTATCCCCATCTTGATTCCACTACTTCACTTTCATGTCGCTTTGTTTCCTTCTCTGCTATCATTGAATACACCACAAAAGACCTCTTTTCTATGGCCTTCCCCACACTCTTCCCCACAAGGGTTCCCATGATTGGTCAACCACACCTTAGAAAATTTGAAATACAAGAAGATGCTTTGCACCTAACACAATACTATGATAATCGTTTTGGTCAACATCCAAAATTTTGGTATTACTTGTACAATATTATGTTGCAGCATTGTAGTCAAGAAAATGTTGTTGTTTTCGTGAAAAGAAACCTTGAAGAGGGATTGCCAATGATCGTTGCATACCTTCGTACCCGCCTCCATGACATGCCTAATTCCATGCTTCCTGACAATATTATGTGCTTCGGGTCAAGCCTTAGGGGGACATATTCGTTATGGAAAAAACTTAGAGGTGAACTCACTAATATGATCACACAAATAACTGGCCATACTTTCTTCTTCACCCTTAGTGAAACTGACACCAAATGGCATGATCTATACATGGTAATGTTTGGCGATCCCCCCTCCCCCTGGACTCATTAGAGTTGTCTCGATGGAGATTGTTTATTCAATTTAGTATGTCCTAAATTGCTACATTAATTATCGACCAGGAGTCGTAAACTGACGAAGCGTGGTGCACTATATCTGCAAGACAACCTCTTTCTTACCTTTTATTGTTTTCAATTTCTGTTTTGCTTTGGGGGAGTTATCTTTGTTTATCTCCTAATGTGAATGGAAATCCTATTCCTAAATTTTAAGAATACTTCAGAAGGTAAGTATGGATATAGATTTTAAGGCAATTATGTCCTTTATGCTAATTTCCAAAGCTTAACACTTCAGAGGATCTCAAAACGTACTAGTAATGAAATTAATACTTGAACAAGAATGAAAACATCCTGCTATTCAAATCAAACAAATAATGAACTACTGATCATGAAACCATTATCTTTGCTATTGTCTAAATATATAAAAATGAATTAAGCTATTGCACTCAAACAAATCAAAAATTGCAATCTAGTAAAAGTAAAATCAATTCACATCATTCATAGTCTGATACCTTCCCAGGTAGTCTAAGCTATGGCTTTCAGAGATAACGTAAAAAATATGAGCAAGTTTATGTCTAATTGCAAAAAAGTAAAACTAAAATCAAATCACATTATTCATAGTCTGATACCTCACCAGGTAGTCTAAGCTATGGCTTTCGGAGATAAAGTCAATGATATGAGCAAGTTGATGTCTAATTGCAGAAAAGTAAAACTAAAATCAAATCACATCATTCATAATCTGATACCTCACCAGGTAGTCTAAGCTATGGCTTTCGGAGATAACGTCAATGATATGAGCAATTTGATATCTAAACTAACTAACAAAGCAAGTGAATAAGACTGAAATCAACAAAACAGAACTAGAATTAAAAAAAACTAGGAAAAGAAAAGTCAACAAAGAAGTTAATCCCATGTCACTAGTTATTGCAAAAAGTGTATGAAAATGCCCGGGCCTACTCTATCCTTTAACATACACACACTGATCAGTGTTAACAACAATATACGAAGCTTGTAAAATCATGAAAAGGAATGAAATGTTAATACCATAACAGATGAAATATATACACAGGTAAATAACTATGAAACATGTGCAATAAAAATAAGGAAACAATACATAAAAAAAAAACATACAGCAATAAGGAAACAAAACCTCAGCGTGCAGGGGCCCTCTGCACAGCCTTGGTCAATAGGCTATCAGTCCAAAATTATGCTCATGCGGTCATATAAAATTAGAGTCTTCTTTATAATTCAGAACAGATGAAGAATCCTCCCGTTACCACAGTGGGACTAGTGTCACAGCATCGTAAACTTTAACAGAAAAATTACATTAACAAAGACTAACTCTATGCGTTTGGAAACGTGCTATTTATAACAAAAACTTCATAACCGTTTTCCTGTGAAACTACGTCAACAGAGGACACGTAAAAATCAGTGTTCGTAAACTTAGCATACTAGTTGTCGAGATTATTCAATCTATCAAAAGTGGCTGTTGGATTTGCATTGTGGGGTAGTCTACAGCTGTCACCATGACCCCAGGGATCTAGGAATGGCCACGAATCCTTCATGTGTTTGAAAACGAAGTCCTGTTTCTATAGGACTCCTCTGTTTGACCACCGTTGACCACAACTTTTCTTGATGAATCTGGCTGGACCAATAGGACCTGATCCATGTCCAGGTCATTTCTAACTTTCCCATGTGGCTTGTTTTGCTTGATGACACCTACAACCTGGAGTTTAACAAAAATAGCTGCGGAAAGTTGAATCAGCTGCGGAAAGTGGCTGCATTCCACAGCTAATGAGCAAAATCTAAGTCAAACAGCAAACACAAAAACATAGTTAGAGAACCACTTAAATGCTCTTTTAGAATCAATATGCAATGATCTTTGATAGCTTATGGAGTACTGGTGAGGGGAAAAAGTCTGGGAAAATGTGTAGGAGAGGCGTAATTTCAAAGCTCAACATACCCCCATTGTGAAGGTGTTGCATGTCCCCATGCAACCAAAACTTTGATCATCCTCCTTTCAGTTCATGTGTTATGAGACCTCTACCAATACATCCATCCTTCTTTTCTTCTTTCTTCGGACCACTGTCATCCTCGACTTCCTCATTAGGCACTAGAATTTGAGGTTGATCAGAGCCTGCTCTCCTGTTCTTTTTCTTTAATTTTCTATTTTTCTTTTGCCATAGCCCAAGATGCAACATCGTGTTGTCATGAATAATCTTATCTAACCTGCCCTATTCTTTTAATCTTTCATTTTCTCTTTTGATGTGTCTATTTAGGACCTCCAGCTCAAAAACTTCCTGTTTTAGTGATTGGACTTGAGCTTCTTGGGCTGTATTAGGCTAGGCAGATGAAGTGCCTTGGTCTGTGGCCATTTTCTCCAACGTCTTGATGTAATCATACATTTCATGCTGGGTTGGATCTATCTCAGGTGTCATCTTCCTTGGGATGTCCCCAAAATCTGGTTGAGAAGGACTAATCTCAAAATCTAGCCGAGAAGGACTATTTTCAAAATCTAGCTGAGGAATAAGAGTATGGTGTGGGCCACGGCTACGAGGGATTGCTGAAGGTTGTTCCGGTGTTTCCCCTCCCAAATCAATGAAGTGGGGCCCTTTAGTTTGTACTTTCCTCAATTTTCCTTTAAGTCTGGAGCTCCTCCTTAAATTTTGTGAACTAGTGTCTTCTTTCTCCACACTTTGTTTTTCTTTCCCTTTTCTCCTTGCTGCAGATGATTGTTCCTGAAGGTAAACTAGTCTTTCAGACAGTATTTGGTGGTCCTCTTCTGAAGAAGGTTCTGGGGTTTGATAGATAACCTCAATATTCCTTTTCCCTTTTTATTTTCTTGCCTTCTTACCCTCAGCTCTTTCCTTCCTACTTTCAGAAAGTTTTTCTTCCCTACTAGTTTCTTTAATTATGTTAGTAGGAGTGTCTTGAATTCTAACACTTGTTTTCTTCCTCCTGCTTTTCCTTGATGAGCTTCTTTCAGGTGTTTTAGGTGGACCTTGAAAGAAGTTTCTAACCAAAAACTTCTCCCAAGTGTCCTTCGTTTCCTTCAATTGTTTTTCAATCAAAATTTTCACAAGGACGTGATGGTACAGGTGGGGTTCTACGTCCTCCAGACTTTTCTGGACAGTGATGGACATCTTTTTCAGGCTATTTAACAAAAAGTAGGGCAAATTAATAGTTTGGTTTTCTAGAAAATTCATTAGCAACCGGGTGTGGTACATATATATTGACCTGAATCGTCCCTCAGATGTAATAAATTTATGGATTATCAATATAGACTGGCCCACTTTTCTTCTAAAGTAGAGACAGGGATTCCACGTTTGAAAGTGGTTACATCCATACCTGGATTACATAGGATAACCCTCCATGCTCTCTCGTCAAAGATTTTATTTTTGAACCACCGTTCTCCCTCCTGTGGGAGTTCCGTTGCGGCTGCTATGGATGCCTCTGTGACTGAGAATTTAAGGTCTCCAACCTTAGCTTCCATGCCGTCAAAAGACCTTGCAAAAGTCTTTGTAACTTCTTTGTTGTAGCCTCTGAATTTCTGAATAAATTGTAGCCACCTTGCCTTCCTTAGCATGCTTTTCAATTGTGGATACCCTTCCATAAATTTGGGCCCTTCCGGTTCTGCTCTTAACAGAGGACCCATTCCTTCCCCTGCTTTAAAATACATCTGCGTGAGTGATAGAATGATGGAGGTGAGGCAGTTGTGCTTGCGGGGGATGTAAAAGGACTATGGAGAAAAACCAATAGTTGTAAATGGAGGAACAATGAATAGGTAGCGAGAATGAGTTAATAGAACGAAGGCTTATGTGAGCAGATTAGAAATATAAATGAAACTTCGATGGGGCAGTATGGAAATAGAGTGAGCCCGACAGAGTTTTGAACTAGACGGCTGTAGAATAGACGTTAACATGCTCACAAAATGGCTATGGAATTTGTGCAGTAGGAAAGAGCTGTGACCAAATCGATCACGTCCTCATAATTACCCGGTTTAACAGGTGGAGTATCAAAGTACGATTAAACACGATTTAAGTTCAGAGATGGATCATGAGGCCGTTAAACATTAATGCAAGGTTCGTGGTGGAATTATGTAAAGGCCATGGAGCAGTTATGGAAGCTATCAAGGCGAATCATTACATATAATGGAGCCGGTGGTTTCATAACTATGTAAAATGTGCTTTAAAATTCTATTTGAAATGAACTTCGCTCATACCTTGGAACTTACCACTTCCATCCACTGACCTTTGATTGGCTGCTTCCTGATGATGCTTCTAGGTGCTTTATATCTTCAGAATATCTCCCTTTGCCATACCTACATTGGTTTTTCATTACTATTTCACTAACATCTGACTGTCAGTGTTGAATAATAGAGTGATGGCTACGAAATCAGCTTCTAGTTGCGGAAACTGGGTTCAGCTGCGGAAACTGACATAGTGATCATATGACTGAATGGAGATGGATAAATGATGAGTGAGTGAATGAAAACTGGTCATGAAAGGAATTTTATTGGCGGAATGAGATGATGAGATGAAATGAAATGAAGTGAAGTGAAATGAGGTGAAACGAGGCGAAGTGAAATGTCATGAAACTATGAATACAATGAATATTTTTTTATTATTTTTTTTTGGAAAATATAGGGCATCAGGAGTTCCTGATATTCGCCCTGTATTTTCTGTATAAGACTTCCAATCAGCGATTGGTTTTCAAGCTTATACACATTTTTTTTTTTTCATAAAAACAGAAAAGAAAAAAGGCTAGGCTGGTGGAAAAGAAGAATTCTTCTTCACCAGCCTTATTGCAAAACTATCTTCAAAGATTTTGACAAATTCTTCTTTTGAGAGTGTCTTATGATAGGTCTTTAATCTGTGGCCATTCACAATTATAGGAGTTTGATGTTGATCAATGGTTTTGATTCTTACCGCTCCATTCCTAAAGATTTTGTCAATCTCATATGGCCCAAGCCAATGAGTCTGAAATTTTCCTTTAAAATCTTTAAACTTGGAATCAAATAGCAATGCCCAATCTCCTTCTCGAAACTTTTTCTCCTTGATGTGTTTGTCATGTCACTTATCTCTTTGATATTAAACTAGATCAGTTCTTAGGATTGCTTCTTGTCTGATCTCATCTAGCTCATTCAACTACTCCATTCTATGCTTTTGGGCTTCTGATAGATCCATTCCCAACTGAACTGCCAACTCGAAAGTTTTGACTTGGAACTCAATGGGGAGCAGGACTTCTTTCCCATAAACAAGTTCATAGGGAGAATGTCCTGTTGTATTTCTCCATGTAGTTCTGTAGGCCCACAAGGCTTCAGGAAGCCTTTCTGCCCAATCTCTTGTATGTAGATGAACAGTCTTGGTAATGATGCCTTCAATAACTTTATTTGTAGATTCCACTTGGCCATTTGCTTGTGGATGGTAAGGAGTAGATTTTCTGTGCTTGACTTTGTATTCTTCCATCAGCTTCCCCACCAGGTTGGATGTGAATTGACTTCCTTGATATGTCACAATTTCTCTTGGAACACCAAAGCCAGTAAAAATATCCTCATAAAGAAAACTAACAACTGAATGCTCAGTGGCAGAAAATAATGCTTTGGATTCTACCCATTTAGTGACATAATCAATACATACCAACATATACTTTCTTTGTTTAGATGGTGGGTTAATAGGTCCAATGAAATCTAAATCCAATTTTTTAAAGGGTTCGATGAGTACCTGTGGCTGCAATGGCATTTCATTTGAAAGGGTAGGTTTCCCTACTCTTTGGCAACTGTCACACTAATTTTCCCAACCCACTTAGCCCTTCTCCATGAACAACAATGCAATAATTACGTGGCAGTTAATAATGAATAGCAGATTTCTTTTGGATATAAGTCGATTCACCGGCGGTTGAATTTTTTGATACTGTAATTGTCCTTTGTACCTATACAGATGATTGGTACCTCTGCCCTCCATTGATCGCCAACTGTCATCCCTCGGATTTCTCGTCCCGCCTATGTATGGGCAATCAAACGCTCACTTGGTCATTTGGTTTTCACATTTCGTTTGGGTTCTATATGCTCTGCATGCTCGGTGGTTTCTGGAGGTTTCGACCTGGGGTTCTGCTACACGTCCTCTAACTCGGAATGTTGCCCGAACGTTGCCCCTCCTGGTCTGTTGACAATGTCGACTCGATAAGGTCCGATATCCCCTATTCCGTTCTTGTCCCTGACTGTTCACTGGATGTCTATGGTCCGCGGTTGTGTCTCTGTGCTTACTGTAAATAATTGTATTAATGCATGTGGTTTTACTCTCTCTATCACTGTATTTGATTACTGGTGGGAGTTGCTTTAGATGTCCGTCCTCAGGGTTCTATTCATCCCTCCTCGTTCTCAGGTAGGATATGGTGTCAACATTCTTTGGCGCCTTCGTCACTCACAAGGTATGTTCTCTGGTTCTATGCTATTAGCTTTGGCATTTACTTCTCTCAGCTAGCTAATGTATCGGCTCCTTCGTGAGTAGGTTATTCTGGTAGAACTGCTTCAGCCACGGCTCACCAATGTCAGGTAAACACTTACGGATATTTGATTTCGTCCAGTTATATGCTTCGTCCCTCCTTGCAAACCATTTCTTATTTTTATGACACTGTTTTGTGACTGCAGGACTGATTCCTTGAAAGGATTCGGGGCCTGGCGGCTTGGTTGGCTACTCGAAGTGATTTGAAGCCTGGCGGCTTGCTTGTCCCAGCTTGTCATGGGTAGCAATGTTTCTATGTTGTGGTCGCTTTTGTTTTTTCTTGTTGTTCAAGTCTAGTCGAGTTTTGTCAAGTCGGTGTGTCAATGGCTTGTTGCACCGCTAACAGTTACAGTCTTGGCTGTAGGGTTTACAATTGCTACTTCTCTGTTCGGTGTTTGCAATTGCGTCGAGGGTTTCTAACCCCGTGTGGTATCTTGCCCCAAGTTGTCAAGGAATTTGGCACGGAATTTGTAACTGTTGAACGATTTTGGTTTTGACCGATATATATGAAATGAATGCACAAAAATTTCTGTTTTCTCTTTTGTATAAATTTTAATGCATAGAGTTATGAATATTCGTCTGTTGTGCATACCTAGCAATGTCTGAGATTAATTACTCGCTTGTCATTTAATTTGGGTCGAGTCTTGATAATTCCGCCTGTATATTTCTTGTAAACTGTAAGTGGCTTTTTGTCCCTCGTCCTGGGGGTTCCTTCGTGTGTTGTCCAGACTTAATTCTCTTGTTGGACCAACATAGCTCGATTTACATATAACCATACACCTATGAATTATGTCACACACAGAACTATACTATACATAAGACAAAAATGGATGCTATATTGTATAACAACTCAAAACAGTCTAGAGACGCCGAAGAGGCTAGAGTGCATAGAATTTTTGTAACAATCAATTTTTTCATTACCCAGAAAATCGAAGAAGAAGACTATTGTGTTTTGTTCCCCTTTTAACAATTGTTAGGTGATTGTCAATTTCTTTTCAACCGTTGTCGGTTATGTTTTGATTAGTTACATTAGTTTTGTTCAAAACTTTTTCTTTGTCGTTCATCATTAACACAAAGACAAAATTGGCTATTTTAAAACTCTAATCCTAACTAATTATAATTTCTACCGTTCCTAATTACTGTTCAGTTACTTGACTTAGACAGCTTAATCAAATAAAAGAAAAAAAACAGACACATTATCCCTTCAGCAAATTTACTCCTCCGTCCCCTTCAGAGACCAAAAAGCCTTCCTTTTATCTCGTCTTGTCAGCCAAATGCTCCTGCATCAGGCTCCCAGGGTAAGAAAAAGTCATGGCTCTATTCCATGAGCTCCTCCACAGAATAACCAGCCTTCTGTATCTGCACCGCATCAAGCCACGAACTATCCTCGACTAGACAGTTTTTCCACTTGACAAGGTATCATAGATACTCCTTCCTGCGAGTCTTCTTGGCTACCTGGGTATCGAGAATCTTCTCGATCTCATGGGGTTGAACCGAAGGCATGTGCCTCATCCAAGAACAGTCTCCAATTTGGGTGTCCCGTTTTGGCCGTACCACACTCGCTTCCTCTAAGTTTGAAGTATATGGAAACAGGTCTGCCACATTGAAAATAGGTGATATGCCTATATCAGGTGGCAGCTAAATTTCATAGGCGTTGGATGAGAAATTGCGCAAAATTTTACATGGACCAATCTTCTTAAATTTTAGCTTATTATACGCACCGTTAGGAAACCGTTCTTTGCGCAAGTGTGCAAGGACCTCATCACCTACATTAAATTGGATTTCCTGTCACTTTAAATATGCCTGTTGTTTGTATTTTTGCACGCTGTCCTGCAACTTTAACTTCGCCCGTTCATGTAGTTCACTCCTCGCTTCAGCAAAATCTTCTCCATCAGTACTCCTCCACTCCAACTTTCCCAAATCTCGCAGTTCATGTATCCCCCGAGGATGCACAGTTCATGTATCCCCCGAGGATGCATGTTGTACAGGATTTGAAATGGACTGTGTCCAGTGCTACGATTTGGCGAATCGTTATAAGCGAATTCTGCCTGAGCGAGAGCACGATCCCATAACTGTGAATTTTCCCCAGTCAAACTTCGTAAGAAATTTCCCAAACTTCTGTTCACCACTTTCATTTGTCCATCAGTCTGCGGATGATATGCAGAACTGAAGTTCAACTGTGTGTCCAAGTTTTTCCACAGGGTGCGCCAAAAGTGTCCTATGAATTTATGTCCCTGTCAGAAATGATAGATTTGGGTAGGCCATGTAATCTAACAATCTCTGTGAAAAATAGGTGAGCTACATGAGTGGCATCACTAGTTTTTCGACACGGAATAAAATGCGCCATTTTTGAAAATTTATCTACCACCACCATCACTGAGTCATATCCTCGTTGTGTTCTAGGCAGTCCCAAGACAAAGTCGATGCTGACTGAGTCCCACGGCCTACTTGGAATAGGTAATGGTGTGTAAAGTCCAGTATTTTGACAATGTCCCTTTGCTATTTGGCATACTTTACACCTGTTCACATACCGTTGTACATCCCTGTGCAATTTGGGCCAGTAATAAAAGTGACCGAGCTACTCCAAAGTCTTGTCTATGCAGAAATGACCGGCTAGACCCCCGCTATGTTTCTCCCATATGATATTTTCCCTCATCGAACAGTCCGGGATACATAACTGTCCTCCTCTGAATAATAGTCCTTCCTGTAAATTGTAGTCCAACGATGGACTTGTATTTCTCAGCACAGGATTCTGACAGGCTTCAAAGGCTTCCTTGAAGTCTGTGTCGATCTGGTACAAATCTTTTAAGTGTTCGAATCCCATCACCTGTATTGTACTTTCCTGTAAGAGAAAAGCTCTTCTGCTCAAAGCGTCTGCCACCTTATTGGCTTGCCCACTGATGTGTTTTAGCACAAAGGTGAAACTCTACAGATACTCTACCCATTTGGCGTGCTTATGGTTCAATTTTTGTTGTTGCATTATATATTGCAGCGTTGAATTAGTAGAAAATAACACAAACTCATTGCCCAGTAGGCAGTGTCTCCAATGCTTTAAAGCTTGGACCACGACATAAAATTCCTTGTCATACGAGGAATATTTCTGCCTGCTCTTGTTCAATTTCTCACTAAAGAATGCCACAGGTTTATCTTCCTGACTAAGCACAGCGCCAATGGCTGTCCCGCTTGCATCACATTGAACCTAGAAAAGCTTGTTAAAATCTGGTAGCCTTAAAATTGGCCTCTCTGTAATCTTCCGCTTCAAAAGCTGAAAACTGTTCTTTGCTGCTCTAGTCCAACAAAAAGGCTGACTAGCCTTTTTTATGGTGTCTAGCATTGGTGCGCAGATTTGACTAAAATTTCATATAAACTTGCATTAAAATCTTGGCAACCCGTGAAAACTACATACCTCAAACAAGCTCCTCGGTGACGGCCAATTGACGATCTCTGCAATATTTTCTAGATCCATCTTCAATTCATTTACTGCGATTACAAACCGCAAATAAACTAGTTCTTTCTGCAGGAAAGTACATTTCTGCAAGTTTATTAGCAGTTTGTTTTGTTGTAACTTCTCTAGCACTCTTCGAACATGTTGAAGGTTCTCTTCTTTCATTCTGCTGAAAATGAAAATATCATCAAGATATACGATCACAAACTTACCGATAAACTCTTTCAACATTTCATTCATCAACCTCATAAAAGTACTAGGAGCGTTACTCAAACCGAATGGCATGACTAGCCACTCGTATAGCCCTTCATTGGTCTTGAAGGTTGTCTTCCACTCGTCCCCTTCTCTGATCTTGATTTGATGATAGCCACTCTTCAGATCGATCTTCGTGAATTAAGCTGCCCCACTGAGACAATCCATCATATCGTCCATTCTGGGTAAAGGAAACCTGTATCGAATAGTGATTTTATTGATAGCTCGTGAATCCGTACACATCCGCCATTCTCCACCCTTCTTAGGCGCGGGTACTGTTGGTACCACACAAGGGCTCAAGCTTTCTCTGATCAACCCCTTGTCCAGCAGCTCTTGCACATGTTTGCGAATCTCTTCATTATCTTTCGGGCTCATTCGATACACTGCTTTATTTGGTAGTCTTGCTCCGGGTATGAAACCGATATGATGGCTGATGCTCCTCTTGGGAGGAAACTTGTCTAGTAAGTCATCAACTACAATGTCCTTGAATTCTTCTAACATCTCGTGAATCTCTGCATGCAATTCAGACATTTCTGTGTTCAGCAACACAGTCTTAGTTCTACTCACGACTGCATAATTCACTTCATTTTCCTCAATCTGTTTAATAAACTATTTTCCTCCTACCAATAATGCTTTTATTCCACTTGCTTCTGTTGTATCCTCTTCTTTGATGGGTACAAGCGTATGCTTGACTCCATCTTTCACAAATTTGTAACAATTCGTCTTCCCATCGTGCATCACCTTTCGATCATACTGCCACGGTCTTCCCAGCAGTATATGGCACATGTCCATTAGCATGATATCGCAGACAACCCTGTCCTGGTACTTGCCAATGTGAAATTCAACCTCGCACTATTCATAAACTAATAGCTGGTGGCCTTTCTGCAACCATGACACCTTGTAAGGTGTAGGGTGCTTAAGTCACCTCAATCCTAGCTTCTCCACCATCTCGGTGGCGACCAAATTGTCTGTACTCCCACTGTCTATGATCAATTTACAGCACTTTCCATGTGATTTGCAAACTGTTCAGAACAGTGCCTTCCGTTGGGTCTGCTCAACCATCTCCTTGGCTGGCTTCAACAGTACTTTATTTAGAACTAAAGCGTCTCCTGTTTCTGCCACATTTTCCACCTCCTGGGGCAGTGGCTCAGCTTCCTTAGGCTATGCAAAAAATGTTCCCCTTTGGCCAGCGTGCTCTGCTTCCGAGCATTCGAAGGATCTGTTCCCCCACTTGTGGCACCTGTAGCACTGGACATTAGCTCCCCTTCCTCAGCCATTCCCTCTTCCACGCTGATATGGCTGACCTCCTCTCATGCTATCTCCCTTCTCTGTTTTTCCTGAAGCCCTAGAGCTGCTGCCTTCTTCGCTGTTACTGGCAGTTCTCCCTCTGCCATAGGACTGTCCTCGTCCTCTACCATTTCCCTGTCCTCTCCTATTATTCTGTTTTCTGTTAATCTTTTCTTCAGCCTTTACAACACTTTGAAAGGCTTCTTCTATGTTCCGCGGAGAAAGAATACTAATCTCATCCAGGATTTCCATCCTCAAACCGTTCACGTATCGCGTTGTCTTCTTTGGAGTATCATCAGTATAACCAACCCTCAGGTTTACATGATAAAATTCTTCTATGTATTCCTTTATGGTCATACCTTTCTATCCTAAATTTTGTACCCGTCGATAAAGCTCAACCTGATAATCTTTAGGCAGGAATCTGCCCTTCAGCTTTTCCACCATCCTTGGCCACTTCTTTATCGGCTATTTATTCATTCTCCTTCTGTCTGCCTAGACACTATCCCACCATAAGGCAGCGTGTCCTTTTAATTTGGTTGCAGCAAATCTGACTCTTTTGTCCTCACTAATCTCTTCTTTTTCAAAATACTTATCTAACTCGCTTATCCAGGCCAGCAGAACATCTACGGACAGACTGCCATCATAGTTAGGAATCTTCGGTTTAGGTTTGTTTCTGGCTAGCAATACTGATCTCAATAGTTTTATCTCTGGGTCTTCTTCATCTGATCCATTTGCAACCGCTACAAACTCCTCCTCACTATCATCTCCAAGTACTGGGTCTCTTTTCCTTCCTGCCTCCAATGCCTCTAAGCGAGCAGTAAGGGTTCTTATTTCTTCCCTCAAACCCTCATTGGCTACTCTGCTCACACCTCTTCCACATCCTCATCTCTGAACCTCCATATCCCGATTCTTTCAATCAACTACTCTGATACCACTTGATGGTCCCAGCCCACATAGCCCTTCTCCATGAACAACAATGTAGGAATTACGTGGCAGTTAATAATGAACAGCAGATTTCTTTTGGATATAAGTCGATTCTCCAGCGGTTGAATTTATGGATACTGTAATTGTCCTTTGTACTTGTACAGATGATTGGTACCTCTGCCCTCTATTGATTGTCAACTATCCTCCCTCGTATTTCTCGTCCTGCCTAGGTATGGGCAATCAAACCCTCACTTGGTCGTTTGGTTTGCACATTTCGTTTGGGTTCTGTATGCTGTACATGCTTGGTGGTTTCTGGAGGTTTCGACCTGGGGTTCTGCTGCTCGTCCTCTAACTTGGAATGCTACCCGAATGTTGCCCCTCCTAGTCTGTTGACAATGTCGACTCGGTAAGGTTTGGTCTCCCATGTTCCGTTCTTGTCCCTAACTGTTCACTAGATGTATATGGTCCGCGATTGCGTCTCTGTGCTTCCTGTAAATAATTGTATTAATGCCTGTGGTTTTCCTCTCTCTGCCACTATATTCGATTACTAGTGTGAGCTACTTCAGATGTTTGTTCTCAGGTTTCTATTCATCCCTCCTCATTCTTAGGCGGGATATGGTGTCAACTTTCTCCGGTGCCTTCGTCACTCACAAGGTATGTTCTCTGGTTCTATGCTATCAGCTTTGGAATTTCCTTCTCTCAGCTAGCTAATGTATCGGCTCCTTTGTGAGCAGGTTATTCTGGTGGAACTGCTTCGGCCATGGCTCGCCAATGTCAGGTAAACACTTACGGATATTTGATGTCATCATGTTATATGCTTCATCCCTCCTTGCGAACCATTTATTATTTTTATGACACTGTTTTGTGACTGCAGGCCTGATTCCTCGAAAGGATGTTGGAAATAATACTGAGAGGGGGGGGTGAATCAGTATTATCACATTAATAAAACTTTTTCATTTCCATAATCAGATTCATATATGCTATTTCCACAACTTCTTATGATTAAGTTAATTAATCTTCAATGAGTGCATTAGAACTTTATCAACCATATTATCAGTTAACAAATGCAGTAACATAGAATAGATCATCACACATAAGGCACACATGAACACCATGATATAAGGTGGAAACCCAATGCGGGAGAAAACCACCTGCTGCAAGTCATCTCAATCTTCTTTAATAAGAAAATCCTTTTACAATATTTTGTACTGGTGCAGTCTTATACCAGCACGGGAGCTACAACCCCCTTTGCTCTTGTACTAGCCGATCCATTTACTAGTACGCAGGCTACTACTTGCTACAATGCTCCAAAGATTTCCTTTAGCTCTTGTACTAGCTTAGATACTAGTACGTAGGTGCTGACCTACAATCTTCTCTCCTCCAGGTACCACGTTTCATCAATTTTCATACTGGATACACTGAAACACAACACATAATCTGAAAGGCCACATTTCATCCAATTTTCATACTGGACCCAACAACAACATTGAAGCTCATAATCAAACAACCTTCTGAATCACCCAATCACTAGATCAATACATATACAATGAGAGTCATCAATCAGATCTAGTCCATCAGATCATTAAGAACCTGATCCATTCATTCATCAATTCTGAAGCTAATCATAATCATTCACTCAATCACTGCTGTTATCAGAACATAATACCAGAAACCAGACATCACTTCAAAACCCAGAACACAGCAATGATAAACATGAACAGCTAAATTGATTTCAAGAGAAGTACGCAGCTTCACCCATGTAATGCCTGCGTACAGTACGCACTGTTCTGAACTGTGCACCTGCGTACCCACGCACTGTGCCAAATAGACTTCCTGCGTACCTCCGCAACTGCAGCGCTTCTGTGCCTGCGTACCGGCGCACCTGCAACGCTTCTGTGCCTGCGTACCGGCGCACCTGCAACGCTTCTGTGCCTGCGTACCGGCGCACTTTTCTTTCACTGTACCTGCGTACCTTCGGGCATAGATGATTTCAAGACTTCAAGAATAACCCAGACAGTCAGATCTACAGATCTGAACATGCGCCGAAGAGATCTCAGTCCATCAGTAGATTCGCCTTATTTAGATCTAGACCAGATCTAGCCCTCATAAGATATTCAACCCAAAAACATGCTCAAGCCAAATGATCTCCTTTGCTTTATATAGGAAAGCTCTTCCTTAAAACATGGATCAATACCACGAGCCGACACCATAATAACCCAATACCGTCGGCTAAATACCAAGAGTAAAACATAAGAAAACCCCACATGTGAATTTCTTTGCCTTGAAATGTGTGCACTGGGGGTACGCACCTCCTGAACGGCTGACCTGCGTATCTGGCCGCGGTCCCTTCACGGTGTACCTGCGGGTACGCACTTTCTGTAAGGTGTACCTGCGTACCCCTTATTTTCTTCAATATTTGATAGCTGATCATCAACCTCTGCTGCTGACTTGAAGTACAGTGATCTATCACCTGAATGGGTTGCCATCAAGGACAACACTTTAGCCATAATGCCAACAATCTCCCCCTTTGGACTTGATGGCAAAGCTTACTAAGAACTTGCCATTTGATTCCTTTGAGCTTTCCTGCATCTATGTATTATGTCACATCTGATATCTCTTATGTAGATTCATCTGAATGTATATAAGTGAGATGATCTTCTATGAGAGGGTTGCCATCAAGTACAACACATGCATCATAATGCCAACAATCTCCCCCTTTGGACTTGATGGCAACAACACCAGATCACTCTCCCCCTTTGACATCAAGGGCAAAGGGGTATGCTCCCCCTAAGAACATGCTCCCCTTGACTATAAACTAGATCTGCTGAAGTCTCTGAATGAGCTCCCCCTTTGTATATGTCATGGTGCTCCAATCTGATAATGGTCTTTTTGAGAACAAGCTGAGATGTCTGCTCTGCTATATAGTGCTGTTCATGCTCAAGCTCCCACTGACTGTAAGCAAGGTCTGCAAAAAGATGTTCTACAAGAAGAACATGACTCAATATATCATAAATGACCTTCCTACCACCAAAAGACTCAATACATACATCCATCACCCATCACAATAAGGATCATCCATCCAACCAAGTGGGAATACATCAGAAATATGAAAACCAAATACATTACATCTTCATCCCATGCATAGTGGGGTAACATAGGCCGTTACATGACCTGAAGAGATGACTACAATAGATAGACTATTACAACATGAGTCTTGCTATGACCTTTACATCAAACATCTAAAGATCATGACAAACATCATCAACAACACTGTATAATCTGCTCCATAGTATCTGTCAACATCAAGGACTTCTGCATCAACTCATAACCATCCAGATCTATATGAATCAAGAGCCATCAAATGAAAGCATCTGCATCAATCAACATATGTATGAATAATCATCCCTGTATCCAGCCAACAATCCTCATCCATTTGTGCCAAGAAAGGAATCATGCATCATGCACATGTCAACATATGAGTGACTCATCATCATCATGTCTCCAACAATGCAACTTTGAATAATCATCCATGAAATCAGCCAACCTCATCCATATATGTGTCAAGAAACAATAAAGACTCCATGCAAGCATCATTAGAGAATCAATCATAAATCTGATCATGTGACCAACTCATAACCATAGCAAGATGAATCATAAGCATCGTCACCAAGGACCATAATGCCAACAATGCATTCAGGACATATGCTCCCCCTGAACCAGTGCCATCTGTCAAATCTGATCAAGTATATCAATAAGAAGAATCAGCCAATAAATGCCTTAAGACAGGTACGCACTTCATCTTCTGCTCCCCTGCGTACACCCGCAGATATCCTTCTGCGGCACTGCGTATATACGCAGACGACCTTCTATTACAGAGCGTACCCATGCACCTGTTCCATCAGTTGCGCCGCGTACTGCACACACTCTTTGCTTCTATCGCGCCGCGTACTCCTCTGTAAGTTCACACCTCTTTTTCTGTTTCTCCGCGTCCGTCCGCATGGGGACTGTGCCTTCACCTGCGTACATCTGCACCCAGTCTTACGCTCTGCTGCGTACGCCCGCACTTTCACAGTTGATGATCTGCGTACTTCTAATTAGGGCCAAATTAATAGTCCTCCTTTGTGCTACTGACAGTCAGATTCCCAGATCTGATAGATTCATTTCCAACTTCACTTGCCTACTGCCTTCAAACAAGCAGATACGTGATTGTGCAGTATCCAACTCGTGTATATATGCGACTTGCCTTTATGAAGTTTGCATATGAGATTCAGGAACCTGAAGTTTTGTACTTTCAGCTTCCTCTGATTTTGGTATGTCTGTACATTGTGCTGTGCCATCCTTTTCTGACTGTACTTCCTTTTTCCTCCATATCTTCAAGCGTGATCATGACATTTTCTCCTTTTGATATGGTGCCCATACTTTGTTCCTGCATTCCTTAGCTATATGTCCAGGCTTGTTACATGCATAACATCTTACATGTTTCATATTCCTCCTGTAACAATCAGTAGCTTTGTGACCAAACGTATTGCAAGCAAAGCAATATCCATAAAAATACCTTGATTGAGATGACTTGTCTGCATAATGGTCTTGAACTCTTCTTCTTCTACATCTAGCTGCAACATGTCCAAGATTATGACATACATAACATTCAACATTATTCATAGGAGGAGTAAAGGATTTTCTTTGAGGAATATTTTTCCTTCTGTGCCCTGCGTCGCTACGCAGTTCACCCATATAATGCCTGCGTACAGTACGCATTGTTCTGAACTGTGCACCTGCGTACCCACGCACTGTGCCAAATAGACTTCCTGCGTACCTCCGCAACTGCAGCGCTTCTGTGCCTGCGTACCGGCGCACCTGCAATGCTTCTGTGCCTGCGTACCGGCGCACCTGCAACGCTTCTGTGCCTGCGTACCGGCGCACTTTTCTTTCACTGTACCTACGTACCTTTGGACATAGATGATTTCAAGACTTCAAGAATAACCCAGACAGTCAGATCTACAGATCTGAACATGCGCCGAAGAGATCTCAGTCCATCAGTAGATTCGCCTTATTTAGATCTAGACCAGATCTAGCCCTCATAAGATATTCAACCCAAAAACATGCTCAAGCCAAATGATCTCCTTTGCTTTATATAGGAAAGCTCTTCCTTAAAACATGGATCAATACCACGAGCCGACACCATAATAACCCAATACCGTCGGCTAAATACCAAGAGTAAAACATAAGAAAACCCCACATGTGAATTTCTTTGCCTTGAAATGTGTGCACTGGGGGTACGCACCTCCTGAACGGCTGACCTGCGTATCTGGCCGCGGTCCCTTCCCGGTGTTCCTACGGGTACGCACTTTCTGTAAGGTGTACCTGCGTACCCCTTATTTTCTTCAATATTTGATAGTTGATCATCAACCTCTGCTGCTGACTTGAAGTACAGTGATCTATCACCTGAATGGGTTGCCATCAAGGACAACACTTTAGCCATAATGCCAACAATCTCCCCCTTTGGACTTGATGGCAAAGCTTACTAAGAACTTGCCATTTGATTCCTTTGAGCTGTCCTGCATCTATGTATTATGTCAAATCTGATATCTCTTCTGTAGATTCATCTGAATGTATATAAGTGAGATGATCTTCTATGAGAGGGTTGCCATCAAGTACAACACATGCATCATAATGCCAACAAAGGATTCGGGGCCTGGTGGCTTGGTTGGCTACTCGAAGTGATTCGAAGCCTGGCGGCTTGGTTGTCCCAGCTTGTCACAGGTAGCAACATTTCTATGCTCTGGTTGCTTTTGTTTTTTTTTTTGTTCAGGTCTGGTCAGGTTTTGTCAAGTCGGTGTGTCAATGGCATGTTGCACCGTTGACAATTACAGTCTCGGTTGTAGGGTTTACAATTGCTACTTCTTTGTTTGGTGTCTGTAATTGCGTCGAGGGTTTCTAACCCCGTGTGGTATCTTGCCCCAACTTGTCAAGGAATTTGGCACAGAATTTGTAACTGTTGAACGGTTTTGGTTTTGACCAATATATATGAAATGAATGCACAGAAATTTCTATTTTCTCTTTTGTATTAATTTAAACGCATAAAGCTATGAATATTCATCTGTTGTGCATACCTGGCAATGTCTGAGATTAATTACTCGCTTGTCATTTAATTTGCGTCAGGTCTTGATAATTCCGCCTGTATTTTTCTTGTAAATTGTAAGTGGCTTTTCGTCCCTCGTCCTGGGGTTCCTTCATGTGCTGTCCAGACTTAATTCTCTCGTTGGACCAGCGTAGCTCGATTTACATATAACCATACACCTGTGAGTTATCTCACACATATAACTATACTATACATAAGAGAAAAACGGATGCTATATTGTATAACAACTCAAAACAGTCCAGAGACGCCGGAGAGGCTAGAGTGCACAGAATTTTTGTAACAATCAATTTTTTCATTACCTAGAAAATCGAAGAAGAAGATTACTATGTTATGTTCCCTTTTTAACAACTGTTAGGTGACTGTCAGTTTCTTTTCAACCACTGTCGGTTGTGTTTTGATTAGTTACATTAGTTTTGTTCAGAACTTTTCTTTGTCATTTGCCATTAACACAAAGACAAAATTGTGTGTTTTAAAACTCTAATCCTAACTAATTATAATTTCTGCCATTCCTAATTACTGTTCAGTTACTTAGACAACTTAATCAAATAAAGAAAAAAAAAACAAACACATTATCCCTTCAGCAAATTTACTCCTCTGTCCCCTTCAGAGACCAAACAGCCTTCCTTTTATCTCGTCCTGTCAGCCAGATGCTCCTGCATCACACACCTTTTGACATATTGTTTTGCATCTTTGAAAAGGGATGGCCAATAATATCCTAAAGAGAGGATTTTATAGGTTGTCCTTTTGTCAGCAAAGTGTTTGCCACATGGTTCATCATGACATGCTTTGAGGATATCAGGCATTTCATCTTCCCTAACACATCTTCTAATCACAAGATCTGGCCCTGTTTTAAGCAATTCGTTAGAAATCCATGAATATTTTGAACTCTCCTAAATAACTTTTCTTCTTTCTCCAGGAAATAAATGTGGAGGTAGTTTCCCTGTAACCAAATAGTTAGTGATATCTGCACACCAAGGGGTCTTAGTAGTTACTGCAAATAAATATTCATCAGGAAACTTGTCCTCTACAGGAGAATCTTCTTTAGTATTCTGAATCCTAGACAAGAAATCATCTACTGTGTTTTGTTTCCCTGGTCTATCCAACACAGTAATATTGAATTCCTATAAAATTAGGAGCCACCTTGTAACTCTGCCATTAGTAATAGGTTTGTTCATTAGATATCTAATTGCAGAATGATCAGTATGAATAAAAGTTTCATAGCTTATTATATAATGTTTGAACTTATTGATTACATGAACAACGGCTAAGAACTCTTTCTCAGTCACAATATAGTTCAACTCAGTGGCAGTTAAATTTTTTCTGGTATAGTAAATGGCATAAGGAACTAGATCTTTTTGACCCAACACAACTCCTAAAGATGTATCTAAAGCATCTGTAGAAATATCGAAAGGAAGTTTCCAATTTGGTCCTCTAAAGATGGGAACTTCATATATTCTTGTTTTCAAAGTTTCAAACGCTGATTGACAATTAAGATCCCATTTGAATTCATAGTCTTTTGTAAGCATTTTGAAGAGTGGAGATGCTATTTTAGTGAAGTTTTCTATAAATCTTCTATAGTATCCAGTGAATCCTAGAAAACTTCTAACATCTTTTTGACAATTTGGAATAGGCAACTTGGAGATGACTTCAACTTTTGATCTATCAACTTTAATCCCATCCCCTGAGATATGATGTCCCAAAACAATACCTTCAGTAAACATCATAAATAATTTTTCATGGCTTAATGAAAGGTTTGTTTCTTTACATCTTATAAGGACTTTTTCCAAACTTTCTAATGCCTCTTCAAACGAATCACCACAAACTGTAAAATCATCCATATAAACCTCTACACAATCATGGATTAGATCATAAAAAATTCCTAGTACCGCTCTTTGGAATGTTGCGGGTGCATTACATAATCCAAAAGGAAGCACTCGATAAGCAAAAGTTTCCCATGGACAGGTAAATGTGGTCTTATCCTGATCTTCAGGTGCTACCTGAATTTGATTATAACCACCAAAAACATCCAGAAATGAAAATTACTTTTTGACTGCTAATGTATCTAATACTTGATCAATAAAGGGCAAAGGGAAGTGATCCTTCAAAGTTTCTTTATTCAATTCCCTGTAATCAGTGCATACCCTCCATTTTCCATTCTTTTTGGGTACTATAACCAAAGGAGAAACCCATCAGCTATCTGAAATTGGATAAATGAAGTTTACATTGAGTAGTTTTTGGAGCTCTTCTTTCACTATTTCCCTAAGATTTGGATTCATCCTTCTCTAGGGTTGTCTGATTGGTCTACTGTTTTCCTCGATATAAATATGATGGTTGCAAGTCTTAGGGTCAATACCTTTCATATCAATATACTCCCATGCAAATGCAGTAGAATTTTTTGCAAGATTTTGGTTAGCTCTTCCTGTTGTGACTTTTCCAATTTTTTGTTGATATTCAATGTTTTACCTGGAAAAATCTCAATGGTAGAACTATCGAACCCTTCCATAGAGTAAAGAAACATTTGTCTTGATGATAAATACTCAATGTCAGAATCTAACTGAAATTGTGTGTGGTCATATTTTGAATATGTTTCAAAGTTTTCTAATGTTTTCAGAATTTGACTATCTTCACTGATTTCAGAAATGGTAAAGATAGGTTGTATAGTGTCCTCATCATCGACCCATTCATTTTCTCCTACTTCTTTAATTGCTTTTGTTGGAGGATACAGATTTAATTTTTTTGTCAGACTACCATAAGAAATGTACATATCTCCAAATCTACAACTAATGAAAGCATCAGTTGTGGCTAGCCAAGATCCTCCTAAGATAAGTGGGTTCCCTCCTAAATTACTCTTGGGAGTCAAAATCATGAAATCTACTGGATATTCCCAAGAATCTAAGGAGACTGAAATATCTTCTAATACACCATCTAGTTTGATTATTGATCTATTTGCAAGTTGCATTAAGGTGGGTGTAAGAAGAAAATTAGGAAGTTCAAGTTGTTCCATAGTCTGTCTGCTAATAATGTTGATAGCAACCCCTAAGTCAATCAAAGTGTTTGGAATTTCTATCCCATTTATATGTGTCTTGACAATTGGACTACCTGGATCTACATATTTCTGCATGGTAAGTTTTCCCATCATGATATCTGCAATTTTTCCTACCAAGTGGATTCTTCTTGTATCTCTTGGTTTCCTGCCTGGTCTTTTGAGACTCAACTCCTTTATTGTTTTTGTTAGAATAGGAATCTCTCTAATGGCTTATAGCAAGGGAATATTGATACAGACATTCTTTAATTCATTTATAAAATCATAGTCAGGCAATAATATTTGTTCTTCCACCCCTTTGTCAATTTGTAATCTTTCAGGGAAAGGAGGTGTGGATGAAGATGCAGGTTGCTCAACTATAGGAGTTGTGGGGGTTGAATCTTTTTCTTTTTATTTTTTATTGTTTTAGTTTTGAAGAGATGCTTCCTCAGAACCTTTGTTGACTTTAAGAGAATCCTCCTCAGAGGTATCTTGCTCTTGAACATCTATAAAAGGTTTTTCTAAAACTCTACCAGACCTGAGTTGTACATCATTAAGAGGAACAATCATATAGGTAGGAAATTGTTGTCCTTATACCATGTAAGCATTCTGAGGATATTTATTGTTAGGATTTGGCAATGGCTGGGCTGGTAGTTGATTTGTCTTTTGTTGAAATGGAAGCAAAAGTTGAGGATTTGGATTTTGTTGAGAAGGTTGTTGTTGTAGAAGTGGTAATGAAAGTTGTGGGTTTTGATTTGGAAGTTGTGGATTTTGTTGATTTTGAAAATATGGAGGATATTGATAAAATTGAGCAAATATCCCATAAGGATTTTGCATCCCTTGTGCCCATGATTGGTATGGATTTTGAGATTGGGGCCAAGGTTGTTGCCAAGAATTCCAATTTGGTGGGAGCTGAAAGTTCATAGGATTGTTAAATCCTTGATTTTGTGGCCCCTGCCATGGTCTTCTTGAAATAAAACAAAGGGACTCTACTGAATTTGGATCTTCCTGAAAGATATCTTTGAGCCCAGGAATTGAAGGACAATCCTTAGTCTCATGGCTTTCTGAGAAAATCACACGTGTTTCTACAAGTTTTTGCATCCAAGGGGCATTCCCTTGAAGCATGTTTCTTTCTACATTTTGGACAAAAGATGGCTAAGGCTTCGATTTCTGCTTTCTGCTTGTTTTTTATTTTAAGGGTGTCTAGTTGTTCACTAAGGCTCCCTAGAATATCAGTTTTGAACTCATCAAGCATATTTCCAATCTCTTCCCTACTTACTGAACCAGTTGCAGATTTTTTTGCTCTAATAAGAGAAGGATCTCTAGGCCCTTTTCAGGTTTTAGATTTTCCCCTTGAGTGATGGACACATAGTTCTGCTATGTCATGGAGTGGAAGTTGAGAAATATCTCCCTTCCCCATCATGTTTAAAATATCTATCCATTCATCTCTAATGGCTTTCAATAGAAGGGCTTTCAAGGTTTCCTCATCTAAATTGCTCATTTTTGCTCTATTTAAGCTGTATTGAAATCTTTCAAGTAAGTCCTCCAAGCTTTCATCTTCTTTTTGCATCATTTTGAATACTCCATCCTTATGATTGGTGGGCATACAATAATCCAATTATCTATCCAAAAATGTTTGTTTCATATCATTCCAAGTCGTAATAGATTGAGTGACTAATCCATGAACCATTTCAAAGCAGCTCCTTTCAATGTTGAAGGAAACAGTTTGAGTTTTTGAGAGTCTTCCATATAGTCATAGGTTCAGCACAAGACTTCAAACTCAAATAGAAATGTTTCATGATCTTCACTTCGCAACCCATAAAAGTTTGGGAGGACAGATGGTGAAATGATTTTCATTGTTGTATGAGTTTCCTCATCGGCTATAGGGAATCCAAATGAGTTATCTCCATTCCTATTTCCCCCATTGTTACCTCTACCTCATCCATTATTTCCTCCTCCTCTACCTCTACCTCTACCCCCTCCTCCAAATACATCTACTACTTCTTCTGTCATGATAGTTTCCTCAGAGTTCTAAGAGTCCTCTAGTTCCTCTATTAATGGCAATCGAGGAAGAGTTTCTCTCTCCTCTTCTTAAGGTGTTTCTACTTCTTTGATTACAATATGTTCCCCTATGGAAGTGAAGAAAGGTTCTTCTCCTAGATCAGATTTAATGGATAGTGTGGGAGAATCTCCTAATTCGGTTGCTGCCCCTTGAATTCCAGGAATCCTAAGGCTGGGAGTGTGAGTCCGACATGATGGAGGTGTATCTTTTCTATGCCTTGAAGTAGCTGGAGTTGTAAAAATCAAACTCTTGGCCCTAGCTATAAACCTTCCCCTAGAATCTCTTGCTCTATGCATGTCATTTTTTATTTTTTATTTATCCAAGTCAGGCTAATAATTCTCTTTCTGATCTTCCAGGTCACTCTAGGCGCAATAAGAGAGCATAATCAAGAAATTATTGAACTAACAACTCCTTTTTCTGATCCTCCAGATCACACTAGGTGCAAAAGGAGAGCATACTTCAAGAAGTTATCAATTTCCCCTTCTCTTCTTTTTTTTTATGTAAGAGATCGGCTACCTAGTTACACTTCCCCAGCAACATAACCAAAATGTTTAGTCAATTTAGTATGTCCTAAATTGCTACATTAATTATCAACTAGGAGTCGTAAACTGAGGAAGTGTGGCGCACTATATGTGCAAGACAACCTCTTTCTTACTTTTTATTGTTTTCAATTTCTGTTTTGTTTTGGGGGTTTTATCTTTGTTTATCTCCTAATGTGAATGGAAATCCTATTCCTAAATTTTAAGAATACTTCAGAAGGTAAGTCTGGATATAGATTTTAAGGCAATTATGTCCTTTATGCTAATTTCTAGAGCTTAACACTTCAGAGGATCTCAAAACGTACTAGTAATGAAATTAATACTTGAACAAGAATGAAAACATGCTTCTATTCAAATCAAACAAATAATGAACTACTGATCATGAAACCATTATCTCTACTGTTGTCTAAATATAGAAAAATGAATTAAGCTATTGCACTCAGACAAATCAAAAATTGCAATCTAGTAAAATTAAAATCAATTCACATCATTCATAGTCTGATACCTCACCAGGTAGTCTAAGCTATGGCTTTCGAAGATAACGTCAATAATATGAGAAAGTTGATGTCTAATTGCAGAAAAGTAAAACTAAATTCAAATCACATCATTCATAGTCCGATACCTCGCCAGGTAGTCTAAGCTATGGCTTTCGGAGATAACATCAATGATATGAGCAAGTTGATGTCTAATTGCAGAAAAGTAAAACTAAAATCAAATCACATCATTCATAATCCGATACCTCGCCAGGTAGTCTAAGCTATGGCTTTCAGAGATAATGTCAATGATATGAGCAAGTTGATATCTAGACTAACTAACAAAGCAAGTGAATAAGACTGAAATCAACAAAAGAGAACTGGAATTAAAAGAAAACTAGGAAAAGCAAAGTCAGCAGAGAAGCTAATCCCATGTCACTAGTTATTGCAAAAATTGTATGAAAATGCCCAGGCCTACTCTATCCTGAAACATACACACACTGATCAGCGTTAACAACAATATACAAAGCTTGTAAAATCATGAACAAGAATGAAATGTTAATACCATAACAGATGAAATATATACACATGTGGATAACTATGAAACATGTGCAATAGAAATAAGGAAACAATAATAAAAAAAAATGTACATCAATAACGAAACAAAACCTCAGAGTGCAGGGGCCCTCTGCATGGCCTTGGTCAACAGGTTATCAGTGCAAAATTAAGCTCATGCAGTCATATAAAAACAGAGTCTTCTTTATAATTCAAAACAGAGGAAGAATCCTCTCGTTACCACAGTGGGACTAGTGTCATGGCACCGTAAACCTTAACAACAAAATTACATTAACAAAGACTAACTCTATGCGTTTGAAAATGCGTTATTTATAACAAAAACTTCATAACTATTTTCCTGTGAAACTACGTCAACAGAGGACACGTAAAAGACAGTGTCCGTAAACTTAGCATACTAGTTGCCGAGATTATTCAATCTATAAAAAGTGGTTGTTGGATTTGCATCGTCAGGTTATCTACATCTGTCAACATGACCCTAGGGATCTAGGAACAGCCACGAATCCTTCACGTGTTTCAAAACAGAGTCCTGTTGCTGTAGGACTCCTATGTTTGACCACCATTGACCACGAATTTCCTTGATGAGTCAGGTTGAACCAATAGGACCTGATCCATGTCCAGGTCATTTCTAACTTGCCCGTGTGGCTTGTTTTTCCTGATGACACCTGCAACCTAGAGTTTAACAAAAACGGCTATGAAAAGTTGAATCAGCTGCGGAAAGTGGCTGCATTCTGCAGCTAGTAAGCAAAATCTAAGTCAAACAACAAACACAAAAACATAGTTAGAAAATCACTTAAATGCTTTTTTAGAATCAATATGCAATGATCTTTGATAGCTTATAGAGTACTGGTGAGGGGAGAAAGTCTGGGAAAATGTGTAGGAGAGGTGTAATTTCAAAGCTCAATAGAGATTCCACAATATAATCAAGAATCTGCATATTACATCATAGTACATTCATTATCGATTCAGTGTCTTCCTCGAAGAGGTCTTGCAAAATGGTTTCCATGCAAGGGACTTCCGGTGCAGGTTTTTGTCTAACCATCCTTCTCCTCTTTGTTTTTTTTTCCTAGATGTACACTCGCCTCAAAAAATTTCCTTTCTCATATTTGCATGTATGAGTGGAAACATAGGGTCTCCATACACATACATGGTTTACTTTGGCTGGAAAACACACTTGATATGGACAACATTGATTGACATGACCAAGTTGCGGTTGATAGAGAAAACTCCTATTTCGATCAACACATTTCCGCTTGGAACCCTTGGCCTGTTGAAAAATGTGAACCTTATGTACACTAATATATAGAGCATAACCCATGCATCCTCCCATCACCATTGATATTTTCATCCTCTCACATTCAGGACTATGAGGAACTTCTTAATTGTGTTCAACGACATACAAAATGCCAAGCCTCTTCCTGTCTTTGCAAAAAAGGTCCTACTCTTGTTTATTGCTATAGAGTTCCATGGGATTTACATCCCGCATATTCTTTGATGATTGATGAAAATGGATGAAAGAAATATGTTCCTGCTCGTAATGACGATAGGTTAAATGTACACAACTCTAACATGCTATCCATATGGAGTGCAAACATCACCTACCAATTGATTTTGTCTCGCCATGCTATTCTCCAATACATCTCGAAATATGCAGTGCAACTAGAGACAAGATTAGAAATCTATCACCAAATGTTGTCACATGGGTTGTAGTTTGTCCAAAGCAAAGCACCTGTTGTCAATGTTGTCCGAAAAATCTTAACAGAAAAAGTTACCGATAGGGACATCGACACACAAGAAACATGGCACATGCTACAAAAACTTCCCATTTCAATTTGTAGCTGCTGATTTGTTTCCCTAATGTTAGTCGAACTATTTTCAGACGTGTTTCTCATGGTCTAGGTTCCCCCTTCCCAACACCACCCTTCATTGTAGCATAGGTGGATATATCTCCTTTGCTTGAAACACTCTCTTCTTGAGGTTTCACGTTCCTAGTCCTTCTCTGCTCACCGAAAACATAACCAATGGAAATAAATAAACTCTCCCAACATCTTTCATGTCCTCCCTTTCTATTCCTCGATCCCTTCTCTTTTTTATGCATGCTACAATTATTTATGCTGGAGTGAACTTCTTCTATACTTCCCTTTTTGCACACTCCCATCAGACATTGGCTATAATGACAAAGTAATCATCTCACATTAGGAACAAAAAAGAAATGCGTATGTTGCATCAAATGTTCATCGTGCACTTGAAGACCCCCTTTCCCCTTGCTCTGATGACACCTCCACTAATTCTATGTCAAACCCCCTTGAACCCGTACACATGGATAAATGACAATTCCATTCTCAGCTACACCATGGAAATGACATGGGAATTGATGGCCTTGACATGCTTGGCCATCGCCAATTTGCCTCAAACTATAATTGGGCGCATACTACTATCCCTTCCACTTTGTAAGAGACAACCATACATTTCATAGACATTAGTTGCTCATACACCCAAATCCATTCTAGCCCCTCTCCAGTTCCTGTTCCCTCACCTCACTATCACCCACCCAGAAAGTTGCTTTCAATATTGTCCTCACCCACTTTAGGACCACTCCCTCCATTCCTCCACTTAGAATTCTCATCCAAGGTATTGTTAGCATGGATAAGTCCCACATAATTTATTGCCTGAAAGATACATTCCTTGTTGAATCTACTCCCAATTCAATCCCATTGCTTCTACTCGCTCCAATAGGTGTTGCAACATTTAACATAAAGGCACTTACAATCCATTCTTCCCTTAGAATTCCTCTAGTTTCAATGCATCCTCTTGAGGTCCAACCACTTCTAGATCTCCAAGATAAACTTCATCATGTCAAATACTTTTTAATTGATGAAATAGATTTATTGGGCCTAAACTTCTTTCACGCATAGACAATCGTTTAAGGGAGGTATTCCCTTCGTATCAAAATGTGCCTTTTAGAAATTGTTCTATCATGCTTGTTGGTGATCTTGGCCAACTACCTCCTGTGAATGACATCCCCATGTATTTTGGCACATCATGTGATAATGCCCTTTGGAATAGCCTTGACATGGTCATCACACTATCTACCATCTTTTGTTAACAGGAGATTGACCCTCTTCAAATTGCATTCTGCCAATTTCTCACGAATCTTAGAATTGAAACACCAACTATGGAGGACTGGAAACTTCTCCTATTAAGGAAAAAATTCCTTTTTGTCAAGTGATGAGGAGCAAGATTTCAACAATGCAATGCACCTATATCCAGCCTACCTAGCTGTCACATTGCATTACAAACATATGCTAAAAAAGTTGAACATGTTAATTGCATGATGCTATGTAGAGAAAAGGAACCACTATCCTATTGGTACAAATGAAGAAGATGAAAATTTGGGTGCAAAAGTTCTTATTTTCAATGAACAATAGTTTTTCCTCCCATGAAAATTGTGGGTTGAAACAGGTCTTGTCAACGGAGCACTTGGAAAAGTAGTTTCCATTTTCTATGCACCTGGATCAGAACCTCCTCACTTTCCATCCTTTTTTGTTGTTGAATTCTTCTAATACAAAGGGCTCACCATGGGATACCTTCAACCCATCTTATGTTCCCGACTTCGCCCAATAATGCGAGGGTCTCGCAGGAAAATTCCCTTTCGAATGACATGGGGCTTGACAATACATAAATCACAAGGCATGACATTTCCAAAAGGAGAAAGTGGGCAATGGAAACACAGACCAACAAGGCTTAACATTCACTGCCATCTCCAGAGTTACAACCTTGGCTAATCTTCGCATCTTTACACCATTTCCCTTAAGTCGCTACTACTGCATGCAAGGCAATGCTTACGTCAAATGTAAGCAGCAAGAGGAATCCATGTTAGCATCAAATTCTTGGCGACTCACTACATCCTCATCATTTCATAAATTTCATAATATTATGATTATGATTTACACTTATGGCATTCAAATAATTCAACAGCTCTTGTTTTTCCCCTTTTGCGGACTATCAAGATGGATAGAGAGTACTTGTCCCTACTATATGGATACTGTAAAGAGATACGTGCCGAGAAACTTGCTCTTCTTGACATAAGGGCTAGACACCTTCTACAGCCATACATCATTCTCCATTGTCTACAATCAAATATTAACCTTCTCAATAAGTTGAAGGCCTTCCTACAACACATTGTACATATTTATCAAAGGTATAATGTAAAAAGATTTCTGATGGATTGGAAGTCCCGTGATTCTGATCTTCGTTTTGTCGTAGATATAAACCGGTGTTTCCTTTGTCGTTTCTCACACTGTATATATGAATATTAGTGGACACAAAATATTGCACTTTTGTTTGTACCTATTCCATCACCAACATTTATGAAATTTTGTTTGCACCTCTTCCTCTATTTTAGTACACATTAAACAAATATATCAAGAACCCAAAGAAATAATTTTATAAGCTTCTTAATATTATAAATGGATAATCCTTCCTTATGTTAATTTGAATATCAAGTCATAACTTCTCTCAATTTGATAAAGCCTACTATTATTGTTAAACCTTTGTCTTTAAGGTTGATTATTGAATGCAAAGGCATCTACTGATCATGTCTTCAAAGATTTGTTAGTTATACTTGTCTCTCTCTAATTGATTTTATATTCGTTTCAATTAAATACTCTTTCCCAGTTCAATATTGTTACATGCTTATTGCAAGTTCATAATATTGTTGCTCCATGCTCCTTTGTTTTATCTAATTCGATTGTCAATCATTTCATTGTTGTTTCACTCTTATTTGATCATTGCTATAAAGTTCTAGAAAGTCACTATTATAAGGTTCTCAAGCTATCTGTTGTAGTTTTTATTTGTGATTGCTTTTTCTTTGTGTTTTGGGTTTTTTCACCCTTTCAAATATATATATATATATATATATATATATATATATATATATATATATATATATATATATATATATATATATATATATATATATATATATATATACATTCAAAATAGAAGGGTTTCTAATATTTTGCTGGAGAGTGGGGGTCGAATGGTTGAATGGGCCAAGAGGTTGGTTAGTTGCAACATGAATTCCAAACAATTACATGCACCACAAAGTTCCAAGAACTTTCTAACAAGATACCTGCTAAATAACCCCAATACTGAAGAAAACACTTTAATTGCGTACCAACTTTGATATAATATAGTTGTTATAATTTTGTTTTCAAATAGCATTCCTTAATACTTTGAATTTATTTGAGGGGGAATCAATTTGACATATCTAAGAGCCCATGTTACTTTGCATTCCATATGAGTTTACATTTAATTTATGCTACAACTATCTAATTTAATTTCTAGAAAACAAAAATGAAATTAAATTGAATAACTATCTCTCTTGAAAACAACAAAGTAATTCTCTAAGAAGTTCTTGCATCCACTAATTTTTTTTCTAGAATGGAACATCCAAATTTTAGGATTATTGCCTTCCACATTAACTAATTCCCCCAATCCACGTTCCTTTTCACCTTTTTGTGAAAATACACCAAAGGAATAAGATATTTGGAATGATTATATGCACAAATAGAGCACCCTCATAATGTCTACATGAATTTTCATTTATGGTCAAATATGTATAAAGAAATATCATTTATAGTCTAATATGTTTAAAAAAATACAATAAAAAATCTTTAGAACAAATTTTAGTTGTTGATGTGACAAAAATTTTAAAAATCTAATTCAATTCAAATACTCTCAAAATGATTGATAAAATAGATTGAAAATTTATTGTTACTTACTGTAAAATGTCTTTCCAACTGTCGAAAGAGTAAATGAGCAAGGAAGTTTGCAGTCATTTTCCAAGTAGCAAAAGGACTCAAAGCATACATTGGAACCTATCCATTGGAAATTTCTCTAAACAAGCTTTCCAATGATATGTGGAAGTCCAAAAATGGACTCCTGGATGAAAAGATATGGTCTGGTGAAGTTTCAAGCTTTGAAGCCTAAGGAGGGAAACAATATCATAGAACACATGTCGGAGGTCCAAAACATTGAAGATTGCATATCAGAGGTCCAAGAATATCGGCGGTTGCAATATCATAGCATCAGGAGTATCAGCGCATTGCAACATCATAACTTCTTAAGGTGACAACCTTTAAAAAATTGTGATATGCATAATGTGTCATGTTGAGGTAAAAACACCACTACCCCACTATTCACTTAATTATCACAATGGGAACCCTTTCATTAAATCGTTAGTCATATTACTATCTACTTTTGAGAATTTAGATTGCTTCGATGAGTTCAATCTGTTCCTATTTTCCTACATAACTTTTTGATCTCATTTGGTTGTTTGGTTTGTAAATGGCTCCTAATTGAAGATTGGATATTTTTCACCGCCTTGGCCTATTCAAATGTATATTATCTTTTTGTTTTATAAGTTATATTTCTTTGTAATTATTTTTTTAATATTTAATTCATTACATAGCCGTCGAGACCAAGACCAAATCTTATATTGCAAAGTGGCTTTATATTATGAATTATCTTATTGATAAAAGCAAAGAAAGACCTAATGAAAAGAATGCAAGCTTTGATATCAGAGTAGTTTATTTGAAATCCCCCATCTTCAAAGTCCAATCCATAAATTGGCTCTTTTTAATAATCAACTAAATATATTAAGTGGCCATATAACTTCCAGAACTATATACTAAAGCGGTTGTCAAAGGACCCACATTCCAGATCATTGTTTTCACTCCTGAATATTGAAGATAGTTCATATCGGGGATTCCATTTCAAGACACATTTAAAAAACCCTGAAAACAATCCCTCTGATCTTCGATAGTGGTTTTCCAATCATGTCAATACAAAATATCCCTCCACTCTCTTATAGTCATATAACCTCCTGCTCTGATCTCCAATAATCTCTCCATCGGTGATATTCCAATGTGCCTCCCCCTACGACTTCTGATATCTTCTAGGTTGTGATATCTAAACCTGATATATGTATAAAAAGTGGTCTAATCGGAACCTCGCATATGCCCCTTACATCAGAACGTTTTGTATGGTAACAGTCATAAAACGTATGATATTTTAAACCTATGATTTCCGATATTCCTCCTGATTTGATGAGCATATAAACAACAATTTAATGTTGCTATCGTATCCACTCCTCATCAAGACTTATTTACATCACAAGTTTTGTATTATTACCATTGTTAAAATTTATGATATCCATTTCTCTGATACCTGCTAAAATTTTCCACTTGTCACCTCCTATGGGCCGTTGTTGTATAATTTTAAAAAGTCATTATTTATATGGTTTTGGGGCATAAATAGGTCACTAATACTCAAAGAACCAAAGGCACAAAGCTGGGGCTGAGCACCAAGATGTATGGGCCATATCGAAACTTTGAAATATCGCAACTCCCATGTTAATTCTTTGATTAGAAACTTTTGATGAGAGGGTCATATATTATTTTCCAGGTTGAGCGAAAGCGGGTACGTTTAACGTAAAGGGAGGCGAGAATAATATAACAAAAAGTGGGTTCTCCTTAATATTTCAACCACTTTATAATACATAAATGAGTTACAACCACTTGGTATGAGGTTCAGGACTTTGGGATATCGAGAATTTCAAAGGAATTCCTCCGATACCAAAGCTATGATATATTATTATGTGCACCACTTGTTTTTTTAATTAAGGCTTAAAGCCTATGAATGATTCTTGGTCTCAGGGGCTATGTAGAAACTAAAAATAAATTATTTACAATTGAGATTTTTATTTTTACAGATAAATAAATTTATGAAATAAAAGTAATGTACAATTTATACGTTTTAATAGGGCAAGGTAGTGAAAAATGTCCAACCTTCAATTAGGCACCATAAACCAAACGTTCAAATGAGACCACAAAAAATTATTGTAGGAAAATAGAAACAGATTAAACTCATTGAAGAAATCTAAATTCTCAAAATCAAATGGTAATGTGACCAACCATTCAATCAAAGAGTCCCCATAGTGGAAATTAAGTGAATAATGGGTGGTTGTTCTTTTGCCACAACATGTTGGTAATGTAATAAGGGACACAAGGTAGCCCCTTACAATGTTGTGAAATATAACTAGTCCCATTATACTAGTCATAACCACCACTTAAATAGATATATATCTAAGTTACAAATCTTGACTTCATGGATTTCCCCAAATGTTGATCATGACATTTTTCCTGATCAACATCACAGAATAAAACAGATATGTCCTGGCAATATTTTCCAATGTTTTATCTAAGAAAATTCAATCTAATATATCATTAACATTAAGATCTTCCATTTTGTAGTCTTATCAATGTGTCTTTACGTCGTTTCAGTACAAATGCTAGTAATAAGAATTATAATTTTAAACAAGGTTATATTTTAGTTATTTTTAATAATTTTTTAAATTTCAGTAATTTAAAATAAAGAATGAAATAAGTGTTTTAAAGTCTCTTATAAATTAATTCTTATATATATTTACCAAACATTTAATGTATATAAATCTTTAAAAAAATCGATATCGTGCTTTTTCCATTCACACGACAAAAATATTAAACGAAGATAAGATAGGGTAACAAAATTGAAAACATAGCGATTTCGATTTTTATTCAAACGCTAGTCTATTGTATGAAAACAAGGGGCATTACTCAGAAACAAGTCCCTGCCGTAATGCTTAGAGATTGTATGGACATGTTTAGGAAGTTAGAACATATTGAGAGATCGTATGGATTTATTTAGGCAGTTAGATTTATTTAGGCAGTTAGAACATTTCTAGTTGGAAATTGAGAGATTGTATGGACTTGTTTAGGAAGTTAGAACATTGCTATTTGGAAATTGGCATATCACATTAGGAAAATTGCATTTACCAATTTTCTAAAGTTTATTTTGCGAAGGGTGCACCTTATTCTGCTATGGGAAAGCTAATTCGATTAGGCACCGAGGAAAAATCCCTTCAAAGTATCAACAATCTGACATCAGAAAGATATTCTGAGATGAATGTGGGGATTATTAAGTTCATAAAGATTAAGCCCCATCCATCGACGACTATTATTAAGTATTGCTCGGGGTTGCTACTAATCAACAGAAATTCATTACCAACATTCATCGCCTACTGGGAGAATACGCAAGTGTGTGTATCCAGAAAGAAAGCGTAGTTCTTCTCAGGGAGAGGACCAAGTGATAGGGAAAGTGTAGTAATAGTAGTTTGTTTGAAGAAAGGAGCTTCAATGTCTCTACTTTGTGAGGATCTCCTCGCTCAACCATTAATGTGGGATCAAGTTGTTTCTTCCCTCTTTCGCAAATATCGAACGAGAGAATGGTACTCATTTTTATAATGAGTAATATATTTTCATTAATCCCTTTTCATATTTTCTTTTATGAGGGCTCGAAGGAATGCTTTGAAGTTGTAAAACAAGTTGAATCCACAAGAAATAGTATCGACTAGATGTAATTAGTTGCAAAGCCAGTAGCAGCCAGACCAATAACCATTACTGGCAATGGTTTCAACCGGATGTAATTCATTGCAAAGCCAGTGGTATCCGAACCAACAACCACTACTGGCAAGTAAGCCAACTACCTTGTTGCATCAAGTTGCACATAAACCACTGCATGATGGTAGTCTTTGTTTTTATTTGTCTTCTAAACTATATCTGCATGAAACTCGGTCAAATGCGTGTGCCTATGTTATAATAGGTTGTTTCGGATAAACCGATGAAACAACTAGCACTTAATATGTACTGCATTGGCTTCCCTTGCCACTTAGGATACTCTCATCGCTGGCCACTTGCAAGTTCTCACTTGCCACTTGTAAGTTCGTACTTGCCATTTGTTTATTCACAAGATTTGTTTACTCACAGAATGAGATATAAACATATATCTTTATCTCACACGATGATATATATTTAAACATTAAATGCTTGAAATTAATGTTTGCATTAGTTTACGAGAAGAAAATTTATAAATATAATTTATGGTTTTTTTTCTTTATCTCCGGAAGAGGCCAAATAATTTTCTAATCTTGGCTATATTAATTTTCTTCTTTGAGCTAGTTAAAATCGAGAGATACTTTTGATCTTCTAGGGTGGGGTTGATGACCTCCTTATAATATCTTAATTTTCTTTCAACTGTTAAATATTTCTCACACTACATTTTTTCTTTGAACTTAGAAGTAACAACATTTTTAATGTTATTAATGTTTTGCAATGCAACATTCTTGTCGATCTCCCAATGGTTTAACCAGGTCCTGGTGTCTTTATACCAACCTCGTTTGAGCCATAGGCAGTTTTGGCTAGAATTTAAAGCTAGCTTAGGAAGTCTATGGTCTCCTATGCTGTTGAGTTTGTGCTTATACAACAAAAGCCTAGTCATAGCTGGGCTCTCGATAGGGGAAAGACCCACTTCTATAAGCAGAATATGATAGAGTGTATTTCTTTTAATTTTGAGGTTATATGTTATAAAATGATTTTGGATTTGCTCAATATTTCTCAAGGATTCTCTAGAGATGTTGCAACCCCAAACCTCACATACATATAAGATAACAAGAGTGACTAAAGTTTCAAAGAAGAACCTATTTCTATCCGACATTACAAGGTTTGTCGTTTTACAATTATTTTCAAGACCAAAATAAGCTTTCCACCCCCCATTAATCCTTTTCTCAATGCTATTGTTCCAGTTGAGCTCCTGATGAATATCAATTCCTAGGTACTTGTAAGAAGACATTTCCTCCAAGTTACTATTGTCATACATAAAATTAGTGTAAGTGTCCTTCTTGGATTTGATAATCATAACCTTTTTTTGGTTAGTGTTAACAACCATACCCATGGTAGAGCAGAAATTCTTAAGAAATCTAAGTTTCTTATCAAGATCAGATGAGAACCTTGCAAGAAGAAAAATATCGTTAGCATAGAGAAGAAGGATGATGACTATGCTAGCTAAGATCATTCCAGCACAACCTGCTTCCTCTAAGCAACCTTCTAGCTTGTCGATGTAAATGCCAAATAGGGTAGGGGAGAGGGGCCAACCTTGTTTAACTTTGATATTACACTTAATATCTTTTGACAACCCCTCATTTCTCTTTAACTTGGAAATTACATTCTTGTATAACCTTATAGTGGTAGCTCTCAACTCAAAACAAACCTTTAGCTCTTCTAATCTATTCCATAGGTTGTTTCTAGGAATCGTATCGAAAGCCTTCCTAATGTCCACAAAGCAACAAAAGAGATTGGATTTATTATTGTGGCATTCCTCCACAATGATCCTAAGCATAACGATGTTGTCCGTTGTTGAGTGTTTCCTTCTAAAACCTATTTGACCTTTAGCCCACTTACCTTCACTTTCAAGCCATATGCTCAACTTCTTTTCCAAAATAATACTATATAACTTGGCTAAGAGAGGGATGATCATAATTTTTTGATAATTAGAGGGGTTATTTGTATCCCCACTTTTAAAAACAGGGATAATGAGGTTTTTAGTCCAAGGTTTAGCGAACCCTTGCCTGACCGCTTGATTGAAAAGCTTGTGGATGTGGGGGATGAGGACAGGACCTCCAATTTTTAAGATTTCCGCCTAGTAACCTTCAATGTCCTTAGCTTTCCCATTTTCCAGGCATTTAACCCCAAAATCAATGTCTTCTAATGAGAAAACTTCTTTCATTGTAAGCAAGGTTTCAAAGTTATCTAGGACATTTGGAGATTCATAAAGCTTTTTAAGATATGAATTCCAGTCGTGTAAAGCAATTTTATTATTATCTTTAGTTTTGCTAGTTAGGATCTACATCCAGAATTTCTTAGGAGCTACTTTAGAGAGGTGTAAGAGATTCTCTTGTCTTTTACGAATATCTTGCCTTTTTTCCCTCTTAGTTGGGGCTTTGTATATTTTTATCTTGCCAATTTTAAGAGATTCATCAACAACTTCCTTAATTGCTCTCCTCGCACTTTTACAATCTTTGTCATACCATAAGTTGGTTTTGCTGTTACGTTTATTACTTGAAACTTCAATTGAGAACTTGTTAATAGTGTTGAAGATAATGGAGAATATCCTAGAATAGGTAGAGTTGGTTCATGTAACCTTAGGATAGGGATTAGTTTCTATTTCTTAGGATGTTGTTCTAACTTCCCTAAAACCATGTTTTCTATTTACTGTGTAATGTGCATGAAGAATGTAGAGCGTTCTGCAAAGCCAGACTCTCCTAGTTTAGACTCTCTTTCGTAGAGCTGGCTAGTGAGTTTTATTTTATTAATACAAACATTTCCATTTTTATCATGGTATCAAAGCATCAGAGCTGAGGAACCTGTATGCTGGCTGGTGGGTGGTTCTTTGAACTGAGATCATCGCAGTTGCAAGGAGGACAACTACGACATTTTTGAGATCGTCGTTGGTTCTGAATGTACCTATGCGATGAGGGCACTGTAGCTACTTCGCCAATATTTTTAACTTTTTTTTCGCAAGAAAGACATGTACAGCTACGATGACGTTGCAGAGAAGACAAGCATATCTGCGACAATCGTGGAAGCCAACAACAAGGTTGTGGTTGCATGGGGAAGCGAAGAACAAGGCTATAGCTGTCAGAGAAGCTGTATGGGGAAGCCAAGAACAAGGTTGTAGCTGACAACAGAAGGTTGTCCGGAGGCTGAGAAGGAAGCCACGTTGATCTGCAGGTGTGCTGCAAAGAACAGTGATCTGTCTCTATCACAAATCTGGGGTAGATTTAACATCTTTTACCTCTCAATTTTTTTTTTCTAAATCGCCAAGATGAATAACAATATATTTGAAGCATGCATGAATGAGCATAACAAGCTTGATGGTTCCAATTATGCAAATTGGAAGTCCAAGATGCAGAATCTGCTAGAAGCACAGAGTGCTTGGACGATTGTGAATGGGGATGAGTCGAAGCCTGTGACTAGATCAACATCGACCCCAGATTGGGAGAAGCAAGAAAGTAGAGCAAGGACAATGTTAAAGATGTCAATGAAACACTGCATTATACCGCACATCAGAGAAGGTAAGTCAGCTAACGAGATCTAGGGAATTCTGAAGGAATTGTATGATATCAGGAATTCAAATCGTCTTATTTTCCTCAAGAGTAAGATCCTATCCCTAAAGATAGAGGAGAATGAAACAATTGCTTCATTCGTAGCAAGGATCAAGGATCTAAAGAACAAATTGTCAAACATTAGTCATATAGTTGATGATACAGATCTTGTAACCATTATAATGAATGGTGTCACTGAAGATTATCAAATGTTCATCTCTGGGATAAATTCTAGAGAGAATATCCCGCATTTTGAAGAGCTGATAGGTGTACTGATGGAGGAAGAAGAAAGAAGATCGTCTCTGAAGCCCCAGAGTGTCGATCTTGCATTGATGGCGAAGAAAAACTTATACAAAGGGAAAGGAGGTCCACAACAACAAAACGAAGCAAGTTCATAGAAACAGCCAAATCAGACTCAAGGTATGCATCTGAATAAGAAATACTCTCAAACTAAATGTTTATTACAGAAATGTGGGTCATATTGCCAGGGAGTGTAGGAAAAAGAAATATCATGAAGAACAACAGAAGCTAAAAAGACATGCAAGTCATCTCGCGAATGGTGATCAGGTGCAGAATTTTAGATTGTTCATGGTAGATCGTGATGAAAATGTTGATGTAGACATCTAGTATGTAGATTCAGGAGTTCCAACACACATGACAGGAACAAGCACTAGCTCAAGGATTTTAAAGAAATCAATGAAGGCGCACAAATTTACCTAGGTGATGACAGAAGTCATCAAAGCAAAGGGTGTGGGAAAGTTTTTGTTATTCTACCTAATGGTAATATCAAACAAATCTATAATGTTATGTATGTGCCTGGTATAACAAAGAACTTTATTTATGTATCTATGATTACAGATCAAGATTTGAAAGTTGAATTTTTAAAATCTAATTGTTATATTAAAGATCTGCTAGATGGCATGAAGACAATTGCTACAAGAATCTGAACAGGAGGACTGTACAAGTTGGATGTGAGACCTGCACTGGTTCGAGCATTGACAGCAGCGAGCCTGACTACAAAAGAGCTTTGGCATCAGAGATTCAGCCACATCAACTACAATTATTTGTTGTTACTACAAAAGAAGGAAATGGTAAGAGATCTTCCTATGCTAAAACAAGTACATAATGATTGTGATGCCTATACTTTAGGAAAATGCATAGAGAAGAATTCCCTTTAAGAGTAGAAAAGAAACATAGGGATATAGTGGAATTAGTGCACACAGACCTTTGTGAACCCATGCAGACAAAATCATTAGGAGGTGCACTGTATTTTCTACTGTTTAGTGATGACTGTATGAAGTTTTCTTGGGTGTATTTCTTAAGTAAAAAGAGACATACATTCGAACACTTTAAGCAGTTTAAAAATATGAATGAAAGAGAAATAGGGAAAAAGATAAGAATTTTCCACTTTGATCGAGGGGGAGAATACATGAAGGATGAGCTTATCAGATATTGTGAAGATCATGGAATTTTGCAGCAGTTTACAGTACCCCATACTCCATAGCAGAATGGAGTAACAGAAAGAAAAAGCATAACACTGGTGGAATGTGCTAGAAGTATGCTCAAAGGTAAGAATCTTTCAAATGGTTTTTGGGCTGAAGCAGTGAATACTGTAGTTTATTTGAAAAATATGAGTCCTACAAAAAGTCTTGACTCTAAAACTCCTTTTGAAGCGTTATATGGATATAAGCCTACAGTAAAACACTTAAGAATATTTGGATCTAAAGCATTTTCCCACATTCTAAAGGAAGATAGAAGAAAATTAGAATCAAAAGCCATTAGATGTACTTTTATAGGGTATCGTTCGTCATATAAAGCATACGGACTATTTAATCCCTCTACTCACAAGATTTTTGTTAGTAGAGATGTTAAATTCCATGAGCAGGGTAATGAAGAACCTGATGAGCACTATGAGGAATGGGACATTCTGTACCTTGTGGAAGAAGAAGCAGAGAATAATCATGGTTAGCAGCAGACAAAGGCAGAGGATGAACAGCAACAACAACAGCAGCAGCAGCAACAACGACAACAACAACAGCAATAACGACAACAAAAATAAAAGTAGCAACAAGAAGAAAAAGTAAATGATGATCAAATAAGGTTTGAAACCACCATCCCACGACTCAGGAGATCAGGTAGGAAAGCTCAAATGCCTGCAAGATATAGGGAAAATGCTTTTATAACTAGTATGATGAGTGTGGTTGAACCCTATAGTTATAAATAAGCAAATGAATGTAGTGAATGGAAAACAACCTTGGAACAGGATTATGATTCAATAATCAGAAATAACACTTGGGAATTGGTTGAACTTCCTAGAGGAAAATAGACCATAGGTTGTAAATGGTTATATAAATCAAAGATTAATGCAGATGGAACCATAGAAAACCTAAAAGCTAGGTTGGTAGCAAAGGGGTACTCACAAAAAGAAGGGACAGACTATGAAGAAACCTTCGCCCCTGTAGCTAAATTGAACACTATCAGAATGTTAATCGCTTTAGCTACTAAGAAACATTGGATGATGCACCAACTAGATGTAAAGTCTGCATTTTTGAATGGAGAACTAAAAGAAGAGGTTTATCTAGAGAAACCAGAAGGGTTTGTCCAGAAAGGAAAAGAACATTTAGTCCGTAGATTGAAGAAATAACTTTATGGACTAAAACAAGCTCTTAGGTCATGGTATGAAAAGATTGATTAATTTTTTCTGCAAGCTAGCTACAATAGAAGTAAGAATGACCCTAATATTTACACCATGAAGGATGAACAAGGGTGTGGAGTGTTGATTTCATTATATGTATATGATTTGATAATAATAGGTGATGCTACCTATCAAATCAATGAAATCAAGCAACAGATGTCACAGGTGTTTGAAATGAAGCACCTCGGTGAACTCAGATACTATTTACATCTTGAGATTTGGAGAGATTCAGGTCAAATATTTTTGTCCCAGGCAAAGTATGTTAAAAGCCTATTAGAAAAGTTTAGAATGGATCATTGTAAGCCTACAGTGGTACCACTACAGCAGAACATCAAATTGCAGTGTGAGGATGGCTCAAAAGTGGCGGATGCAACACTTTACAGACAGTTGGTTGGGAGTTTAATCTACCTAACCACCACTAGACCTTATTTGGCTTATGCAGTCAGTATGCTAAGCCAATTTATGTCTAAGCCACTTGAAAGTCACTGGAATGCAGTGAAGAGCGTTTTGAAGTATCTACAAGGTACTGTAGATTACGATATTATTTACACTGACTCTTCCGATGTTAGATTGGTAGGATTTGCAGATTCAGATTGGGCTGTAAATGTAGATGATCGCAGATCTATAATAAGTTATGCATTCAGTCTTGGATCTAGGGTGATCACATGGAGCAGCAAGAAGCAGAACATAGTCTCCTTGTCCTCAGTGGAAGCAGAGTATCAAGCCATGTATGCAACAACGTGTGAGGCAGCTTGGTTGCAAATATTTCTCCAAGATGTTGGGGAAGAACAGACAGTCACAACAATCATCAGATATGACAATCAGAGTTCAATCAAGCTAGCCAATAATCCAATGTTTCACAAAAACACTAAACATATTGATACCCAATTCCACTTTGTCAGGGAGAAAGTTCAATCCAAAGAAATTCATTTGGAATATTGTAATACATGTGATAATGTTGCGGACATTTTCACTAAGCCTCTTGGAAAGGTTAAGTTTCAAATGTTTAGGGAGATGTTAGGCATATATGTGAACCCATTCTCCCTTAAGGAGGAGTGTTGAAAATAATGGAGAATATCCTAGAATAGGTAGAGTTGGTTCACATAACCTCAGGATATGAATTAGTTTCTATTTCTTAGGATGTTGTTCTAACTTCCCTAAAACCACGTTTTCTATTTAATGTGTAATGTGCATGAATAATGTAGATCATTCTGCAGAGCCAGACTCTCCTGGTTCAGACTCTCTTTCGTAGAGCTGACCAGTGTGTTTTATTTTATTAATACAAACATCGTCATTTTTATCAAATAGAATATGAAAGGGTTTTACTAAAATTATGATAGAGGTCTTCTACGTTATCTATACTAGATAAAGGAATAAAATTAGTTTTTAATTCATTTAGAAAGACATTGTTTTTATTTCCATCAAAGATTAAGTTCTTTCGTCTAAAAGGATTATCTTCTATGGGATCTCTATGTATGACAAAATTGAGAGTTATAATTAAAGGCATATGATCAGAGTCAGGCTCGTGGTCATTTAAGATGTCAAAATTTATTATTTCATTGTATAAAGGGAGATCGGAAATAACATAGTCTTCCACGCTGCTACCAAACCCATGGATGTAGGTCATCTCGCAAGAATTGGGCCACTTCTTTAGACCGTTGCAAATTATCAGATCCTGAGCACTACAGAGCTTGACTAGCTTTGACCCAAACAGATTCTCCCTGAGGTCTTCAGATCTCCTTTTGTACTGGCTAGCCAAAGTAAGGTCTTCATCTAACCGAAGAGGACTAGGGTTGGAATAATTGCTTAGAAGAATAGCTTGGTTGCTTGAAGTTCGAGCATTGAAGTCACCCATTAAAAGGATATTACCTTCATTCCTTAGGCTAGAAATATCATTCTCTAAACCATTGTAAGGACTATTTTTATCTAGACTCTTTTTCTTATAGAAGATAAAAATGATGTGGGGAAAATAACAGATTGCTATGTAGTTCTTTTTATCATTAATGTCAGTAATCTCTATCCAACTATATTGGTTGTAAGAGTCATTTTTATAAATCCTAGCATGGGGGGAGATGTTCTTCTTAATGTAACAAGCTATACCCCCAATGCCTCCATGGGAGGATCGCTTGTTCCAGGTAGACCATAGTGCAAAGCCATCTATGTTAGGGACCTTAGATTCTTCGTGCTCCCAAGTTTCAACAAGCAATATAATATCAACATCATTTGAGATCCACCTTAGCTTGGGGCCTTTGTTCCATAGAAAGCCCCGACAATTCTAAGAAAGAATTTGGAGCATGTTGAATTGCTGCTTATTACTATATTTTTGGTTTCTATCTCGAATAACGACTTTTCTATTTCTGATTATTGCCCATTTTCCTTCCTTCCTAGCTTCTTTTACCTTTTGAACCTCCTTTCTTAATTCTGCTTGATCTTCTATAATGAGATATTCATTTATAAATATCTGCGTTCCTTTTAGACTTGAGGTTTTACTAAGTTAGTCATACTTAGGGTCAGTAGATCTCACCTTTATTCAAATCAACCTTCATTTATTCTCAATTAATTTCCCCAACCTTGTTGCTTATGTGAGACACGTTGTTTCAATTTGTAATCTATTATGTAATTATGTTTGGGCTATGGCTAAAGTATCCTCATCTACCTCCTCTTCCAAACCGAAGATTATAGGGTTCAAGGCCCTTTTGTTACCCTCATGTTCTAATTCTATCAATTTTTTCATTTCATCTTTAATTGGTTTGGTATCTAATTGACTTGCCACACTATTTAGGGTGAAGAGGCTATTAACTTTTTCCTCTGGTTCTTTAATTATGTCCTTCATTTTAAGACTCTCTAAAGTATCAACATCTCCTTGCTGGGGTGTTTGGTTAGTATCTTGGTTTTGTTTTTCTATAACCTGCAACCTAGTCTCCGTTTCCTCCATTTTATTCTCCAATAGTTCTATTTTATTTTCTATTTGCTTTTGGATCTTGTCTTCAAGAGAAGTGAGTTTATTTTCCAGCATGGTTTCCCACTTTGTTTGTAGCTTGACTTCTCTTTCTTCTCTATGTTTCTCTAAAGACTCTATATATTAATAAAGGCTCTGTAGAGTAACTGTGCTAGGTCTACCTTTGGTAATCTTTGGTATTTGTGGTAAATTATTCGTACTTGAAACTATATGAGCAGATATGTGTTAGAAAAAGATAAGGAAAGTATGCACCTGATATCAGCAAACCGGACCGCAGACTGCACATGCCCCGGACGAACTGCAACCTGAAAACTAGATTGGATCTGGAAAGATGATTCAACATTGCTCCCAATCCGGTATATTCAAGAGCCACAGATCCACAGGTTTCAATGACCGCAGAGAGATTGAGTCCAACACAAGTTCTCCTCTTCTCCCTGGTGAACTCAAATAAAATCACCGCAGATGTCTGAAAGAATACTTTGCCTTTAATTGACTTTGATACTTATAAAGAAACCCTTCGAGGCATTCAGATTTTGTCAAAAAAAACCTTCAACGATACCCAGTTTTCCTCAAGATGAGTTTTCTTGATTCACTACAAAGAGTCACAGGATCTACAAGTATTGTGGGAGGTTTTCATCTCATGTGAGGGCTTCTAATCAAGCTTCAGAGAATGTGGATGAAAGATATTCGTCGTTGCTGGCCTTAGTGCATTACAACTATTTCAAAGTTGGCACAAAAAATCCCCAGAAACGAAAAGGCTTTCAGAATCGACATGCCCTTGCTTTTCAGATTCAACATGCCCTTCGATATATTGACTGTTTTCATAATTGACATGCCTTAATTTCTCAGAATCAACCTACCCTAGTTTTAGGATTTGAATGATTACTTAAAAAAATAACTTGATTGCTTGAAGTTGGGGCATTAAAGTCGCCCATTAAAAAAATTTTTACTAAAAATTCAATCATCATTACTTTCATAATTAAATTAATATATAGTCATATTAAGAAATAATAATAAATTCATTTTATCATTTATATCCATACATCATTATTACATTCTGCATTTTAATTTACAAAATAAATTAATGATCTTTAGATCCATATGTGATGCTTACATCGCGCATTGCTGCAACTTCGATCAAGCAAATTTTATCATCGTCTCTCCTTCTGGCCCTATAGCCTTTACACCCATTTTCCTTTATTTTCATGCATAGCGAGCTTTATGAAAGGCTATATAACTATTATTTATTATCTAATGTTTTATAAACGAAAAGAAATTAAAACGTATCACATTTAATTGGGTAAATCCTTCGACAACTTTACATGCGAAAGTTTTAGTTCTAGTCATTAATTCAAGAGTCTGTTATAGACGATACTTTACATAAAAAAATTATGCCAAAGATAATTTGGAACGGAGTGTCGTATATTAAAAATAAACTGTTATTCTTTTTAAATATGCAGAAAGAGAGTTATGATTTATGTAATAAGATATAAAACTAATGTTTTTTTTACAGAAAAAGGAGTGCGTTATAAATACTAAATTAGTGGTATATAATTCAACAATTTGTAGAATTGAGGCTTCTGTTATCCATATTAGGTTTATGAGATATTTTTTGGCGTAAATCACAAGATTTATCATTTGTTCAACTAGTGTGGTTCATCGTGAGGACAAGTTGACAAATAATAGATCTTGTGATTTACACCAAAAAATCTCTCCTAAATTCAATAATTTATTAAACGTAATAATTGAAATACTATTTATTATACTAAATTAGTGATATATAATTCAATAATTTATAAAACTTAATAATTGAAATATTATTTTATTTAATATATTACAAAATTGAAAATGATTTTTTATTTTTTTCCATATCCATGGACAAGAGATCTCAAATCCAATACTATCCATATTTGTCATTCTAAAATTCAATTTATGTTAGGAAGATTTCATTCCTTCCTTCAAGGTATTTTAGATAGTTCAATTGACATATCAAATAATTATAGTTATTCCTAAATAAAATAGAGATAAAAATGTTCATTTAAATGCAATGTTTAACACCATTTATTGTTGGCAAATACTAAAGGTGACCCAAGCTAAGGGGCATTACATATGATATGGAGCAAGCTATAACAAGAGTGTATAGGATATGGATCATACAACCCATGAGAACATTCGAACCTAACTAGAATGGAGGTTTTCCATGTAGCGTATAACAAGGAGGTTTCGAAGTAATCCAGATTGGCTTATTATATTATTTTTCATCCATCTTGATGCTTTCTAAGTGGAAACATTGGATGAGTCAACTTACGAGGCCATTTTTACTTGTGGATCCTAGTTTGGTGAATTGGGGTTTCAAACCTTCTCAGAGTAGTTTGAGTCATGAAAACATTTTTTTTTGGGTTTAATTTTTTTTTATTTCACTAGACCTCCTCACCTTGTTCTACACATAGATTCCTTTCCATTTTTCCATGAAAGATGTCAAATGGAATCCATATACAAAAGTTATGCCACCTGGAAGTTGACCTTCTTGTTTTCTCCAATATGATTCAAGAGGATGCCATGCCAAAACCAATTATTGATGGAAAATGGTCTAGTCACATGTAAACTATAAATAAGAATTTAGAATTGTCGAGTTGTAACTAATTTTGGGTTGAATTGGTCAGACGAAACCCCTAGTTTCCTATTGAGCGATGTCATAATAGGGAAACTAGGAGGAAGAGGGCTTCCAATATGTTTGATTATATTTTGTTCTATCAGAAATGGGTTGCTAAGTGTGAATTGGGATAGAGATAAACAAAGGGTTTTTTGTTTTATGTCATCATACTAGCCATAGGCCTTAAGAAACTCCATAGTGTGTACCTTCTCCTTTGTATTGACATAATTTGAATTCCAAATAGAAGGGAGTAGAGTAGCCATACCTTCCACCTAGAATTTCTCCCAAAAGGGTTTCTCAAAGAATATCTTGGTGTTCATTGTGGTTTTTAAATGACTGTATTTACATGTTTTCTATTTTTGACATATTATCCTTTGGATTGATAAACAACAAAACAATAATAACAAATTTAAAATTTAAAGCAATCAACACTTCATACTATAGATATCCATTTAATTTTTTATAGATTTGTTGTGAAAAGCAATCTATTCGAATACACATGATAGTTTACAGGTCATATTGGTATGAGAGTAGGTTTATTGGGGTAATTTTTGATAAGTTTTAAGGGATCAAATTAGTTTAAGTAAAAAGTCATACAACCCTAACCATGGCTACCAAATAAATTTATAATAACCCTCAAGATTTCATAGAGAAGAGGTCTACATACCTGGAAGCACAAGTCACATATACAAATCGTAATGTGAACCTCCTCAAGATGGCGCTAACTAGTAAGCATAGGATGGCAAGAGGAGATGGGGTTTCCAACTTAAACATCAGATCAAAAGAGAAAATTGGGGGATTGGGAAGAACAAGTTGTCTCTGAGCACCATCAATCATTCACTCTCTCTTCAAGATGGAAGTGAAACTAGATATCAACTTGTATCAAGTTGAGATAGTTATTTTGAAGCTAAATCATTATTTGTAGTAATTAAAGTCCTATTTTAGTATTAGTCACTTTGAAACTAAATCATTGTTTATAGTGATTAGATTCCTATTTTAGTGTTAACCATCTAAAAAGATAACCAAAAAAAATCATTTTCCCAAAATACTCCCAGCACTAATTTCTCTAAATAACCAAAATCTCTAATTGCTTAAGTTAATGAGTGGTTTGGGAGGGACGATTGGTTGATCAAACATTCTTATAAAGTCCTAAAAACAATCTCACTAAAAAAAGGTTTTAAAACTAGTCATAAACTATGCAAACAGACATCCTAAGAAAAAATGCTTACTTCTAAAAGTTATTATCTTCATTTTTTTAAATTAAATTCACTCATACCTATTTTCATAATATTTTCAAATTTTAGAACCAAGTTCAAAAATTCGGGAGCGGGCAAATTCGGCATTAAATAATATTTGCCCGCTCCCGTATTATCGGGCTAAGTGGCGTGCTGCTCTGAAGGCATTAAATACCCAATATATGGCTGGTTCTTAGAAGAATAGCTCAGTGGCTTAATATTCGAGCATTAAAGTTATCCATTAAAAAATATTTACTAAATATTCAATCATAATTACTTTCATAATTAAATTAATATTCAATGATATTAAAAAATAATAATAAATTGAATTCATCATTTATATCCATACATCATTATTACATTCTGCATTTTAATTTACAAAATAACATCGCAGATTGCTGCAACTTCGATCAAGCAAATTTTATCATCGTCTCTCCTTCTCGCCCTATAGCCTTTACACCCATTTTCCTTTAATTCCATTCATAGCGAGCTTTATGAAAGGCTATATAACTATTATTTATTATTTAATGTTTTATAAACGAAAAGAAATTAAAACGTATCACATTTAATTGGGTAAATCCTTCTACAACTTTACGTGCGAAAGTCTTAGTTCCAGTCATTAATTCAAGACTCTCTTATAGACGATACTTTAGCATAAAAAATTTATGCCAAAGACAATTTGGAACGGAGTGTCGTATATTGAAAATAAACTGTTATTCTTTTTAGATATGGAGAAAGAGAGTTATGATTTATGTGATAAGATATAAAACTAATGATTTTTCTTACAGAGAAAAGACTGCGTTATAAATACTAAATTAGTGGTATATGGATCAATAATTTATTAAACGTAATAACTGAAATACTATTTATTTAGTATATTACAAAATTGAAAATGATTTTTTAATTTTTTCCATATCCATCCTATAAGGGACAAGAAAGCTCAAAGCCAATACTATCCATATTTTTCATTCTAGAATTGAATTTATGTTTGGAAGATTATAATTATTCCAAAATACAATAGAGATAAAAATGTTCATTTAGATCTAATGTTTAACACTATTTATTTTTGACAAAGGCTAATATCTAATAGTTGAAGGTGACCCAAGCTAAGGGGCATTATATATCATATGGAGCAAGCTATAACAAGAATGTATAGGATATGGATTATACAACCCATGAGAATATTTTTCGAACCATAATGGATGAACTTAACTAGAATAGAGGTTTTTCATGTAGTGTATAACAAGGAGGTTTCAAAGTAATCTAGATTGACTTATTATATTATTTTTCATCCATCTTGATGCTTTCAAAGTGGAAATATTTGATGAGTCAACTTACAAGGCCATTTTTACTTGTGGATCCTAGTTTGGTGAATTCGGGTTTGAAACATTCTCAAATTAGTTTGAGTCATGAAACATTTTTTTTCTGGGGTTTAAAAACTTTTTTATTTCACTAGACCTCCCTGCCTTGTTCTACACATAAATACCTTTGAATTTGTCCATGAAAGATGTCAAATGGAATCCATATACAAAAGTTATGCCACCTGGAAGTTGACCTTCTTGTTTTCTCCAGTATGATTCAAGAGGATGCCATGTCAAACCAATTATTGATGGAAAAGGGGCTAGTCACATGTAAACTATGAAGAAGAATTTAGAATTGTCGAGTTGTAATTAATGTTGGGTTGAATTGGTCAGATGTAACCCCTAGATTCCTATCAAGCGATGTCATAATAGGGAAACTAGGAGGAAGAGGGGTTCCAATATGTTTGATTATATTTTGTTGCATCAGAAATGGGTTGCTAAGTGTGAATTGGGATAGAGACAAAAAAAGGTGTTTTGTGTTTTATGTCATCCTACTAGCCATAGGCCTTAAGAAACTCCATAGTGTGTACCTTCTCCTTTGTATTGACATAATTTGAATTCCAAATAGAAGGGAGTAGAGTAGCCTTACCTTCCACCTAGAATTTCTCCCAAAAGGGTTTCTCAAAGAATATCTTGGTGTTCATTGTGGTTTTTAAATGATTGTATTTACACATTTTCTATTTTTTACATATTATCCTTTGGATTGATAAACAACAAAACGATAATAACAAATTTAAAATTTAAAGGAATCAACACTTCATACTATAGATATCCATTTAATTTTTTATATATTTGTTGTGACAAGCAATCTATTCGAATACCCATGATAGTTTACAGGTCATATTGGTATGAGAGTAGGTTTATTGGAGTAACTTTTGATAAGTTTTAAGGGATCAAATTGGTTTAAGTAAAAAGTCAAACAACCCTAGCCATGGCTACCGAATCGATTTATAATAACCCTCGAGATTTGATAGAGGAGAGGTCTCCATACCTCGAAGCACAAGTCACATATAAAATCGTAATGTGAACCTCCTCAAGATGGTGCTAACTAGTAAGCATAGGATGGCAAGATGAGATGGGGTTTCCAACTTAAACATCAAATCAAGAGAGAAAATTGAGGGATTGGGAAGAACAAGTTGTCTCTGAGCACCATCAATCATTCACTCTCTCTCTTCAAGATGGAAGTGAAAGTGGATATCAACTTGTATCAAGTTGAAATAGTTGTTTTGAAGCTAAATCATTGTTTGTAGTGATTAAAGTCTTATTTTAGTATTAGTCACTTTGAAGCTAAATCATTGTTTGTAGTAATTAGATTCTTATTTTAGTGCTAACCATCTACAAAAGTAACCCAAAAAAAATCATTTTCCCAAAATACTCCCAACACAAATTTCTCTAAATAACCAAAATCCATAATTCCTTAAATTAATGAGTGGTTTGGGAGAGACGATTGGTTAATCAAACATTCTTATAAAGTCCTAAAAAAATCTCACTAAAAAAGTTTTAAAACTAGTCATAAACTATGCAAACGACATCCTAAGGAAAAATGCTTACTTCTAAAAGTTATTATCTTCATTTTTTTTTAAATTAAATTCACTCATACCTATTTTCATAATTTTTTCAAATTTTAAATACTTTTAATATTTTATATTTACAAAAACTTGGCACCGTCAATGTGCTATATTTGATTTTTAATAAAAAAATTTCAAATTTCAAATACTTTTAATATTTTATATTTACAAAAACTTGGCACCGTCAATGTGCTACATTTGATTTTTAATAATATTAAATATTATATTGGTGTGAAGTTACCAAAGAATATCATATTTACTAATTATATATATTTTATATTATATTACAAAATGCATCTTACTTCAAATTTTTTTATATAGATATCTTTTATTTATTACAGAAATTTGTACTAATATATATATATATTTAGAAATCAATATGTTAATATTTCAAATTTGTTTGTCAAGTCCAAAAACAACGGCTAAAATGGAGCCTTTAATTGACTTCTGCTGGATTTTATATTGATGATTAATAAACATAACATGCATCAATATTTTAATGCAAATGGCCAATGGATGACTGAAACGTGTTTTCCACTTATAAGAGTTTGCGTTCGAATCCTCTGCCCGGTTCTGCCTTTCTGGTTTTGCGTGTTACTTTAGAGGTTGGAAACGAAGACATCTCGGGGACACAAAGAAAGACTCAACCTCATATTTTCCACCCTCCATTCCCATTCTACTGTAAGGGTTTTCTCGTCGGCTTTTCTTGGCTTTGTCTGTAAGTGCGCTAAATTTCTCTGTCTCGGAAACCCTGGGGCTTCAGTCGAAACAAAATGAAGTGCTGTCTCTCTGTCTGTGCGAGATTTTGCGTAGGAGATGATACGGCCCCTGCACTGACTTCCGCTCATCTCTCTCTGCAGGTCGAAAAAACCACCGGTAAGGAGATCATCCTCGGCTTGAGAGCTAAGGGCCTTAACAGTCTTAACCTAACTGCTACATTTTATGTACATGTCACCGTACTGGTATTAGATCAATTACAAACACGAGATGGGCCGGGAAAAGATTGAGATAAAGCGGATTGAGAATACCACAATCGGTAGGTGACTTTCTCCAAGCGTCGAAACAGGTTGTTGTGAAGAAAGCGTATGAACTGTCTGTGCTTTGTGATGTGGAAGTGGCCCTCATCATCTTCTCTTGCCGTGGAAAACTGTATGAGTTTGACAGTAAGAGGTATGCCGCTTCCAAATTCCTTGTTACCTTTCTTGTGCAAATTGAAATGCGATAGCGTTAATAAAATGTTTAGACATATTCCTAATACCGCGCCTAAATAAAAGTAACTTATCAGAAGTCTCTCTACAATAACATGCTCAATATCCCTTTAATACTTGCCAACAGGCAGTAACCCTCATTTTATTGGATTTCCACAAATCGAGAGCCAAGATTTTCGCACCCCTTATATGAAAGCAGCAACTCAATAGAATTCACCGCCCAGATCTGCTTTACAAGCATTCTACACACTAGTCGGGTATATTAAACAAAGTCACCACAAATCTGGGAGACTGCGGGATCAAACTTCCCCTACATCCACCCTGACTGGTTTATTTTATACTTTGATACAATTACCTTATATATGTTTCTGTTTTCAAATACGTAGAGAAGTAGTTACAAATTTAAGCGGCAAATTTCATCATGTTCAATTTTCATTGAGAAGAAAAACCATTTCCCTGATTTGTCCAAATTAAATTGTCCAAACGTTTGAGAAACTATATAGAAGTCATAAAAATTTAAATTGCACCTTTTTTATGGTCTCCGAGAATGGAAGCAATATCTGTAGCATGTTGAATGGAATGAAAACGCAGTTTTGTATCGTGCAGCTGTTGAAGTGATCAGGGACAAATCCCCTTTACTTTTCTGCTTATTTTTCAATTCTTTTTCCAAAGTATCATCGTTTTATTTGAGAATGAAATAAATTTTTTAATATGTATATATATATATAATGAAATTGAATAGAAAAGAGAGAGATTTAGTAACTCATTCCCAAAGGCGAAGGTAGGGTTCACTTGATAACAGGTTTCATTTTCACTTACTAACTCCCAAAGAGAAGGTTCACCTATTTTTGTCTTTTATTCTCCTTGTCGTGGCAGTGCGATAGAACAATTGACATTCTATTTATTATACTTGGTCGTGGCATGGGCTACAACATTAACATTCCGTTCACGGTCAAATATCTATTAATTTGTTCGTTGAGTAAAAAAAACTTGCATATCTTATCATAGTTATATATTACAATTAGGATTCTATTAATTTTCTTAAATATTTAATTTTATTGATCCAGTATCTAATTGATTTAAAGATTTTCTGTGCCGCGTGGGTACTAATGGCTAATTCATTCATGAATTCTATTGAATGAATTCAACGAATTCTCAGGAAAGAGGAGGACCCTCCTGTCTCACTATATATAACATTTTATTTCATTTCATGGTTGATTATTTACTTCTAATTATGCATTAATAACTACTTCATACATATGGCGGGATGGCCACTAAAATAATTATAAAGTATTTTATACATATTGTGATTTTCGGATAAGATTTGGTATATATTTTTTTTAATATGTGATATGTGATTAGTGTCGGGTAATTATTTACCAAATATTTTATAAAAAAAATATATAAAAATTAAAAGAGTTAACAGCTTTATTTTTATTAAGTTTTATAGGTAAGTTTTAATAGGAGTGTATAGTAGCATTTGTTCGTAATTAATTCATTCATATAAAACATTATAGGAAAGTCACATTTGCATCTTATAACAATTAGTTTTTTTAACCATTTATTATTTGATTCATTGAATGCAATTTATTTAAAAACATGTATCTTACATAATTTAATAAAATATTCAAATTTAAAATATTCACTCATGTTATATAACATTATTATCATTATTATTATTAATATAATTATTTTTTAATTTTAAACTAAAATTTTATAATAAAAAATGTAGTTAAGACATTATCATCAAATATAATAAAATTATAATTGTGCAATGCACTTAGTTAGGTCTATGTTACTTTGATACAAAATCTTAATCCATATAAAACAATATAAAAACTAAGAGATGCACACAAATAAGAAAAATTCTACTACACTCTATAAATCACAAGGATACATCACATATTTATGGTGTTTGTGAGATCTCAACAACTCAACCAAATCTACCTACTATAGTAAGTTTTAGTTTCAAGTCCCTCTTTTAACATTTACATTATTACATAAATCACAAAATACAATATATATAATACATATTACAACAATATAACTGGTCTTTGTCCCAATGGTCTTCATTAACACTCACGTCCACTCTGGAAACTTTGGGAACATCACTCTTTCTTCATCCACTACTTCGAGCTATCACTTGAACTCCATTTAACACATGCTTGCCTCGGACCCTCATTGATGAACTTTGTGAGATTAACAATATTGATAACTGGGCTCCACGGGATTCCATGATAAGAGTTGTCAAGTAATGAACCATCATATGGACTAATCACCATCTATTGGATATTTGGCTTTCGGCTATCCATCAATTGCTAGGCAGGCAGTCTGAATACTAAATGTGTTCAAAAATTGATCAAAGAACTTGACTTGTTTCACACATATGAATGTCATATTGTAACCTGTAGTCGTTGTTCAGGGGTTTCCAAGCACCATGAAAAAAAATCATAACAATGTAAAAACAACCAAAGCATTACGAAACATTGTTCCTTAATTGGTTCTGCACCAAATACAACTTACAACATACACCACTGATAGTTTAAAAGAGTCTTAGAGGATCTGCATTAAACTCATCTTCACTATCATAATCTGATAAGTCCTCAAATTTTTCTTCTAGCAAGTCTTCAATAGTAGCTATGTTCATAGATTCTATTAATTTCCCATTTAAAAGATTTTTGGCACGAGTTTTACAATTATAATTCAATGTTGTGTGACCATGATTTTGGAAATAAAAAAAATTGATGAGTTTTTGTTTTTATGGACCCTGCCCCAAGAGAATAGTGTCATCTCAAGTTGTAAGTTGTCCTCTACAACACATGTTTTTATTCTCTTTTCATTTGCTAAAAGTGCTATATAATGATTTGGAAGAAAATTCACTAAAGGCTATAATGATTTGGAAGAAAATTCACTGAAGGTAAAAATAACATTATCATAATTGGAAGGTAAATTGTTTAATATAATATCCTTAGCATCTTCATCTTCTATTTTAGTTCCAGTTTCCCCCAAGTGTCTTACAAGTGATTTTAAATCATTTATATGTGTAGACAATGATACTCCCTCAATCATCTTAAATTTGAACAACTGTAATTTCAAGGTGAATTTTTCATTGACAACCTTTTCCCCAAATATTTGGCTCAACTTTTCCCATATTTGCGCAAAAGATTTTCATAGGTATATAAGATGAAGTTGTGAGTCTGAGAAAAAGAGGCCTATAATAGATTTATCTTGCTCTTCCCTTCTCAAGGGAGCAACTAATTATTTTGGATCTTGGGATCATGGTTCTTGTCCTTTTACTACACTCCACAAAATTTTATGCATTAAATTCATTTGGACTTTAACCTTTCAGTTATAAAAAAACTGACCCATTAAATTTCTCAACCACTATTTGCTCCATAATTTTTTTTTAAATAGTTACTACAAAATTCATTACCTCATGCACTGGCTCCACTTCCTAAGGCTCTTGTAGTGGATCCGGCAGTTGCCTTTCTCTTGCCCACTTTCTGCACGGCCACCTCACCATTCAGGTAAGGGTTTGTCCAAGGCTTTACTTTTTAGGCTTGACGCTTCTCACTACCAACTTATTCTTTATTTTCTTGTCAAGATTAAGCTTTCGAACTGCGGGGATAAGCGGAGGCCAACTTATTCTTTATTTTCTTGTCAATATTAAGCTTTCGAACTGCGGGAATAAGCAGAGGGACTGGAACGCTTGTTGTTGTTGCTGAGTTCGATACCAGATGAATCACAACACCCTCAAATGCCTTTGGATTCATCCATACACCAACTCCAACGCCCCCAATGTGAGTCATATTAAACACACGAGGCCTCAACCTAGGTATCGGCCTAGGTACGTTAAATCTGCACTTGAGAATAGAAAAATGATTAAAAGCTAACTGCTATTATTACAAAGCACCCACCACTGTAATCGTTTTCTTCACCTTCTGCTACACCTTCCCTGCGAGATGTGTTGAAAAATCTATTTCGTTGTATTTCAACTTATTTTGTAGACCATAAATGGAAAGCCACTAAACCACAACCTTATACTCCGAACATGCCACACGAGGAAAATACAGAGATTTTGATGGCATCACACAACACGCACTCTGCAATACGCATTGATGGCATTGCACAATAAGAAACCTGCAATACACATCTGACGGATCAGAGCGTCATGGACGCTCAACACTTTCACAACAATTTCATCTCCTACTAGGCACTCTGCAATACGCATCTGATGGATTGGATTCACACTTATTGACCTTACAATAATTCACAACCTCTAACATTTTCCTGGGCTCTCCTGTGAGGAGTAAACCCAGAGCTACTAGCTCTGATACCAAATAAAAAATTTGAGAGATGCAGACACACACGGAATATTCTATTACACTATAAATTACGCAGTTACGTTACAAGCTCTGATACCAATTAGAAAATTTGAGAGATGCAGACGCACACGGAATATTCTATTACACTATAAATCACGCAGTTAGCTTACATATTTATGGTACTTGTGAAACAAAAGATTGATGGTTGAGAAATTAGCTCAAGAACTCAACCAAATCTACTTAACCAAATCTACTTAGGGCATCTCAAAGCATAAATATATATATTACAAATTTTATATATTTCATAAACATATAGTAGATTTATGTAAACATATAGTAGATTTATGTTGAATGTTACAATTATATATAAGTAAAAAAATATCTTTACATACATGATAAATTCTATATATTTAATAAGTACATAGTAAAACTGCATTAAATACTAGAATTTACAATAACTTAATTAAAAAATTATAATTAAACTAAAATCAATTTATATAAAATATATTAAAAAATATGGTAATTACACTTTACATAAAAATTCAATCTATATAAATAACATATAAAGTATATAGGATAATTGTAATTAAAATTAAGTTCATGAGATTTTGGATTGACCGTGAATGGGTGCACTGTTAAGGCACTCCTTGCCATAGGTCACTAGTTCAAATCCTTTATATGTGCTTCCCTACTAAAAAAATATGTAATTAAAATTAAATTAAAGTCAATTTTTATAAAATAAAATATAGAACATATTTACTAAAAAAAAATATCTTTACATATATGGTAAATTCTATATCTTTACTAAATACATAACAAAACCATATTAAATACTAAATACATAACAAAACCATATTAAATACTGGAATTTACAATAAACTCCAACATAATTAAACAATTATAATTAAATTAAAATCAATTTATATAAAACAAAATATAAAATATATTAAAAATATTGTAATTACAATCCATATAAAAAGTCAACCTACATACAATGGGACATAAAGTATATGTTCTTCCCTTTTGGTCGTCGATCAAACAAAAGGTTTCTATACATCCCCTGGTTCCCTCTATGTGCGGTTTCCACTGTGACAGAGCGGAAGCGGGTCAAAGGATATGGGTCTTATGGGTAAAACAATACATATAGCACAGAAAACGACCTTCTAGGGATTGATCCAGGGCCGACTCAAAGGGTTTTGATGGCGAAAATGTCTGTGGAAAACAGTAGTGGCAGCCCGGCAGCTATGAGTGGGAACGATAGGAGAGGCATGCGCCTCCTGACGGACCGTGAACATTCGATCTCTTCATCTGTCCAGAGGGGCCTTCCAACAGCGCGCCGGTTTGTATCCAGCGAGTCCTTCGATGAGCACAGACAACGATGGCTTTTATCAAACCGCAAACGCACCTCTTGTCAGTCGACCAACTATATGTATGCGCCAAGCTGCTGGCGGGACGAGCACGATCTCCTTTGGCGAGAAAATAATTCCCGAGGAAGCAAAGGCATTACTGAAGAGTTATTAACATGATTTTATTACTAAGAGCAGTGTTTTATGCAACTTAGGGCCATGGCGTCAACCAACAAGCGCAAAGGGCATAGAGTAGATCTTAGATCCGGAGGATTTATATCAGGTTTTTATCAAAATTATTTCTGAGAAATTGACAATGAAATGGGTAAGGGTACGGAACTTGTGATAGATCTGAAGCAAAAAGCCCAAAATGCTACAGGGATTTCTGCTTCATCATAAAGTTTGATTTGATTTTTTCGAGGAAAGTGTTGCAGGATGAGATCTAGCTGAAAGACTATGGGCTTCAAAGAAATTCTGCCATTATCCAAAATTTAAGATTAAAAGGCGTTGCCCAAGGAGCGCACACACGAGCTAGCTCATCATAGTTGAAAGACAAAGATTCAAAGAAATTCTACCATTATCCAAAATTTAAGATTACAAGGCGGTGCCAAAGGAGCACGCACACCAACTAGATCATTATTGATAGACAAGGGTCAAGCTTCTTTCAAAGATGCATCAAGAGGTAGGGTCAGTGTCATGCCCCCAACTCCTTTTTCACGAGTTGCACAACATGCGACAATGACTAAACACTTAAACATTTTCATTTCTAAGTTGTTTTCCGGACTATGCCTAGCATTCACATATTTTTTCATTTTAACTTATTAATGTGCGGAATACATTAATGACCATAAACCAATGCAAGAGACGAGATACACAATATATGCAAGTGATAATTATAATATTGTTGTTTTTACAAATTTCGCCGAGAGCATAGCTCGACTGAGTTTATAAAACTTACAAAAGGAGGCTACTGTGTAGCTCGACCGGTCCACCGACTTGACCGTTGCACCGTGCAAGCCTGCCCAAATCACACAATCGTGTTTATCGTTTATCATTGCCCAACGTTTCACCGTGCATGAGTTCCACCAAACTCTTCAACCGTGCCTTAGCGCACTTGACACCAACTCGTGTCACCTTACTGTGAACGCGACTGCCCCGAATCATTGTTTCGCTGCGAGCGCACCACCCTGGGTCGCCCTACCAACGGGTTCGCCTAAATCGATACCTCCGCGCTCTTCGTTCAGCTTACCACCACCACTACAACTCTGTTACTTGGGCCATGTGGTGACCTGTGGCTCGTCCAGTTGGTTTGGCCCGGCTGCGGTTACCATCGTTCAGCCGATCTGTAATTTCGCACTGTCCGCCCTTTGCTATTCCTTCGCTCCGCCCGTCTATTGGGCACATCCCTCACTCTGTTGATCAAATAGTCCGCCCATGTCATATGGACTCCTTTGCAGTGGTGAGGTGTGGAGACTTTGCTTGTGCTTTTCCACCATCCCGCCGCTAATATATATGGCGGTCCAACCTTTAGCAGGGGCTTCGACTTGTGTTAAACCAACCCTTCGTTTTGTTAATTCGCCATTTTCTTAACGTCGGCCATGGTTTGGGGCGCCCATGTGTGGGATCGCCCACCCATATAAATTCGCCAACCTACCAACACTTAGCCATTTTTACACATGATTTTCATGCAGACGCTCCTTGGCTCGTTCGGTTGGCTCGATTCGTCATGTAGGCGCGCTTTTGACTCGTCGATTATGTGCGATCAACTTGTCTCGCCCATTTCACACCCATGCCGACTCGTGCCGACTCATCGGTTAAACGCAATCACCCTACGCGCCCAACTCACCAACTCGTGATGATGACTCGTGGGCTTTACATCCTCCCCAACCTAAAGTCATTGTCGTCCTCGGTAATCCGACTATCCTCCGTAGCTTCCTGTCATACTTCACAATCTTTTTCTTCCTTCTCCACAGTGATTCCTCTGTCTCCCAGCTATCCTCCTCTATTGCATCCTTCCATCTAATGAGAAATTCCCCTCACATGTTACTCCCAAGTCCTGTTGTTCGAAGATCCAAGATCTTCTCCAAAACAAGGTTCAGTCTGTCAACAATCATGGCTGGTCCCCTCGGTGGCTCCACCCTATCTGGATGTTCTCCATCAAGTCGACACTTCTTCAACTGACTGATATGGAAAACATGATGTTTCAAATGCATGTCGCGCGGAAGTTCCAACTCATCGGAAACTTCTCCCACTCACTTCTTAACCTGAAATGGCCCCTCATACTTCCTTGCCAAAGATCTCACAGTCCATTTTAGTGGCTGAAATTGATCTTTATTAATCCTGAGAAAAACCATATCTCCCACACTGAAGTGTGCATCCCGCCTGTCCTCCTTGCTGTTAGGATATTCCGACACATAGGAAATATTTAAGTACAACTTGGTCTAGTTTAGAGTTAGGTATAGAGTTAGGTAAAGTGTGTTTCTTTACCGTTGTACATTTTGTAACTTACAATCCGACGGTCACGATATGTAGTGATCCGACGGTTCATTCTCTCATCGGTATTACCGACACTTTATCCGTGGCTTGACACCCGATTGGTCCATGAGTTCTATTTAAAGCGCATGGAGGGTCATTGTTCGGGTAATCCGTGCATGAGAGAAGCTTATGTAAATTTTCATTCTTTGATTAATAAATTGCCTGTAGTAGCCACGTTGGCGCAGGCCGTGGACTGTTTCCCTCTTTGAGGGTTTTAACCACGTCAAAAATACTAGTGTATTGATCTGTGATCTGGTTGTGAGCGGTGTCCTTTTGGTGTTCTTTCTGAGGAACTTACCCTATAAATTCCTACATGGTATCAGAGCTATTTGAGGGCCGCGTCCGTTGGTGATCCAAATCTGAAGCCGGTAGAACTGCATCCGACTGTCGTTTCCTAGATCTGCTGTTTCTGACTGGTTTCGGGGCGAGAGGACTGCTCTGTTGTGTTTGGAGCATCTGTTTCAGTGAGGAACCCCTTTCGTTTCACGCGAAAAGGTTTCCGGTAGCCCTAGCTGCGTCATTTTTTCAGATCGGGAGGTATACAGTGTTTATTTGCAGTTTACTGTTATTTTCTCTCTGCTTATTTTGGTTTCGGTTTATTTAACCTTTTTTTAACCGGATCTATACCTTTCATTTCTGCGTATGCTCTTTGCCCTGCGACTCTGTGCGATCTGGGCAAATCAGAAACAGAAAGGAAGGATTTTTCTCATGCGTATGCTCTTTTCCCTGCACCTTAGTGTGATTTCGGAAAATCAGAAACATTGAGAAAAATATTTAGTTTTTCGGCTAAAGCTAACTTTGAGCCGCAAGGTTCATTTTTTTTAATATATCTAGTTTTTTGGCTAAAGCTAACTTCGAGCCGCGAGGTTCGTTTTTCTTTGCATATTCGTGTTGGGTTTTGTGTTTTGTGTTTTGTAGGGAAAAAGAGCTTTTTCAAGGCAAGCACGCAAACCAAGCCCCCCCCCCCCCCTCTCTCTCTCTCTCTAAAATTTTTTGTATAGATCAATTGGTTCTAAGCTATTTTAAGAGAGTAGAGGTCTTGGGTTCAAGTCTCCATTTTTTGGGGGCGGATTTTTTTCATTCCCGCACATTCGCGCACTTTGTCGGCAACTTCAACAATTTTTTTTTCAAAAGCCATAACTTCTTCATCGAGAAGCCTTTTTCAGAGCCGTTTTTTTTAAAACAGCCTAATTTTTCGAGATCTATCCATTGGAACACTTACTTTCAGCATCTTCAGCTTCAGTTTTTTTTAAAAATGGAAAGTCCATGCCAAGTCATTCTTGACAGCACTAACTACTTCCAATGGATAGCCTACATGGAAGATTTACTTAGAAGTAAAGGTCTCTACAGAATAGCCACAGACCAAGAGAAGAAACCAAAAGATGAAGACAAGGCTGCAAAATGGGAAAATAGACAAGATCAAGCACGTGGTTTGATAGGGATGTCTATTTCTCCTGATCTTAGATTCCATATTGTAGAACTTGAGACTCCTCATGAAGCATTGGAAAAACTCACTAAAGTTTTTGGGATTAAAAATGAAATTAGAGCCCATCAACTTGAAAATGAGTTGCTTACATTGGATCCTAATCATTTTTCTTGCATTGAAGATTTCTTGTCCAAATTCAAGACCCTTAGATATCTTTTGGAAGGTGTTAAGGTTAAGAAAGAAGATAGTAACCTTATTTATTCCATCCTTACTAAGTTGGGACCAGCCTACTCTGTATTTGTTTCCACCTTCCATTCTACAAGGGAAGCTTTCATTTGTCAAGGAAAAGACTACAAGGCCCCTTCCTTTGACTCTTTTTGTGATTCTTTAATAAGAGAACAAGAAAAACTCTTACACCTTGGTCTTCTTAATCTTGGAAACTCTTCCACGAAAGCGTTAGCCGCCCAGCAGCAACCAAATTCAAAGAATCCTAAGAAGTCATATCCTAACAAGAATGGTCCTAAACCAACTCAGCCTCAAAATGATAAGACCAATAAAAGCAAATGGAAGAAGACTGATAGACATTGGTTACTTTTGTAATCGAGATGGCCACTTAGAATCTAAATGCTTTAAGAAGATGGAAGCCTTGGAAGCCGCAATGAAGAAACATAACATCCATGTGGAGCATACTTCAACTTCAACTTCCAGAATGGCACTTTCTGCATGTCATTGTCAATCATCTCAGTCTGGTTATGCATTAAATGTATCTTCTTCCTCTCCTTCTCATGAGTGGCTCATTGATTCTGGAGCCTCTTATCACATGGCCAAAAACCAAGCCATGTTTTCTTCTTTAAATGATTGTAACACCAAAAATATATATGTTGGTGATGACAGATCTCTTAATGTTGTAGGGACTGGAACTGTTCATGTATTATGTGTTCCAACCTTATCCTGCAACCTTCTATCTGTATATCAGATAACTCATTCAGGTGAAGGTAAAACTGTTGAATTTTCACCTCATGATGTTGTAATCAAGGATCTAAAATATCCTAAACAGATTCTAGCTACTGGTCTTGCTGATGATTCCACAAGGTTGTATAAGTTTCACAACTTTGGGTCATCAAATCTTCACTCAGTATTTGTTGCTCATAATGATGAAGTGAGCAAACTTTGGCATGAGCGATTTGGTCACTTAAACTATCGCTCCCTTCAGCATCTATGTAAAGAAAATATGGTGACAGGTCTTCCTATGGTATCTTGCAGAGATGGTGTTTGTTCCGGATGTGTACTCGGAAAACATCATCGGGACAGTTTTGAAAAACGTGCCTCTTGGCACGCCTCAGCCCCTTTACAGCTTGTGCACAGTGATTTATGTGGTCCACTTCCTGTTGCTTCATTCTCTGGCTGCAAGTATTTCTTAACTTTCATTGATGATTTCTCCAGACGCACTTGGGTATACTTCTTAAAACTCAAGAGCGAAGTATTTAACACATTTTTGGCCTTCAAAGCCTTTGTTGAAAAACAATCTGGACATCAAATTCTTAAGCTAAGAACTGATAATGGTGGAGAATATGTTAAAAACACATTCATCAACTTTTGCACCGAAAATGGAATTCAAATGCAACATACTGTTCCATACACTCCACAACAAAATGGTGTAGCTAAAAGGAAAAATCGCACCTTAAAGGAAATGGCAAATTGTATGCTGCAATCTAAAGGACTCAGTCTTAGTTTTTGGGCCGAAGCAATTAATTGTGCAAATTATATAATAAATCGCACTCCTACTAAGGTTCTAAAGAATATCACTCCAGAAGAAGCTTGGAGTTCCATTAAACCAGATGTAAGTCACTTTCGTGTTTTTGGAAGTGAAGCATGGGCCCATATTCCAGATGAAAAGCATAAAGCTTTAGAACCTAAGAGTGAGAAATGTACTTTTGTTGGATATTCTGAAGATGTAAAATGTTATAGACTTATTCCATTTAAGTCCAAAAATGTTATCATTAGAAGAGATGTAAAATTTGATGAAAATAAATCGGCCTGCGAGCCTAGTCCGGCGGATGTGCCACCTCTTCCTATCTCTTCTACTTTTGAAAACATTTCTTCTTTAGATGATGAAAGTGAGGATGACAATCCTCCCCCACCTTCTCAGGATCCTCAACTTCCAAGATGGGTCCGTGCTACTCGGGATGCAGTAGGTGATCTTGCCGGTGATCCTACAGATCAGCGACGTACACGTTCTCAGTTTGAAAGAGCCTCTTCTTTACTGGCTCAAGCTCCAGTAAATCATGATCCTGACACTTTTGCAGAAGCTTCAGGCCATCCACATTGGGAAGCAGCTATGAATGAAGAATATCATTCATTGTTGGCAAATGATACATTGGATCTTGTTCCTCTACCAAAGGGACGCAAACTTGTTAGATGTAAATGGGTTTACAAACCAAGTATGGACCAGATGGGAAAGTTGATAAACATAAAGCTCGTCTTGTTGCTAAGGGCTTTTCACAGGTTGAAGGCATTGACTACACTGAAACCTTCTCCCCTGTTGCCAAAATGAACTCTATCCGCCTTGTTCTTTCCCTTGCTGCCTCTTTAAAATGGGAAGTCCATCAGATGGATGTTAAATCTGCCTTCTTGCATGGGGACTTGCAGGAAGAAATCTATGTGGAACAACCCATTGGCTTCATACAAACAGACTCCAGCCTTGTTTGTCGACTTAAGAAATCCCTTTATGGTCTCAAGCAAGCTCCTCGGGCTTGGTATGCCAAAATGGATAGCTTTCTTTTAGAATCTGGTTTTTCTAGGTGTTATTCTGACAATACTGTCTACACCAAGAAAGTGGGCAACTCTATTATCATCCTTGTTCTTTATGTTGATGATCTTATTCTTACCGGTAGTGATCCCAACCTTATAAACCATGTGAAGTCCAGCCTTAAAAAGAAATTTGAAATGATAGACTTAGGACACTTACACTATTTTCTCGGTCTTCAAGTCTTGCAATCCAAGGAGGGTATTTTCCTTTCCCAGTCCAAGTATGCTTGTGATATTCTTCGTCATTTTCACATGGAAGACTGTAAGCCAGCCCCTTCTCCCTTTCAGTCTGGAGTCAAACTTTCAGTCTCTTGTACTTCTCCTGAAGTTGATGCTACCTTATACCGTCAACTTGTAGGAAAACTCTTGTATTTAACCCATACTCATCCTGACCTTTCCTTTGCTGTTGGCCTTGTTGCTCGTTTTATGCAAAACCCCCGTGAAATTCATTGGAAAGCAGCTAAAAGAATACTTCGTTATGTTTGAGGTACAGTACAGTTTGGGATTCATTACAGTGCCAAAACAGCTCCTCTATTAGTTGGTTTCACTGATTCTGATTGGGCTGGTGACCCTGATGATCGGAAGTGTACTGCCGGTTATGTCTTCACTCTTGGTTCAAGACCTATTACATGGGCTTGTAAGAAACAGGCTGCCATTTCTCTTTCGTCAGCAGAAGCAGAGTATCGTGGTGCCGTGGAAGCTAGTAAGGAAGCCTTGTGGCTTCGTCAGATCCTATCAGAGTTTGGCTTTGAGCAGCAGCATTCAACCACACTTTGGTGTGATAATCAAAGTGCCATTCAGCTATGCAAAGATCCAGTCCAGCATCAGCGCAGCAAACACATTGAACTACACATGCACTTCATCAGAAATCTCATTCATGACCATGTTCTTGAAGTGCAATATTGTTCAACAGATGATCAGGTTGCAGACATCTTCACAAAGGCTCTCACAGAGGCGAAGTTCACTAAACTTCGATATATGCTTGGAGTTCAGGAAGTTGTCACTAAGGGGGGATAGGCTCTAGTGCCTCCTTCCTTCTCCTATTGTGTCATATTTGTAAATCCTTCAATCCTATCCCAAGTTGTTCTTAAGGGGGATGTTAGGATATTCCGACACATAGGAAATAGTTAAGTACAACTTGGTCTAGTTTAGAGTTAGGTATAGAGTTAGGTAAAGTGTGTTTCTTTACCGTTGTACATTTTGTAACTTACAATCCGACGGTCACGATATGTAGTGATCCGACGGTTCGTTCTCTCCTCGGTATTACCGACACTTGATCCGTGGCTTGACACCCGATTGGTCCATGAGTTCTATTTAAAGCGCATGGAGGGTCATTGTTCGGGTAATCTGTGCATGAGAGAAGCTTATGTAAATTTTCATTCTTTGATTAATAAATTTCCTGTAGTAGCCACGTTGGCGCAGGCCGTGGACTGTTTCCCTCTTTGAGGGTTTTAACCACGTCAAAAATACTGGTGTATTGATCTGTGATCTGGTTGTTAGCGGTGTCCTTTTGGTGTTCTTTCTGAGGAACTTACCCTGTAAATTCCTACACTTGCAGCCTCATGCAAGCGTAACCGTGCCAACTCCAAGGTGTCATCCCATGCCTTCATAAACTTCTTGGCATAAGGACTCCTCAAGGAACCTCTTGTCAATACGATATGAGGAGCAACTGACAACTGTCCATTCACCAACTCAAATGGACTATACCCTCTTGTGGAACTCTTCTGCATGTTGTGTCTAAACTAAGCTACATCCAAGAGTTCAGGTCAATTCTTCTTATCAACCGTCACATAATGTCTCAAGTAGTCCTCCATCAATGCATTGATTTTCTTAGTCTACCCATCTGTTTGTCGATGGTAACTCAAACTCATCAACAAATTTGTCTCGATTAGATTGTCAAAGAATGTGGTCCAAAACCTGTGTGTAAATCGCGGATCTCGGTCTAACACAATGCTCAATGGCATCCCCAATACTTCACTATGTTCTTGAAGAGCAACTTCACATTCTTCTCGGCTCCACAAGGTATCTTCGTTGGAATGAAGACAGCATACTTGGAAAAATGATCAACCATGACCATAATCCTGTTGTACCGCTGCACATGCGGTAACTGAGTGATGAAGTCCATCGAGAGACTCATCCATGGTCTCTCTGGAATCGGTAAAGGCTACAACAATCCTCCCTACCTTTGGGTGTCCAATTTGTCCTGCTGACAAATAATACGTGTGCACATACTCCTCTATATCCTCCCTCATCTTCTCCCAAAAGAATCCTCTCTCCAACAATGCCAAAGAACAACGTTGTCCTCAGTGGCCAGCCCATAGAGAATCATGGAACTCCTTCAAAAGGTGTCTCCTAAGTCCAAATGTCTTTGGAACATAGAGTCAGTTCCAAAAGAATAAGAGTCCATCCCGGAGAAAAAAATTCTGTGTCTTCCCCTCCTTTATCTGCTTCGTGCAATATTTTCACCTGAGTATCAGTCTCAATGCTCTCCTTCAACTTATTTTTCATCTCCTCAGTTATTTGTACCCGATTCCTACTTCGTGCTGCCTGGTCTTCCTCCCCCTCCAATGTTGCTAGTTGTCCCTTCCTACTAAGGGCATCTACAAATACATTGAGTCCACCTAGTATGTACTCAATAGTCATGTAAAACTCTACCATGAAGTCCTGCCAACGAGCTTGCTTTGCTGACAGTTTTGGTTGTGATGCAAAATAACTTGCTACATTGTTGTCAGTCTTGACAGCAAAAGGCTTCCCAATCAAGTAATGCCTCCATACCTGCAAATAGTGGATGATCATAGTCATCTTCTTCTCATGAACCGGATACCTCCGCTCTCTATCCTGCAACTTCCGACTCTCATACGCCACTAGATGCCCATCCTGCATAAGAACTCCTCCTATCGCAAAATCCAAAGCATCTATGTGTACCTCAAATAGTCGCTCAAAGTTAGGTAACTTCAGTATCAGTGTTCAAACCATCCTCTTCTTCAAGTCCTCAAATTCCATCTGACATTTCTCCGTCCAATTCCATCGCTTATCCTTCTTCAAAAGGTTTGTAAGTGACGAGGTTACTTTGGAGTACCCTTCTACAAACTTCCATTGGTAGTTTTTCATTCCCAAAAACACCCTCATATCATGGACATTCTTCAATTCAACCAAATCCTCTATCACCTTCACCCTGTTCTGCTCCATTCGTATGTACCCTTTACCGACAATGTGTCCAAGGAACAGAATCTCGATCTAGGCAAACATACACTTTGACTTCTTTAAGTATAACTGAATCTTCTTCAGTGCCTCAAACACCAAATCCAAGTGCTTCTTATGATCCTCCATGTTATCACTGTACACCACAATGTCGTCCAAGTATACTATTATGAACGAATCCAAGTATGGACGTAGTACATCATTCATCAAAGTGCAAAATGTAGCAGGAGCATTACACAACCTGAATGGAATGACAAGGAAATCAAAGCTTCCATACCTTGTCACAATCGTGGTCTTTCTCTCATCTCCTTCCACTATCCGCACCTGATAGTACTCGTGCCTCAAATCTATCTTGGAAAGCACTCGGGCTTTGATAAGCTTATCGAAGCAATCTGCAGCTAATGGAAAAGGATACCTATTCTTCATCATTTGCTTCTTGAGAGCACGATAATTACAGCAAATCCATAGCTCATTCATATCTTTCTTCTGTTGTAACAATACTAGAGCTCCATAGGCGGACCTTGAAGGTCTTATGAATCCTGCATCAATTAACTCCTTTAACTGTTGTTTCAATTCCTCCAACTCCAGTCCTGGCAATCGATAAGGAGCTTTTTTCGGAGGTTGCTTCCCTGGCTCTAGCTCAGTGGTATGGTCCACCGCACGCCTTGGTGGAAGTTTCTTTGGTAGCCCATCAGGAATCAAATATACATACTTGGCCAACACCTCGGAAATTTCAGCTGGAACAGGCATCCCCACTCCATCATTGCTATCAACTTCTTTGATGACTGTCGCATATGTCTCTACATCTGACTCCCACATAGCCTTCTCAAAACTTAGTGCAGAAACATGCTGCACCTTGACTTCCTTCCTTTGCTTATGACTAGTCAAAGTCCAAGTTTATGACCCTCCAATCAGCATAATCTCATCGCAGAAGGGAACAATAACTACTCTATTACCCTTCAAGAAATCTTGCCCCAATATCATATCAAACTCGTTCATCTCCATCACTGTGAATTCCAACCGACCTTGCCGGTCTTTGATTCAAACCAAAACTTCGTGTGCCAATCCCACCACTTTAGCCCTTGAGTTCACTACCTTGACCTCCACATTCAATGGGATAATCCACCGCCCAACTTCCTTCACTAAACTTGTAGTGATGAAGTTATGTGTGGCACCCGTGTCCACCAACGCTTAGATGGTCTTGCCATGAACCACCAAGTCTAGCAACCCCAAACTGTGAATCCAAGATTTCCTATTCAAAAATTTAGACATCATACATACCTGGTCTTTGCAATTTTCTTTGATACCATCTGTCACGCCCCCAAATTTTTTTTCACAAGTTTTACAATGTGTGGCACCGACTAAACACTTAAACATTTTCATTTCTAAGTTATTTTCCGGACTACGCCTAACATTCACATATTTTTCCATTTTAACTTATTAATGTGTGGAATACATTAATAACCATAAACCAATGCAAGAGATGAGATACACAATATATGCAAGTAATATTTATAATATTGTTGTTTTTACAAATTCCCCCAAGAGCATAGCTCGACCGAGTTTATAAAACTTATAGACGAAGGTTGTTGTGTAGCTCGGCTGGTCCACCGACTCGGCCGTTGCACCGTGCAAGCCTTCCAGAATCACACAACTGTGTTTATCGTTTATCACTGCCCAATGTTTCACCGTGCACGAGTTCCACCGAACCCTTCAACCATGCCTGAGCACACTTGCCACCATCTCCTGTCGCCTTACCATGGGCACACCTGCCCCGACTCGTCATTTGGCTGCAGGCGCACCGCCTCGGGTTGCCCTACCAACAGGTTCACCTAACCTTATACCTCCGCGCCGTGTGGTGACCTGCCGCTCGTCCATTTGGTCTACCCCGCCTGCAGTTATCACCATTCAGCCAATCTATGGTTTCATGCTGTCCTCCCTTCACTATTCCTTCGCTCTGCCCATCTAGTGGGTACATCACTCACTCCACCGCTCGGGTAGTCCGCCCATGTCATATGGACTCCTTTACGGTGGTTAAGTGTGGATACTTCGCTTGCATTTTTCCACCATCTCGTCGCTAATATATACGATGGTCCAACCTTTCACAGGGGCTTCGACTTTTGTCAAGCCAACCCTCCGTTTTGTTAATTCTCCATTTTCATAACGTTGGCCATGGCGTGGGGCATTCATGTGTGAGACCGCCCAACCATATAAACTCGCCAACTCGCCAACACTTAGCCATCTTTACACATGACTTTCGTGTAGGCACTCCTTGGCTCATTCGGTTGGCTTGACTCGTCGTGTGGATGCGCCCTCGACTTGCCGGTTATGTGCAACCAACTCGTCTCGCCCGTCGCGCGCCCATGCTGACTCATGCCAACCCATCGATTAAACACGCTTGCCCGACGTGCCCGACTCCCAAAATCGTGATGATGACTTGTGGGATTTATAGTGAAGCTTCTTTCAAAGATGCATTAAGAGGGAAAGCTACCACCAAGAAAAAAATATCCCAAATCTAACAATCCCAGGTCCGTAGATTGTAGACAAGATGGAAAAAACTCTAGATATGTTCATCGAATTACCAGAAGTAAGTGATCTTTTAAAATTTTTACAAGCAAAAGCCATGATTTGTCAATTTAATGGTTCTGGGCAAAATCTGAAGAGCTAAGTGAATGGATCTATCTCAACTAGACCAAAGAGTGCAATATTTATGTGCACAAAAGGTTTTTTTGTGGTACAGTTTGATACCCAATAAGATTACAATTATGTCATAAATGATGGGCTATGATTCTGGGGAGGGGTGAGTCCCTTTGTAACCCCATGGTTTCGTAGTTTTGATGCAAACTCAATGGTGGTTACAAAAATGTCGGTATGGGTAAGGCTACATAACTTTTCGCTTCCTTTTTGGCACCCTCATGTCTTAGAATGCATAGGAAACTTTTTCCAAAGGTTCCTAAAGATGGTTCAAGAAAGATTTGACAAATCAATCTTCACTTTTGCTCATATTTGTGTGGAGATGCATTTAAGTAATGGTTTCCCTTTTTGGCACCATCATGTCTTAGAAGGCATAGGAAACTCTTTGAGAAGGTTCCTAAAGATGGATCGAGAAAGAGTTGACAAAGTGATCTTCACTTTTGCTCATATTTGTGTGGAGATGCATTTAAGTAAAGTCTCCTGGATTGTATTAACCCGACACAAAAAGATTCCATGTGGATACAGGCTTAGATTTTGAAAATACTACTTTTCGAAGTAGCGTTTTCCATCAAACATGGCATTTTCAAAACACATGTAAACAAGCAAAGAAGAGAACAAAGAAGAGAACACAAAAGTAAAAAAGATGGAAATTCCATAAATCTCCTTCATCAGATGATGAGGATGAAGAAATGGATGACACCCAATAACGTCAGAAAACAAAAAAACAACAAGACTTACAAGAGATGAGAGAAGAAAAGGAGGAAGAACATAACTAACAATCAGAGAATCCAAACAACTCAGTAGTTATTCCAACCCTTGAAATCGAAGTAGAGGTGAATAGCAACAATGTAGGCACACGTGGAACCAAAGATGTATCTGAAAGTTTGGACTCAGACAAAGATGCCCCAAACCTTACAAGAAATAATAAGCTAGCAATTGTCACTTCTGCTCCTTCACTTGAGGTCTTGCAGAAAGTCCAAAAAAAAAAGGCAAAAAAGAAAAGCCTAGTTTATCTAGCAATTTGTAATTTGTACTTTTATTTTTATTTTTTGGTAAGTTTGCTACTTTGTGTGTGTCAAGCACACTGGTCCAATGAGACGAATTCTTTATGCATCTACTCAATGTAACTTTTCATTTTTATTAATAGAAAGTTACTTATTTTTTCCTTAAAAATAAAATATAAAGCATATTGGAAAATTATAATTAAATTAATGTCAATCTATATAAAATAACATATAGTGTAAGTGTAATTACTCTAATTAGTTATACAAAATATTTTAGAAAAAATTAGTTAAGATATAATTTTAAATAAATTTAATTAATATTTTTTAAATTTTTTATTTAAAAAGTTTATTTATATCTACGATCTTTTTCAATTATATATATATTAAAAAATTATAACTCTCTTTATTTATATCCATATTAAAAATAATAAGATCAGTTAACATTTAAAAACTGTAGTATCTCTGTTTGACAATTTGCGTATGGGTGCACAAATTAGTTACTTGTAGAAGCTATTTACCGATTTCACATTTTAGAATATTTTGGAATTTTATAAACAGGATGGCTCTATTCCGTAAAACAGTCGAGTACGGCTAAGGATAATGAGAATACTGACGATCTCGTGTTACTGGTGTTAACGTTTTTTTGAGGAGGCTTGAATTCTGTCGCTGTTTCTTATTAAAATATCCTAAAGGATAATTCAAAGACCTTACACACCTCGATAACGCTGGAAGAGCTCCAATTTTGGTTTAGATTTTATGGTTAATGTACATGTCTATTCGTTGAGTGAAAGGAAGAATCGGTTGGAAAATGGTTTTTTTTTAATTAATTAATTAATTTATTTAGAAGTTAATTAATTAATTTATTTATTTAGAAGTTAGGTATTTTGCATTATTAAGTACATTGCATTTTTATTATTATTGATGTGTTCGAAAGAAAATCAGATTAGTAATATAAATTCCTAATATTGAGGTGGCTAAAATCTCATTTAATTAGAGCATTTACTAAATAAAAGTTTATAGAAATAGAAGTGAAAAAGGAAAGTAATCTATGAAACAAGTGATTTGATTGATAATTATTATGACATCATTAAATTAGTTGATGCTAATAAGGATGACGTGCATATGTGTTTCTCATGATATCAGCCACATAATGATGATCCACGTGACCTTTATGAAAGTGAACCTCATGAAATTAGTTCTATTGAAACTCATGAAGAAAATGAGATTTGATGGAAAAAATTAAAGTAAATAGGCAAGATATGAAAAATCTCATAACTATATGTATAAGGCCAAGAAATGAAGGTTGCTTTTATGAAAGTGACACAAACACTGGGGATAATATGTTTTGTAAAATAGTAACATCAACAAAATGTAAATTATTTATAGATAGTAATGCCACAAAATATATACAAAAATAAGAGTAATATTGTGGAAACAGGCATATACAAGTTAAATGTTAGTATTTGCATTCTTGTAATATTTGTGATTTTACCAATCACTATCATCAAATGGTTTGACAAAAAAATATCAAAACTCCATATACATCTACGGAAAAAAATGTCAAAACTCCATATACATTTAAGTTGTGAATAATAGGTGAAGTAACTTGCTGATAGTAAGCGTATATGAATAGGAAAATATTATTTTTATGTTTTAACGGTTGTGCAAGATAAAATGCTCCATCTTACAATGAAATATCTCGCATGATAACACATTAATGAACTAGCAAAACTTCAATAGTTACTGAAGATTTCCCATGATTGGGCCAGTGATATAATGGTTAAAGCTAAAGTATTGAAACTTTTTAATGATGTAATGTTAAGGGTTAATTAAGAAAAATGAAAGCTTTGATATGATGAATTGGTTGACGGAAACCGAAATGAAACCGATGAAGTGGATAAGGGTAAAGAAAAGGAAACTTTGATATAAATATGCACTATCTCACAACAAATAAGAAGGATGATGTAGTCCCATCGTCTCTCAGTCAACCAAGCTTGGATGGAAGCATTCTTCCCAAAATTCAAATGAAGTTCGAGATATTTTGAAAATGAGATGTAGTGAGAGAGGATGGATGAAGCTAAGTCATAGCATTGTAGTCGTTCGTAAACAAATGGTTATAACAACTTTGTAAAAATAATTCTCGATGCTATAAAAGAGCCTCTTAAAGGAGAATAAGGTAAACAAGACATAAATACTGTAGTTGTGCTTTTTGACTTGGTATGGATGAGCGCGGTGAACCCACCGTGTATATGGAGATATACATGATCAGATTCAAATTGATTTTAAATGTTGTAAGTATAAACTAACTTAATCATGCAAAATGAGGTGACGTCGATGTGGATCCAGACTTGGGATATAGGTCTGGAGGACTATGCCTTCGTGAGACGGATCGGGATGAAAAAATGACAACTCATGGTGCTCCATTTATGGTTGCAAATCCACTGCATTATCTATTAATATGGAATTAGCAGTCTGTGATGCTCTTGCAGATTTCCAGTTATTAACCAAGATTTCGTAGCTCTATTACAAACGATGTAACAAACCCATATATCCAAGTAGAGGAAAAAAGTCCAGGTGGAATTTTGGGGGGCGAGGGTAGCTCGGTAGGGAAAAGTCATGCAAAGGGGCATGAAAAAGGAAAGTAAGGCATGGAAAAGCGCAGGTAAAAGGAATTTATCAAAAGTACTGTCATTCCGACTCCCAACCACCAATCTTTCTAATCTTTCTATCAAAGATAGATAGATAGCAACAACAGATATCTCGGAAAGGTGAAGGAGACAAAGCACAAATAATTCACACATAAAACACGAGTTGCTGCTCTTCTATTGATCACATAAAATATGATGCTTACAATGAACCTGGTGAAGGGTATTTATCCTTTTCCAACTAGCTACTTGCCTTGACATGCAACCAGATGCAATCACACATTCAAAGTCGTTTATCACTTAACTCGACTTGACTCAACACTCAATCACTCAGTTAACTGACTCTCTATGTTTAGCCAACTCCTCATGCAAGAGTAATTATCTTATTTTAACACTCCACCTTAATTACAACTGCTAAACTAAAACATGACTCATGACAACTAAAACATGCTTGCTGGTCTATGTCTCAGCTAGGCTTACAACACTCAAGTTTCTTCTATGAAACTCAAACACATCTTGTGCTAATGAATTAGTAAATATATCATCCAATTGATCACTAGATTTACAAGGTTTCAAGTGAGCTTCTCCATTGCTCACAAGTTCTCTAATAAAGTGATATCTAGTATCAATATGCTTTTTCTTTGGATGAAACATACTATTATTGGATAGTGCAATCACTGAGGTGTTGTCACAATAAATTGTTGTTGATCATTGTTGTTTTTGCTTGAGTCCATCAAATACTCTTCTTAACCACACTGTTTGACATGTTGCTGATGTTACTGCTACATATTCTGCTTCTGCTGATGAAAGTGTTGTTGGTGTCCAGATATGAATAATTTATCCACTCCTTCCCTACATTAATGTATCAATCCGGGTGTGTATTATTTTCAAGGAAACATGCAAGCTATATGCAGGAACAAGGTTACGATCTTCCATCAACCAAGGGTTCGTGATTGACAATCAAAACATTGCTGAGATAGAAGTAAAACTCGACTGCGGAATGTAAAAAGGTATTCATAGTTATTTAAGAGATATGTAGCAGAAACAAGAAATAAACAGAAAACAAAAAATACACACAACACAAGGAAACATGCAGCACCTGATCAGGAGAGCGAGCCCGACTCTCTAATCAGGGTTGCGTTACTGACAGCGAACGATAGATTAGCAAAATTGTTATATCTTATTAATCTAAATAAGGTTGATAAAATATCATCTTCCCGAGGTCCCCCTGATACAGGAATGACCCGTCTTTTATACAATACAAAGGAGAATAATTCTCCTCGAAACCTGGCAACTCTATGTCGAAAGATATACATCAGTTGTATCGCAGCACTAGAGCCGAGAGAACCAAGAACAAGAATGGTCAAAAATGGGTCGAGAATAGTGAAAATTAGTTATGTTGTTTTGTTGTGGTCGATCAACTGTTGTGAATCACGGAACTCCTGCGATATGCTGCGTGGTCAAAACTTGTGCTCCATAATCTGTGGTAATCACAAGTTTTAGTGGTTTTTGTAGGTAGAAACCTTCATGACTCTACTTCATTAATTAAATATCCTAAGAGATGATAAAGGGGAAGTACCTCATAATGTTACATAGTAAATATATGTGAATGAATGCAAAAAGGGTGAAAGAGGAGTGGAAATGCAGGGAAAAGATAGGCCAATTCGGTGCCCAACATCTCCCCCCAACTAGCCTTCTACACGCCCTCATGCAGCTCGTCGTCTCCGCAGGTCTGGGTTGGATAGGCTGTGTGCTTCCTGAAGCCGGGCGAGATCATATCCCTCAGCCATGTCTGTTCCTAGAACGTTGAACCCTTCTGAGAGGAGAACTTCCTTCCACCAATCATTTGGTACATTATAGTCTAGGGCGTAATGTTTTGCTGGCAGCCATAGAATAGGGTACTGGAATCGAATTCCCATCCATCGAAACCCACAGGTTTGGATGCATGCCACATATCTTGTCACCCTGCTGAGTGCCCGTGCAAAATTTGGTGCTCCAAACAGTTCTTTGTTCTGGATAGATGTGGGTGACATCATCCACCTCTTCTGACAACTATCCAGGACCTTAGCTTGAAACATGACTAATTGTTTGACGCAGAGATCGTTGCACCACTTTTGTGTCCTCAACATCCATTCCTTGTTTCCCATAGTTTCCAAAAATGTAGTGTGCTTATTATACATGGTCACTGATCTCTCGGGTTCTCCTCTTACCATAAAAGGCTTCGTGGCTTGATTTGACTCGAACGTGTTAGAAGCCTTCTGCCAACTTATCTGATTAAAAGTGTAAGAGGTGAGGGCCCTTAAATGAATGTCCCCCACATATGGAACCGGATTAAATTCTCTCTCAACACGCAAGAGATACCCATGCATTTAAAGTTCGCACATCAAGTGCTGAGTTGGCACATCATGGTCTCTCAATATCCAGAGGAACTTTACACCATCCTCAATCTCATGACTAATTTCTTTCTTGATGCTTTCCAAACAAAAGAAAAGAAACTGTTCATGTAAAAATAATGAGTAACAGGAAGCAGGAGGGAAACATGCCATTGCTTCTTGTGCTAAATGGAGCATCTGATCTTTATCGGCTTTTAACTCTGCCACTTGTCTTTCCAGCTATTCCACCTTGAATTGCTACTTTGCATGCCTCCGTCGCATTATGTCAATGCGCTTTAGATATTCAAAGATAGTCGTGGATGCTCACTCTTGGGATTTCTTAGCTTCATTCTGATATAGTGCCGCAGTGGGTTTCAAAGTCTGAACTTCGGCCGACAAAGAAAATTCACGGCCCTCAAATAAATATTCTATTGAGTCTGTCTCAGTGGCAACAGAAGTTGTTGCCACTTCCTCTACTTGCGTCCCTGCTTCAGTCATCATGGTTTTGGGCTACTTAGCCCGCCGCTTGTATTTCTTCACTTGATTCTTCAACCTGTGTATTTGTTTCCTTAGCTTCTTAACCTCTGTTTTGAGTTGCATCATTTCTTTGAACTGACGCTGATATTTATGTTGCATAGGAAGCCTTCATTATTTACACAACTCCACCCATTCTTGTTTAACCACCACCTCATCTGGTACTACAGCAAGTTCAACAGGTGTTGATTTACCCGAGGAAGTATCCACAGGTTTACTTGACAGGGTTTCTTTGGTTGGTTTCTCTTCCTAGGGAGTAGTCATTTCCTTACTGTCTCCTTCCTCTGTTCTAGGTCCTTGAGAAAGATCTATGTGAGGGTCTGTGGCCAACAAGCCTGTGGCAGCTGGTCCCTTCTTCGAACTATCATATTTCAAAATCGGTGGAATAGCCACCTCCTCTTTTGTATGTCGGGCAGAGCGAGACACCCTTGCCCCTTTTGGAATGGAGAAATACGAGGAAAATTGAAAGAATTCTCCTACCTAATCTGTCTCGGCCCCAGATGTGGTCTTGGGCTCTTTTCCTCTATCTCTAGCTGCTTTGCTCCGAGTTAAAACCCTTGTCTGCGCATTTCCTTGTTCTGAGGTTGACACTGGTTCTTGTGGAATAGCGTCAATCCCAACATTTACTTCCTCTGTGGTCTGCACAGTTGGACAGGTTGATGGTGGTTCTTGTGGGTCACCACCTTCCATGTCCAACATTTCTTAAATAGGCGATGCTAGCATTTTTTCTTCCAGCACAGCATTGATCCTGATGGATTCTTTCATAATCACATCAATTCCATGCATGAAACCCCTATCCTCTTCTTCTGTCAGCCCCAAAGTTCTTTAAGCTTTGGGCCTTTCTCGTTCTAGTTCTTCCTCCATTGGTTCTACGGTCGAAGGTGGTTCTTATGGGACACCCCCGGCCACAATATTAATGGACTCCTCCACCTCAGCCTGATGTGGTCCCTCTTTGCTTATTACAGTGCTGCTGCTTCACTCTATTGGCTCCATAGTCGAGGCTAATTTTTGAAGGACAACCTGGGTCGTGGTGCTAGTAGCCCTTTCTATATTGGCCCCTTGTTGCAGCACTTCTTCTTCCATTGGTTCTGAGGTCGAGGCTGATTCTTGTGGAACAACCTCGACTGTCTCTCCTGGTTGACCTTCCTGATTCTGTTCCTACTCTTCAAGTTCCATCTCCATTTCCTCTGGTTCCTCTTGATCTATATATTCATCCTCTACTTCGGTTCCTTCCTCCATTGTTTCCGACTCTTCCTCTGTAGTAGCTTGAGCAGCCATTATTTATTCCTCGGTAGAATCCCAGAATGTTTCCCATGGGATTTTAAATCGCCCAATTGCATGCATGACTAGCAGCTGGACTAGGCCATGGTTCGTAATGACTAATGCTACCTTTCACGAACGCCAAGCAGAGTATGCCATTAGCTGGAGACTTCTTAATAGGAAGAAAGGCATATTTAGTGAGAATGCTTCCGCCTGTGGGAACCGAAGACGAGCCAATATGCTGAAATGGTACTTAAACATGGTGGTATACCTCCCTTCGTAGGTTATGTATCTCATTACAAAACTCGATACCTCACCCCATGGGTGTGGTAATGAGTTTCGGTCATACCCCTAGCCCTTTTGACCAACGTTTTCTGTAGCCTATAAGAATGCTTCGGGGAACTCCAGAAGGGCAGTTCTCCGTGAAAACCATTAATGCCCCTGCTGGGGTAACCCACTGACCTTTGCAATGGTTTCTTCAATGAAAGAGATTTCTATCGCCCGGACTTGAGATGCACAAATTAGTAGGAATTCCCTTCATATCTGAGTAGTCGCAGGCGAAAGCTTCTTTGTGTTTCTGAAGGACATGCAAGAGTTGTTTTTTCTGGGTATTTGACAGCTCTAGATTGATATTCAGGGTCTTTCCTGGTTCTATTTCCATTGAAACACTATCATGGGGCATGGCTGTATGTAGCTCCTTGAATTCATCTACTGCTCCAATACTTTCCTGAGTCTCACAACTCAAGAAGGACCCTAGGATTTGCTGATTCAATTCTGAAACAGAACAAGGATCACTGATAAAGGTAGTAATTGTGTCATCCTCTGTTTCATCTTTCAACTGGAGCGCCTACCCAATAGTGAGAACTGGTCTTAACTCCTTATTCTATGATTCAGACTCCTTCTTATGTACAGGTTCCTTGTGGCTTGCTAGTTTTGTTGATGGGTTAGGTCCTGCTGGTGGATATAACACCAAATTCTTAGTGTTTTGCCTATTTGAGATGATCATATGCCCAGACCAACACCCAATATAAGCGCCTGCAGTTGCCAACCATGGTCCTCCCAGAATCAAGGGATGGCCTCCAGCTGGAGATTGCGTTTTGAGTACTAGGAAGTCCACAGGGTAGTGCCATGAATCCACTGAAATCATGATATCTTCTAATTTCCCTGCTGGTTTAACTCTAGATCGATATGCCAGTTCTAACACCGTAGGTGTATGTTTCAAGTTATGAAGTCCTAGTGCATGCATGGTTTCAGCAGTGATGACATTTATAGCAGCACCCAAATCTACCAGCGCATTTGGAATTTCTACCCCATTAATGTGTACGGTCAAAATTGGGTTCCCGGGATCCCCATACTTTACAGGCATGGATCTTCCCATCATGAAATCTGATAGTTTCCCCATTACATGAATGGTGAGCGGATCTCTCGATTTATTTTTAGGCTTCTTAGCACAATATTCCCTAAGAGTTTTCGTGTATATAGGTACATCTTTCACGGCTTGCAGTAGGGGAATCTTGACAAATAAATTTTGTAGCTCCCCTAACAAGTCAAACTCAGTTTGAGAGATTGATTTGTTCACAGCCAACCTTCCTGGATAGTTCGGTTTAGCTTAGGGTTTCTGAGTAGCTAATGGTTGAGGTGGTGTGTGATTTTTGTTAACTCGGTTTGGTTCCTCTCCGACCATTTTTGGTTCCTTCTCCTCACTGTCAATCTACTCAATGATAACTGGTGAGGGCTGAGCGCCTATGGGCCGCCCGGATCATAAATGCATCTCATAGAATTCTACAGTGGAGATGTTGTATGAAGGCAGGTTGAGGGTGTCAGCTTGATGAACCCCTTTATTATTGGGATTCGGATTGGGTTGGATAGGGAGTTGAGGACAAATAGGCTGATTACTAAGAGGAACATTAGAGGGCAACTGAAGTTGTTGTTGTGGAATTGACTGAGAAAACTGACCAGGAGGGGAACGTCCTCGCTAGTTCGAAGCCCACGAGGAGCTTGAACTAGCTTGAGGAGCCCACTGCTACTAGGATGGAAACTGTTATTGGGGCCATAGGGGTGGATAAGGCATAGTTTCAGGACCCATATTAAAATTGCTAAAATATTGAGATGGATTTGGAAACATACCTTGATTTCCCATCAACGTCCAAGGATTCCATGGCTTCTTAGGTCCCATAAAGTATAGCTACTCCATATCTTATCATGTTCCTTGAAAAACCACTTTTAGTCTTGTCAGGCGGAAATAGTCGATTGTGCGGACACAACCAACCTCCCTAGGAGCCTAAGACTCTCTAGTGACAAACAAGACAAACAAGAGCAATTCTTCTCTAAACATGCATTTACTATATAAGAAATCAAGTGTTTAGATCCTACCTGTAATCCAACGCTGTTGTAGCAGTCCAGCTCCGCTGATCCGGATGAGCTCCTCCTTCACTTTGAAACCTGCATACACTAACAATCAAACGATTAAATAGCACTTGATAATCTCATAGAATAAAACATATTTAACACATAGACCAAGGAGTACATGAAACAACTCATAAATAACAAGTTATTGAGAAGAATGGACTCATTTGCATTAATAGTTAACAAAAGGAACAAATACAACCTGAGCCTTGGTGTTGTGCAAGTCCCTCCCAGGGTCCATCAAGAGTTCTCCTTTACTTTGACAAAGCTCACCCACTTCCAAATAGAACAAGCAAAGATGGCAATCTCTCCTCACAAGCTTCTAAATGGGAGTCCTAATTCCTGCAGCATTTACCCTTAGAAATGTATAGCTTTCAACCTCCCCTCCTTCTGGCCCAATGCCTGTATTTATAGTGCTCAAGAGGAAGTTAATCAGGTCCACCATCAATGGGATAATCCCCTCTTTGGATGGGATAGCTCCCTCATTGATGGGATAAGTTCCTCTTTGGTAGGGGTACATGAACCATCTGGAGGCGCTCAATACACGTCGAACAACCTTCTAGAATGCTCTAGAAATGACCACAAGTAACTTTTTAAAGATGAAACTTGTGCATTTTGACCTTTACAGGGGGACGCACCTGCCCCTTTACATACAGAGCGTCCAAAGACGCAGCTTTTGTGAACATTGGGTGCGTACCCGCAGGTAAGGTTGAGAGAACCTGCGTACCCAGAGATAAATACATTTATAAAGACTTTCTCTCTTTTTGGAGTTTGACATGGAGAGCAGAGGCATAAGACTTGCCTAAGAGGACAACATGACTGTTGATAGAGCCATACTAACTGTAAATAGCCATGGTGACATTTTTTAGTGTAACAGATTGCCCCCTAAAGTGCGAAGCCTGTAATAGATTAGGGTTTTGTATTATCTAGGAAGGGTGAAGCGCTTTATCATTTCAAGGATTATCTCGTGGAGAGCCTGGTCAGAACCTGCAATTTTCAACACAAAATACATGTATAAGATTATATCATCACTGAGGTAGGCATTCCCATAGTCAGATCAAAACTTTAACTAACAGACTAACTACTCTGATACAGGAATGATCTTGCAGTACATCATAATCATAGACTTTTGTAGACATAGTATGGGCGCAACCATTTGTCTATGATTAGTCTACTTAGATAATGAATACAAAACTCCTCGCAGCCTGGATGGTGGAAACTAGATCCAGGGTCTTCATTTCCGCTTCCCGAATTGGTACGATTCTAGCCATGCGAATAAATGAGTTGATGTTGAACATGATAGAAACCACTTGATTACCAGTCGATGATGTAAACTGTTAACAAGTGTGAGAGAGACCACCAGTAATGTCAATGGTTCTCAAAGTACCCAGTACAATCCATGAGATGTGAATGAATGAGTTGATGTCGAACATTTCACGGAATCCTTCGATCGAAAGTCAATGATGTAAATTGACGTCAAAGGCGAGAAACCTGCCATTGATGCATGCAGACTTCAAGGTACTGACGATTTCTAAGTCATCTCTCTAGATAATGTGCTGATGTCGATAGAAGGCGACCGGTTGCAGGCAAGCCCGCAACACGAAATCATCGTTCAAGTTGAAGAAATGTTGCTGTAAGGACTGACTCAGGGATGGTCAAATGGATGACAAGTATTTTGCAGATGAAAGTTTTGCTTGCAGACCTCTTGAACACATAACGACACGACAGATGGCTTGGTGATGAATAACTCAAAGTTAATCCCCGGAACCCGGCTGAAGACTTTCAAAGTGGTTTGATCAACTGTGAGGTAAAAGATTTCCCAACCCAGGTGAATGAAAAGTGTCGTGTTCAAGAGTGGTAATAAAGTTTCTTCTGAGACAAAAGATAACAAATAGGCTCATTCTTCTCTCTTTCCCCCCACCATTTCTGGCAAGTACCTCTTTATTTTTAACAAGCTTGAGGAGGATAACATATGCTTGATTATAAGCCCATCCTTCGGATGAGTCCAACCTAGTTTTGATTCGAACCCTAGGAAGGAGTGGTTCGTTCCTATTTGTAATTGAACAGGTCCTTTACTGTGAAATTTTAATGAGTCCAGTATAGGAGAAACTCGGCGTTTTTCAATTTTAGAGAGTCTGAAAAACTTAAGGAGACTCCAGGTTGAAATTTTTCGTAGATTTGTGTCCCTCAAGCCCGAAAAAGTATAAAATAATACCTGGGGGAACCGCTTGATCTTGCGACCAAGGAGTACTTTCATAATTAGTGCCACTGACCTGAAAAGTAAAAAGCGGTCAAGGACACGTCGTTTTATTTCCAGTATCGAGTTTGAAACGACAAAAACCCAGCAATCTTTTCCTGTTTTTACGATCAGAAAAGGGCTATAAGGGGACCGTCTTTTAATTCCGTTTTAACGAGTGTAAAAGAAACGCTCGGCAATCTTTTCATATTTTAGGAGTCAGAAAAGGGCTTAAAAGATGACTCTGATGTTTCACTTTTTCGTAAGTTTTAACGAGTTCGAAAAAATGATAAAAATGTACTCATGGTTTTCACTTTTTCATAAGTTTTAATGAGTTCGAAAAAGGGATAAAAATGTACTCATATGGCTGACTTTCAATTTAATTTACGAGCAGGAAAAGACGGAAAGAACTCGGCATTTTCATTTGTTTTACGAGAATGAAAGATAGCAAAATAATCTCGGGATTTTCATGAGTTTAACGAGTTTTGAAAATAACTGAAATTGACTCGACATAGGTTTCATTTTTACAAAAGCTTGAAACAGAGAAAAACTATGCTTCAAAGTAGTTTCATTTTTAAACAAGCTTGAAACGGAGAGAAAACTGTGCTTGATGCCCCCTAAGCATAACTGCTAGAGCGCATGCCCCACAACTTCATTTCATTCAATCGGTTGGATGAAATGAAGGTTGAGTTACGAGATCATTTGAAAGACTCGACCTAAAAAACTGAACAAACTAACCTAAATATACAACTTTAACATTTATGAGATCTAGCCAAACTCTCGACTCAAGTAGAGGAGGATTTGTTTCATTTTTAAACGAGCTTGACACAGGAAAAGAACTATGCTCGGATTCGGTTTCATGTTTACACAAGCTTGAAACGAAAAACTATGCTTGTTATAAGTTCACATACCCCCAGCATAATGACGCAAAACGAGGTACATGCCCCCCAAGCTTCATTGCATTCAATGAGGTGGATGGAATGAAGCTTTACTTTCAAGATCTTGGAAAGACTTGTGGGAGTTGTTTCATTTTTTAGTGAGGTTGACACAAGAAAAGAACTATCCTCAAAACCCTTGTTTCATTTTTTAAACGAACTTGACACAAGATAAGGAACTATGCTCATAACTACTCTACAATTTACCTAACAAAAACTCTACTAAAAAACCTTGATTCATTTTTTAACGAGCTTGACACAAGACAAGGACTATGCTCATAAAATCCTTGATTCATTTTTTAACGAGCTTGACACAAGACAAGGAACTATGCTCATGACTACTCTCTACAATCTACTTACATATCGTAAAATCTAGCTGATTCATTTTTTAATGAGGTTGACTCAGTAAAAGGAACTTTCCTCGCTACAGCCTATTTCATTTTTTAACAAGGTTGATACAGGAAAAAACTATCCTCGTACCTGATTCATTTTTTAACGAGGTTGACTCAGTAATAGGAACTATCCTCATACCTGATTCATTTTTTAATGAGGTTGACTCAGTAAAAGAACTATCCTCAAAACCCTACTTTCTAACTATCTATATAACATATCCTTGTTTCATTTTTTAACGAGGTTGACACAAGACAAGGAACTATCCTCGAACTAATTGATTCATTTTTTAACGAGGTTGACACAGTAAAAGGAACTTTCCTCACACCATTGATCATGGCTTCTAACTGGATGAAAGACATGTCAATGGACACTCCTTGATCATGGCTCCCAAGAGGTCTTCATCCGAAGGAAGAATAGTTTTTTGGAAGGGGCACACGTCAAGGGACTCAAAAGGGATAAGAACATCATGTTCAAATAATCCCATAGAGTTTTCCATGTCAATTACCGGATCTAAATCAACAGTGAGAGGCTCACTTACATCGGTAACTGAAAACATGGGACCGGTTGCCACATAATTAACCCGTGGCAGGGTAGATACCACTTTAGAATCAGGAACATTTAGGGGTGTCATATTATTGGTAGTTGAGACAAGACTAGGGAACGAAAGCTGGTCTACAATCACAATATTTCCATTGTGAGGGAAAGACATCACACGAAAGAGTGTCGATACGACAGCTTTCATTGCATAAACATAGTCTCGCCCAAGCAGTAAATTGAAATCCAAGGGACCTCGAACTACTATAAGATCAATACAGACAGTTTTACCTTCCAAGGTAATAGAAAACTTAGGAAGGATCCCTAAAGGTTCACTAATTGTTCTGTTAAAAGCTTTCAGATTCTGCGTAATAGGCGCAAGCTGAGGGGAACCCAAAGCTTTCCAAACAGTTGAGGATAAAATACTAACAGAAGCACCTTCATCTATCTGAGTACGATGTATGTCCCTACTACCAGCCTTAACAATGATTTGGAAAGGGATGGAGGAAGGAAGACGAGGTTCTGTCAGTCTATTCCAATCAAAGGAAAAGACCTCGGTACTTGGAGGGGGTTCTGTAGAAACATGTGAAATGCCCCCCGGCATAGAAGAATCTGATGTAACAAGAAGAACCTGAGCGGTATGAAGTTCACTCTCTACATGGAAAGTGGGATCGACTGAATGTGAAATTGAATCAACCACTTGATCAACTAATGGATCATCAACCTGAGTGACATGAGTTTCACTCTCTAATGGGAGAGTGTGATTGACTGTATTTGAATTTGAATCAATCACTCTGTCAGTTGACGGTAGGTTGGGAGAAAGTTTACGGTAACCAGTTGGAAATTCTTGCTGTGGAACAGTAAGGTTTTCCAACAATGTTGAGGCTTCATCCATGTGAGGGAAAATGTGAGTTTGATGACTCCCTTTGCATAACTTACAAGGAAACCTAACTTTACCCTGTTTCCCAGAAATCTGACTATCACTGGTTGATGGATCAAGAGAAAGTTGAAGAGATTTTTCTGACCAAACTTCCAAGACCTTTGGAATACCAGGACAATTGACAAGGAAGTGGTCACCCTTACAAAGCCTGCAAGGGTATTTGGGTTTACGATGCATGTCGGAGTTTTCCTCAACACAACTAACACTTACAGTCGTGGTTGGTGGGTTGACTTCTTTCTTATCTTGCTTCTTCTTCTTCTTCTTCTTCTTCTTCCCTTTCTTCTTCTTCTTAGCCTCCTGGTTACTAGCATCAAGGCTTTTACCAGGCGAAGAGGAAGAAATGGAGGAAGAAAAATTAGGCGAAGAAGGTAAAGGGTCAACAGAAGGTTGGTGATGTTGAGATGGTGAACTCGGTTGAGGTGAAGCATCCGGTTGAGGTGGAACAGTTGGAGTACTTTGGGCCAACGAAGTTGAAAATAACCATATCGGTAATCCTATTGTAAATCCAGGTAATGACAAAGTAGCCATGTAAGGAGGACCAACATTTCCAAAGTAAGGAAAAGTACTAGGATTCTCGTTAGGAGGGGTTCCTAGGTTGGTAAATTCCGGAACATTTTCCATTATATCCAACTTCAGTGAATTTTATTAACAATTTATAACTAAAATTAACAATTAACAATTCACACCTAACAATTAAAATTCACAATTCACACCTATGGTCTCTAAAAGTAAAAACAAAGAAGTTAACACGCGCTATCAAATCTAGGAGTCAAACCACACACAAACAGTAGCCTTCCAGACTGAAAACACTAGTTGGAGATGAAACCCAACATCGCCGAATTCAGTACAGAAGTGGTGGGCGGAACAGTTACCCTGGCAACCTGCTTAATGAATAGACTGGACCAAGTTCCTCCACTTTAACCGTCTCGAGTGAAGTGAACCCCCCAGAAAATCCAAGTGAGTCTAGCCGACGTCTGCTCCAGGTACAGTGGGATCTTCCCTCCACCGTCACCTCGGTAGAATCCTAAAGATAATGGTCACTAAGGTTACCAACCGCAACAAATGCACCTGGGGGAACAGTCTACACTCCGACAGCACACAAGGGCAGAGTATCAAGCTCAATCCCCTTGCCAGTTCCTTGACAATAATCCAAGGTTTACCGACAAGTGACCCCTGGCTCCTCGACAATGGTTAATCCGAGGTTTACCGTTTGTAATACGTGCGTGTCTAGCGTCGTTCCCAACGAGGGAGGATTGATCCCCTCACTGGTTCGGACACGAGCTCGTGCTTCTCCTTTAAGAGGAGCTTTCCCAGAGTACAAATGAAACAGTCGGATTTATCCTACCACAAGATGAGCTACTTGTTTGGTTTTGCTGTCTTGGAGAGTTAATTACTCTCCTACTCCAAGACACTAGCCTAAGCTATGTTGGTGTTTCAGAGCCCTAGAAATGTAAAAATTACTAGATGAATTTTAATTAAGCGTTGTGTTATTAAGGCTGTTATTACTCAAATGGGTAAATGGATACGAAACCAATGGTGTTATGACCCGACTCAACTGAATGAAATCGAATATGATAATGTAATATTTTCAATTCGATGAATCCTAACTAAAGTAAGGAGAGAGTTTCCATTCACTTCCAACAATGCAAGAAATTGATCACTAAGAGAAAATTCAACAAATTCTCTAATGCACTAATTTTATCAAGAAAAACTAATGCAAATCAATTCCAAACCATTTTTTTTATTTTTGTGTAAATTCAAATCAAAGAAAACTGATCTAAATCTACGATTAATTTTCCAGAATGTAAACTATGCAATTGTAATCTATGCACAATTCACTCGAAAAGTATGCAAATGCAATCTATGCACATTTTTCATTCATATTCTGAAAATGAGAATTCTAATTATGCAAATGTGATCTATGCAAGAGAATTCTCAAACACAAGATGATTCTAATGTAATCTAAGAACCAATCAAGTGCAAGTCGAGAAAATTGGGTGAGAGTTCCAAAGATCAAAACATAAAAACACTCAAAGGTGATTAACACTCATACACAATTTAGCCCCCCCATAAAAAGATGCAAAATTGTGAAAAGACTGAGACAAACCTCCAAGTAATGACCAAAGGAAATCAAATCAAGAATTTCTCAAAAAAGAGACTCAAAACACCCAATTGATGAAAGCTTAAAACAGGAATGCCAATGAAACAAGCTTAGGTGAAGATTTTTGACAAGAGACTAATGAATCTAGGCAGTAAAAACTAAGAAAAAGCAAAATCTAAGAGAAAAAATGCAAAAAATGGAATTTTCTCAAATTTTAGCAGGGGACGCAGGCAACCCGTTAAGACAGGTGCGGGCCCGCTCTGTGCACACAGCGACAGTGCGTCCAGGGACGCACTGTGCAATACTCAGAGGGTGCGTCCTACTGGAAAATTCAAGAAAAACCACAATAAATCTAACCCTAAGCTAACCCACCCAAAGACAAAGTCACAGAGCCAAAAACCAGAAAAATAAACCAATTTTCTCAGAGAAAAGTTCATACAAAGGAAAAGACTTTCACATCAATGGAGTCCCCAGTGGAGTCGCCAATTTGTCAGGCGGAAAGAGTCGATTGTGCGGACACAACCAACCTCCCTAGGAGCCTAAGACTCTCTAGTGACAAACAAGACAAACAAGAGCAATCCTTCTCTAAACATGCATTCACTATATAAGAAATCAAGTGTTTAGATCCTACCTGTAATCCAACGATGTTGTAGCAGTCCAGCTCCGCTGATCCGGATGAGCTCCTCCTTCACTTTGAAACCTGCATACACTAACAATCAAACGATTAAATAGCACTTGATAATCTCATAGAATAAAACATATTTAACACATAGACCAAGGAGTACATGAAACAACTCATAAATAACAAGTTATTGAGAAGAATGGACTCATTTGCATTAATAGGTAACAAAAGGAACAAATACAACCTGAGCCTTGGTGTTGTGCAAGTCCCTCCCAGGGTCCATCAAGAGTTCTCCTTTACTTTGACAAAGCTCACCCACTTCCAAATAGAACAAGAAAAGATGGCAATCTCTCCTCACAAGCTTCTAAATGGGAGTCCTAATTCCTGCAGCATTTACCCTTAGAAATGTATAGCTTTCAACCTCCCCTCCTTCTGGCCCAATGCCTGTATTTATAGTGCTCAAGAGGAAGTTAATCAGGTCCACCATCAATGGGATAATCCCCTCTTTGGATGGGATAGCTCCCTCATTGATGGGATAAGTTCCTCTTTGGTAGGGGTACATGAACCATCTGGAGGCGCTCAATACACGTCGAACAAACTTCTAGAATGCTCTAGAAATGACCACAAGTAACTTTTTAAAGATGAAACTTGCGCATTTTGACCTTTACAGGGGGACGCACCTGCCCCTTTACATACAGAGCGTCCAAAGATGCAGCTTTTGTGAACATTGGGTGCGTACCCGCAGGTAAGGTTGAGAGAACCTGCGTACCCAGAGATAAATACATTTATAAAGACTTTCTCTCTTTTTGGAGTTTGACATGGAGAGCAGAGGCATAAGACTTGCCTAAGAGGACAGCATGACTGTTGATAGAGCCATACTAACTGTAAATAGCCATGGTGACATTTTTTAGTGTAACAAGTCCTAGCAAAGATGGGCATGATCTTGTCACATGCTTCAGTTCACATATTGCACACTCCTCTACAGAGTTCAATAGACATTCCCTCTATGGGTGTTTCTTTCTGCATGTGGGGAAAAATACGACCATAGTTCTTTCTTGTTCTAGTTGTTTCTGTTTTACTTGCATTGTGTCCATCTGTTCAAACAAAGTACTCAGGATATCAGTTCTCAGGCTGTCCAGCAGGTTCCCAATTTCTGCTTTTGTAACACCCTCGCCAGATACCTTAGTTGATCGAATCCCTTGTTTATTTCTTGCAACCCCTCTTGAGCACTGAATACACAAATCACAGATGGTATCGAAGTCCTCCTTTGATATATCCCATTTTTCGACTATATTTGATAATTTGAAAGAGTCTTCTCGGAAGGCCTGGAGGAGGATAATTTTCAAAATGTCTTTATCTAGGTCAGAGTGACCTAACCTCTGCAATGTGTATTTGAAGCGTTCCTCACAGTCTTCCATATTTTTGTCCTCTTTCTGCATAAATTTAAAAAGCTCTTCTTTAATATCTCGTGATTTACAGTAGTCTTGGTATTTCTCCAAGAAAGCAGTTCTCATGGCTTCCCACGTGGGGATAGACCTTCCCCCAAGACCCATAAACCACTACAGGGCTGTCCCTTTTAGCGTAGCAGGGAAATTTTTTAATTTTTGAGTGTCTGTTATGTAGTGATACCCTTGACACGCAATGTCAAATTCAAACAAAAATGTGTCAGGGTCTTCTGAAGTAAGCCCATGGAAATTGGGTAACACTGTTAAAGGGATAGGCTTTGTTGGTGCACCAGTCCCCAAATCCTCAATTGGGAATTCAATAGTAGACGTTATAGGTGCCATGAATATCCTCCAATACTCACTAGGGATTTGAGCTGGCTCCGCATGAAGGGATTCTACCACAGGGGTTCGTGTTGCCTTGATAGTGCTTCCTCTATCCTTTGGTGATAGAAATTTCTCTACAATCTCTTCCCCCCTATCACCATGGTTGGACTCTTCAGATCTCCTCTCTGCAGTTTCTTCGTCCCCAAAGGGATGGACGGTTCCTTCGGATGCTTTACTTGTAACTTCCTCTTCTTTGGTTGCAAGCAATGGGATTCCTTTAGTAGGCATATTGTTGCTTGTCTCTCCGGCTGCTAGGAGAGTTTGTTGTATTGAACTGGCAGTGGGTGCTGTGAACAGCACTAGTTGATCTATAGATTGTCCCTTCGATTTTGTTCATGCACCTGGCCTCACGGCTGCATGAGAAGATGCATCCGACTCAGCTTTTGCAATGATTTGATGGATGTAGGTGTTCCTCCCCAAATCCTGTCTTCCCTTCTTTGGGGCTCTCCCTCTGCCCCTTTTATTCAGCTCTCTGTTCATACAAGTTGGTGTGGCAGTAGAAATCAAACCACTATGCTCAAGACCTGGATTAGGGTGTCAAAAGACCATTCCCTTCCCAAGACAAGAGATTGCTTTGAAGAGAGGGTTGTTGACGACAAAAAAGGAAAATAAAAGAATATAGGGACCTAGGGTTCAGGATCTAGAGCAGGGCGTCAAAAGACTCCTCCCTCCATGGAATCAAGACCTTAATCAAGAAGTAACACACACACAAGAGAACCTTAATACTTCAAGACCTAAAGTAGGGCGTCAGAGGACCCTTCCCTCCTCAGGGTGAGAGATTGGGTTTCTCGAAATCAAAACAAAAATGCTAGAAAAATATAAGCTCAAACCCTGAAGCAGGGCGTCAAAAGAGTCCTCCCTCCCCAGGGCAAGAGATCGGCCCTACTGAAACAAAAACAACAAAAGCTTAAAATAAACAAAATACCTGCACTCGGGACCTAGAGCAAAGTGAGAAATCTCGTTCTCTCCCCAGGATGAGAGATTGATCCTCTAGTTAACATAGATCGTGTCTTGCACCTTGTTAGCCTCCCTGGCAACAACGCCAAAATGTTGGTGTCCAGATATGAATAATTTATCCACTCCTTCCCTACATTAATGTATCAATCTGGGTGCGTATCCTTTTCAAGGAAACATGCAAGGTATATGCAGGGACAAGGTTACGATCTGCCCTCAAGTAAGGGTTCGTGATTGACAATCAGAACATTGCTAAGATAGAGGTAAAACTCGACTGTGGAATGCAAAAATATTCACAGTTATCTAAGAGATCTGTAGCAGCAACAAGAAATAAACACAGCAAATAGAAAATACACACAACACAAGGAAACACACAGCACTTGATCAGGAGAGCGGGCCCAGCTCTCTGATCAGCGCTGCGTTACTCACAATGAATAATAGATCAGCAAAAATGTTATATCTTATTAATCTGAATAAGGCTGTTACAATATCATCCTCCAGAGGTCCCCCTGATACAGGAATGACCCGTCTTTTATACAATGCAAAGGAGAATAATTCTCCCCAAAACCTCACAACTCTATGCCCAAAGATATACATCAGTGGTATCGCAACACTAGAGCCGAGAGAACCAAGAACAGGAATGGTCAAAAATGGGTCGAGAGCATCTGCAATCAGTTATGTTGTTTTGTCATGGTCAATCAGTTGCTGTGAATCATGGAACTGCTGCGATATGCTACACGGTAAACACTTGTGCTCCATAATCTGTGGTTATCACAAGTTTTAGTGGTTTATGTAGGTAGAAACCTTCATGAATCTACTTCATTAATTAAATATCCTAAGAGAGGATAAAGGGGAATTACCTCATAATTTTACCCTAAGAGAGGATAGGAACATGGAGTTAGTACTCTCTGTAGTAACATTAGCTCTCTCGTTCCCTTGATCAACTATCTTCTTCCTACAATCACGAACATAGTGACCAAATTTATTGCAATAATAACATCTCACCTTTGATTTGTCAACTCTTTGATTATTGTTGAAGCTTTCGTAGTTGCTTCCACTTTCATGTTCATGCTCTTCACGGCCATCTCTCTGACCACCATATCTTTCGCTTCTTCCTCTGCCTCTTGATCTACTTCTGCCTCGACCTCTATCACTTGAAATAGAAACCTGACTTTTAAAAGCGGTCTCTAAATTGGAATCCTTATTTCTATCTATACTTGCCTCATGCGATAGAAGTGATCCTATCAGCTCATCAACTCTCAATGATGACAAATCCTTGGGTCTTTCTATGGCTGCTACCACAACATCAAATTTGGTAGACAAAGATCTGAGGACCTTCTCGACCACTATTTGATCTTTAATCTCTTCACCATAAATCTTTAACTGATTTACGACAGTTATGACCCGATTCATGAAAGAATTGATGTCCTTTGTCTCCTTCATCTGCAGACTTTCAAAATCTCTCCTAGTATTTTGCAACTTAACAATATTTACTTCGGCCATACCTCCATAGTTTGTCGTCAAAGTGTCCCATGCTACTTTTGCTGAAGATGTGATCATAATCTTCTGAAGCACTCGTCTGTCCACTCCCTGCTGGATAAGCTGCAACGTCTGTGCATTCTTCTTCTTGTCTTTCTTCTATTGTTCTCTCTCTGTATTACTGAGAGCTTGTTCTTCTGCTGCATTCTTAGGTCCTGAAAGTCAAAACTGGACATAATCCCAAATATCATGTGCCTACAACGTGGTCGCCATCTTAATGGCCCACACATCATAATCTTTCCATATAAACGATAGGAACTTGGGTTGGAAATTTGAGAAAAGCATCGTTCTCCAAAAATAACTTTTTGAAAAAACCCTAACTAAAAAAACTCCTAGTTATTTTTTTATATATATATAAAATCTTTATATCTAAAGAAAACAAAACCTTTATAATCTGCCCTTCACGAATTCAAAAAATAACCCCTTTCTTTATGGAAGCCCCTTGATAAAATCAATCATAAAAATAACCTTTTACACTTCACCATAAAATCAAAAGGCCCACTTAACAACTCCACGTAACATGTAGAAAAATATATCACTCCATTTTAACAGATGCTTTCGAATCTATAGAAATCTCTCCGTATAAACCACGTGATGTCACTTTTATAAATGCGTGTTCGTTGGTTTTGACATACGTGCCATGGCCTTACACGGTGACGGACTCCAGCGTTATTCCTATAACGCTTCAAATACCAACGGAAAACCGCGTGCATGGGAATCGCGTTAAGTTTTTGAACGTTAACGGGACTCTCTCCTGCTCTCTCTTGAGCTTGAATACGTTACAGTGCCCTGTTTGTATATAATGGTAGGATGTGTTAATGTTTAAACACCACATGCCTTGTATACCACTGTACGATGTGTTAATGTTTAAACACCACATGCTTTGTACACTGCTGGATGCGTTAATTTTTAAACATCACTAGTAAAAATATTAAATATGTTTTTCCTCTTACACATATTGTTGCTAATTCGTTTTTTTCACTCTTTGTAATTTGGTTTTGATATCAATTTGTTGGAAAGGCAGAGGAGACAACATAAATAATTCACACATAAAGGAGGGGTTGCTCTTCTTTTATTGATCACACAAAACATGATGCTTACAATGAACCTAGTGAAGGGTGTTTATCATTTTCTAACTAGCTACTTGCCTTGACATACAACCACACATTCAAAGTCGTCTATCACTTAACTCGACTTGATTCAACACTCAAACAATCAACACTCAAACAATCAACCACTCAATCACTCAATGAAAATAATTATCTTATTTTAAAATAATATATATTGTATGTTGTGGACCATTTTTATTTTAAAATCTGCGACCCAAAAACCGATGATGACTGAACCTGGACCAAATCACAAAACTTCAAATTAAACATAGAAAGGATTAAATGGTAAATTATTGTTAATGTAAATGTTAATGTTGTACCGAACAACTGTATGTGTATGCCTTCTATTCTCTTCGTAAACATACAACCAGCCAAAAAGAAAAACGATTAGCTCGTGCAAGTCCTTAGGAGGGTTTGATTTCAATGCAGATTCCAATATTTTTAAATACAATCTGTATTTACTAGTACGAGGCTATAATTTGGATCTACGAATACGATACATTGTGATAAGGAAGGTTGTCTTTTAATATATATTTTATACAAGAAAATCAATGAGAGATTTATTATACTTGAAAATCTTAAGAAAATGCAAGACATTATAAAATATTCGATGGTATGGTTTAAATCTTTAATATATAGTTTTACACGCCCGCGATGGTGGAATTTCATATATTTAATTTTATATCGATATTTATTGAGTCAGAGATTCATTGCGTTATGATTTGTAATTTTGTCGGTTTATCATTAAAATTGAAATTTTGTATGTTCATTAAGATAAAAATTTAAGAAAATTTAAAAATAAAAATGATTAATTTAAATGTTTTATAGTTATTTAAGTTATATTAAAATAAATATAATTGTATTGTAATTGCAGGTTTGCACATTTAGGCTGGTTCTACAGCCCAGTACGAAAAGATGTGTAAGCTATGTGTAAGTTTCTTAGTTTATAATTGTTTTTAAAATAAAAATAAAAAATAAAAAAATATGTTTTAAATAGAAAAATAATATTGGTTATAATTTTACAAAAATAATATTTAAATTTTTTACTTCTAAAAAATATAGATTAAAAAATTACGTTTCATGATTTAAATTGTTATTTGATCCTATATATATTTTATTTAACATTCAAAAATACAGTTTAACCAATAAAAAAATATGATCTTTCTTAAGTCATGTTAAATCTATAGTTAAAATAAACCTATACTAAATATAATTCAAATCTTAAAAATATATAAAAGTAAATAATAAATTAATAATTAATAATTTAAAAGATATATTTAATTAAACGAATTTTAGATTTTCATACGGGAATAAAAATTACAATTAAATTTCAATTAAATAATAATAATAATATTATTAAAAAATTTATCACATATTTTAGAAATTACAATATATATTTTTTATAAAATTATAGGTTTACGGATACATGTTACACTGTCCGATATTATATGTATCTTATACATCATTATTTTTAAATAATTTATGAGATATTTTCTAAATTATTATTGTTCTAAGTATTTTTATTTTAAATTTGATAATTAGTTTTTGTATAATATTAAATTTTAAGATAAATATTTTGATTTTTACAACAACTTTATATATATGTTTGTGTTGTCTTTTCTTTTTTATTTTCTAATACATTTTAAACTAAATTAACAAATTCCATATAAATATTAATAAAAATTTAAATTAGTTTTTAATTAAAAGATTTTTTTTGTTTGTTGAGTTGTTTGATTTTTTGAAAAATTATTTAGGCTTCATTTGTTGAGCTGTTTGAGTTCGTTAGAGATTACTTTAGGTTTCATTTGTGGCTTGAGAAATCATAACGGGGCATCTAAGCTATCAAAAACATCTGGGGATGACACCTAGCCTCAGCCATCAAAATCATCTAGGGATGGCACCTAGCCTGAGCCATCAAAATCATCTAGGGCTGGAACCTAGCCTGACCTATCAAAATCAGATGGGGATGACACCTAACCTGAGCCACACGAGCCCTTAACATGGTGGCGGATCATACCTTAGGGCCACATAGAAGTTAATAAGTTACAAGGTAAATCATTAGCTACCTCATTTAAGTGGATCAAAACTATGTTAAAAACACATAGGAATTTCAATACTTACTCAATACTATGTATAAGAATCAAAATATATACATAAATATTTCCTTTGTTTCTATTGTGAGAGGTACTATACCTAACTATTGCTTGTTAGCTTCGACTCTATAATGCATATGTGTTATTCACTCATAAACAAGATATATTACACCGAATAGGGAACCTTATTCATTGATACATATGCTATAACTTCTCCTTCAAACTTTTGGGAAGGGTGTCCTCCAATATGACACTTGGCAGCACTTCCATTACATTGGTTAAGGTGCCAAGTATCTATGACCCAAATGGCCTACAGTTAAACGAACGGTCAGAATTGAAGGAGGTGGTTACAGGGTAACCACCTTCCCTGTCTATCAATCCAAAGCGGTTATTTTCACCTCCTTCATCAACGCACCTTGCTCTACAATGCCAAGGTGTTATTCCTTTGTATCACTCGAGCAGGTACAAAGTTGAAGCACAATCTCTTTGTTGTAGGGTGTTCCTCATGTAACATTTTTCTTTTGTATAAGGTTTGATAATTTACCCTTTGTGTTGTCTACTTTTGATCCAGGGAGACTAAGAGGGTTTTCCCTGTACGACTTAGACTTTGGGTTGTTACCAAACCCTAGATTGAGGGTTTTGTAGCTAACATTCTCCATTATGGTACGTATACGCTTTTGTTATCCTTGTTTTGGTTCATCAATGTGTTCTAGATATGGCAAGGTCTGAACAACATGGACACTTTTGTTTCGTGGAATTTTTGCCGATAATGGAAGAAGAGCTTTTCCAAGTAGAGGTTTTGTTTATGTGTTCACTGTGTATTCTTAAGCTCTATTTTTTTTGGAGTTGACTTCTCTAATCTTGTTGTTATGCTTGACACAAGTAACACTTTAGAGAACTAGTTCCTTCCCTATAGTTCAAGGGTTTAGCGTTCACATTTCCAGGTTTCTCCTATAAATAACATGGAACCTTTTTTTTTCGTTTCCCAGGTGTCATCGGATTGTCTTAGTTGTTTGTATAGAAAGTTAAAATTCTGTCCAATGGATAGTAGCATTCTCTTTTGTTTCACATCTGATGTGAGTTAGGGTATTTTAGGCTATTATTAGGGTTGCAGATGAGGTTATGTAAAATCTTATCCAAAAAGTTTGTTTTTTTTATATTATGGATGAAAACCATGAAACAACTCCTCGCAATTGGACTAATAGTTATAATACAAAGCATGTTGTATCATAGTAATTAGGTTACTTGTCTTTGGCTGATAAATGATATAAATTTTATTACAGTACTTTTAAATGCTAATTTACTGATGACTTTGTGGTTCGAGAACTTGTTATTTGTTGATAAAGTATTGTTATTGATAAATTTTAAATTTGCAGACGACTTCCTTAAGTTTTATTTTTCAGGAATTTGATTATGGTCACATTATTTTGGATTAATCTTTATCTTTGTTGTTTCATGGTCTTGTTACTCCCATTTTGCTGATGAATATAGTTTATTTAATACATGTCTTCTACTATTAACTTCCACAATCAAGAATGAATCCATCCCTGAGACTATGGGACTGATTCTTTAGATTTCGTGCCCAACTTGGTGTTGGAATATAACTCATTTCTCCCACAGGACCCAAACACAAAAAGAAATACAACCCATATTTGGCCTAGTTGATTAAGTAGAATCCCTTCCTCTTTTCCACGATTTTCACAAACAAATTCTTTATTTTCAACTATTTATTCCCTAATCGCGAAGTTTAGACAAGGAAGGGAAATAAAATCTTGGGTTGTTGACCTCAATCAACTTGACCCAAGATCTACATTACTTCCCCCTCATAGTTTCTTTGGCTATTTCGAAACTGCACATTCAGACATAATCATGTCTATACATTTCTCTTATTATTATTCAAAAAATAATTTATTCATTTAAACAATATTAATATGAAGTTGAACAATTACTTCTCATTTAAATTTACACACAACTCAAATAGATAAATTACCAGAATACTTATCTATTTTCTTTTACCGTATGAGTGAAACAAAAAAATGCTACGAGGAAGACAATTCTCCTCCAATCCAATGAAATCAATCCTGAGCACTGCATCTCCCCCCGATCTTGTTCCGTACCCATGATAGTTTCTGGAAATTAAGAAGTCATAAATGGTTCTTCCCCTGTGAATATCTGGTCCTAACCATACTTAGCCAAGGTCTAGAGTCTGAGCATTCCAATCTCAAATAGAATCCACTGGCACTCCATCTATAGAGTATGAATGTAGTGACATTTTATAGATATTCTCCTCTTCCTCAGGTACTCTTACCGTCTTGGCCTTTTTTTTTGGAAGTTTTTATTTCCAAGGAGAATTTTGGGCAGGTAACCACCTGATCCATAACTTCTCAACTACCTAGGATGTGGTTACTCCAACATCTTTTCCAACTATCTCATTTTAATGATCCACACTAAAGAAAACATTTAAATAATACTAATTTAATCATATGAAAAGTATATTTATATATATCCAAATTCATATCCTTATGCATAGCCACTTACTTTTTATCCTTCCCGACCCACACAATAAAACATTATTTATATATATTTAACTGTAGTAATTAACGTTTCTTATGTTACCAAGGGATATCACATCTCCATCCGCTTTGAGAAAGACCCCATCTCAATGATTGTAAATCCTCAGAATAGGCTGGGATAAATTTCTTGCATTAGTTTTTCATCCTCCCAGGTAACCTCATCTAGGCTAAACTCCCTCCATTGCACTTGAACCTAGTGGATAACGAGTTTTCGTAATGTTACTTGTCTCTGATCTAGGATTTGTGAGGATTTGACTGGAAACTCTCTATCTGGTTCAACCTACAACCATATACACAATACCATTGTTTAGTCCTTATGATGATGAATTTATAGAACTTCTACAGATACATAAGTATGATTTACTTGTATGTTTTTCCAATCAATAATATGTTTAGGATAATAAATACACCTTTTCAATAATGAAACGTGTTATGAACACATATGTGGCTAGGAAAATCTAGTTGATAAGCCACATGCCTGATTCGAGCTAATATATGAAATGGGTCGCAAAATCAAGGGGCCAATTCGACACAGCCACCCAACACAAAGTAATTCTTTTCGGCTTTATCGGCACATACACATGATCCCCCAATTGAAATTCCTGATGACATATTTTCTGATCAGCATAGGTCTTCTGCCTGTCTTGAGAAACTTTTAAATTTCCCCTCACCTTTCTTACCGCTTATTCCATTTCCTTAAGCATATAAGGTCTTATCATTAGTTTAACTTCTAGACCACTCCAGTTGAGAGGTGTTCTACACCTACATTCATATAAAACTTCAAACATACTCATTATGATGGAGGTGTGATAGCTACTATTGTAGGCAAACTCTACTAAATGAATGTAGTCTTCCAACTTACTTGGTTGTTGCATCACATACATCCTTAACATATCCTCGAGCACTTGGTTCACCCACCCGCTCTTTCTGTCGATCTGTTTGAGGGTTGTACATGGTGATAAATTGTATCTGGGTACCTAATCCATAGAACATAGTCTTCCAAAATGCATATGTAAATTTAACATCTATATTAGAAATTACCACCCTTGGTATCCCATGTAATCTAAAAGTTTCTTTCATGATTATGTTAGCAATTTAAACTATTTTATAAGTGGATTGTACTGGAATGAAGTGAGCATATCTACTTAGTTTTCTACTACTACCATTATAGAATTGTTTTGCTTCTTGGTCTTGGGCAAGCTAGTAATAAAATTGAGTGTTATAATTTCCCATTTCCATTCCAGGATGGGAAATGGGTGAAGTAACCTAGATCGATGTTAGTGTTCAATTTTCACTTTCTAACATTGCAAGCACTTAGCCAAATATTCAACCACCTCTTTTTTCATACGTGGCAATAAATATTCCTTCCTAAAAGTAGTGATTATTTTTTTATAGCCGGGATATGCAACATAACGGATTTTATGGTATTCATCCAAAATTAATTGTTTAACACTTATGTGATTGGGAACATACATTCTATTCTGATAAACCAACATATTTTTTGGATTTACTTGATAACCGAATTTTCTTTCACTACTTTTTCGATTCTTTTCTTGCTACCACAAGAACCGGTATTCCATATCCCCTTGAGAAGCTTCTTCAATATGATATTTAAAAGAATTTCTCATTTCACTAAATGATACTTCATAAACAAAATTCAATTTCCTACTCAAGGCATCCGCTACCCAATTCTCTTTTCCTTTCAAATGTTTAATTTAAAATTTAAAGTCACTTAGAAAGGCATTCCAACATGCTTGTGGAGCACTCTGCACATGGTGATTAAGCCAATTTATTAAGTTGTTGTGATCTGTCATCAATATATATATTTTTTCCAGGAAAGTAATGTCCCCACATTTTTAGGGCATGAATATCCGCTTTCAATTCTAGATCATACGCTGAATATTTTTTCTCATGTTCCTTCAATTTTCGAGACACATAGGCTAACACCCCGACTTCTTGCATCAATACTCCCGTTATGCATTCCTTAAAAGTGTCTGTAAAACAATAAATTTCTTGTTTGGGTCAGTAATTCTCAAAATGGGGGTAGTTGTAAGTAAGTGTTTTAATTGGATAAAAATGTTTTGACACTTAGTTGTCCATTTAAAAATTTTCCTTTCTTTTTCAAGGAAGTGATGGGATATGCTACTTTTGAAAATGCCTCAATAAATCGCCAATAATACCCAGCCAACCCCATGAAATGTCTTATATCAACTATATTCTTGGGCACAAGGCACTCCATAATAGTTTTTATTTTATCTGGGTCCACAGTTATTCCATCTTTTGTAATCACATGTCCTAATTATTGATTTTGTTCTTTATAAAATTCACGTTCACTATATTTTTCATAAAATTGGTGCTCCCTTAAAGTTTGCAAAAAATAATTGCAGATGTTTTTTGTGCTCCTCCATATTCCTCAAATAGACGAGGATGTCATCTATAAAAATCAACACATATTGGTATAGATATCAATGGAATGCACTATTCATTAGATAAATAAACATTGTTGGTGCGTTGGTTAGCCCAAAGGGTAGAACTAAAAATTCATAATTCTGATAGTCAGTTCTAAAATTTATTTTGTATATATATTCCTCCTTGATTCATATATGATGATACCTAGAACAAAAAACAAATTTAGAAAATATTGTAGCCTCCTTTACTTTATCAAACAAACAATCAATACGGGTTAAAGGTACTTATTTTCACTGTGAAATTGTTTAATTGTCTGTAGCCAATACATAATCGTAAAGTTTCATCCTTATTTCTAACAAAGAGCAGTGGAGCTCCCCAAGGTGACATGCTTAGGCGAATATATTTATTATCTAGCATCTCTTGTAACTGCATTTTGAGTTCAGTCAACTCAGGTACACTCATACGATATGGTGCTCTAGATATAAGAGAAGCTCCCAAAATAATTTCAATAGTAAAATCTATATCCATTTTTGGAGGAAATCCAAGAATGTCCTAAAGAAAAACATCAGCAAAGTCCTGCACAATCGATAAGTTATCTAGTGTGGAAGTATTTTCTTTGGAGTTTGAATATCCAACTTGCACCGCATAAATTTGGTATCCCTTCCTTATACAATTTTCCAACTGTGAAGCTGTGATTAGTCTTATTTGCAGGGGTCTCTTCACTCCTTGCACCTATTGCCTCATGCCTTCTTCATTTAAGTAAATAATTGTCTTGTCCTTGCAATCTATTAAAGACCAATGTTTTTCCAACCAGTCCATAACAGTTAGTATGTCATATGATCCTAGGGGTAAAACGTTCAAATTATCTATTATTGGTTGGCCTGCTAGCTCAAACGGGAAGCTATCTACTTTAGCTATCACCCTTCTCTTAGCCCCTGTGGCCAACTGTACCAGCCATGGGCTCTTATATTTAACAGTTTGTAAATGACAATTTTCCATTATATTAAAACTTATATAACTTAGACTAGACCTTGGATCAATTAAAATGGATATAGCCTTGTTAAAAATTTTACCTTCAAATTCCACCATGGTGGGTTGGTATTCTACCTGGTGATCCTGAGTGTAGCGTTAATCGTAGGTAGACTCCTTGCTACCTCTCCCATTATTGATGCCTCTTGGATTTGCGCCACTAGCTCCACCCCTTTTCGATAGGGAAAATTTTTAACATAATGCGTTCCCCCACAACCCCAACACTACAATGGGGGTCTAGTTGGTTATGATTCAGGTTTATTACGCTGATCATTATATTTCAGCTCATTCTGAAATTTTGAATTTTGCTTAATTCTGCTAGAATATCTATTGGGTTAATTTTTGTAGACACGTTTAAAGTTTATGGTTTTTTCTCCTTTTGAATTTTGTGAGGATTTGTACCCTTTTCTTTTCGTCCATCGTTTTTACACTATCTCCCTTTGGCTTCATCTGCTAGTAACATATTCAGGCCTTTTTTATGACCTCATCCATGATTTTGGGGTTATCAAACTCCAATCGCTCCTTCATAAATAGAGGTAAACTACTAATGAACCATTGCACCTTCACCCTTTCCTCATGTATGTAGGGAACATAACTTAGAAATTATGTAAATATCATACTAAACTCATCCATAGAAAGTTGTCTCAGCCACAGATCACAAAATTACTATGATTTTTCATCATAAAATCTTTCTATTAAATATTTGTCCTCAAAATGATTATGGAACTCCTCCCAAGTTAATTCCCGCTCATCAGTCTTTCACATTTCCTTTATTTCCTCTCTCCACAAGGTGGAATTAACTTGCAACTAATAGATTTCCAACTGAGCTTTCAGTTTATGGTCATATTCGTAGATTTAAAAATACTTATTCATATTGGTGAGTCAGGCATCAAAAAATTCTTCATGTTCCCCATCAAATGTAAGAGGTTTAATTTTCTTAAACTCTCCTTGCAATTCCACTTTTTGTCTTTTAAACCCTCTCTACCCTGATACTTGATCCAATTCCTCCTCATTATTCTCATGGTCTTCCTCTGATTCTCAGTTAACATATTTTTGTCTATGTGTTCTTGCACAGTCTCCATGTTATAGACTTGTAATGGGGTGTCGATGATTTTGTCGATTTGACATACTCTTTATAATCCTCTCATGCTCTTCCATTAATCTCGCATTATCTTCCCTCAATCTTTCCATTTCATTATTTAGTTCTTATATTGTCTCATGTTGGGCAACATTAGCATTTTAGGACTCTTCTGCCAGTTGTACCCACATTTCAGGGTTAACCTCTGTGTATGGTATCTGACTTGCTTCCATTGTTGCTTGCACTGGCATAGGCCTTTCGATCCTCATATTGCCTCCTTCTTGTCACTTTGTTTCTATGTAAAACAAATTTTGTTATTTCATTTATTTACCATATAGGCCACAATGTTGAAACCTGGCTTTGATACAACCTGTAACATAGCTTGATGTTGCATGGAGGTTAATAAGTTACATGGTAGATCATTAGCTACCTTGATTTAAAATGATCAAAATTATGTTAAAAACATATAGGAATTTCAATACTTACTCAATACTATGTATAGAAATCAAAATATATACATAAATATTTCCTTTGTTTCTATTGTGAGAGGTAATATACCTAACTATTGCTTGTTTTCTTCGACTATATAATGAATATGTGTTATTCACTCATAGATAAGAGACATTACACAGAATATGGAAACTTAGTAATTGATACATCAATTATAAGTTCTCCTTCCAACTTTCACGAAGGGTATCCTCGAATATGAAACCTAAAAGAACTTCCAATACATTGATTAAGGTACCAAGCATATATGGCATAAATGGCCTAGAGTTCAACGAAAGGTCACGATTGAAGGAGGTGGTTACAGGGTAACCACCTTCCCTCTCTACTACCGCGAAGAGATCATTCTCACCTCATTCTCCATCGCACCTTTCTCTGCGATGCCAAGGGTTTTGCTATAAAAGAGCTCAACTCTTACTCTGTCTTGCTCGAGTAGGTACAAAGTTGAAGCACAATCTCTTCATTGCAGGGTGGTCCTCATGTAACATTTTTATTTTTTTTAAGGTTTGATATTTTACCCTCTATGTTGTCTACTTTTGATCCAAGATGAAAAACAAGGTTTTCCCTGTATGACATCGATTCTAGGTTGTTACGAGACACCAACTTGAAGGTTTTGTAGCTAAAATTCTGCAGCAAGGTACATTCTTTTGTCACCCTTGATTTGATTTATCAATGTTTTCCAATTGTGGAAAGGACTGAACATCATGGTCTATTTTGTTTCTAGTACTTCTACGGAGAATGGAAGAAGACATTTTCTAGGTAGGGGTTTTATTTATGCCTTCACCATGTATTCTTAAGCTTTATTTTCTCAAGTTTGTTTTTTTTACTAGAGTTCACTTCTCTAATCTTGCCATTATGATTGACAAGGGTAACACTAGAGATAATTTGTTCCTTCCCTACAATTCAAGGATTTGGCATTCTCATTTCCATGTTTCTCCTGTAAATAACTTGGACCTCTTATTTTTTTGTATTCCTAGGTGCCACCAGATTCTTTTGGTTGTTAGTGTAGATGTTTTAGGTTTTGTCCAACAGAAAATAGCATTTTCTTGTGTTTCATGTCTAATGCAAGTTAGGGTCTTGTAGGTTATTAATAGGGCTGTAACTGAGGTTATGTTAAATCTTGTCCAAAACCAATATTTTTTATTATGGACGACGAACATGAAACAACCACTCCCATTTGGATTAATAGTTATAATACAAATCATGTTGTATCACAGTAACTGGGTTACTTGCCTCTGGCCGATAACTGATATAAATTTTATTACAATTTTGAAACTGCACATTAAGACATAATCATGGCTAGATACATCTCTCTTATTATTATTTAGAAAATAGTTTATTCATTTACACAGTATTAATATATTGTTCTATAGTTACTTCTTGTTTAAATTTCCACATAATTCAAACAGATAATTTACCATAATACTTATCTGATTTATTTTACTATATGCATGAACCAAAAACATGCTACCAGGAAGATAATGGTCCTCCCAATGAGATCAGTCCTCGGCACTGCATCTCTCCTCGCACTTTTCCCACACCTAGGATAGTTTCTAAACAATGAGAAATAAAAAATGGTTCTTCCCATGTGACTATCTGGTCCCAACCACGCTTAGCCACGGTCTAGAATCTTAGCATTGCAATCTTCGATAGACTCCAATGGCACTCCAACTCGAGATTCTAAATGTAGTGACATTTCATAGATATTCTCCTCTATCTCATGTACTCTTACCCTCTTAGCCTTTTTTTGGAAATTTTTATTTCCAAGGAGAAGTTTGGGTAGGTAACCTCCTGACCCATAACTGTTCAACTACTTGGGATGTGCTTATTCCTTTAGAAATTCTCACTGTAGATCACCTGATAATGCAATATGATAAAGAAACATACTTGATTTACTTCTACTATCGAACTTTGTGGAAGATTAATCAATTTGAGCAAGTTCAATCGAAACACATACAACAGAGAAGAAGATTCAATCACACATGAAACACAAAAGAATACTCTGGGGAAAGCCTCGACTTAAAACCCATCTATCTATATTATCATAAAGTGGAAATATCTTAAGATGACACAAAGCTTTAGCTCAAAATCTAGCCAGATCTCAGTACAATCCCTCACTGCTGCTCATAGATAGACTGAACAACACATATGTCTTCTCCTCTGTCCTCCAAGCCTCCTATTTCCTTTCGCAGTTTTCCCTGGTGATCTAGCTGCAACCTGTGTGATTCTCACCTCACACACTGCTCTGACCTCTGTAGAAATTGCACAATCTCGAAGGAAATAATTCCTTCTGCATGGATGAGTTTCCTATATAGGAAAAATTCCTCCAACTGATAGTACACTGTCCTTTCCTTTAATCTCAACTAGGTCTCTCTCTGAACTGACATGCATGAGTTATTTATGAGAGAATATTCAATTTTCTGAAGTGCAGTAGTTACATGCATGCATGCATTAACTAACTAAACTCACAATCAGTTCCACAAACTATTGGAACTAATCTAACTAGACTTAACTGAGTTAACTGAGCTAACTAATTACAACTCAATGTACAACTCATCCTAATCACTTTAATTAAGGGATAACTTCCTTTGTCAAAGGAATAATTGTTGCATGTCTTCACATAGACTTCATGTTTGATTTTCTCCAACTAAGTAAATCAAGATGAATTAATTAATTATTTTTCAAACAACTAGTGAGACCAAATTCGAATTTTAATTCACAATTTCAATTCAGGGACTAATTAAAATTGGAATCTATCCCAAAATGCTATTTATAGCAATGTTACTTTTAACATTTCTATTTTATCATTCCTTGTTGCTATTTCCAACACTGGTACTTGAAATGCTATTTATAGAAATTCTATTTATAGCAATTATATTTATAGCATTTCTATTTTTAGCATTTCTTGTTGCTATTTTCAACACTCCCTCTCAACAAGAAAGGCATTCAACTCGAACCCGATCCTGAACCTTTGGAATGTTCTGCATGCAACACTTCTCCCTAGTGTTGTTTCTCCAACAACTCTAGAAACAAAAAAATCCAACCTGTATCAAAATGATGCCTCTGTCATCAAAGTCTCTGACTGTTATTGCCTCTGTTGACTGAAAAACTTTACACCTCTGTGCTCTTCAGTATCTGACTGCTCTAGCCTCTGTCACTTTGATCTATGACTGCATCAATCACATTGATTCCTCTTGTTGCATCCATGCTACTAGTGGTCCTATCTCCCAGCACTACATTCGCACCGCACCTCCTCTCATCATGTTGTATCGTGCTGCCCACTATTGCACTGCAACCTAGTTATTGAGAATTAAGTAACTGATCTCTGAACTGACCTACCTGTTGCGCTAGAAACATCCTCTGATGCTCAAGCTCCCTCTGCCGCTGACAAGTGCTCCCTCTAACCTCTGAGCTGTTGCAACAACTCCCTGCATCTTGCACCATTGCACACCTTTCTGTGCCATCCTGCACTGGTGGAACACTCCTATGCCTCTCGCATTGTTGTCACCTTCTAGCTCTGCACTGTCTTGGGATTCCTGAAATGTAGCTCTTTCCGCCACTCCATCTGCATCTGTCTCTACCCACTCAGCCAGTCCTGCTACTCCTTGTCGGGGCTCCCGTAGCAAGGTCTAATCCAAGAGGCTGGGTATCTCAAAGATCTTGCTCCTATTTTAGCCTCCTTGGGACAATCACTTCACATCGCCCCACCTCAAACCTGGAGGTATGGCTGAATGTCATCCCTCTGCCCACTTGGCTCGAAATTCCCCCCTAGTAGAGGTCTTTGCATGAGTGGATGCCTCCACTTGGTCTCCTCTCAGCTTCTCTAGTTGTGGCTACTCCACAACTTCCTGAAATAGCTTCTCCAATTGTGGCTCCTCCACAATTGTCTGAGACTTCTTCTGTGGTGCATGTTGAGAGGTAATTTACTCTCCCTCTCAACCACCAAGTATCTAACCTTTGCCTTGCTCCTCAAGGCTTTTCAAGCATCTTGTACCTCAAGTGCATACAAGTTCTTGGCTAGCACACCAATCTGTTTCATCTTTCCCGCCACCATGAAATTTTCTAGAAAAAGAGCTGATTTTAAATCAGCGATATCTCCCTCATCCGAACTCCAATTCAACCAATGTTTTTTTTTTAATTTGGGTATTTTTTTCACAAGGAATCCAGATCTACTATTTGTTTTTGAAAATTTTGCAAAAAAAATTTCAGATCTGCTCTGCAAACTCGTGGCCCATTTTTTTTTTTTTTACTTCGATTTCTCTTCTTTGTATACCGTTCACAAATCCGATAAAATAGGCTCCGATACCATGTAGAAATTCTCATTGTAGATCACCTGATAATGCAATATACTAAAGAAAAATACTTGATCTACTTCTACTATCAAACTTTGTGGAAGATTAATCAATTTGTGCAAGATCAATCAGAACACATATAACATAGAAGAAGATTCAATCACACATGAAACACAGAAGAATACTCTGGGGAAAGCCTCAGCTTAAAACCCCTCTATCTATATTATCATACAAGTGGAAATATCTCAGGATTACACAAAGCTTTAGCTAACAAGCTATCCAACTCTCAGTACAATCCCGCATTGCTGCTCATAGATAGAATAGACAACACATATGCCTTCTCCTCTATCATCCAAGCCTCCTATTTCCTTCCACAATTTTCCTTGGTGATCTAGCTGCAACCTGTGTGATTCTCACCTCACACACTGCTCTGACCTCTGTAGAAATTGTGCAATCCTGAAGGAAATAATTCCTTTTGCATGGATGACTTTCCTATATAGGAAAAATTCCTCCAATTGATAGTACATTGTCCCTTCCTTTAATCTCAACTGGGTCTCTATCTAAACTCACATGCATGAGTTATTTATGAGAGAATATTCAGTTTTCTAAAGTGCAGTAGTTACATGCATGCATGCATTAACTAACTGAACTGACAATCACTTCGACAAACTGTTGGAAATAATCTAACTGGACTTAACTTAGTTAACTGCGCTAACTAATTACAACTCAAAGTACAACTCATCCTGATCACTTTAATTAAGGGATAACTTCCTCAATCAAAGGAATAACTGTTGCATGTCTTTAGATAGACTTCATGTTTGATTTTCTCCAACTAATTAACTCAAGATGAATTAATTAATTATTTTTCAAACAGCTAGTGAGACCAAATTCAAATTTTAATTCACAATTTTAATTCAGGGACTAATTAAAATTGGAATCTATCCCCAAATGCTATTTATAGCAATGCTATTTTTAGCATTTTTATTTCATAATTCCTTGTTGCTATTTCCAACGCTGGTACCTGAAATGTTATTTATAACGCTTCTTGTTGCTCTTTTCGACAACTCCAACATTGTTTCCGTCTATCACATTTGAATGATCCACACTAAAGCAAACATTTCAATACCCTTAATTTAAACATGTTAAAAGTATATGCATATATATCCATGTGCTTATCCTGATGCAAACTACTTATTGTTTAGCCTTTCAAACCACACAATAAGAAAATCTTTGTATATATTTAACTACATAAATTAATTTTTGTAGAGTTATTTTTTCCCTTGAGGTTTTGAATCGGTGACCCTCACATCATAGAGTGACTTAACGATACAAAACATTATGATATATTCTATGCCCATTAGACATATAACAATTGAATGATGATAAAAAATAATTATATGTATTTTTTTAATTCTATAATTTTTTTATAATCATACAAGGTAATTACCAAATCTATTTATATTAAACTAATATTGCTAGAAAAATATCATTCTCGTGAATTCTAATATTAAATTTAATTGTATATCAATTATTATTACTATTCTACATTTCAATAAAAAAATCAATATAAAAAATAAAAATAAAAACTAATATTTAATATTTACGGATTTTTTTAAATTAAAATTATACACTACCATAATGTCAAATTTCCGTTATTTTAGAAATATACCTTTTTTATAATGTAGTATTGTATTAGTGTTTTTTTTTAAATATATTATAATATTGCACTAAGAAATAAAGTTTTTTAAATATTTATATAAATAAGACATTTTTTCAATTATATATAAACTAGCACAACTAAATAAATAAATGTGGTTTATATATGCCGAAGGTGTATATCAATCACATGCAAAACCACATTAATAATAATAATAATAATAATAATAATATTCTCATTATACAATTAATTTAGAAATAATTATTATTAATTCCAAGTAATTACTACTAATTATTAATATTAATTATTATTAAACATTAAACATTATTAACATTATTATTTTTACGTTGATTAAATTTAATAGAATTATTAACTAATAAATAATAATAATAATAATAATCAATACGTTCATTTTTATTTGTACTAATTATAATTAATTGTTATTAATTATTAATATGATTTAATATTAATCATTTATAATTAATTATTAACAGATTAATTTATAATTAATTATTCATTAATAATTAATAATCAATACATTCAACGGAGCCAATTTTGATGCAATCAACAAAGAACGAAGGTAATGGCCCTAGGTATTGGAAAATTGCAAATGAATCGATTGAGGGGCAGAAGACTAAATCAAGCGAGCACAACTATAAAAGAAGATGAAGAGCAGTGAGAATCAAGTTTGTATAACCTTATGAAGTTTAGATGGTGCCATAAACTTTAGATTGTATTGCAAATTTAAATAGTACTGTAAACACTAGATTGCGGTGCAAGTTTAGTTTTGTTGTAATGTTTGGGATATGAACTACGAAAAACTGCTTATAGGTAGAGTGGGATATGTAATGTTCTGTTTTGACCCTTGTTCTGAGTTGTGTTATTTGTGCACAAGTCTATAATATGCCACAATATGCAATGGTGGAATGTTGTTATGATTAAGCTATGTTATTTTAATAATAAAAGGAGAATTGGAGTTCTATTATTTGTTTATGTATTTTGTGCCCCTTTTAAAATTTTATTCTTATGTCTCTCTTTTGTTAAATGCAGAGTTAAATATATGTGAATGAATGCATAAATGGTTGTGCAAGATCCTTAGACAACTAAATATAGGTCCCTTAAACATTTCTATGGTTTTGGCTCGCTGCGAGTGAGATGCTCCTTTGATCCAAGGGAGTGAAAATGTTGGCAAAGTGCTAGACTACATGGAAACTTTTGTTGGCACCCTAAGTTGAACCCTGGGTCAAACTTAATTTTAAAATTTTCTGCAACCAAGGGGATGTACATCTTGCGACCAAGGTATATTCGTTGGGACATCTAAAAATGATGGCATGAAAGAGTTGATCACTTTATTTACAGTAGGAAGAATTGATCACTTTATTGGGTGAAAGAAGAGATTTTATACGTCAAGCCTGCTTTTGAGAAATATGAGATCTTTTGGTGCATGTTTCCCGAGGAATTAGAAAACTAGTTGACTTGACTTCACCATAAATCAAGTATTGTGGCACAACGGAGGTTCTGCAGAACTTGGAATAGAACTGATTTGGTTGATCTTCATCAGTTAGATAAAAATATAACAATATTTGTTGATTTTTGTGTTAACACGACTCTTGAGAGCTACATTATCAAATCTGTGACCGAGAAGCACAATTCCTTTTCTCGTGAAAAATCCATATTCAAGTTTGGGATAAGAGGAAAAATGCTGAAGGAGATTCCTCTTTGGATTAAAGTAGCGTTGGTTGAAGACAACTTGTTGGTGTTTCCACAAGATCAAATGGCAGCTTAAATTTTTAGTATTGGGGGAATGGATTAGAAGAGAGTAATGTCGTGTAGATGTGGGAGAATGAAGAAACTATTATCATGAATCAAGAAGAGTTGTTGTAGGTGAGAGATTTCAAAGCATTGTGGAGAGACAAAATAATTAAAGGTTGATGGCAAAGGAAGTTACGGGAAGTTACGTTCAAAGAAGAGAATTGCAGTGCATAGGCGACACTGTAAGAAGTTCGACAATGCGGAATAAGGAAATGGAGACTCTTGAGTCACAAAAAAGAAATGAGGAAGAAGGTTATTCTTTTCGAAAAATAGGATTTTCCAGTGAAATCGAAGGAGAGATTTTAGTAGTGGTTACTCATGTATATGAGTAATCAAAAGGATTTCAAACACCTAAGCCAAATGTCCAACTCATTGTGTTACTAGATGACCATACAGCAGTAGATGATCTACAGTTTGAAATGAGGCGGCTTTTCGTTGAGGATGATTCAGTACTGGAATATAAAATCCTGCAATGCAACAACATGAATCCTCCTTGTAGAAATTCCCAGCACCTAATAATGCAATATACTAAAGCAAAATACTAGATCTACTTCTACAATCAAACTTTGTGGAAGCTTAATCAATTTGAGCTAGATCAATCAGAACACATATAACAGAGAAGAAGAAATCATACACATGAAACACAGAATAATACTATGGGGAAAGCCTCAGCTAAAAATCTTGATCTTTGTATTATCATACAAGTGGAAATATGTTCGAATTACACAAAGCCTTAGCTCGAAAGCTATCCAGCTCTGAGTACAATCCCCCTTTTGCTCATAGATAGTCAAAGGCTTCTCACAAACCTTCTCCTCTTCCCTCCAAGCCTCCTATTTCCTTGCGCAGTTTTTCCTGAGGTCTAGTGCTTCCACTTGTGTGAATTCCCACCTCACACTGCTCACTTTGCTCAATAGTAACTGCGCAATCCTAAATGACATAATTCCTTCTGCATGGATGAGTTTCCTATATAGGAAAATTCCTCCAATTGATAGTACATTGTCCCTTCATCTTATCTCAACTGGGTCTCTGATTGAACTGACATGCATGAGTTATTTATGAGAGAATATTCAGTTATCTGAAGTGCAGCAGTTATATGCAGGCATGCATTAACTAACTGAACTCACAATTAGTTTAACGAACTATTTGAACTAATCTAATTAGACTTAACTTAGTTAACTAAGCTAACTAATAAAAACTCAAAGTACAACTCAACCTGATTTCCTTTAATCAAGGGATAACTTCCTCAATCAATGGAGAAATTGTTGCATGTCTTCACATAGACTTCATGTTTGATTTTCTACAACTAATTAACTCAAGATGAATTAATTAATTATTTTACAAATAGCAGCTAAGATCAAATTCGAATTTTAGTTCTCAATTTTAGTTTAGGGACTAACTAAAATTGTAATCTATCCTGAAATGCTATTTTTAGCACTTCCATTTTTCATTCCTTGTTGCTATGTCCAACACTGGTACCTGAAATGTTATTTTTAAAATTTCTATTTTTACCATTTCTTGTTGCTATTTCCAACACTCCCTCTCAACAAGAAAGGCATTCAACTCAAATCCAATCTTAAACATTTGGAATGTTTGGCATGCAACACTTCTCCCAAGTGTTGTTCCTCCAACAACTCTAGAAACAAAAAATCTCTCAATTGACCTCCCTGTTGGGCTAGAAACACCCTTTGATGCTGAAGCTCCCTCTGCTGCTGACAAGTGCTCCCTCTGTGACCTCTGAGCTGCTACAACACTCCATGCATCTCGCACCATTGCACACCTCTCTGTTCCATCCTGCACTGGCGCAACACTCCTGTGCCTCTCAAATTGTTACAGCTTGCTAGCTCTGCACTGTCTTGGGATTCCTTCATTGTAGCTCTCTCTACCGCTCCATCTACATCTATCTCTACCCACTGAGCCAGTCTTGCTACTCCTCATTGGGGCTCTCGTAGCAAGGTATAATAAAAAAGAGGTTGGGTACCTCAATGATCCTGCCCCTGTTCTAGCCTTCTTGGGATTATCACTCCACATTGCCCCACCTCCTACCTGGAGGTATGGATGCATGTGCTCCCTCTGCCCACTTGACTCAAAATTTCCCCCTACTGGAGGTCTCTACATGAGTGGATGCCTCCACTTGATCTCCTCTCGGCATCTCCAGTTGTGGCTGCTCCACAACCTCCTGAAAATGCTTCACCAATTGTGGCTCCTCCACAATTATCTGAGACATCTTCTGGCGCTAAATGTTGAGAGGTAATGTACTCTCCCTCTCAACCGCCAAGTCTCCAATAGTTTCCTTGCTCCTCAAGGCTTTGCATGCATCTTGAACCTTAAGATCATACAGGTTCTTGACTCGTGAACTGATCTGCTTCACCTATCTCGTGGTGATGTGTCTAAGGAAAACCTTTCCCTTACTAAATACTACATCATAGCCTTTGTCTTCTAGCATTATGATCAATACCAATTTTTTCTGCAGTCCTAGCACATACTTCACATCTGTTAAGGTAATGCGAACTCAATGCTCCCTCTAAAAAACAACTGTGCCTACTCTTGAGACACTATAATTTTCATCATTACCCATCGCTATGAGTATCTGGAGATCTTTCTCCTCCAAGGTACTGAACAAACTCTTATCATCGGTCATGTGGAATGAAGCTCTGCTATCAAGAAACCAACCACAACCCACCATGGATGAATCCATGCATGTGAAGAGGGTGAAATCCAACTCGAACTATGAGGCCAGTGCCTCACCTTCTGATCCTTCCATGGATCCCTTCTTGGATTTCTTCAGTGGAAAATTTGTAGCAAAATGGCCCACCTCATGAAAGCATCACACTTTCGATTTGTTAAACTTCTTCCCACCATAGGAAGAACTCGATTTGGGATGAGAATCCTTTCCCTTCCCTTTTTTTGCCTTACTCACTAAGGCACAATTTTCTTCATCCTCCTTGGATGAAGAACCATCTCTGGTGCTCCTCCTTATCTCCTCCTGCATTAGATCTGACCAAATTCGTTCCCAAGTAGTTTCTCTCTTCCATTTATCGAGTCTTGGTAGCTATGCTAGCTCTTAGGAAGACTGAGGAGAGCAAGGCTCACCATGTCATCATCGAATGTCGTGATCCCTACACTACCAAGCTCATCCCTGCAGGTGGCGAGCTTGTTCAGATATGTAGAGATCATGTTGCCCTTTTCACACTTGATTTTCCGAAGCTTGTCTTTCAGTGCGAGCTTCCTCTAATCGCTATTGTTCTGATATAGATCTTTCAATGTTTTCCACATTGAAAATGTTGTTTCCTTCCCATGTAGTCTCGAGACAATGTGGTCTCGAACTCCCTCCAGGAGGATTCTCCTTACTCTAGCCACATATTTCTTCCATTCTGTCAATTCTGTAGCATTAGCCGTTGCTGGCTTGGGGATTTCTTGATCAATGAAGTCCTTTAGGCTATTGTCCTCTAACACTGCTTCTATGTAATCCTTCCAGGCTATATAATTTTAGCTACCATCAAGGGCATACTTGAGTCATAAACTGTTGAACACCATTGGTGAATTTTGACATGTGATAAGAATTCGAATTGTATAATCAAGAGCTTGAAACTTCTAACTTCTCCCTTCTTTGTATACTATTCTTTGCTTTGACCACCTTTGCTCTGATACCATGTAGAAATTCCCACTGTAGATCACCTGATAATGCAGTATACTAAAGCAAAATACTAGATCTACTTCTACAATCAAACTTTTCAGAAGCTTAATCAATTTGAGTTAGATTAATCATAACACATATAATAGAGAAGGAGAAAACATACACATGAAACACAAAAGAATACTCTAGGGAAAGCCTTAGCTAAAAACCCTGATCTCTATATTATCATACAAGTGGAAATATGTTTGTATTACACAAAGCCTTAGCTCGGAAGCTATCCAGCTCTGAGTACAATCCCTCTGCTACTCATAGACAGTCAAAGGCTTCTCACAAAACTTCTCCTTTGCCCTCCAAGCCTCCTATTTCCTTGCACAGTTTTTCCTCGGGTCCAGTGCTTCCACTTGTGGGAATTCCCACCTCACATTTTTCACTTGGCTCAGTAGTAACTGCGAAATCCTAAAGGAGATAATTCCTTCTGCATGGATGAGTTTCCTATATAGAAAAATTCCTCCAACTGATAGTACACTATCCCTTCCTTTGATCTCAACTGGGTCTCTAACTAAACTAACATGCATGAGTTATTTATGAGAGAATATTTAGTTATTTGAAGTGCAGCAGTTACATGCATGCATGCATTAACTAACTAAACTCACAATTATTTGAAAAAACTATTTGAACTAATCTAACTAGACTTAACTCAGTTAACTGAGCTAACTAATTACAACTCAATGTACAACTCATCCTGATCTCCTTTAATCAAGGGATAACTTCCTCAATCAATAGAGAAATTGTTGCATGTCTTCACATAGACTTCATATTTGATGTTCTATAACTAATTAAATCAAGCTGAATTAATTAATTATTTTACAAATAGCTGCTAAGATCAAATTCGAATTTTACTTCTCAATTTTAGTTCAAGGAATAACTAAAATTGGAATCTATCCTGAAATGCTATTTATAGCAATGCTATTTTTAGCATTTCTTGTTTCTATTTCCAACACTCCTCTCCCTAACCTACACCTGGTGCCATATTAAAGTACTGATCTTCTCTTTTCAAAGGTGTGCAAGTTTATTAAAGTTTAGTCATTTCATACGGGTAAAGTTACTTCTAGTAGTGTTAGTCAACCAAGTTCAACTAGTTGTTGTCAACTAGGTTTACAAGGATTTTATACTTGTTTCTTCAAGAAAATAAACTATGGTTTGAGTCGTAGCTGATTCACTTACAAGATACCCAAAATTCATAGGGAGGGGTTTTGAAGATGTTGAACAACACTGGTATTTATTTGGAGGTGTGTGGAGAGCTTGTCAGACTCCTGAGAAACCAAGATTATTGAATTTCAAACTACATTGTGTGATCGAGCATTGTGATGGTTTATAAAATGGATCGATGCTAACCCTAATGATGGTATAGATCTGGTTAAACAATAATTTATTCAGGAATTTAAGTTACCTCAGTCAAATCAACAAGGACTAGAATAATTGTTGGATACTCACCAATGGGAGTGAGAATCTGCTTGGCTATGTATACAGCATTTTAAATGTGTTATCAACAAGTTGTCTTATCTTATTGATATACATCATCAAGGATATTTTTTCATCAAGGCCCATTTTCTCAGCAAAAGATTGATATAGTTTAATATGCCTTGGAACAAGCGATGTAGATAGAATCTATGGCTAGTTATCTACAAGACTATAGAATTGGTGGTTGTTCAAAAAATCATGCTATTATGGTCCTCTATAATCATATTTCTACCTTGACAGATAGATTGAAAGATCTTTCACCTTTATGGCCTATGATACCTCATATTTGGTGTATAAACTATCATGTTGGGGGACATTAATTTATAGAATGCACACAAATGTGAGGGCCAAGATCGTCCAATGTGCCTATGGGACATCCTCCACCATAGTCTACTGGAATTGTGAAAATTTCATCTGCTCTTCCTTTTAAGGGACATACACAGTTCCATTCATTTCCAAGCCTCAAGGTATGTCTACCAATTATTAGTTTGATATCTGTCAATTTTTTTGTCATTCACCTCACCTATGCCCTCTTCTACATAAGTATTCCAATGTTCCCAATAATTTTTATTGTGAATTTTGTGGATCCCCCATTTATCATACAGATCAATGTCAATCCTTGGATAATTTAGCTGAACGCCTTAGTCGTTTTTCCTTTTGTATTAATGAGACTCCTTGAGGACCAAGAAGGGCGTCTCTAAGGGGAGGAAGGATAGGTGAAAGAGGCTTGATTAGGGGTTACAACTGTGATCAAGAATGTTATCTCGTGAGAGAATGTCCTTTGTTGCAAAGACTTTGGTGTTCACATTGTCGGGTGAATACTCATGCAACTGAAGATTGTCCTAAACTTATTTCTCAGTGGGAGGAGCACAACCAGCCTAAAGGAGCTAACTTACTTGTGCAGAGCCTTTGGATTTTAGTCCTATCGTGCAACCCAATATCAATTTTGTTACAAAAGGAGGAAAGAAGACTGGAGTTGACATTGGAACTCCTAATCAGCCAGCTGTCATAAGACATGTATCCCCCCATAAGTCTTATGATGGAAATCAACAAAAGGAATATTACAAGGACGCAGCTCATGGGGGCTTCATTGGGAGAGAAATACCATACAACGTGCATTCATATTGGGGGATATATATTGAGGAAAAAATGACATAATATATTGAGCATATAATAGGGAGTAAAGGGTTTTTATATTGGCATATATAAAAAATTAGGCTCAATGTTAATGAGAAATGATAAAGGGGTATAAAAAATGTTAATGAAAAAATGCATCCCTACAATATCTAGTGAAAGTAGGGGTTTCCTCAATTGGAAAGTTGTATTGTGTTCACACTGGTAGGGGGTTAAATAATGTGATTTTTAGAGGTATTTTTCAATATGTAGTCAAATTAAGGGTATTGGTTAGTATTCCACGAATGCACATGCTATGTTAGAGGTTCATTGAGTGAAGCCCCATGATACAACTGAACTTTTCCATTAGTTGATTTCCTCGCAAGGATCTTGCGATGAACAACATGAGCACGTAAAGGTTCGTGATGAGAAATATTTTGCATAACGTTTCCAACCAACAAAAGACTACTTTAAGTTATTTCTACAAGTTATGAATGATGAACAACTCATTGGTGAGTTGCAGAAAAGGCCAAAGACTATTGTTAAGGACTATATGTTTTCTGAAGAACCAATTTCTTCAAATTTACCTGAGCGACAATACAGACGGGTATGGCGGAACAAGAAATGAACTGGAAGGGAGTTTCAGGTGGACACTCAGATTGCAGATAACAATGTAAACATTGAAATGGGAACTGATATGATTACTCGTTTTGCAGAGGTAGAAAAACAGTGACCTGATTTTGAAAATTGGTGATGCAGAATACACTTCTTTTTCTTCGGATCATATTTTTGACACTTTAAATAACTTATGCAATTACCCGTTTCGTAGAGGTAGCAAAAAAATGACCGAATTTTGAAAAGTAGTGTTGCAGAATACACTTATTTTTTTCGGAGCATAGTTTTGACACTTTAAATTTTCTTATGTATCAAATATACTTTTTTTTTTAAATGTTAGTGATTTTCATATTGATTTTGAAACGTGTTGCTGCAACATAAACCTTTTTTTAGAGGGCTTATTTTTGACACTTAAAAATTTATTATGTCCAATTTTTTTTGAAATCATGATTACTTAACGAATTTTCAAGTTGTTTTATTTTTCTTTTTTTAAATGTTGGCTACTTAAAAAAGAAATATAAAAATATATATATAAAAAAAAAAAAAAAAAAAAAAACCATAAAAATGTAAAAAAATAAAAAATAAAAAAATATCTCGTAAACAATAAAAGAATTTGGAAAAAAAAACAAAATTAAAAAAATATATAAAATTAAGTAAGTAAAAATAGAAAAAAAATTAAAAACATGAACTAAAACAAAAAAACAAACAAACTATATTAAAAAATAAAAATAAAAAAATAAAAAATAAAATAACTACTAAAATTAAGATTAAAAGAATAAAAATAAAAAAACAAAAATATACTCGAATTAAGAATAAAAAACAAAAAAACAATTAATATATATATATATATATATATATATATATATATATATATATATATATTCAAATTAAAAAATAAGACTTAAAAAAAACATTTAAAGTTTTTATCAAACCATATATTTTGTATTTGGAAAAAATTATTAAACTTAAAAAAGAAAAACATATTTTTTATTTTTAAAAACCCACACACATTTAAATTTAAAAAAAAAAAATTATTAAAAACAAATATGCACATTTTTATTTATTTATTTTTTTAAATAAACATTTGATTTTTTTTTAATATAAATATTTTATTTTAAACGTTGAAAATTTAAAAAAAAAATATTTTTTATTTAAAAAATTTATATGCATTTTTTTTATGTTTTTTATAAAATAAACAATAATTTTTTTTTACATATAAATTTTTTATTTAAAAAACAATGAAACAGTCTGCTCCCATGTCACCACCTGGCTGCTCGTGGGTGCATAGCCTTGGGTGGTAGAGCCACCAGGCAGCTCCATCTCCCAAGGCCACGCCCCCACGAGCGGCTAGGGGGCGGATTAATTTTTTTTTAAATAAAAAAATTATAGTTAAAAAAAAATGGTTTAATTTAAAAAAAATAAAAAAGAAAAAGAAAAAACCTTATAATTTTTATATTTTTTTAAAATAAAATATATATATATATATATATTTTAAATTTTAAATTATATATATATATATATATATATATATATATATATATATATATATATATATATACACACACTTTTTAAAATTTTATATCTATCTATATCTATATATATATATGTTTTTGTTTTTTTTTTTTTAATTTCAAAATATATATATATATATATATATATATATATATATATATATTATTTATTTTAGTTTCTTAATTCTTATCTTTTATAGGTTAATTTTGTTTTTTTTAATATTTTTATAATTTTTTGTTTTTGATTATTATTATTTTTTTTTTATTCTTTTGAAATTTTAATGATTTTCAAAGTCATGAGAAAATATTTTACGTCATTATTTCAAAATGTTGAAAATTTACTCTTGAAAAAAAAGTATTATTCCAACATCAACAATTCCATTTTGAGGGTGTGTTTTGCACAATTTTTGCACAAAAAATTGGTTTTCACCGCTATGTTTAAAACATTTTGAAATTTGCCCTAGAAAAAAAATGTGTTATTCTAGCATCAACACTTTTCGTTTTGAAGGTGTTTTTTGCACAATTTTTGCACAAAAAATTGGTTTTCACCACCATTTTTAAAACATGTTGAAAATTTACACTAGAAAAAAAAAAAGGTGCTTTTCTAGCATCAATACTTTTCATTTTAGCACTGTTTTTCATGTTTTTTATTGGGATTTTTTTGGCTAGAGTTCCCATTTCAAAGTTTACATTGTTAGGTTTTCAAATTAAGAATTGTATGTTGGATTTGGACTTAGATGTCAATATTTTACCAAGGAAAATCTAGGAAGCTCTCCGAAAACCCAAGTTAATCGTTTCCCTATTCAGTTGTAGATGGAAAATCAATATTGTATTCTTATTGTTGGAAGATTAAAGGATGTTGAACTTTATATTGTTGGTTTCAAAACTTATGCAGATTTTGAAGTTATTGATATTATTAGGGATAAAGATCCATATTCGGCTTTATTGGGTATCTACTAGGATTTTGAGAATTATGCAGTTATTGATTTAAAGTGGGAAACTATGAATTTTGAAGTAGATGGCATGCGAGATATACAACCTCTTGATCCTTATCAAGGCCCGAGATTTAATGAACCGATGGAAAATGTTGAGTCCTAATTTGTTGGATCAACTATATTAATTGACTGCAGGGGGGCAAGAATATTATATTTATCCTACAGAAGTTGTATCTATCAGTTGGTGAAGTATTTGAAGTATTGAAGTTGGTTCTGAGGCTGCGATGGAAGATTAGAAACAAGGCACTCATGAACTTCATTCTAGACATTGTGCCACTATTCAATGTGTCTAATAAATTGGTATGGAGGTATGTGAGTATCCTATTTTCAATGGTACTAATTATGTTGTCACTTTTATTAAAGAAATAGATTCCTGTATAGAACAAAGTCAAAATATTCCTTTAATGAATGTTGTTCTAAAAATAACCCCTGTAGAATGGTGGACATCCTATCAGGATCAACTCAAATATTGGAGCACAACTAAGGCTATTTTGATTTATTGATTTCTTCTTGTGACTGGAATAAGAAATTCCATGTCCATGTTGATGCATCTGGAATTTCCTTAGGAGCTATACTAATGCAACCAGGCGAAGGAAACTTGGATCATCCTATCTACTTTGTCAGTAGGAACTTTCCAATGCGGAGAATAATTATACTACTACAGAATGGGAAGCTTTAGCTATGGTTTATTCTCTCCAAAAATTCTGACATTATTTGCTAGGAGGTCCATTCAAGTTCTTCACAGACAACTCAACACTAAAATATTTAGTTAATAAGCCTGTGCTTGAAGGAAGGATTTGTCAGTGGTTATTGTTATTTCAAGAGTTTACTTTTGAGGTGATTGTCAAGCTAGGAAGATCTAATGTGGGGCCAGACCATTTATCCAAGTTAGATTCAGAACAATTAGGGGGATCATTTGATGATCAGTTGTCGGACACTCGTTTGTTTTGTGTTGAAGCTCTCCCTAATTACTTAGAAGATATTTCCACTTTTCTTGCTACAGGTGAATGCTCTCCTGATTATACTATAGTGTAGAAGAAGCATTTGGTAGTTCAAGCAGAAAACTATCAACTTATTATGGGACAATTATGTAAAAAGGGGCTCGATCAAGTTTTGTGCCATTGTATCCTTGATCATGAACGTGAGAGTATATTATGGGAATGTCATGCGAGGGTTGTAGGTCATGTTGGATGGAAACCTACTGCTCATAAAGTTTAGCAAGTTGGCCCTTGGTGGATGAATCTTTTTAAAGATGAAAAGAAATATGCAAAGACTTGTGATCTCTATCAACGGTTTGGTCAATTGTCGTGTTGCAATGAAATTCCTTTGCATCCAGTACAAGCCCTTGCTTATTTTAATAAATGCGTGATTGATTTTTTTGGGTCCATTCACCCTCCTTCTCGTCATTTACATGCTCGGTATATAATTGCGACAACAGATTTCTTGACTTGTTGGGTGAAAGGCTCTCATGTTAGTGATTGACTGCTAATATAACTGCTTGGTTTATTTTTGAAAACATTATTACCAGGTTTGGTTTTCTGTGAAATCTTACGAGTGATCCAGGTTCCCATTTCATTAATGAAACAATCCAAGCTCTACTACAAAATTTCATGATACAACATCACAAGATCACTCCTTATCATCCCCAAGCCAATGGGATTGTCGAATATTCTAACAAAATTTTAGAGAAGGACCTTACTAAGGGTTTCTCTAAAAATAAAGGTGACTGGGATGAATGAGTTACTGCTACTTTGGGGGCCTTCCGAACTATATTCAAGCAGTTGCACAAATACACTTCTTTTGAGTTCTTTTATGGGAAAGAAGTTGTTGTTCCTACTGAGTTTATTGTTCCTAATATTTTTATTTCTCATGCAACTCCAATTCACGAAGGTGATTCACTTCCTAAACGAGTGCAAGAATTATGACAACTGGATGAGTTTCAATTTCATGCTTATTTTCATTAAAATGTTGGGAAAGAGTGGAAAAAGGCTTTGCATAATCGACATATCAAGAATAAATCCTTTTATGTGGGTGACCAGGTATTAATTTATGACAAGAAGTATCACAAGCATCCTGGTAAGCTCAAAATGCATTGGCTTGGTATTTTTTATGTTTCAGAAATCAAAGATTCTAGTGTTGTTTAGCTTGCACAATTAGATGGTACACTCTTCTCTAGATGGGTGAATGGTGCTCGCATGAAGCCCTATTTTTCTGTTTCAATTTCAAAACGAAGTTTCCTCTCTTCATGAGAGTCGCAAGTAGGAGTTAGGATAATTGAAGAAATAGTCTTTTGACAATTTAGTAGTTGTGTGATCAGTATGTTCTACAAAAATGTTATTTTTCAGTTGCGACCCAGCACAACCCATTGTGGTCGGGAATATTTTGTAATATCTTAGTGTGTCAGTGTCATTAATTCTTGTATTTTCTATCATTAATGCTTGTAGTTTATGTCATTAATTCCATTCATTTCTGAGTTAGTTATCAAATCTATCTCCCAATTATCGATAAGATTACCTTCTACCATTAGCTCTTCCATTACATCACGAAATTTCTCAGTATGTGTCCGGATTTCCTTTCACTAAGTGGAGTCTGATTTGAATTCCCCGCACCTAACAACTAAGTCCCCCCTCTTTGCTCATTCTATATATGCCTGCTCTTTATTTCCATTTTCACTCTTTTCTCTCTAGCGTTCTCATTTTCTTCTCTAGCTTCATCTATGCTTATCCCTTAATCATCATTGCCTTGTCGTCCCCCTGTTTGTTTTACGTATATCCATTGCTCTGTGAACATGGTTCACATAACTAAAATAATTTTCAATCTATGCCCAATTGATTCTCATATCCATAGCTAGGATTACCTCTTAGGAAAGTACAAGAAATCCCACCTTGTTGATAATGACCTCTCTAATCCAACTATGTTCCCTACGCTCCACACCGATGTATTTATGGATCCCAATACTTGTCTCAATGCCCATTCTACCATGAAAGTTAGACCAATATTTTTTCCTTTAAAGTAATCCATTGTCCTTCTTATGCGTGACATACCTGTTTTTGGCACCACTGGTGAAGTCAAGCGTTGTACCATATTTTTTTCTAGTTGCCTCAAGGGTAGTTCTCTCTGGTTGGAACAGGAATACCCCAACCATGCATTGGATATATACAATATTATAGGGTTGTTTGCTTATGGCATTTATGTTACTTCAACTTTTTAGAAAACTGCCAAGCGTGGGAAGTTAGATGATAACAAATGTACAAGAAGTATGGAACCACAAGAAAGGTCATGAATTTGTTCTCGATATGATCAACAATATGTTGGTTCGAGTATCTACCACAATATTTCTACTGAATTCATGTGCCACTATACCAAAGGTGAATGTTCACTAGATGCCATATTAGTTGCAGAAGCTTGAGTCTTAGGGGATCAACTAAATTGGTCTAACTATCTCCTGATGAGTTATTTGAAGATACTAATGATGTTTATTCACGACCCAGATATTTTATCTCTCGATTTTTGCTTCCTCCCCTTGCTATGTCCAAGTGGCGTGCTCAAGAAGGCTGAGACCTCACCATAATCACTGAAGATGATCCTCTTCCATATGCCCATTAACCATGGCATAACGTTAAAGACACCATCAATAAACAGTTCAAAGATCTTGCATTTGGTCAACGGTTAAAAAAAATGGAGATTTTGACCAGAACTATCTCGTGACTACCACTTCCCCTAATCGACCAATATCCTCATCAAGTATGATTTAGTATAAGTCATACTTCTAGTTATATTCGACCAATGGATGTTGTCCCTACTAATGTTTCTATGAGGAAGCTACCTTTCTATATTAGAAAGAGTGACTTCCATAATGAAGTCATTACTTGCCAGGAAGTTTCTTCATGGTGGCAAGATAGAATGGACCTGTACAACTTTAATTACTTGAAACCTGTTGGCGATGCCTCTTCATCCTCACGTAAACATCCTCGATATACATAAGAAGATATTCAACCCCTGATAAAGAAATCAAAGGAGTGTCTCAACTCAACATATGCTACTTGGAGTGTGGTAGGTTCTTTGGTTGAGCAAGCTACCCAGGTACATCAAGTCACTCCTATGTCTACTGCACCACTCACCATCACTGCCACCATTCTACCTACTACCACCCCTGTTTCTGCGTCATCTCACCAATCTCGTAATGATACTCTTTCTTCCATCCTCATCGACCTTGACGACGAGCCACTATCCACTGATACTATTGTTCCCATTGATGATGAAAAACCCCCATCCCTGCATACTACCTCTAATGAGACACCCCATTCATCTGAAGCAACCTTATATAATCATCTCGATTCACCTACTATCATTGTTGAGCCAAGCGACATGGAAACCGACTTGGCTTTTGTCATTTCTGCTAATTTTCCTAAAATTGTTATTCCTCCACCATCAACCTCTCCATCTCCTACTACTACTCCATCTCATCTGTTTTCTTCAGCCACTTCACTCATTTCTACCAAGAAAGTGGTTGATTTCATGAAAGACCCTGAACAGTTTTGTAAGGTAATCTCCCTTGCTTCCCAGGAGCATGATCTTATTGCTTTAATTCCAACCCATTTTCTTCATAGAATTGTGCAAAACCAAAAGGGTGTCATACAGAGATAATATTCACCACAATATTAGTTAGAGTGCTCGGTTTCTAGTGGCCAAACAATGAAATTGCTACTTCCATCCCCAGATACAATATCAATGGACACTCTTATCACCTGGTCTTTTCCACAATTGTTTTAGTTTATTCATGCCTCTGTATCATAGTTGGAGAACTGTCTTGTCTAGAGTTAGACTCACTGTGCTAACCTCAAATTCACTTGTGAAGAAGAGGAGCATCATCTCAACATCACTCTTCTCTGAATGGGTGAATGGTGCTCACCTGAAAACCTATTTTTCTATTTCAATTTTCAAATGCAGTGTCCTCTCTTTGTGAGAGTCACAAGTAGAAGTTAGGATAGTTGAAGCAAGAAGTCTTTTGATAGTTTAGTAGTTGTGTTCAATATGTTTCGCCAAAAAAATTGTTTTTAGTTGTGATCGACCATAGCTGATTGTGGTCAAGGAGATTTTGTCATATCTTAGTTTGTTAGTTTCATTAATACTTGTATTTTTTCATTAATCCTAGTCATGTCTGAGTTAGTTATCAAATCTCTCTCCCAATTCTCAATAAGATTATCTTCTACTATTATCTCTTATATTACGTCATGACATTCCTCGGTATGTCTCTAGATTTCCTATCACTAAGTTGACTCTGATTCAAATTTCGCATGGCTAACAGCTAAGTCCCCCTTCTTTTCTAGTTCTATATATGCTCGCTCTTTATTTCCATTTTCATGCTTTTCTCTCTCGCGTTCTCATTTTTCTCCTATTCCTAAATACTCACTGCCTTGTCACCCCCCTGTCCATTTTTTGTATATCCGTTGATCTGTGAGTATGGTTCGTAGAACTAAAACTATTGTCAGTCTATACCCAATTGATTCTTGTATCCACTTCTAGGATTACATATTGGGAAAGTACGAGAAATCCCACCTTGTTGATAATGACCTATCTGATCCAACTCTATTCCCCATGCTCTACACCGATGTATTTATGGAGCCCAATGCCTATCGCAATGCCCATTATACCATGAAAGTTAAACCAATATTTCTTCCTTTAAAGAAATCAACTCTCTTTCTTATGCGCGACTTACATATTTTTGTCACCATCGGTGAAGTCAAGCGATGTACGATATTTTTTATTAGTTTCCTCCATGGCAGTTCTCTCTGGTTGGAACAGGAATACCCCATCCGTGCAGTAGATATATACAGGCTTACAGGGTTTTTTTTCTTATGGCATCAATGTTAGTTCAACTTCTTAGAAAAATGCCAAGCGTGGGACGAAGTCAGATGATAACAACTATACAAGAAGTATGGCACCACGAGAAAGGTCTTGAAGTTATTCTCGATATGATCAACAATATGTCGCTTCAAGTATCTACCACAATATTGCTACAAAATTCATGCGACACTATACTAAAGGTGAGTGCTCGTTGGACGCCATATTAGTTGCAGAAGCCTGCTTCCGAGGGGATCAACTTAATTGGTCAATCTATCTCCTGAATGAGTTATTTGAAGCTACTAATGATGCTTATTCATGACCCACATATTTTATCTCTGGAATTTTGCTTCTTCCTCTTGCTATGTCCAAGTGGTGTGCTCCAAAAGGCTGAGACCTCACCATAATTGTGGAAGATGAACCTCTTTCATATGCCTATGCACCTTGGCATAACACTAAAGACACCATCAATAATGAGTTCAATGATCTTGCATTTGGTCAATGGTTCAACAAAATGGGAGTTGTGACCAAAACTATCTCGTGAGTACCACTTCCCCTGCTCGAACAATATGTTCATCACGTCTGGTTTGGTATAAGTCATAGATCTTGTTATCTTTGGCCAATGCATGTTTTTCCTACTACTTTTTCTGTGAGGAAGCTGTCTTTCTATATCAGCGAGAGAGACTTACATAATGAAGTCATCACTTGGCTAAAATTGTGTCATGGTGGAAAGATGAAATGGACATGTATAATTTTAATTCCATGATACCTCCTAGTGATGCCTCTTCATCTTCGCATAATCATCCTCGAGATACACAAGAAGATATTCATCCCCTCATAAAGAAAGCAAGCTACCCAGGTACGTCAAGTCACTCCTGTGTCTACTACGCCATCCACCATCACTGCCACCATTCTACCTATTACCACCCCTATTTCTACTTCATCTCACCAATCTCATCATGACACTCTTACTTCAACCATCATTGACCTTTATGACAAGCCACCATCGACTGATACTATTGTTCCCATTGATGAAGAAAAACCCCATATCCGCATACTGCCTCCGACGAGACATCCCATTCATCTGAAGCAACCTTATCTGACCATATAAATTCACCTACTTTCATTTTTGAGTGAGGCGACATGGAAAATGGATTGGCATTTGTCACTTATGCTAGTTTTCCAACCATTGTTATTCCTCCACCATTAACCACTTCACCTCTTACTGCTACCCTATCTCATCTGTCATAAGGAAATCTTCCTTGCTTCCCAGGACCATGATCTTATTGCTTTCATTCCAACCCATTTTCTTCATAGAATTGCATAGAACCAAAAGGATGTGTTATAGAGATAATCTTCACCACAATACTAGTTAGAGCACTCGGTTGCTAGTGGCCGACCAATGAAACCTCAACTTCCAACCTCGGATACAGTATCAATGGATACTCTTATCACCTGGTCTTTGCCACAATTGTTTGAGTTTATTCATGCCTCTGTATCATAGTTGGAGGACCGTCTTGTTCAAGCTAAGACTCACTGTGCTGACCTCCATGTCACTTGTGAAGAAGAGGAACATCATCTCAACATCACCGCTGCCATCCAAACATAGTTTTTCATTAATAAATATGGGTCAGAAGCTCAGGTAAGTGATGTTCATTACAAGATGTAGTCATTATGGCCTACCCTTTCACCATTTTCCGAAGAGAAGACGGAATATCTCATTGCATATTCCCCTTTTAAATGTTATACATTTTTTGATGTGGCGTGTAAGCAACTTGTTTCCCAAAATATGTCATTCAAGGATACTACTGCTAGCCTCTAGTAGTCCACATGAGATCCATCAAACCTCTTTAAGACCCAAATTGCTGACAAGATTCAGGAAACCACTTTTTTCCATGATATATTGTCGCAATTTATGCAGGAATCTCATCAAACGTTTACCGAAATTTTTTATTGGAGTGATGTTCTTGCGAAGAGGAATGCATCCCTTTATCCCTTGCATAAAAACATCAAGAGCCTGCTCCAACAAGCAATGATCACTTCATACGTAGAAGTAAAGAAGAAGCTCGTGGCTTAGGTTGATGAATTCAATGCTTAGATTAATCAGCTGGAAGATGCATCCCAGGCGATTAAATGCGTTCTTTGCAAACTTCACCTAGAAGTGTAGAGACACTTCCTCAACTTGAGCACGCTATCCACTCGTGTCGATTAGTAGCTCCAGGACCTTGTATAGTCGCAACCCAACGATCTCAGTGCGCAGTCAGTGAAATAATTTTCCACCAAGGTGTCTACTCTGTTGGACTCGTGGAACTCAATTGTGTCCACCTGCTTACATTTAAGGACTGAGCTCTTCAAAGCATTTCAGAGTTGGGTCATTCGTTTGAAGGTACCGTAGCTGATCCCAGCAGTAGCTAATGTGCACAGAGTTAAAATGTAGTAGTAGTGGCACATTGACTCGAGGGCAAGTCAATGAATTTTGTTCGCGGCATGTTCGGTCCTTCGTTTGGAAGTAATAAGAGTCACGGAGGATATTTTGTTTAAAGTTTCTAGAAGAAGAGCACCAGAAAAGAAAGGTGGCAGTGAAATATTTGTTTGGAACTTGTGCAGCGGAAAATAAGGACGTGTATCGAAGAACCAGGAGCCTATTTTGATACAGTTAATAGAGAACCAAGGTGATGGCCCTAGGCATTGGAAAATTGCAGATCACGTGAGCAAGGGACAAAATACTAAATGAAGTGAGCGCGGCTATAGAAGAAGATAAAGAGCTATGAGAAAAAAGTTTAGACAACCTTGAGAAGTTCGGATGGTGCCATAATATTTAGATTGTATTACAAGTTTAGACAATATTGTAAAGATTGGATTGCACTGCAAGTTTAGTTTTGTTGTAATGTTTGGGATCTGAACTATGAAAGACTGCTTATGGGTAGAGTGGGCTATGTAATGTTCTATTTTGACACTTGTTCTGAGTTGTGTTATTTACATGCAATTCTATAATGTGCCGCAATCTGTAATGGAGAAATATTGTTATTATTAGGCCTTACTATTTTAATAATAAAAGGAGAATGGGAGTTTTGTTATTTATTTGTGTATTTTGCTCCCCTTTTAAAATTTTCTGCTTATCTCTATTAACTGGAAAATGAATGAGTTAAATATTTGTTAATGAATGCATAAATGGTTGCACAAGCTGCTTAGATAACTAAATATATGTCCCTTAAACCTTTCTATGGTTCTAGCTTGTCTCAGGTGAGCCGCTACTTTTATATAAGGGAGTGAAAATTTTGGCGAAGTGCTAAACTACACAAAGAATTTTGTTGGCACCCTAGGTATAACCCTTGGTCAAACTTAATTTAAAATTTTCCAGCAATAGTTATTGACCATGGTTGATTTTGATATTAAGATAATCTTTGCCAAAATGCGACGTTGGAACAAGCTTGACCATGGTTGACCATGATTAATATTATAAAATTTATGAATAATATTATATCCTAGGAATATTAACCCATATATTGGTAAACCCAAGGGGTTGGTATTATAAACCCAAGGGATTAACTCTAAAATCCCAAGGTCTTATAAACCTAAGAGAATAATATTAAACCCAAGGAATGAATATTATAAATCCAAGGTATATAGACCCTAAGATAAATATTATAAACCTAACGGATTAGTACTAAAAACCCAAGGGATTATAAACCTAGGGGAATATTTTTAAGCCCAAGGGATAATTATTATAAACCCAAGGTACATAAACCCTAAGATAAGTATTACAAACCCTAAAATAAACATGGTTGATGATGGTTGGGTATAGTTTATTTTCACATTAACACTATCTTTGTTACAATGCAAAGTTGGATTATGCTTGACCATGTTTGATTTTAATATTCAGGAAACATTTGTCATAATGCGGCGTTGGAAAATGGTTGACCATGGTTGATTTTCCTATTGAGGCGAGATTTGTCACAATGCAACATTGTACCATGGTTAACCATAGATGACCATGGTTTTCACAATGTAATGTTGGATCAAGAGACAATCTTTCTCACAATGTGACCATGGTTGATTTTCATATTGAGACAATATTTGTTACAATGTGACGTTGGAAAATGGTTGAAGATGATTGATTTTCATATTGAGACAATCCTTGTCACAATGCGAAATTGGACTATGGTTTAGCATTATTGATTTTAATGTCGAGAAAATATTTCTCACAATGGGACGTTGGACCCTGATTGAGCATGGTTGATTTTCATATTGAGACAATCTTTATCACAATGTTACATTGGACCATTGTTAACCATGGTTGAACATGATTGATTTTCATAGTGAGAAAATCCTATGATAAACCCTCAGATGAATATTATAAACCAAGGTATATAAACCCTATGATAAATATTATAAAAACTAAAATAAATATGGTTGACCATGATTAATTTACATATTGAGACAATCTTTGTCGCAATACAATGTTGAACGATGGTTTACCATGGTTAACCATGATTGGTTTTTGTATTGAGACAATATTTGTCACAATGCGGCATTAGACCATGGTTGAAAATGATTGACCATGACTAACCATGGTTGACAAAGACTGTCCAGATTGATTTTCATATTGAGATAATCTTTATCTCAATGCGACGTTGGACCATGCTTGACCATGATTGACCATGGTTGATTTTCATATTGTGACAATCTTTGTGGCAATTTCACATATTATACCTTAGGAATATGAACCCTTAGATCAATAAACCCAAGGGATTGATATTATAAACCCAAGGGATTAATTATAAAACCCCAAGGTACTATAAAACCAAGGGAATAATATTAAACCCAAGGAATTAATATTATAAATCCAAGGTATATGATCACTAAGATAAATATTGTAAGCCCAAGAGAATAATAAAACCAAGGGATTAATACTAAAAACCAAGGGAATAATATTAAACCCTAAGGAAAAATATTATAAGCCAAGGTATATAAACCCTAAGATAAATATTATAAGCCCTAAAATAAACATGCTTGACCATGGTTGACCACGATTTATTTTCATATTGACAGAATCTTTGTCACAATGCTAAGTTGGACTATGGTTGACCATGTTTGATTTTAATATTGAGATAACCTTTGTCACAGTGCGACATTGGACAATGGTTGACCATGGTTGATTTTTCTATTGAGACGCTCTTTGTCACAATGTGATGTTGAACCATGGTTAACCATGGATGACAATTATTTTCATAATGTAACATTAGACCAAGAGACAATCTTTGTCACAATGTGACCATGATTAATGACAATCTTTCATATTGAGACAATCTTTGTCATAGTGTGACAATGGACCATTGTTGAGCTTTGTTGATTTTCATATTGAGACAATCTTGGTCACAATGCAACATTGGACCATGGTTAACAATCTTTGTCACAATGTGACCATGGTTAATGACAATCTTTGATATTGAGACAATCTTTGTCATAGTGTGACAATGGACCATTGTTGAGCTTTGTTGATTTTCATATTGAGACAATCTTGGTCACAATGCAACATTGGACCATGGTTAACCATGGTTGACCGTATTAAACCATAGCGATCAACATTTTACACTTAAGATATATAAGCCCTAAGATAAATATTATAAACCCTTAAATAAATATGGTTGACATGGATTACCATTGTTGATTTCCATATAGAGACAATCTTAAGATTGTCTCAATATGAAAATAAACCATGGTCAACCATGGTCAACCACTTTTATTTTAAGGTTTATAATATTTATGTGAGGTTTTATATACACTGGGTTTATAATATTAATCCCTTGGGTTTAATATTATTCCCTTGGGTTTATATTTCTTTGGGTTTTTAGTGTTAATCTAAGGATTCATATTCCTAGGGTATAATATTATTCATAGAGCCTATAATATTAATCTCTTGGGTATATTAATCTAAGGTTTCATATTCCTAGGGTATAATGCTATTCATAGGGTTTATAATATTAATTCCTTAGGATCAATATAAACATGGTGAACCAAGGGTTTATATATCTTGGATTTATAATATTAGTCCCTTGGTTTAATATTATTTCCTTGGGTTTATAATACCTTGGTGTTTTAGTATTAACCCCTTGGGTTTATTATTCTCTCAGGTTTAAAATATCAATCCCTTGTTATTATTAATCCAAGGGTTCAGATTCCAAGGGTATAATATTATTCATATGGTTTATAATATCAAGCCAAGGATTTAATATCTATTCGGTTTATAATCATGGTCAACCATCAATATTTTATGGTTTATAATATTTATCTTAGGGTTTATATACCTTGGCTTTATAATATTAATTCCTTGGGTTTAATATTATTCCTTCGGGTTTATAATCCCTTGGGTTTAACACTAAAAATCCAAGGAATTATAAACCCTAGGGAATAATATTAAACCCAAGGGATTAATATTAATCCATTGGGTTTATAATATCAATACCTTGGGTATATTAATTTAAGGGTTCATATTCCTAGGGTATAATATTATTGATAAGGTTTATAATATCAATCCGTTGAGTATATTAATCTAAGAGTTCATATTCCTAGAATATAATATTATTCACATGCTTTATAATATTAATCCATCATATTCAATATAAATCATGAGAAATATAACATTCATTTATAGTAACCATTTTCAATAAAATAACAATATAAAAATCAAGAAAAAGACTATCTAAAAGAATTGACAAATGAACATGACAAAAAATCAAATATGTCAATTTAAAAAAAATAAAAATCAAGCCATTTAAATATAAAAATAAACCCTTCCCCACCCTACCTCCTTTCCCAAAATAAAAATAAATCTTAGACTCTTGTGGTGGCTTAATTGTGAGACTTATTAGTTTTTCCTTTGGTCAAAATGATTTTTTAAGAAATCATTCTCTAAATAATCCTGTAATATTTTAATTATATATATACACACATTATTTTCACTTTAAAAATAACAATATTTTAAATAAGATGATAATGTGAATCCTCCCCTTCACACTACCATTAATAAATAAGCTATTATTATCTTTATTAAAAACTTAATAATTAAATAATTATTATATTATTAAATATCCCTGCAGATAAATACTTTAAAATTTTAGTTTTTAAAAATATTTTTACTATATTTACATACCATTCTAACTTAAGATTTATATAAATTTACGTATAAGATGATTAATCAAAAATCCCTGTGAGTAGTTATAATGTTTAGAAAGCACATAAAGTAACAAGTAACCCGTGAAAGGAATATCTCAATTTAATTCCGTCAATGCAACAAATAGAAGGTCATCATCTTAAAAAACAAATGCCTGTCGTTAACCAAATACAGATAAATACAGCTATAGGAAAGAGATGATTTTGTATTTCAGAATATTCGTTGATCCATTTATTAGCTATTTCGTATCACTTTCATAAGAGTTGGTTCACATTAATGACAGTCTACTGAGTGATGAAGTTTTTTTACGATCTCATTGTTTACAGCGACCCTCATGACACTGGAATTCATTCCATAATTATATAAATACACAATTATTGTATATGTTACCTGTATCATCATTCTGTTATTGGTGAAAATTTGCATTCATGGTACAGATTCACTTTCATGTGGCTTAAATTGCAAACATAACTTTCAATCTAAAAAAATATCACAAAAAGTGTTAAGGCCAAGTCGGTATGGATAACTTTTGAGTTGAAATCACCGTGCAACGGCCATTTTCCCAAATATGGTCATAAGGCGTCGGAATTCAACTCTCGTTCGAAGCAGAGCACGTCTAGGACAGGAACCACAGTGGTTCATTCTAACGGCATTCAAGCGCGTGGGAAGTTAGCATAGGAGTTAAATTTTAATTTTCAAATTTGAAGAAGATGGTCACGTTCGAAGCGTCATCAAATTGAAATATGGCGGTCTTCCAATTCAAACACACCACTATTAGCGGACAGAAGGAGAAGGCGCAGCCGTTTGGAAAATATATATATAACACATTGATGAACGAAAAGTTACAACATACCGTTATACTGTTCTTATACTTAGATGTTATTTTCTTACATTGTTCGAAGACAATAACCATAACTTTATATTCAACTTGGTTAGTTTAAAGAAATTATATTTGGTCTTAAATCCATATAGATGATAACTCAATTTTTCACTACGAGGGGACAATATTCAGTCATATTGCGTGGAGTTTGAACATAAAATAAGTATTCACGGATTGATATAATTCACTAGCTTCGCTCTACCTCCCATCTCACTATATGAAAAATTGTATAAATCTGGGGACATGCCCTCTTTTGAGCACTTGAGTTTAAAAACCATGCTAGTTCATGGAAAATGAAAAGGTGCCAATTTTCACAGAAAAAAATCCCGAAATACAGACCTTGGGACATAACCTATTTTGAGCACTTAGTTTAAAAACCATGCTAGCTCATGGAAAATGAAAGGTTGTCAACTATCCCAGAAAAATATCCCGAAAAATCTGAGTGTTGAAAGGGGAGTCCTCGAAATTCAGATTTCACTAGCTAAAGTTTGGGGATTTTCCAATGATGAAATCTTCATTTCACTATTTAATATAGCTGAAATAATTTTGACACATCTAAGGGCCGGGCAAATTGAACTCATAAAAATTCTCTTTTCAATAAGAAGATCTATCAAGTCTCGAGAGGGATCAAATCTCTCGAGGTGCCAACCTCGTTTTTTAGTGCAAAATTTGAAGAAAGGTTTGCACTTTGAGATATTTGATCCCTCTCGGTGCTTGATAGATCCGGAGCTAAGATGGATCTAGGCTAGTTTTAGTGGTGTGCATCAAGGAAAACCTATCGAAGATATGATTAACTTTATCAATAATATGTAAATATATGTAATATTAATATAATCATTTTAAATATGCTAAATATGTTTGAGATTAATCTGATCATTTTAATTTTAAGTTTTCTTGGTTACATCAGTTTGCTGAAATGATAAATATTGCTAATAACTTTAATGATGAAAAATGATGAAATAAACTTTCTGAATGCAAAATGATAATGTAATAGTGTTAAATGATAGAAAATGTGAATAATAAGAATGTAGTCCATAACAAATAGTCTTCATTGTGATCAATCTCAAACTAGTTTCTTCTACTATTCTTATCATCACCCTTGTTAGTTTGCAATCTTTTCATATCAATTATATGAAAAGAATAGTTGAAATTGTAAACTATTTAAATCTTTAGCTCGAGTTGTTGTAGTAAAGATCATACATTATCTCTCTTTCTCTCCAAAATTAATAAGTTGAATTACTATAACCCAAAAATCAATGTACATTGCCAATAATTTTTTGTTTTTACACTAAAATCAATGCACACTACTAATCCAACCACTTTAAAATTAATGTACCATCATACATCTAATTATATGAAATCATAAATCAACATCTACATTGAAATCAATGGATCTAATGTAAGCAATCAAATAAGATTAGAAAACAACTTCTACACTGAAATCAATGCATCTAATGCAAGCAATCAAATAGGATTAGAAATTAACATCTACACTCAAATCAATGCATCTAGTGTAAGTAAGAAAATAGGATTAGAAGCCAACATCTACACTAAAATCAATGCATTTAGTGCAAGCATTGAAATAGGATTAGAAACCACAATCTACATTGATATTAATGCATCTAGTGCAAGCAATCAAATAGGATTAGAAATCATTTACATTGAAATCAATGCATCTAGTGCAAGCAATCAAATATAATTAGAAATGAACATCTACATTGAAATCAATGCATCTAATGCAAGCAATAAAATGGGATTAGAAATCACCATCTGCACTAAAATATATGCATTTATTGCAAGCAATCAAATAAAATTATAAATCATCTACATTGAAATCGATGCATCTAGTGCAAGCAATCAAATAGCATTAGAAATCAACATCTACATTCAAATCAATGCATCTAGTGCAAGCAATCAAATAAAATTAGAAATTGCCATCTACACTAAAATCAATGCATCTATTGCAAGAAATCTTCTTCCCTCTCTCCCCCCTACATATATATCTATATCTCCCTCCATTTCTCCTTCCTTGTCTCTCTATATCACCCCCTCAAACATACACACTCTTTCACTCTATATGTATCAATATCTTTGCCCCTCCTGCCCTCTATCCATCTCTCTCTTCTTGCCTCTCTTCACCTTCCATCAATATCTTTATCTCCCTTTGTCTCTCTATATCACCCCCAAAACATAAAATCCCTTTCTTCATTCTATCTATCTATCCCTACCTCCTCCTCTTCCTCTCTCTCTCTCTCTCTCTCTCTTCCCCTTCTCTCTCCATCCTCTTGTTCTCCTCTCTCCCTCTCTCTCCATCTTCCTTATCACTCATTTATTTATCTCCACCTTTTTCTCTCCATGTCTTTCTTCTTACCTCCCTCTCTCTCCCCCTCCAAAATCATCTCCCTTTCCCTCCCTTTCTCCACTCACTCACATCCTCTCTCTACCTTCCTCTCTCTCCCTTTCTCTCCCACCTCTCTCTCTCTCTCTCTCTCTCTCTCTCTCTCTCACTTCACCTATCAACTTTGTTACTATATCCCTCCCTCTCTGATTTTATCTCCTTCTCTCCCCCCTTCTCTCCATCTCTCCTTCTTTGTCTCTTTATATCACCCCCAAACATCCACAGTCTCTCTCCATCTCTCTCTTGTCACTCCCTATCTCTCTCCACTTCTCACTCTCTGTGTCTTTCTTCTTCCCTCCCTCTTTCCCCCTTCAAATCCATCTCTCTATCCCTCCCTCTCTCCTCCTCGCTCGCTCCATCTCTCCTCCTCTCTCTCCCTTTCTCTCCTACCTCACACACTCTCTCTCTCTTCCCTCCAATCCTCTCTCTTCCTCCATCACTCTCCTCCTCTCTCTCTCCTCTCTCTCTCGTCCTTCCTCTCTCTCCCTTTCTCTATTACCTCCCTCTCTCTTCCCCCTTCTCTCTCCAATCCTCTCTCTTCCAACGTCACTCTCCTCCTCTCTCTCTAGTACTCTCCGTCATCCTTCCTCTCTCTCCCTTTCTCTCCTACCTCCCTCTCTCTCCCTCCATCTCTCGCTCGCTCTCTCTCTCTCTCTCTCTCTCCAACTATGTTACTATATCCCTCCCTCTCCTTTTCTCTTTCTCTCCTTCTTTGTCACTTTATCTCACCCTAAACATACACACACTCTCTCCATCTCTCCCTTGTGACTCCCTCTCTCTCTCCACTTATTACTCTATAAGTATTTCTTCCTCCCTCCCTCTCTCACCTTCCAACTCCATCTCTTTATCTCTCCCTCTCTTCTCCTCCCTCTCAAGTCCTCTCTCTCATCCGTCTTCTCTCTCCCTTTCTCTCCTACCTCCCTCTCTCTTCCCAAATCTCTCTCTCTCTCTCTACCCTCTAATCCTCTCACTATCTCCCTCTCTTAGCCTTCTCTATCTCTCTCTCATCTCCCTCTCTCTTTTAGTTCCTCCTCTCCCCTCTCCTTCAATTTATCTCTATCTCTCCCTTGTTACTCCTCCTATCTTTGCACCTTTATCACTCTATGACTTTGTTCTTCCCTCCTATATATATCTAGAGTTAATATATATCATGATATATTAATATATATTATAATATAATAAATTTAATATTGTATTAATCCAAAGTTAGTAAATTTAGTAATATTAATAGTATAATATATTAATATGATCATTAGATTTAATAATAATAATAATAATAATAATAATAATAATAATAATAGGGATAATAATGTTTTTTTTGTATGTTACTAATAATAATTTGGCCCGTGGTATTTGGCTCATAGGCTTCACTTGAATAAAATCTATTTTTTGTTTTATTTATATTTTAATTTATTTACCATAGTTATATAATTAGATGTTTATTTCTAATCCGATGTGATATATTTTTATTTATTTAGCATAATTTTTTATACCCCTTTTATATTTATTTATTTACCATACCTCTCTACAACCCTTTTATAATTATTTATTTACCATATCTCTTTTATATATGATATTTGGCCCATGGTATTTGGTCCACAGGCTCCACCTAAATAAAACTTCTTTTTTGAGGTTTCCTAAATATAAAGAGGTTTATGGAGTAAATATAAAAATGAGTTTTATTTATTTACCATACGTCTAGTTTATTTATATTTTTATTTATTAACCATACCTATAGAGTTAGTATAAAAATAGGTTTTATTTATTTACTATACCTCCAATTTATTTATTTACTATACCTCTTTTTTGAGAATTTTTAAACTTTTTTATATTTTAAATTTATATTATGTTTATAAATAATAATAACTAGATTGATTTTTAAATACAATGGTAATTACATTAAAAATGTTAAACATTTACGTTGACATGAGATCTACCCCATCTACCCCATAATATAACAAAATAAATATTATATTAAATTTAATCTTGTATTAATCCAAAGTTACTAAACTTAATATTGTATTAATACAAAATTATTAAATTTTATAACATCAATATTATAATATATTAATATTAATATAATATTAATACTAATATTTTAATATCAATATTAGATTTAATGATGTTTTTTGCATAGCATGATAACAAAATTTATAATAAAACTACATCAAATTAATATATATGGTTTTTCATTTTAAAGATTCATTTTACAAATACTTAATTAAAAGAAGTATTAAAATATTTTGGAGCAAGATTTTTTATTCTTTGTGTTGAATTAACCTTTTTTCTTTTGATTTAAGAAATGATATTCACTAGAGAAAAGAGTAAAGATATTTAAAATTTTACCTTATTTGGAATTTTAATGTCCTAAAAAAAATGTTAAAGGTAAATTTATGATCCATTCAAGAGTTATTAAACACATTAGCGATTTAAGCTTTAGTGAATATTTTGGCCGACATTAACGAAAATTATTTTTATTATTTTTTGAGGATGTGGCATACTTACACATCACCGTCAGACTGGGCTGTAGAATGCGCTTCTCGTCACAACAATATCACGCTACATATGTTGTTCAAATTCACTTTGGCCTTAATCACGACCTTTGGTAGAATACACCTTTAGTGTAAAAACGTAACATCTTATCAATCTAGCAATATTTTGGTTCAAATAGATATAAATTTTATATATATTTAAGAAATTTTGGAAAACAATTCATATCATTTAGATATAGATAACTTTTTTTTTAAATATTTTTTTTTGTAAGCTTGGTAGTATCTTTCTATTATTTTTTCAAAAAAAGGTAGGTGTTATGAAATCAGTGTCCCTATCTAGATGGTATCAACCTGTCGAGAGGGAATCCAGGTATGTTGGCCATCTAGTTGCATTATAAGCCATCCAAAATATGAATTGTCTAACAAAGCTATATAAACTTGGCTGCCTTTACGACTCCTATTGATCATAAGCTTATAGCATATATACAAAAATGCCTTATTGTTCATCTAAATAATGCTAAAACGTCAAAATATCCACATTATGCTAAAAACCATGCAAATCATCAGACGACTCAACTCGCGTTGGGTCTTTAGTACTGGAACTCGACAACTCAGTCTAAGGTGGGCAGGGAATGTACCTCTTTATGCATGCAAGGTGGGCATTTTGTTGTTGAATCTGACATTGGATTAGCTAGAATTCTTTGTGAATTTCCTGAATTGCTTATGAAGGACCTAAGATACCTGTGATAGTCATCATTAAAGCCTTATCTAAGAGTCTCATCATCATCTTGAATAGGTATAGGGTCTATTACAACTGAGTATGATGACCTCATGTATCGACAGGGTCTAGGATAAAGTTCCTTAACTCATCCATAATTTCCTAATAACTTATATTTTTCTTATTTGCAATCTTTCTTTACCACTCATTGATGGTTTTGCGGACTCAAGGATGAGTTTTTCTCCTATAATCTCTCACTGCAATTGTGACTAAGTGGTGCTTATTCCTTTGATCGTGGCCTTTGTTGGATCAAGATGGCCCCTGCCCATGGCCTCAACCTTGCCCTTGACCAGCATTTGGAGTGTGACCACACTACGAAATAGGATGGGCCATATCCTTCAAAAGTTTGTTGCTAGGGAGAAGCTTGAGAATTGTCAAAAAGGCTAATACCAACCTCTGTTTCTCAGTGTGAAGTATGTAATTGAGCTCTAGAAGACGACCTAGAGGGAGGATCCAATGAACCAAGCTAAATTACGAGCCTGCAAGGTCTAAAGGGACATATACATCATAGAGAGAAACATTAAACCATGCTCAAAGGAACATATCCACATTATCTTCATGGGTTTGTCCTAAAAATCCAACGCAATTACCCTGAATATCCCTTTTTTCCCAATGGAAGGATTCAAAATACAAACATGAAAAATTGCCCGCATACGTGTCTATTATTAGCCCGCCCAAAAGATGCATGTAAAAGGAGAAGGGATTGAAGGTTTATAACTTTCAATCGTCCAAAAGCTAGGTATCATGCTTATCCCATGGATTCATGGAACTTGGGAAAGGAATGTTCCTAAAAGCGATGTTGGGCTTCTTGACACAAAGTCTTCGGGCCCCAGAAAGGTGGCCATAAGAGAAAACCCCATCCCCCGGACCTCTAGAGAACTTAGCTCAACCCTAATCCAGAAGGACATATATAGGTGATCCATCGAAGTCCATATACATCACACACATTTTACATATATCATGTTGTATAGAAGGCAAACAATCTAAACATACTTGTAGAGGCTGAGATGAAGGAATGATGCCTTTGCCATGGCATTCTAGAACGAGGCACTACATTCACATCTAGAAACCCCAATGTAAGTATTCCCTTGCCACTAGTAACCTGTAGAGGAAGCCTTGTTTTTCGTTCTAAAATATTTGCCACCTGCAACAGATCTAGTGGCCACCTTTTTTTAAGTATCCAAATTCATCTACTTTTGACTGTAATACTGCTTTCATGTCTCACACATGGGGTAGTTGTTGTGGGCGTGGTGCCAAGTCACTCACATAATTTTCATTAATTTCATTATGGAGGAACTAATCCGACCACCTCCCTTAGCCCATCTCTCACCCCGATGGGGGAATTTTTAAAAATAACTATAAATTATAAATTTAGTTTTAGAGAAAGAATAAAATTTAAATTATAATATACTTTTATATAAAAAAAATTAAGTTTTCTTTATATTGCAATGAAAATATTAACATCAAACTAGCAAAATTATAGTCTCTATCTTACCACCTTTGAGAACAGACCAAAGCTAGTAAAGTAGAGAGTTAAGAACTTGCAAAATTAGAGAATATTCCATAAAAAATAGAGACAAAAACTAGTTTTTGTTCCACACAAGGGGAAACTAGCAAGAAGAGATGAAAATAAAAACCTTGCTGAAATGGAGAGTTTGTGTGAACAAGAAAATTAAAATTGACATGGAAATAAAGGAGACATAAATATAGTCTTGAGAAAACTACATCGAAGAATAAAATTATGATGATAGAGAAGTACCCAGGTATATTGGTTGTTCCTCATCCTTGCATGACAGAGGAACCAAAGAGCTGGGTGGAGAACCCATCTCTAATCTAGTCAGTCGACCTTCCATGTCAAGCATAAGGTCTTAGAGTTCATCTATCATATCTAAAAGAATGACCTTGGATTTTCTTCTATCCACCAATATTATTCCAAGCAACAACTTGACATGCCAATATAACTCAACAATATGCAAGTAATGGTTCTAATGGTTGCATGAAATACCTATACCTAGAACCCAAGTAGAAATAGTTTCCATGATGTCGAAATCAAGAGTGACCTATTGTTCATGGTAGATTTCTTCCTCCACCATTTGAATCTCCTCTTATATGTCCAATGGCATACTGACATGAAAGCTACAGGATGAGGATTATGCTTGAAGGTGCGTCATGGAACCCACTGACACTCTAAAACCTCCACTACCATTCCTACATCAAACTCTTTGACACAATGACACGTCATCACTACCGAATAAATCATGAGATCACACAAACTCACACTGAGGTGAGAGAGGAGTTTCATTGGGCATCAATGAAAGAGGGAATCCATTACAAATTTCCAGTTGTGTTGCACTGACGTGGAATGGGGGACCATGCCCTACCATTATGAAAAATATATAGCATAAGGGGAAATTCTTTGACATTGATGGGAGCCAACCCACCAATGTGATGAGCCGATAGTCCAGGTGCATGGTGTGAAAAGAAAAGAGTTGGAGGAAATGAGGATGAGAGAATTCGGGTAAACCCAACAAACTGAAACAAAGAGGATGCTTTGGAGTGAAAAGACACAGCTAATTTGTATGGAATATCCATTTTCCAAGGTCCTTGGTCTCCTTCCTTATGATAAAAGGCTCCTTAAATGCACTTTGAAGAAACCACATGTGTAGGAAGTGGCAATGAGTAGGCCAGAGCCCCAACGCCATCATGAGAATACCTTTATAACCTAGCATTTAAGATGTATTTTTTTAAATTTTCAAATATGACAACCACTTTTGTATATTATTAGTAAGAATTCCATTAAAAAACCATTGTTACATATATATCATTTTTGGAAAAAGATGTTAATTATTCATCAAATATTTAGTGATTAATTATTTACATTACCATCCAAACAACTTTATAAGATGGTGAAGTGAAACCATGTTACATATTACAAGGATTAAAGGCCACAAGCTTTTTATCATATGAATTTCATGCTACACGCTTTTGGGGTAAACTTTTCCAAAGATTTGAATAGAACTCTAATATTTAGATCCTTAAACCCCATATCATCGTGGAATATAAAATATAATTTTATTTCTCAAGGGTAGCTTAGCTGCTTCAAATGTAGTATTGAACAAGAGATCGAAAACCAAGTATAGAAGGGGTTTATTGTAATGTACCTCCTGAGCCTACTTTGAGAATTTCCTACTAGACTCTCATTTTTTTTGCTATGCCTCGGTTAAGGTTACGATTCAATAATCCTCACAGGTATAGTTATTCCCTTATTATGAACAATTTTTATCTCTGCTACTATCTCCCAAATATTGACCGTTAAATTACATTAAAAGTAAGGAAATCATACTCATACCCTTACAATTGAACAACATCAAAGTAGGGAACCATAGTATTGCATGCTTCCTCTATGCTTTACGAGACCCATGATGTGGGCATTTAGATCTAGTTGTAAGAATTTATATATCAGACCAACATCAAGCATAATTTACAAAAGGATTAATCATAGCATGCACTCGTTAAAACTCTTTGACAAACATTAATGGAGCATTTCTCTGGGTCTGTCGTAACTAGCATGGTTATAGTTCTTCATGCTAAGGAAAATTTGTTAGTGATATCATCATTATGTAAAAATAACTACACTAGCCTCATGCATGGCATAGATAATATTGCATCATAGACTATATAGTCAGAAACATTATAACATAACTGATCTGTATGCATATATGTCTCATGCACAAATATTTATCACATTAAACCAAAGATATTATATCATGTTAAATGCATATTATTTTCCCTCACTAACATAATGCTAATCAAGTTTAGATTCACTTGATATCTCATACATCCATTCTACTTATGCATAAGGGTCCCATGAAAATTATATCATGAATAAGATAACTCTATGGTCCAAGCAATAACAATCACCTGTTACGCTGCTACCACTAACTCTACTTTTGGAGGCAGTAAAAGCATATGCATAAGAATGAAATCCTTCATATGAATATAGGTAGCACCATCGAGATATATATTTTGCAATAAAAACAAGAACTAGAATTCCTTAATGGATGTAATTCATCCAATAGTGCATAATGCATAGATTAGATAACTTGAACCACAGGTTCTACAGTTTCAAAACTTAGAATCAAAATCATTTATCCTATATATATAGTTATCTCCTGCATGCTTACTAAAAAAATCTCCAAAACAAAGATCACACATACAACTAACAATATATGCTAAGAAAATTGCAATAATATACAAGGTAAGGAATAACATATAATACATCCCATATAATGGGATCTGATGAAATAAAATGACGTACTATCACTTGGAAAATGAAGCACCACCACCCAATCGTGAATCGCCTCTGATTCCCCCCGAGCCAAGGTTCTTGCCATGGATCAACTGCATCCAATTGATCTATGCAATGGGTATTTAATGCCCTCTTTCATGATATAGTTTCCTTTAGCAGCGTCCCAATTTTAGGTGGATGTTTTATCCAATTGCCTAGGTTTTTCTTAGAAAAGATCTTCTTTCTCTCTTGTGAGGCTTTTCTTCATAAAATCTTGCCTTTATCTCCCATACAACTTTTATGTTTTTTTCGATGGATATTTATCTCCATTCCATCTAGCTTATCTAGAATCTCATCTAGAATATTTATCATCAAAGATTTATCCTATCACATTCCCCAATGGGATTTGGCTAGAATCTCATCTCTTGGTGTATCGCTTTTCCAAGTGATCAATTTATTAATTTATTTGATAATGTCTTTATTTTTCATATTACACATCAGACCTAGCTTTCCTCAACTTAGGTTTGTGATAGTTTGACCCACAAGGGAGGGGTGCTACATACTCCCCCCCTAATTTTTACACCATCCTCAGTGTATTACTACATCCTCGTTCACAGGTAGCTGTCTCCTGAATCCACAACTTCAATGGTCTTGCCATCCGATGTAATCTTCATATATATATATATATATATATATATATATATATATATATATATATATATATATCGGTTACAAGGAGTGTTCCTAGCACATCTCCTTCCATTTCTACCTGTAACATTGGTTTCAACCAATTTTGTAAGAAATTTTAGATGAAGAAACTCAACAAAATTTACCACAATTAATATTATAATTTGATACACAATACTACTAAAGTAGCTACGGCTTATATTGCCAATCATTTATTGTGTTTGAAGAAATTCACGTCTTTCCCCTGCATTCTTCCAAACCTTTTTGTTCTTTCCGAACACATGATTCCTATAGTTTCTCTGCATACAACAAGTCAACTAACATATTTTCCAAATCAATATGCATAAAATATCATAACATGTTAGCTCACACATAACCATCATAATCATATGTACCCATCAACATCATACATGCATATAGCTGAAAATATACCACTGTTACTTATCCTTTAGACACTTCTTAGCTTCCTTCTTTTGTACACACTCTAGGTCGGCTACTGTGCCAGTCAACCACCGAGTGTCTTCATGCATACCTACACATAGAGTGTATTACACACACACCAATAAACATGTCATACTTATGTAATACATGTATTTATACTAGTATCATAAATACCATTTGTGCATAGTACCATATGTACCACTGGTACACCATACCCATGTCCACAACATCATCTACATAACATATAATTCATCCACATGTCTCCAACCATGCTAGTATTATGCCAAAAATTCCTTCATTTATTTATATTACATTTAGGTGATTGGAACAAACTGTGCTCAGTTTATGAGCAATTGCATGGACTTGTTCCATTTCTGCAACCAATATGTCATACTATTCAAGTGCTTTTACTTAGCAAATAATTTTCCTGTTTCCTGTGGTTGCTACACAATATTAACATAGTAGTATCATAAAAGTCACCATGCATACTACAATTTTTCCATACCCTTAACTTTTAGTTTTGGGATTAAATTTGTCACCTGTATAAGGTTTTAACAACAATGGAATATACATACTGCTTAATCATAAAGCAAACTATTAACTGTTGTTGGCATTATGATACAGATGTTGTCCTTGATAGCAACTCACTCAGATGACAGTTCACAGTGCAGAAGACTAACAAGCAAAGGATTACAGATCAGACTCCAAAGAATGAAGAAAGAGAGGTATACGTAGGTTAACTTTGTCCAAGTAGCATATACATGCGGGTTAACAGAACAAAAGAAGCGTATACCATATACACACACTTTCACAAGGGTAAAAGCGCGTACATGTTGGAAAACTATGTTTTTGGTCTGAGGTATTTGGTCCAAGGTATTTTGATCCATGGTATTGGTCCAAGGTATTTGGTTTGAGGTATTGACCCTCGATATTTGGTCCAAGGTATTGGTCCTAAGTGGTTTTGATCTATGGTATTGAGAAAGGCCTAAAACTATATAAGGAGGAGAAGATCATTAGGCCAAGGTGTACAAGTGTCGAGTATCTGATGAAATGTGAGATCTAGTATGCAGGTTATTGGCTTATGGTGCTTTGCTTGATCTTAACCAAGGATGAACTTTAGTGGTTGATGAGGGATAAAATCTAATGAAGGATCGGGATCTTAAGGCTTGAAATGAATTATCATTATGTGGTTTGAACATGTATAGTCTAGATCTGAATACTGATGCATGTATTATTCTGTAAATGTTATGATTTGGGTATAACTAAAGTCCGGAATAGTTGCAAAATTATGAATTAATATTTGCAGAAGTTTACATTGGTTGGCTTTGATAAAAGCGCGTATACACGCATGTTCAACACATAGAAGTAGTGTATACCCCATGAAGTATGTTTCAGTTGTTTCTGTTTGTTGTTGCAGAGTTCTAGGTTCTGCTTTGGGTTCTGGTGACTATATTCTAGTGACTGTGTTTTGATGACAGTACTCTAAATGTTCAAATTGATTGATTGTGATTTGATTTAGTGTTTATGGGCCTTTAGTGATTTAGTTGTGGCTGATTCAAAGATTGATGAGTGTCAGTGATTGGTTGATGTAGATGTATTTGATGATTGTATTGCAGTTATGATGTTGTTGATGGGTCTAGTATGAAAATTAGATGAAAACTCTTAGGTAAAATGTGCTAAGCTTCAAACTCTTAGAATTCAGTATGAAACTCTTAACATGCGTAGTGATGAAAGCATAGCTAGTTACTTCCTATGTATAGATGAGGTTGTCAATTGTATGAGGAATTTGGATGAAGAAATTAAGGAAGTTACCTTAGTTGAGAAAGTTTTGAAATCCTTGTCTGCTAAATTTGAACCCAAAGAGTCTACCATGGAAGAAAAACAGGATCTGCAGAATATCACTATGACACAGCTTCACGAAATCTTAACTGCCTTTGAGATGAGAAAAGGAGGACCATCAGACATGAGAGAAGTCGCATTTAAAGCATCAACAAAGGGAAAAGAAAAAGAAAAACACTATGAATAAGGATACATTTTAGAAGAATAAAATGAGGTAAATTTTGTCAAGAAGCTTAAACGGGGTTTTGGAAGGTTCAAAGGTAAGCTACCTTTCAAATGCTTTTCTTGTGGTAGAGTTGGTCATTACTCTGCTAGATTCCGTCATGTCAAAGGAAAGATGTCTGAAGAAGGTAATAGAAGTTATTATACTCATGATGATAGTGATGGCTTGTCCAATTGTGATGAAGATGATCAAGAAATTAAACTTCTCATGGCATATGAAAACAATGCCTTAGAAAAGGAAGATTTCCTTAAAGAAATCAGTCAACTTAAAATCAGTTTAGCAGAAAAGGATACAGTCATAAACACAGTGACACTTAAACTCACTGAAAAGGAAAAACACAATGAAGTATTAGAATGTGAAGTAGTAATTCTAAGAAAAGAACTTGAAAAGACAAAGACTCTGAATCTTAGATTTGCTAAAGAATCAGAAAAGTTAGATGAAATCATCAAAGCTCAACGTTCACCCATTATAAAGACTAGTCTTGGTTTTCATGAATCTGTTGAAGGTGAATCTAGCTCACAAGGCGAGGCAAGGAACTCTAATGTAAAATCTGAAATGCTCAACAAGGAGATGAGAGGTGAACCCCATCAACAACCAAGGAAAGAAATTCTTCAAAGAAAATCGTTTACTCCTAACTGTGGAAGTAATAGTCAGTTATTTCCTTTGATGAATGATGTTGAATGTCTTATATGTCATAATTTTGGACATGTTGCAACCAGATGCAGAAGTAGAATCGTTCAAAACCATCATACAGAAAGGTCATCACGTTCCAGGTACTTTAATGGATATTGTTTTGCTTGCAATATGTTTGGTCACAAGGCTATTGATTGCAATAAAAGGAATATGAAACATGTAAGATGTTATGTGTGTAACAAGTTTGGACATAAAGCAAGGGAATGCAGAAGAAAATTTCAGACACCAAACCAAAAGGAGTATACATCATCACAATCCAAGGTTTTGAAGAAGAAGAAATTATTTTCAGAAAGATGTGGCATAGCTCAGTTTACAGACATAACAGACCCGAGGGAAGCTATAAGTGTAAAGCTTTAGTATTCCAATTTTCATATGCAGCTATTATGAAAAGAAGTCGCGTATATACGCGAGTTAGAAGCTGCACAGTCGCGTATATGGTGTTTTTAGGAAAAAGCAGTGGGATAGACTCAAGAAAAGGAGTCTGATATGGTTCAGTCACTTATATGCTCTATTTGATGATGGTTACAATGTGCTAATGATTTGTTGAAATGTGTTGGTGTTAAAAAGTTGATGTATATCTTATTAATGATGATAACTTGATAACTCTCACTAATATTTGCAATGATCAAATCTGACAATGAATAGTTGGCACAGGTTCAGGGGGAGCATATGATTCTAATAATGCATTGTTGGCATTATCTTAGAAGATCTTGGTATAGATCCACATAGTTGTTTTGATTTAGGTGACTCTTTTGACGATAGAAATATACATGCTATTGATCCTAATGCTACTGATGGTGCAGATCATATATGGTGTAGGATAGTTGCTGATGACTATCATCGTCTTGTTTTGATTGCTGGTCCTTGTTATAAATGTCATGTATATCATTTGATGTAAAGGTCATGAAAAGACCTAATTTGTAACACCACTTTGCATGGGAAGGATGATGTAAATTTTCAGTCATGTATAAAAAAATTGGTGTATCCCCACTTGATTAGGAGATTGATGTATGTATGAGTCATTGGTGATAGGAAGACCATCCTCACTTAGTTGAGTTATAGAGTCATGTTATTCTTTTGAAAAATATTTTTCAAGACTCTGCATGTGCTCAAGGGAGCATGGACATTTTTAGTTCATGTGAGCATGTACAAAGGGGGAGCTCAATCATAGAATTCAACATGTACTCAAGGGGAGCATGGACAACATAATGTATATCAAAGGGGGAGAAAATCTTGGTCTGCCCTTTTCCATTGATGTCAAAGGGGGAGACTAACTTGGTGTTGTTGTTGTTGCCATCAAGTCCAAAGGGGGAGATTGTTGGCATTATGATACAGATGTTGTCAGATGACAGTTCACAGTGTAGAAGACTAACAAGCAAAGGATTACAGATCAGACTCCAAAGAATGAAGAAAGAGAGGTATACATAGGTTCACTTTGTCCAAGTAGCGTATACACACAGGTTAACAGAACAAAATGAGTGTATACCATATACACGCACTTTCACAAGGGAAAAAGTGTGTACATGTTGGAAAACTAAGTTTTTGTTCCGAGGTATTTTGTCCAAGGTATTTTGATCCATGGTATTGGTCCAAGGTATTTGGTCTGAGGTATTGACCCTGGGTATTTGGTCCAAGATATTGGTCCTAAGTGGTTTTGATCCATGGTATTGCAGTTATGATGTTGTTGATGGGTCTAGTATGAAAATTAGATGAAACATGGCCTTCAAATTGTGGTGTTGTGTTCCAGGAGTATTCAGTTTTAAAATTTATGAAACGTGGTCCTTGGAGGAAGAAAGAAGGTTGTAGTCTTCTATAGGTTGGTGCCTACGTACTAGTAAACATATCGGCTAGTACAAGAGCTAGGGGATTGTAGCTCCCTTCCTGTAGAAGCTGGAGAATGAGAGAAGGTTGTAGCCTTCTACAGGTGGGTGCCTACATATTGGTATGAGTCTGCACGAGTACAAGATTGTAAACAAGTTTTTCTTATATTAAAAAGAATACAACGTCAGGTGGTTTTGGTCCCACATTGGGTTTCCACCTTAAATATTGGTGTTCATGCGTGTTTCATATGTGTGATGGTTTGTTCTATTATTACTGCACATGGTTACTATTTATATGGTTAATGAAGTACTGATGCACTGGTTTAAGATCAACATATGATGAATTAACTGAATCATAGTTTTGCTGGATATACATTGGTTGCCTTAAATACAGTTGCGTGTACATGCAAGTTACCTTCATTGAAGTAGCGTACAAAAATCAGAGTATGAAATTAAAAGCTTATTGATTTGACTAATACTGATTTAACCCCCCCCCCTCTCAGTATTATTTCCAACAACTATGATACTCAGTCTATCATAGGTATTTGAAGTTTAATAACCATCTTAACTTGTCTTTAACCAAGAACAATTTTGGTTGGTCCTTAACAATTATTCCACACTTAAACAAATAATGTCATATGATTTACTATGGCTCTTTTTTGTACTTCTTCCAACACCTTGTTGGTTATGTTGAATTCCACGTAGGTCTAAATCCCCTTCAAATAAACTATGCACCTGCATACATCTCCCATATATGAGCTATGAAGGAGGGCTACAATACTCGCTACTTCACACCCTTTTATGCGAGGGTGTAACCCCAGGGTATTTACATGTCAACACATTAAATCACCCCTTAAAAAAAGAGATCAGTTATCAATTTTATTAATATGAATTCATGGTTTATGCAACAATCATTAGGCTACCCTGAATTGTTTTAATGCATCAAACCCCATTATGTTCAATTTGCAAGTATACCTTACTCAGCTAAGCAGAAACCTACTCACCATTATTCCCTTATCACTTTCTTCAAAAGGTATAATTGTAAGATTTTCAATCATCGTACTCTGAGCACCCTTATGAAAGGTTCCCTTCTGTGGGATATTAATAGAACTCCATCTGTATCTAGTTGGCTAGGTTCATTAAAGTGCAACTTAAGTTGCAAATTTTTTCACATTAGTATTGAAGTGAACTATTAAGAATGTGCTCATAAACTTAACATTGTCTTTCTACCTTTAACCCAGAAGCATCAGGATTTTATTTACATTCACATTATGCATTTGTACTAAATGTACTTTTGGTGTCAGTCCATTAACCTGCTTATCATATCATTATTAATGTATGAGGTATTTTTTTTTAATAGGTATACAATATATTGTATCACACTTCACAATCTCATCCCTGGTTTGGGTTAGATTGATATGTACTTTATGCCTCTTGCATATGTAAGTTATGATATTGCTCAATAGGAATCCCATAGGTTCCAACATATGCATGTTAAATTAACTGTGCATATTTTTCTGATAGGGTTGTGTTTCCTCCATTGAAGTGTATTTATTATTAGAATGATTCATCCACTGGAAAACCATATCCAAAAGTAAATTTACATCACTACCTTCATGTGCACTGATCAACACAGCCACACTAAATTTGAAGGACAACATTTTAAGGTACCTAGTCTCATATTACATACAAGACTTGTATTTCTTTATCCTTGCTTAGGATATTTTAAGAATAAATTAATTACCTTAAGTTATTTATTTAATTAGAAAACATACAACTTATAATTTGATTTTGGATATGGGTAGAAAAAGATGAATTATTACCTTCATGAATTTGTATTTTATTACCCTTTTCCCTTACATAGCAAACATGAAATCTCAGAATATGATTTTAATTATGAGTAAAATGATATGATGATCCATTAACATGAGTGCATCCAATAGTTAAGTTCATAAAAATAACATTTTATGGTTGACCCTTTGTTACTTATTGAAAAAAATCAATTTTTATCTCTTCTTTGCATTGCTCTTTCCCCCAACAAATCAACATGCCAAGGATTTGTCTTATTCCAATATAGTTTTCCAGGGATTCTCTCTTTCTCAATTTAATTACCCACAAACTTGAATATTTGACATAAGTGTAATGATTAATCTCTACTGGGTATTCATTTAATGATTTTTGAAATAACATATTTTAATATTTGACCTCTATGGTACATCTTCTCCCACATAGATGGTAAATTTCTCTTTGACTTTTCATAGTTTAGTTTGTGAGAATTGTGTTTCCTTCGCATGAAGGCATATCCATGCAACTCATTGCTTTCCCACAATGAGCCCTACATGCAAATGTACAACTCAAGTAATCATATTCTTCTCATATATGCATTAGTTGTTATCAAGATTTAATATTGCATTAATATGATGGCCAGGAATTACCATGGTTATCAATTATTTAACTATTCTGCTATGCATATTTGCAAGCATCACTTTTCAATGATATAAATTCCTTGTGCCCCTCATAATAACTTTCAACCCCATCTTAAGTTTTTTGAAAATGTTCACAATATAAAAAAAATTAAGCTCTTTATCTATGAGGGGACACATAAAAGTAACTTATTAACATTACTAAACACGTTAATTCTACACTTAGCACTTTTCTATGTATGCAACATACGAGAGCAATTCCTGGTAGCCATATACCATATATGCTCCTCCTCGGCATTATTTCATCATTAATCTATAATCAAAGATTATTTGCTAAAGAGTCTATATGATAGAATCAATAAGTGAAACATCAATAATATTTATAATCACATTACATGTGACACTCCTTAATGTCTCAAATCCTCATCTCTCCAATCTGAAGGCACCCATAACATTCTAAACCAACAAGTCATGGCAATATGGAATGATTCAATCCTTTAATACCCTAATCATACTTAATTAAAACAAGGTCCTTTATGATTATTTTAAATCACTTGTACATTATGGAATAGAGTTTTTTTGTGTGCTCCCAAAGTATTCAACAATAACTTACTTTTGAAAACTTCCACACTCATAATCAATAGATTTTACCACTTCACATCATTCGATAATAAACTAACTGAGGTTCACTCTTTTCAAGCCAACCAACTCGTTAACTTGTAGTTGTCTTTTGGTATTACTAAATAATAATTTCTTATTAGGAAGGTAACCATGGAACTTCCTTAATCGAATTTAAAACTCAAAATTTTTAACACAATTCCCATTTAATCTTTTAAATGTGGTTTATCCCACATTTTGTTTCTCTATGTGGATAAATAGTTAAACAATAGTTAAACAAAAGTAACTTAGAATTCATTTCCTCTATATGAGTCTCTCTATATTTTCCATAGCCATCAACAAAACTGAAGCCTGTGACATTGATATATCACATCGATTCCATTATCATTGGCATTCGTCTCTGTAAAGATGATCGGTATGACTGAGAGGTCCCAACAATGGACCGATTGTATAGATTATGAGCCACGAGTAAGAAACATCTCGTCTAGGAAAAAAAGAGGCTAATGAAAGTATTCTCTATAACAATATGAAGGTTTTGAACTCTATGTTACCATTTACGATTTTTACCAAATCCATAACTATAAAGGCTTGTAAGGTTGCATGAAATTTACCCAATTGTTTTCAACATAGCAATAACATTCAAAACAGAGTAATGTAGATTTATTATGAAATTTCCACCATTTTAAATAATTTTTAAATATGGATTCCTCCTAGATAAAGAGAACATATATACTCTCCTTGAGAACTCAGGGATCCAAATTTTATACCCGATTGTTCTATCACCACTGTAAATAAAAAACCCTCAGGACGAATCAACCCTCGGCAAGAAAAATTCGAGCCAGGAAATTTTTGTCTAAACCATCAAGGTATCAGGAACAAGACACATCCCTGAGGCATCGTTGCGGGCATAGACAACTACTACATAGAGCTTGCTCACCCTACCAGAGAATAATTCGCCCTTTTCCAACTAAACAATAAACTTACTTACCATTAATTTATCCCATCCTCGGGAAAAACCCCATATAAATATTGATCCAATATGCACCACAAGAACACACAAAGTATTGATGTATCCATGCCATCCAATCTATGATTATGGCTTTTAATACAATTCAATCAGGATAAATGTTTCTATATCCATGATAACTTAAGCCAGAAAATCATCTTTGAGGATTGAAGATATTCATACCTCTTTGGATTAGTGGATAAGGCTGAATATCTGCTGAATCCATGTGAGTACTAGAACAAAACCTATCTGGCATTCTCGCTTTCTTCTATCCCCATTCTCACCTTCTAAACTTAGCGGATAACGACTATTAAAAGGAAACATCTGAGCTACGACTTTTCCTCTATCCTTCCATGGAAACGATATTGTTTGGCTTTTTTGCCAACTCGCACACCTCCAAACTTGTGGTAAAGAAACTAGTAGTAGCAAGCTCTTCTGATAGATGTGTTGCTTTCACTGCAACCTTTCCTTAATTCGGTTGTTGGCACGATTAGAAATCCTACGGCCTGCCATACTTTTCTCCAAATAAAATGAAATAAAATAACCACTGCCTCCACGTCGGTAAGGGTTACACGCCCATGATGGTTAAAGAAGGATTTTAGATAAGTATTATCTCAGTAATCTAGATCCTCGTTAATATCATTCATATATTCATTAAGAAAAATAACATGATGATTCATTGCTTCTTTATTGACTACTTTTACCAACATGTTACGCATGACTCTCGACATGTTTTTGGGGAAATCGTTTTTGGGGAAATCCTATCCACCACTGCCTGCAGTGCAGTGATCAACACCATCGGAGAGGGTGACGCTGGAAGGGAAATCGACAACTCTTCTCAGTCACGTAAATTTGTGCTTTTAATGGTATTGTTGCTTGCATGCTTTTAAAGCATTCCTTAAACTTACAAGCACAATTTTGTTTTTCCGTAGACCGATAGTGTATTGTTGAAACTTCTCGTTAGTACGGAGCAGGATTCCCGGAAAATACTCCATTAATCCTAAAACCATTAGTGGTAGGAAAAACCTCTTCCTTCCTTCAACCTTTATGGTCGAATTAGAGAGGAATTCATTGAACAGGATGTTAATTGATGCATCGACAACTTTGATGAAAGAGAAGGTTGTTAAAAAATGTGCACACTATATCGTGTTGAAATCTAATTTCAACTGCGTACGTACAATGCCAAAACCGCTCCTCCAATCCACTTGACATTTCGGACCGCTTTTGCGGTGAAAGCAGTTTCCGGACAGTCGAGTCCGATCTAACAAATTTCCTCCACGCGTCCAACACTTTTTGCAAAACCACCTGCCATATCGGAGCCTAACGTTCAGCATGAAAGAGGCTCCCGAAATCGCGGTCAACCATGCGATTCAGCTAAGCATTCTCCGCCGTCCATCAATCCAACCTGCATTAATCGAGATTGGGTGGAGTAAAATCAATTTTGGTTGACCACCGATAATAATTTAATGTATTAATTGTGCCCGTAGAAAGTAGATAAGAGTTTTTAGTTTTAATGTTTTTTTTATGCACGAAGGTAGGGTGAATATTAATGACAGGTATGGTCATTATGTCATATTTTATACGCAATGTAATATCCATATAGATGTAGAGCTCGTGCGTAATTTTTTTAAACAGTTGACTATTGTGAAAATGTGAGCTCGTGGCAGCGAAAGAAAACAGGGGGAGTGCATATGTTTTAAGAAATGGTTTTTATGAGTCGACCATTGTGTGAGGCATGTAATGTATCGCACAGCAGTGCGTAGAGTGAGGCAAGGAGTGATAACGCACAGCAGTGGGAATTATAAAAACTAGAGTTTTGTTGGTTACTCAAAAAAGGAAGAGCGAATGAAGATTTGTATGGTGTGAGCAAATAATTTTTTTTGTGAATGTAATGAAAAAATTTATTGCATATGTAAAATTATTTTTACAGCAGCATATGTAAAATGTTTTTCACAGCAGTGAATGTAAAATGAGAATTTTATCTAGTAGTGTAAAATCTCAGAAAGAGACAGAGTTTTATTTTTGTTGGCTGAATGTATTTTTGGTAAATCCCTCTGAGTGAAAGAGGATGAAGTTTGTATCAGGCATTATATTTTAATGAATACAAAATCTTTTATGGGTGTGTAATACTCTGTTCTCAAAGAATTTTTTTTTAAGCTTCCCTGTGCAAAGATCCTGTGAAGAAAAAAACAGAGCATTGTCTCTGTGTGTTCAGTTTGTTTGTTTTTGGGATTTTACCAGAAAAATCCCCAACATAATTGTGGTTGTGAAAATTTCGGAGGTTTCAAACTAGGCGGTATAGTTGAAATTTTCCCAACTATTGATCTCTTCAAAACGCACGAGGAAAATACTACATCTATGTTTCTTTCCCATAATTCGTTACTCTAACGAAGCCCCAGTCCAACAATTCTACTGTCAGCACATACACTAATTTAATTAACTGTTAATGAATGATATATCCCTCTGAAGAATTCACACTATGATAAATAGCTCAAGAGTGAACATAGATAATTCCTCTACATGATGCATGCAACCAAGAACTGTGCCTATGACCCGAACAATGCATATAACCCATTCAGATGCATAGACACCACCGATTTCATGATAATCAGTCGTAATGATTTAATATAATAATATTTTATGTCGAGTTGAATAAAAGATACCTATGTTATTACTTCTAGAATCCGATCCATGCAATAGGTTATTCATCGTGTTATGTATTTAGGAAATTTGGGCTTCAGTAAGACATCCACTATTTAGTGATCCGAGGTTTAACAATCCCTTTATGCTATTAGTTATATGGTAGATAAAAAGCAATTTAGGAGCTCCCACTCTTCATTAAAATATTATTGTTGTTAATCTTAGCTCAAAATTTCCCTTAGTTGTGAGAATCAATTTAACATTTACATGTCATGGCTTCTAGTACGGAGGTGGATTGGTCCATAGGCTACAGCATTTGAACCTATGCTCTGATACCATTTGTAACACACCTCCTGAGCTACTCTGAGAATTTCCTACTAGACTCTCGTTTTGTTTACGATGCCTCGGTTAAGGTTGAGATTCAACAATCCTCACAAGTATAATTATTCCCTTATTATGAACAATTATTATCTCTGCAACTATCTCCCGAATCTTGACCAATAAATTACATTAAAAATAAGGAAATCATATTCATACCCTTACAATTGAGCACCATCGAATTAGGGAACCATAGTATTACATGCTTCCTCTATGCTTTACCAGACCCATGATGTGGTCATTTAGATCCAGTTGCAATAATTTATATATTAGAGAAACATCAAGCATAATTTACGAAAGGATTAATCATAGCATGCACTGATTAAAACTCTTAGACAACCATTAACTGAGCATTTCTCTTGGTCTATTGTAACTAGCATGTTCATAGTTCTTTAGGCTAAGTCAAACGGTTTATTGATATCATCGTTATGTAAAAATAACTACACTAGCCTCATGCATGGCATAGATAATCCTGCGTCATAGACTATACACTTAAAAAAAGTATACCATAACTGATCCATATGCATCTACATCTCATGCACAAATATCTATCACATTAAACCAAAGACATTATATCTCATTAAATGCATACTATGTTCCTTCACTAACATAATGATGATCAAGTTTAGATACATTGGATATCTCACAAATTCATTCTACTTATGCATAAGGGTCCCATGCAAATTCTATCATGAATAAGATAGCTCTATGGTCCAAGCAATAACAATCACGTACTATGTTGCTACCATTAACTCTACTTTTGGAGGCAGTAAAATTCACATGCATAAGAATGAAATCCTTCACATGAATATAGGTAGCACCATCGACATATATCTTTTGCAATACGAACAAGTACTAGAATGCCTCAATGGATGCAATTCTTCCGATAGTGCATAATGCATAGATTAGATAACCGGAACCACAGGTTCTACAGTTTCAAAACTTAGAACAAAAATCATTTATCCTATATATATAGTTCTCTCATGCATCCTTACTAAGTCAATCTCTTATACAATGATCACACATACAACTAAACATATATGCTGAGAAAATTGAAATAATATACAAGGTAAGGAACAACATAGAGTACATACCATATAATAGGATCCGACGAGAGAAATCGGCGTACTGTCACTTGGAAAACAGAGCACCAACACCCAACCATGAATCACCTCTGATTCCCCCCGAACCAAGGTTATTGCCATGGATCAACTGCCTCCAATTGATTTATGCAATGGGTATTTAACACCCTCTTTTATGATATAGTTTCCTTTAGCGGCATCCCTCTTTTAGGTGGATGTTTTATCCAATTGCCTAAGCCTTTCTCTCCCGCAAGGATTTTCCTCATAAAATCTTGCCTTTATCTCCCACACATATTTTATGTTTTTCTCAATGGATATTTATCTCCAACCCATCCATCTTATCTAGAATCTCATCTAGAAGCATTATCATGAAATATTTATCCTATCCCATTCCCTAATGAGATTTGGCAAGAATATCATCTCTTGATGCCTCGCTTTTCCAAGTGATCAATTTATTAATTTATTTAATAATGTATTTGTTTTTCACATTACACATCAGACCTAGCTTTCCTTAGCTTAGGTTTGTGATAGATTGACCTATAACGGAAGGGTGTTACAATTATTGCATATAGAAATATGATTAAATTTAATATCTATTTTTTTTTTTTAATCTTGGCATGTCCTTCTTTTTCTATTTATAAACAACAAGTGTATGCCACATATGTGAGATAGGTGGCCTCAACTTGCCCAATGGGAAACCAAGTTTTTTGGCCACCTATCCTCATTATAAGCCATCCAAAAACAGTGAAGTATTAGTCTTTCTAACGAAGCTATATACATATCGGTTTCATAATAAGATTCTATATGTCTATCTAACATAAGCATGCATATTTAAAAGTAAATGCTAGTCGTAAAAAACCAAAAAAATGCCTAGGTGACTGACTATTCTTGATGTTTTTCTCAAGCTGACTCGACCGGTGTCAGGTTCTTGGCTGAGTCACCAGGCATCTCAGCTAGCTCTATGATGCAAGGGATGTGCATTTGAATTCTATCCAGGTGAATGTCCTGCTTATGTAGCTGGAATTGGATTGTCTGCAAATCTTTTTTATAGCTAGGCATGTCCTGGAAAGTCTAAATTTTGTTCCATTGCCTTCCTCATAAGGCTCTTCATGAGCCAATATATATAAAGGGTTTGTTTGCACTAAGTTATTATGCCTCTAGTATTCCCGGGATCTAGAATTACTGCCTGGCAGTTCTCCATCTCCTCCTCGAATTCGCCTTCCTGTTTAATTTTCCCCTATCATCCTTCCAACAGCTTATGGATGCCAGCATCTGTTCCCTCCCTACTGGCTGCCGCCACTTCACTGATGAAGCATTCTACCAGTTTCCTCCCTCGTCTTGGTTTTGAGGTGCTCGGGTCATTTGCCCGAGTTGGCTCTCGTCCATGTCTTCTATGTCCTCCTCCTCTTATCGGTCGAGCCATCTCCGCTCTGTCCACTCCCTATTCAAAAGCAATATGGATTAGAATTATGTGCCTTGCCTCATGCCTCTCTTGCATCGTTCAGTTGACCCTCTCCTCATGCAACCAAGCACAATTGCCTCTGCCCGAGTGTGCCTTCCTGTTCCCCTCTGTCCAGTCATGGGTTTCCCATTGAGGTTGTGCCTTCCCATGCCCCTCTACCCAGTTAAGTTGCGCCACTCCTCTGCCATCACTCATCCTTACGCTTTCCCCATGCATTCCTTCTGCGTCACCACTCACATAGTAATACAAATTCTCTCAAATACTCACAAGTGGAGTGTCCCATTTACAAACCTGGTCAACACTCAAGGCTTTCACAGCCAGTACACCAAGCTAGACCACAGTCACCCCAAGCTTGCGTTTTTCTGTCGTGATATCCCCTCAGTTCCCCTCCCGTGGAATTTTCTAAACCACCCATCCATAAACAAGCAGAATTTCCATAGCAAGGGGATTTTAGGACCACGAAACATACCTGGAAATTCTCTACTGCTACCAACGATGGTAGATCCTCCTGCTTTCTCTAGTGCTCCACCTCCCACCAACATTCGCAGTAATGCAATTATCACTATCTCGAGTTCCTTCTACTTCCCACTCTATCATACCATATCGATTCACATGTCCTTCCTTACACGCCTCACCTCCTCCCTTGTCCTGGCCATACCCGCCACCTCTCCCATCTCCTCTGTTAGTCTGCATGCGGGAGGCCACCGCACCCATTGCCATGAGTGTGTGGGGGGCAGTGGGTGGTACTGGTCCTTTAAGCCTCATAAATATCATTCCTATCCGATGTCCCTTCCTGCCTCGAGCACGCACCCCGATTGCGGGAATACCTATTAAATATTAAAGTGCACATTATTATAAATATTAATTTTTTAAACATTTACCATACATGAAGGATGTATTGTATTTATGTATTTCATAGATGAAGTAGAAATAATGTTAACACTTCACATTTTTAATCAATTCACTCAAGTTCTTTTTTATCGAAAATAAATAATATTATATTAATTTAATATCGAAAATAAAAAAACATTCATAGTCATTTTTTTTTAAATAATGCTTTTAATTATATTTCGATATATTTTATTGTTATATTAAAAACCAATATAGATCCATTTTATTCACTAATCTAGAAAGAGCCAAAAAGAATCAAATCTCTTGATATGTAAACATCTTAGAATGCAAAACTTGAATAAAAAAATTTATACCTTACGGATTTCATCCATCTGAAAAATTTACAAATTTGTAATATATATATCTATATCTATATATATATATATATATATATATATATATATATATATATATATATAACTAGTTGTAATTTTCTTTGTTTAAATTGCATTTTTGAATGTATGAAATTGATTCAACTCCTCAAATCTTATTTGGCATAAAGTAATGAGACTACTTAAAATGTTTTAATCATCATTTTTTTTTAATTAATTGATTTATATAATGTATATATAGTAATTTATTTTTTAACTTTTGACTATATAATGTAAACATCTAAATATATGATTGAAAATTTAATTATTTTTTATAATATTAATTAAACAAACCAAATAATTATATTATTTTTTTATTTTTTATTATATCCCATTATATTATTTTTTAATTAAAAACATATATTTTTAAAATAGATATAAGCCCCCTCAATCTCAATCTATAATGTAACTTATTTAAAAATAAAAATACAAAAATCTAATAATCAAATAAATAAATAAATAAATAAATAAATATATATATATATATATATATATATATATATATATATATATATATATATATACTATTAGCCAAGTATATAACCTATCTTCTTTAAAAGAAAAAATAAAATAAAAATAATAGTCAAACTTTTCAAAATACAAGTCCTAATTATGTTTCGATATACCTTATCGCTGTATTAAAAATGAGATTAGCTCAGTCTCTAACCTAACTTGTTAATGTATGGTAACCTAAAATTAGATTATTATTTACGCTAACTTGTTAAGTTAGGGTATTTTTAATGACTAGTTCAGTTGGTTGATTTTTAAACTTATATTGAATTCTCTTTGAGTGAATTAGAATCAGGCCTTGATAGTTGGGTTGACTAAGCGTGAGGCCCTTTCCAATGGCCTCACCTACTCTAGGTCCTTAATCTAGAGTAACCATTACTTTAATACTAACTTTTGACCCACCTCCTTAATCTAAAGTAATCATTACTTTTTTTTTTTTTTTAATGAAATTTGTGACTTGAAAGAAAAGTTGACATGTTATAAATTTGTTTGCTAGATCATAACTATTATATAAGCTTGATCCCAGAGCATTCGAAGCAACAAATTGGAGTTGTTATCGTAAATTGACTTTGAAAAAGGTACAAATATTTATGATTGGGCATTCTTCAAAATACGTTTTCTTACATGTAATTAATATTTACGTGTCTTTGCACGTCATTCCGATAACAATCTATTACATTTTCAAGGCTATTTTCCCATACATAAAAGTTCATAGTTTTTGTTTGTTTGTTAAAATTTTTTATTTTAAATTATTATAAAATTTATTTTATTTATAAGTTTATCGATATAAATATAGAGTAAAGTTTTTTTTGTACAGTTTGATACACAAAAAGATTTGGAATTTGTTTTGAAGGAGGGTTATGGTAGAACTATCTTTAACTCCGTAGTTTCTATATTTTGATGCTATCTCAATGGTGGTTACAAAAATGTTGGTAGGGATGAGGTTACACAATCTCCCTCTACTTTTCTATCACCATCAAGTGCTAGAGGGCATTGGCAATTCATTGGGAAATTTTTTTAAGATAGATTCATAAAGAACTTAAAAAGGTAGTTTTAAATTTGCTAGGATCTTTGTAGATATAGACCTTAGTAAAGGTCTACTAGACCGCATTCATTTGACTCAAAAAGATTTCAAGTAGACTAAGCCATTGGATTTCTAAAACACGTCATCCAAATGTCTTATTTGTCTTCAAATGGGACACTTGTAGAATACATGCTCACAAGCTAAAAAGTCATAAGAAGAACAAAGAAAAGACCCCAAAACCCAAAGGGATGGTAGTATTCACGTCCACATCTTTCTGAAAATGAGGAAGAAGAAATGGTGTAGAACTTTCAAAACATGGAAGTATAGAATCAACGAGGAACACAATTGGATAGAGGATCTAGAAAAGCAGAGGGCACAAAAAGTCCCCCTGACAAAATGGAGGACCATTATGGAACAATGATTCCTAGCGAAAAAGGTGTATAAACACCATAGATCATAGTAGCAGAGCACTATAAGGCAGTTACATCAATTAAAAATGTAGTCGGGGGAATAAAGTGAACTCATACATGTGAGAGTTCGGTCTTAGCTAAACAAGCTCCCCGAAGGTGTAAGGCAATCACACGGAAATAGAAACAATAACTCTCAATCAAGAAGTATGGAAAAAGTTGGAAAAGAAAAGGAAAAAAGGTAAAATAAGTGATTTTTATCTCTCTTAGCCCTGTCAATTTTATGTAATTCGTAATTTTTGTTTTACTCAGTTTGTTCATCGGCTAACCTAATCGAATGCCTACGTTCATCTACAAAATGTAATTGTGTTCCTTGGTTTGTAGGTTAAATAAAATTATGATTTTTTCTTCGAAAAAAAAAATCTCTTTTAAAACTTATTAAAATAATTATCAAAATAATGTAAAACAACATTTTATTCAAAATTATTTATGATTACTAAATACAATATTAATTCTTTAGATGGGGTGTTAGAGAGGGCTGAATATTTTGAAGGAGGGCACTGAAATCCATGTCTTTCCAAACCTTGATCTCAATATTGGCTATGGAGGTTCCAATAGAGAAAGAAAAGAAATAGATATGCATGTGGGGATAAATGAATTGGCAATTGTTGTAGAATGTTAAAGTGATTGTCAGGGTTGTAAAATCTTGAGATCGTTTACCACCCAAGGAGAATATGGTGGTAATGGTATGTTGTTATTGAATCCATCTTAATGGAACACAGTAGGATCTATAGTGGTTATCAGCATGGTGGATATTCAAATTTTTGTTCTCTGATATATTGGTGGGCCACTGCACAATGCTGTCCATTTTCTTATGGTATAGGCTTTAGTTTACATAGAAGTTTCATTGGTTAGGTGGTGGTGGTAGGGAGCATGTTTGGGGTAGTGCTATTGTTTCATGTAATGAGGATGGGCTTTATGACATCATTGTTAGGGTCAATGTTGGATATCTTTCTCTCATGCCTAAGAATTGAGGTTCATAAGGAAGTTGATGAGTATAGGGAAGAGGTCCTCAAAAAAATTTAAACTTACATTACGTAGGAAAATGAGGAGGTTTGTTAGGAAAGGAGGTTTTTTCACTATTCTAAATTGGACAAGGAACTTGTGAGGATTCCAAATACTCAAATATATAGACCTAGGGACACTATGTACTATGGAGTTGTACTAGAAAACTATTATTGTAACGACTTTCCTAGAACCGAGGAATGCTAGACAAGAGCAACTACTTCAAATGGATGGAATTATGTTATAGTTGATGGAAATAAGAACATATGTGGAGGTTTTCACTGTTTCTCTTGCTTACAATTTCGAAGAGTTGTCTTATGGCCCTATGCCTCCATTGGTTGGTAGTTAAATTACCAAATGAATTAGATCTATTTTTTATTAATTTTTAGTTTTGTAAAACTCAAACTATTGTGAGGCCCAAGAGTGTTAGCTATATGGAAAGAACCTTTTTTCATGGTGGATGTTTCGTTTTCTTACTTCTGAATTTAGAAATGATTAAATAGAATAAGAGTGTTTTTTCCCTATGCTATCTAACTTCCAAAAAGACAAACCAATCACAACATTGATATTATCCTTCATTTTTACTTAATAAATTGATTACTAACTTACTTATATATATATATATGTTAGTACTTTTATATATATATATGCAAATTAAAGTATTTTTATACAATGTAATATTTAATAAAATTGTAAATATTAAAAATAAGTAAACAATATAATAATATTATAAAGTTTCCTAAAATACATATATCATAATATAAAACTTTATAAATATAAATGATATACAATATAGTTTCGTTTTCCTTGATTTGACTCTATTATTTTTTAATTGGAAACACATTTATTTAATAATGAATAAATTCATAAAAAGAGATATAAGCACCCTCATAAATAAGTAAACCATTTTAATTAAATTTACATATCACATTTCAATTATAAAAATACTGAATATTTCATGTTAGGTAAGAAAATTAATGTCACCAAAAATTTAGGTTACAATGAATAAAGATCATGACTTGTAATTACATTGAGAGATGTTCTACATCTTAATATCACAATGATGTTGTAAACGTTATTTAATGTTTTTCTTGTAAATCAACATTTTATATTTGTTCATATCAATGATACATCATGAGGGGCTATATATCAAAAAGTTGTTGGCCTCATTCCTACTCGACCTATTGGCAAAAGAAAAACCACATTATAAGCAAACAAAGGGACATACAGAAACAAAAACAGAAATCCAAATATGACAAAAAAATCTCATGTACCTTGAAGCCATGGAGGCTTCACTCGAGAAGCAATACCATACCACATGCATTCATATTGGGGGATATATATTGAGGGAAAAATGACATAATATATTGAATAGACATTAGGGGGTGAAGGGTTTTTATATTGGAAACTATAAAAAATGGAGCTCAAAGTTAATGAAAAAATATAAAGGGGTATAAAAATTGTTAATAAACAAATGGATTCCTACAATATCTAGTGAAAGTACTGGTTTTTTAAATTGGGAAGGTGTATTGCGTTCATATTGGTAGGGGGTTATATACTGTTATTTTTAGAGGTTTTTTCCAATATGTTGTCAAATTATGGGTACTGTTTAGTATGTCATGAACACACGTGTTATGTCAAAGCTTCATTGAGTGAAGCCCCCATGCCAAAAGCACTCAATTTTCATCCCTAAGTAGGAAGGAAAGTCAGAGATGGAAGGATAGTGGAAAGCATCATGGACATGACCTTCCATATGCTCTAATATTCCCTCTAGTTTCACTAGTCTTTCATGGATCCTTTTTTTCCCGCAACGAAGAGAAACCAACCTATCCATCATATGCCACTGACTTCACAGGAGGTCATTCATGAAGAAAATGACCTTGTTCTCTTCCTCATGCCTAACCCAAGAAATTTGTTGCAAGAGCATTGAAATATGTTGAATGAATTCATCCAAAGAATCAAATGGGGGTGACATCCCAATTCTACCAGGAGAGTGCATAGGTGTTGGATTAACCTTTTCCTAGAGATCATGATTATCTCCAAGGTGAACTACCCTATGGCCCTATGGTCCCACACCCTGATGGGATCATCCCCACTGCCATAGCATGGACCCTAAATAGATAGAACCAATTGTCCAAAAGATACCACCCCCAATGCACCCTGCGAGTCACAACAGCGACCCGTCCCCAACAAACGCAAGACCTTGCACACAGATATAAGTCCCAGTTCCTTGAAAATTGCTACCAATGACCAGAGGCCAATTATCAGCCCTTCAGAAGTAGACACCTCTCTAGACCAAAGATGGTGACATATATATGACCTCCCTCTATAGCCAAAATAGTTACTAGAACCCACCTTTGACAATAGGATTTGTTCTTAGAGAGAAAACCACTTGAGGCACTCACTTATCCTTATCAATAGATTCCCCCATGATTACCTAGTGCAATTCAATAGACCAAACAAAAATTTGAACACTCCAATGAAAAAATAATAAAAGCACCCTCCTTAATTCAAGATAGATGGCACTTAATAGGGAACAAGTGCTCAAAGCATACCCCAATTCATTCGCCCTACCATCCTTGCCCTACAACTACCAATCCGACTAGGTGACTACAACACCATGAGTAGAAGGACGTCACCACCCCAAGCCCACATCTGGCACTTTCTCACATTGAACCTCCTCATTGATATCTACAACTACACCAATGTCAACTTGAACTCCTCAACAATTCATTGAAGCTTGAGAGGAATGGGATGGAATAGATGTAATGCCACCCTGTAAAAACAAACACCCCAAGAACTTCCACCACCACTAGTCCCATAACCTCCATTAAACAATAGTGCCCAAACTAGAATGCTTGAGCTATTATAACAATCGTCCTCTCCATAAACTTCGACGTGCCTTTCCCAGGTGAAGTGTGCATGGCACACTCTATGAAGCGAAGTATGGTGTTGGCATGGGTGTTGACTCCCTTGTCGAACCACCCATGTCGCCAGTTGTCACTCCCATTAGGGACAATGTAATTTAATGTTATGTTTACTTGGTCAAGTTATTTAAAATAAAAATAAAACTAAACAATAATAAGTAGTACTTGATATAAACATATATTTAATCCTCCACAACTAGTTTCAAGACTCATAAGTTGACATGTTTATACTATAGAATAAAGTAATTACGTTGCACTCTTAAGTGAGTTTATATTGAGGGTTGAACTAGTACCAACAACCTCTCACTTTCCTTCGGGATGAGAGCAAGGCCACTTTATCCCTTAAATTTATATATCTATGTATAAAATAAAAAATAAAGGAGATAATAAAACAAACTAGAATCCATGGGATGTGCTATCCACGATGTGCCTCACACTTGGTACCTCATTTTTAAAGGAAATTTGAAGAAAATCCTTCCCTTTCCTCATTTTCTCCTCCATCCTACCTGATTTTCTCTACAAATAATTGTTATTAGGGTTTATAAGGGCTTAGGTAGGTTTCTATATTTTCATCTACTCATGAATTAGTGTTCTCTTTTTTCCTAACAACCCAAAATACATGGCCCCACTCTATGGCCAACCTCCAGAAGGTCTCCACTATGCCCACTAGGCTATTGTTTTTCCTTCGAGTCTATGCATCGCTTCCCTCCACCACTTCCTAGACTGTAGAACTTGGATCCTCCTCTTCTGCAAGAATACACCTCTACAAAACTGCACCTCTTTTCATCACATGACATTAACTTCGTCCTCACAACCTCATGTTATTTGATTATAATCAAGTGTAAAAAATGTAGATAAGGGTGACTAAGATGAGAATCTAGGTAAAGGGTTCTGGTAAGTGCAGAGTTTGCATGTGATTTATACATTTTGATTATTACACTACTTGTAACATTATATTTTTCTTTTTTCTCATAAGTACATTATCTATATTTAGATAATTAAGTAATTAATATTTCTACTTAAATATATACATTATTTTTATGCAGAGACATAATTTTAAAAAGCCTTAAAATTATACTTAATTTTTATGAGAAAAATAAATAGTATCCTGAAATAAATCAATAAAAACTAAAAGTATAACATGGTATACATTACTTGTTTTTGTATTTTGTTTCTTTTAAATCATGGTTGACCAAAATTTTCAATTAACTTAAATATAAATATAAAATCATATGTGGAGAGGGACCAAATCTCTTGAGGCACAGACCTTTCCACAAGTTTTGCACTCAAAAAAGAGGTTTGCACCTAGAGAGATTTGACCCATATTGAAACTTGATAGACGTAGAGTTAAGATGGATCTAAGTTGGTTAAAAATAAAGGAGAAAAGTAAAGCTAATGACCAAATCCTCCTCTCAACTCCTAAAGGAGGAGATGCCGAAATTAATTTTTTTCTTCGGAAAACACCTTTATACTTTCTTCACACTTTATATCATTATAATAAAAGTAAAAAAATTAAAATAAACATTAACATTTTGATAGTAATGATAAAAATATTTTGTTTTTCAAACGTAAATTTATAATTATTTTGTTTTGTTTTTTATTTAATTGTATTACTTTTTAAAAACTATATATATATAAAATTGAAAAATATATATTTTATACTTAGCATTTAATCAATTATATATATATATATATATATATATATATATATATTTTCAAAATGTATATTTTATAGTTAACATTTAATTAATTTATAAATAAATAATGGATGGATAACAATTTATATATATATATTTTAAAATAATATAAAAATAATTAACACCTAATTTATGTAACAGTATTTATCACTCCTTGTAATAATGTGGGTTGTAGAAGGTGTTAATAATGTCTTGAGTTTGATTTTTGATGTTTGACCAAAAAAAATAAGGGGCCATGAAAAAATACCATTTTTTAAGAACTTGCAAAAATAAATACTAAGAATACTATCATGTCTATCTAGGGGAGAGTTAAATTTTTTGATGATGTCGATTTCTCGCAGATTCGGGACCTCGATTAAAAGTGACACTTATAAGAAAACTTGTCCTACTAATGTTGAGAATTTCAACATTAACATGCCACATGACACTTTTTGGTCCTTCAATTTTTTTACCTTGTAAAACAATGTCACTTTACTAGTTTGAGACTTATATATATATATATATATATATATATATATATAATACATATATATATATAATACATGGAAAGTTTTAAATTCACATCATATAAATTATAAAAACGAAATAACATGTATTTAATACACATCATATATGTGAATTATACTTAGTATGTGTACTAAATATGTAAACGATTTGTAAGAATTACATCCACGCATTGTCTTATATCAAAAACAGGAATTTGGCCAGAGGTCATAAGAGGAAAATATTTCAAGGACAAGAATGTATATGAATGGATCAAGGATGGGGCCAATGAATCAAATAAGGGGTCATATATATGTTGAGGCTTCTTACTGAAGCAATGTTGGATATTTGAAGATGTGAGATAGATAATTGGATCAGTGTAGGTGGTTGGATCGTTGAAGATGTGATATGGATAATTGGATCAATGCAGGTGGCTATGATAGGGATCAATCAAATTTATGGCCTCTATGGAAATCACTCTCTTCCTGTCCAACTCATAGCACATATAAACGATAATGACATCAAACACATATTCCAAATTTTGAAGGGATGGCATCATATGAGACAAATTCCTGTTTGGAAGGGTGATACATATTTGGGGATTGATCATAATTTTTTTGAAACATGGAATAAATACACTCTTCAATTGGCTATTGGAGGGATCTCGCCAAAATTACAATGATAATCGCTTATGCTGGAAGGGTGGTTACTCCTTTAGGATTATCGTTGTGATATATATATATTCTTCTCTTGATGGAAAGGATGGGTGTTTTTGTTCAAAAAAATGTGGAAATGGAGCATTCCAATAAAAGTACAGTATTTCAAGTCGCTAGTTTGGCGCAATATGATTCTCACTTGGGACAACCTATTCAGAGAGGATTCCAAGGCCTTAAGAGGTGCACAATATGTCCTGCTGAAGATGAGAGTATATTACATTTATCTATTCATTTTCCATTTATTATTCTACACTAATTTTCATCTTCTAGCGGCTAGGTATTAATGCTTGCTAGTCTTTTCCATCCATTGAGGTGTGCTTCAGGTACTACTTTGACCGAGAAGAAGAGGTATTCCATCTACCTTTTTTTATTTGTTGGGGTGTATGGAAGGGGAAGAACGCTTGTATATTTGACGATGTTTTATATAAATTGACCTATTTGGCACAAACATTTGTTCCCACTTCATGGAATATCAGCAGGTTACCTAATACAAGATCCAAAGGAAATTATGTCAAAATAATAAAGTGAATCTATTCTCGAATGTGTATTTTAATGGTGCGACACAAATGTATGTTTGTGGTTGTGGTGCTTGGATTGTATTTGATGTAGACTCTACTTTTCACTTGTCTTAGAATGGAGGCTCTGGCACAAAAAATAGGGTTGAGATATTGGCCCTGTGGGGTATTCTATATTATTCTAGATGGATTAATATCAATGAGATGCACATATTTGACAATTGCAAAGTGGTCATCGATTCGACTAAAATGGACACTTCTTTTTCCCCTCCGCTTCTTGGGTACTGAATGCAGAGGATTCCCATTAGAGAAATTTTCATATAAAAAATGAAACTCAAAACAAAATGTACAACCAAAATCAACTTAATAACAACCAATAGGATTCAAGATGATGATGTCAAACATGGGGGATGATTCACCATTTTTAGAGTAAAAAATTAAAAAAGATAAAAAGATAAAAAAAATTGTTTTTTCAACTCGTATTTTCAACTTATCTCCCCAATGTTTTACTCAAATTTTGATGGGGAGCACTTGTTGGATGTGGAATTTGATTCATGTTCCAATGGGTACCCACGTTGCACATTTTCGATGCACCCTGCTACACGAAAAAATGAGAAATACATGAAAAACCATTATTGTAGCATGTTGCATACTTTTGATATACCTTGTTACACAAAAAATGAGAAATACATAAAAAAATGTGATTGCAATCACTTTTTTTCATGTATTTCTCATTTTTTGTGTGGCAGGGTCCATCAAGAGTATGCAACATGGATACTCCTTGGATGTGGAATTAAATTTTACGTCCACCAAGTGCTCTTGCTTTAAATTCAAGTAAAACCGTAGGGAGATAAGTTTTTTTTCCGAAGAAAAAACCGTAACTTTTTTATTAAAAAGATAATGAAAAAGTTACATCTGCTTATGCAATGAAGCATGCTATGGTCTGCCACAAGGGCTCGGATGCTTTCGCACCCCACGCATCGTTAGTAAACTAACGTGCAAAAAGAAAAAAGAAAAAATAGAAGAGAGAAGAGAGAATGAGAAGAGGCCGAAAACTGAAGATAGTTATGTTTTTCGCCCCTTTTTCTTTTCGACCTTACGCCATTCTCCTTGAGTGGGTTCGGTCGAAGCAATGATCAGCTGTGTTTCTGCATTCTGTGATCCAATTTCTTTGTCTGAATCTGAGGTATCTGAGTGGTGATGACGCTTGGTGCCTCCAATGCTGTGGTCCACGCTTGTCATCTCTGCCTTGTTGTCTGTTGTGGTTCCTTTCTGTTTCTCTGTTTCTTGAGCTGCCTCGGTCTTCTCTGCAGGGATCTCTTCCTCCTCTGCTTCTGATTCTCCGTCCTCTGAATCGGGTGGTGAGAATTGCCATCCTTTCCTCTGCTTCCCTTTCTGTTTCTTTTTACTCTTGGCTTCTGGGCAAGAGCTTTGTAAGTGTCCTGTCTGCCTGCAGAGTCTACATCTGAAGGCGGTATTTTCGTAATCTAGCACTTGCAGCCAGTTTTGTTGTTTGTAGATCAGCCTTATATTATCCGGCAGCCCCTTACTTAGGTCTACTTCCACACAGATACGTGCGTAAGTGTAGATCCTTTCATCAATCCTTTCCAGATCTGTTTTGATATATTTCCCTAAATTGTTCCCAATGCCTTCCAGGACTCGTTCATTCCAAAAATGCAGAGGTAGATTATATAATCTAACCCAAACCGGCATTTTGGTTACAGTCATTTTGTTTGGGTCAAAATCTGGAAACCATGGGGTCATAAACAGCCCTGATGTTCCCCAGAACCATGGTCCTGCACTGATGACTGTATCTCTGACTTCCTTGGATGTAAATCTAACTATGAAAAACCCCTTTGAACAGAGATGAATATCACATTCCATGGTCCAGCTGGTGAAGATCCAATGGAATAGATCCAGGGGTTTTGGCCAAAAACTGTTGAAACGACAAATGAGAGCTTGCGTTTCATAGGACTTTACAAAATCATCCAACCCAGAAGAATCTAAGTTTAAGGCAGGGGTTTGCTCTGCCTGATCTACTATGTATGGCCTGGGAATATGGCCGCCTTGATCTGGAGAGGACCCTGAAGTTCTGTTGCCCTGTAAAATATTTTTGTAAGATAACCCTCCCTTGGGTTGGGACTGGGGTGCAGTTGTTTTTCCTTTGTCTCCACTTTGTTGTCCCTTAGACGGGGCCCCTCCTTTCAATCTGAGGTTTAAAGAAATGAGTGACCCTGGCCCAATCTCGTAGCTTTCCATCGATCTACAGTCCTGTAGAGACCGCCTTCCACTGACCAGATGTTGGATCTGGACTGGGTATCCCATTTCTGCCCATATTTGTTGTTTCAGTTGCAGACATGTGTTACCTGCATGGACCCATACTAACCGAGTTTTCCCTTGTGGAGGTTTTATCAAAATCTGAAAACAATTGTTTGTTACCTGCTCTGGTTGTAGGCCAAGCTCCAGATCTGGCCCTGATTTTGTTCGTTTTTCCTTTTGCATGTCGAAATCTGCGCGAACTCTGCTCAGACTATGAATGGTACCTTCGGCCTGCTGCTTGGGATCAAACTGTGCACATATGGATGCTAGATCAAGTAGATCTGAACCGAGACTACAGTGTTTGGGCCCGTATGTTTCAGAAAGGGCCGGATCTGCGCCATGCAGTCCCCCCCTGTCGATTCTCCATGCAATCTGGATTGATCGAGGCCTTGCCTCCAACCGCCATGCTCCTCGCTGATTTCTTTGTTCAGGGGCGCGTTTTGGGATCTCTGCCTTTCGCGTGAGATAAACCCCCTCGAAATAACACGCAGAACTGGGGGTTTCCGTCACTGTCTTCGCCCCATTCCGCTGAAAACTTATGCGCTTTTCTTGGTCCATAATCACGTGAGAAATCATATCAGAAACCCCCGCAGTTGTATGGCCATTCAGATATGGATGTATTTGGGCCATTCGACTGCGTGAATCCAGCCATTTCTTTGAAAATGGTTTCAGTAGGGTCAGCCTTCCACCAGTAGTCGTCGTTTCCCCAGCCCCCGGATCACCTGCGGCCCTTGAGGCAGGCTTTGGAGCCGGATCGTCCGCGACCAGAGATTTGTTCGAAACCCTAACCATTGCCATCGTGCGATCGACCAGCAACTTCCTCCTCAAATAATATTGTCTTTTTAAAACCGTAGGGAGATAAGTTGAAAATATGAGTTGAACAAATAGTTTTTCTTCTTTCTGTCTAAAATTTGATGATGTAATATAATATTATTTTATTATTTCCATTATTATTTTACAATATTCCTTAGGAGACCCATTTTAAACTTCAAAATTTTCCCAATGCGCATTGAAATACCTATTATTTTTTGTTTCATTTCCCATATGCATCATGAGCGTAACTCATTGGAAAATTTTATATGAAAAGAACTCAGAATGGTGTCTCTATATATCAAATTCTTTACTTTTATCTGGGGTAGGCTGGAGAAACACGAGAATTTTTTACGGTGTTGATGGCTCTATTTGTTCGCACAAGTTAGTGGGGGATCGATTCATATTTATTTTGTATTTTTGTGGAAAGCGTTTTGGAACCATTTTATTTATATTCTCCATCCTTTCCTATCTCAGGTGTGTAGATGAAACCCATCTACTATCTATCTGGTTCAGTTGATATGGTTTCTGGTATTAGTGTTTTTTACTTGTTTTTTCTTTTTGACAATAGATATAGGATGTTCCTCCATCATTGTCCTTTGTGGAGGATGTTTCTCATCTCTGAAGATGGAATGATGGGGATATATCTCAAATCTGCATATGTAAACATGTTTTCTTTTTAAATACATTGTTTGATTTTTCTTTCCTACAAAAAAATTGGGTGCATCAAAAATCTTGACATATATTATGTAACAACAATCACACACATTAATTCAATGTCACACATCATGAATAATCCATTGGCACAAATTAAATTAAATCCACACATTATATACACTTAACATATTATGAATAGGTGTTGTCTACCATTGCCACAATTTCACTTATTCGCATAAATTTGATTATTGTTTTAAAGAAATCTGATTATAACATTTTTTAAATCATTTTTTGGATTGAAGAAATGGTTTCAATAGAAGAAAAAACCATGAGGCACCCAATATATTGAAACTTAACAACTATAATTTGACTTTTCGAAAATTTGAACCAATTTTCTCAAAATCATTGCCAAAATTTCTATTATTTTCCTGAAAAATTATGTCTTTTTTGGACTACATGTTATGAATATGTTGTATGTACCAAAGGAAAACTAGGTTACTCACTTCAATCCCACCATAACCGTGCCACCTGATAGAATCTCCATGTGCAGTTGAGTCTCCCATGGGCCCTCCCCCACATTACACCCCCCACCTTCTCGCCCCAACCAATGATGATGTTTAAAACCTTGAGGGATGTAAATATCGTGGCTCGAATACCCAATAATAACATTGGCTTGCACAGGTACTCTCCCCATTGGGCATGTTAAGGGAAATGGGTTTAATGAGTGGTGGGGCCTAAGCCATATACTAGTTAGTTGGACAACTTGAATGGATTGATCAAGGCCCTCCCCTGATCTGGGCTACAATCAATGATACAATTCACAAAGTAGGACCTTATGACAAGGGACTTCCCCCACCCAGAGGGAAAATATTAAGCACCATGCACTAAGCCAATGATTGGGTAAATGCCTTTTCACTTTGTCCATTGAATGTCACATTCTTCGAATCCGATGGAAAAGGTGAAAAGCCACTGAGCCAATTATTGGCTTAAGGCATAGTGCTTAATATTTTCCCCATTGAGAGTCGGGGGTCTCGACTATTACATATAACGTTTGGTATAATATTTTTTTGATTACAAAATCTCGAAACTTATTCACTCTGTACATTCAATGTCAAGTCTAGAGAGTCCTCTCAATGATGACAACATTCTGAGTTAGACATTTACATGGGAGTTGTTTACCAACAGGTGAATTTGTGATGTGAACTACTCTCATCAAAGGGTGTTTGGATGCTTCAGTAACTTGCAGAAACTGCACAATACCATGCACGTTAAAGGCATAAATGTGGTCACCGATGACCTCATTCTACAACGTTAATGCTTAATGGATGCATAAATCCCTGAATACAAGAAATGACATTAATATGGCATATAAAAGGGTTCTGTAAAGTGTTAGGTTCCTATAATAATAGGGATCATAATTTTGAATTGACTATGTTAGTCATGTAATATTGTACATACATTTTCTCTTTGTAAATGTTTTCCAATTTAAAAACTAAAAAGAGGGTATGTCCTAAAAAAAAATCAAAGGACCAAAAGTTCACCAGTAGAAAATGGTGAAATGAGTGACTAGGTGACTAAAAACGTTAGTCACCACAACTTTTCCAAGTGAAATACTACCAAGAAATAGAAATATTAAGAGACCCAACTAAAAACGACTAACATAAATGACTATTTTAGTCACCAGTTAAAACATATGACTAGATAATAAGTAATACTACTAAAAATGACTAACATAAATGACTAATTTAGTGTAGAAAAAAAATATGACTAGCTAACAAAAACTACAATAATATGAATTAGTCGTTTATGTTAGTCATTTTAATTGCGTCACTTCAACAATCTAAACTTACAAGTAATACGGGATTCAAAGGTTGTTTTAGATTGGATGAAAGGTTATACTTCCTTGTACACTTCTTTATTGGATCCAAGGATTATTAAAATTATGGAGCTTATTAGAATCTTTAGGGTCATATCATTTGAACACATTCATAGGGAATCGAATTCGAAGGTTGACAAATTATTGGAAAGGGGAGTGGGCCAACACCTCCTTTTGCAACACGACATGACCACCTATATATGTTGCAACAACCTTTCCAAATTATTTAGTTGTTTGCACATATATTTTACATTTCTTCTTCGTCTTGCAAAGTGGTAGTGCTAAGGAGAGCATATGAACTTTGATCAAAGAATATTGTTCACTTAGTACCACTACCAAATTTCCTTCATGCAACTTGCATGATGATAAATGGATGACATTTGAATGTTACAAATGTGTAAGTAGTCCACATTCAACTTTGTTGTCTTCATTGTTGTTAGTAACAATGAAAAGTTTGAATATTTCCTTTATTTATCATCACAAACACATAGCTCTTTGTTGTCCCAAACATAGTTAATATTGTTGGTGTATTATCCCTTAATTGTGTAATGGTCTCTTGATGATGGTAACAAAATCCCAATATCCAATGCTCATGAATACAATGAATGAATGATCTAATGCCTTACATGTATAGACAATTTATGATTCATTTTCTATTTTTATTGTGCCATTGTATATATGCTTCACTAGCATCCCATGCTATATGGTTAATTGAACAAGCTTTATCTTTCATTCTTCAAGTATAATTTGGTTGCATGAATAAGCATATTTGTTTAATTAAAATCATTCAAAATTTGTTAATAATTCATGGTTTGTTTGTCTATTCGCACACTTATCCCTAACCTTTTACTTTGAGAGTGAGTAGTGTCGAATCACTAGTCTTCGTTAAGGAACTTCCTTTCATTACTCAATGACCTAGCTTAGCTCGATATTTAAGGATTCCCCCCTAAATAAGGGTATCCTTTTTGTAGTCTACATAGTGAGAGAAGGCCACCAAGGGGACATTGGGCGGCTTGCTTGATGGGTGGGGTCAACACTTTTTTTTTCTATGAGTGCTTGAGTGGAGATACAATTTAGAAAATGGTTACAAGAAAATTAGTTTCCTTTATTACCATCACCTAAACTACTTACAATAAAATCATGTGCTTTTAATAAAATCTAATTTTGATATATAATTAATTCAATAAAATTAAAAAAATAATATTATTATTGTTATTGTTATTTTTTTGTATATCAGAGAATAGACAACTATAGCATGTTTGTACTTAAAGATCAATTCAATCCACTACCACAATCACCTCCAAGTGTACCCACATTGCCTCACACGTGGCACACTGAGCTAATCAAAGTTTAAACCAACAACATCATAAGAAATGCCTTAACAACCCATTCTATCATAAACTAATCTACACCATGGGGAAAATTAAAAATAACTTTTAATATTAAAAAATATAGCCAATTTATTTTATTTGAAAATCAATTTTAACATCTAATTTGAGGAAACTCCTCAAAATAAAATTTAATGTGAAAAATGTTAAGCAAAATAAATTTGGGGTAAATTATTAAAATAAAAATAAGTAAAGTGAAATATAAAATTAATAATTATAATTATAATTAATAATTCAATCATATTACTCCTAATTTACCAAGTGTCAGAGGCATAAAATCTCTTCATATACAAACCTCTTTTAAAGTGAAAAGAGATTTGATCCCCTCTACCCTTGGTCAATCCAAAATTAAGATCTAAAATTAAGATAGATCCAAGCTAGTTTTATATCAATTTGTTTAATTGAAAGTAAAGAATCATTATTTTAATGAAAAGTTACTTTCAAAAATATTTGTAATTTCCTCAATTTTAAAATAAAGCCAACCTAGTTCCATCTTAACTCTGGATCTATCAAGCAATGAGGGGGATCACATATCTTGAGGTGCAAACCTCTTTTTTGAGCGAAAAACTTGATGACAGGTTTGTACCTTGAGAGATTTGATCCCTCTCTGCGCTTGATAGATCCAGAGTTAAGATGGATATAGGTTGGTTTTAGTGATGTGTTGCCAAAGAAAATCTAACGAACATATGATTAATTTTATCAATAATAAGTAAATTCATCTGATATTAATATAATCATTTTAAATATGTCAATATGTCTCAGATTAATTTGTATATTTTAATTTTAAATTTTCTTACTTGCCTCACTTTGTTGTGATGATAATAACTTTAATGATGAAAAATGATGAAATATAATTTTTTTTAATGTAAAGGGACAATGTAATATTTTTGAATGATAGAAAATGTGAATAATAAGAATATAGGCAATTACAAATAGTCTTCATTGTAGTTAATCTAAAACTATTTTCTTCTATTATTCTTATTGTCACCCTTATTACTTTTACAATCTTTTCATATTGATTGTCATATTTTCATATCGATTATATGAAAAGGACACGTTAAAACATAAACCATTTAAATATTTAGCTGAATCTATTGTAGTAAACATCATTCCTTGTCTCTCCTTCTCTCCAATATTAATATGTTGAAATACTATAACAAAAAAATCAATGTACATTGTCAATAACATTTTTTGCTTACACTGAAATCAATGCACAATTTTAATCCAATCACTTTAAAATTAACGTATCATCATACATCCAATTACATCAAAACAGAAATCAACATTTACACTGAAATTAATGAATCTAATGCAATCAATTACATAAGCTTAGAAAACAACATTTACACTAAAATCACTATATATAATGAAAGAAATCAACACTTACACTCAAATCAATTCATCTAGTGCACGTAAGAAAATTTGATTATAAACCAACTTCTACATTGAAATTAATCCACCTAGTGCATGTAAGAAAATAGGATTATAAAGCAACATCTACACTAAAATCAATGCATCTAATGAAAGCAATCAAATAGGATTAGAAATCATCATGTACATTGAAATAAATGCATTGAGTGCAAGCAATCAAATAAGATTAGAAATCACCATCTACACTGAAATCAATGCATCTAGTGAAAGAAATAAAACATTATTAGAAATCAACATCTACATTGAAATCGATGCATCTAGTGCAAGCAATCAAATACGAATAGAAATCACCATCTACATTGAAATCAATGCATTTAGTGCAAGCAATAAAATAGGATTAGAAATCATCTACATTGAAATTAGTGCATCTAGTAAAAACAATCAAATATCATCAAAAATCAACATCTACACTAAAATCAATGCATCTAGTGGAAGAAATCAAATTGGATTAGAAATCACCGTCTACACCGAAATCAATGTATCTAGTGCAGGAAATTTTCTTGCCTCTCCCCCCCCCCATATATATCTATATCTCCCTCCATCTCTGCTTGTTTTCCACTCTATCTCAACCCCCCAAACACACATGTTATTTCACTTCATATCTATCAATCACTTTGTCCCTATGTCCCTCTCTCCATCTCTCTCTTCTTTCCTCTCTTCACTTTCCATCTATATCTCTATCTCTATTTGCCTCTTTATATCACCGCAAAAACATACACTCTATTTCTTCAATCTATCTACATATCCCTCCCTCCTCCTCTCCCTCTCTCTCTCTTCCCCTTCTCTCCCTATGCCCCTCTTCTATCTCTCTTCCCTACTTGTTTCCTCTCTCCCTCTCTCCCCATCCTCTTTATCACTCCCTCTCTCTCTCTCTCCCCACCTTTCTCTTTATATTTCTTTCTTCTTACCTATCTTTCTTTACCCCTCTAACTCCATCTCTCTTTCCCTCTCTCACTTCACCCTCTCACATCCTCTCTCTTCCTTCCTCTCTTTCTCTCTCTCACTCTGTTACTCTTCAACCTCCAACTTTGTTACTATATCCCTCCCTCTCTCCTTCTCTCCCCCATTCTCTCCATCTCTCCTTCTTTGTCTTTATCTCAACCCCAAACATACACACTCTCTCTCCATCTCTCACTTGTTACTCCCACTACCTCAACACTTCTCACTCTCTATGTATTTATTCTTTGCCCCCTCTCTCCCCCTCCAACTCCATCTCCTTATCCCACCCTCTCTCCTTCTCTCTCTCAAATATTCTCTCTCATACTTCCTATTTCTCCCTTTCTCTCCTACCTCCCTCTCTCTTCCCCCACCACTCTCTCTCTATCCCTCTCTTTCTCCCTCTCTCTCTTTTCCCTCTAATCCTCTCTCTCACCCCATCACTGTCCTTCTATCTCTCAAGTATTATCTCTCATTCTTCCTCTCTCTCACTCTCTCGCTCTCTCTATCTCTCTCTACTCTCTCTTTCTCTCTCTCTCTCTCTAACTATGTTACTACATCCCTACCTCTCTCATTCTATCTCCTTATTTTTCTCTTTATATCACCCCTAAATATACACTCTTTCTCTCCATCTCTCCCTTGTCACTCCCTCTCTCTGTCCACTTCTCACTCTCTATGTATTTCTTCTTCCCTCCATCTCTCCCCCTCCAACTCGATATCTTTATCTCTCCCTCTCTTCTCCTTTCTCCCATCCTTCCTCTCTCACCCTTTCTCTACTATGTTTATCTTCCGTCCCCTGTCTCTCTCTCTCTGCCCTCCAATCCTCTCACTATCTCCCTCCCACTCTCCTCTCTCTTCCCCATCCATCTGTGTCTCTCCCTCTCCCTCTTTTACTCTTCTCTACCTCTCTCTCTTTTTATTCCTCCTCTCCCCTTTCCTTCAGTTTATCTCCATCTCTCCCTTGTCACTCCCCCTATCGCTCCACCTCTATAACTTTATGTCTTTGTTCTTACCTCTCGTATATGTAGAGTTAATATATATATATCGTGATATATTAATATATATTATAATACAAAAAATTTAATATTGGATTAAAACAAAGTTATTATACTTAATAATATCAATATTATGCTATATTAATACGAATATTAGATTTAATAATAATAATAATAATAATAATAATAATAATAATAATAATAATAATTAAATATTAATGTTATGGTTAATAGTATTTTTTGCATGGTATTAATAATAATTTGGCCCATGGTATCTTTCCCATAGGCTTCACCTACATAAAACCTATTTTTTGAGTGTTAGTAAGTGTAAAGAGGTTTATGGAGCAAATATAAAAAGAGGTGTTATTTATTTACCATACCTCTTGTTTATTTTCATTTTTATTATTTATCATATTTCTTTTATTTACAATAGTATTTGGCCCATAGGCTTAGTATATAACTAGATGTTGATTTCTAATCTTATTTGATATGTTTTTATTTATTTACCATACATATTTATACCTCTTTTATATTTATTTATTTATCATACCTTTTTTATAAATATGGTAATTGGCTCATGGTATTAATAATTATGTGTCCCGAAGGATCCACCTAAATAAAATCTAGTTTTAAAATTTTCATAAATATAACAAGGTTAATGCAATAAAGATAAAAAAAGGTTTTATTTATTTACCGTACCTCTAGTTTATTTAAAAAGAAAAATATTTACCATGCCTTTGGAGTAAATATAGAAAAAGTCTTATTTATTCACCATACTTTTCATTTATTTATATTTTTATTTATTTACCATAGCTCCTATTTTTACTATTCCTTAACCTCTTTATATTTTAAATTTATGTTGTCTTTATACATAGTAATAATAATTAGACTGAGTTTTAAATATGGCCCGACATTAGATTAACAATGTTAAATCTTAAATATTGACATTTACATTTACCTTTATGTTTAAATTTATATTTAAGTTTACATGTTTACATTTTTACATGAGATCTACCCCATGGGTGCAATAATTATTTTATTTTTAATATGAAATTATAAAAAACTTTGAAAAATACATATAAATAACCAAAAACAATTTTATATTAATTAAAATAAAATAAATTTCAATTAATTGAAAATTAAAATAATATTATTTGAATGAAAATTTGCTTTCTTATAGGAATTTACAAGGTAAGTTCCTGAGACAGAACACCAAAGGACACCACTCACAAATAGATCACAAAGGACACCACTCACAAATAGATCACAGATCAATACCCCAGTATTCTTGATGTGGTTAAAACCCTCAAAAAGGGAAACAATCCATGGCATGAGCCAATGTGGCCACTTTAGGAAATTTATTAATCAAAGAATGAAAATTTACATAATCTTCTCTCATGAATGGTTACGCTACAAATTACCCTCCATGCTCTTTAAATAGAGACCATGGACCAATCGAGTGTTAAGCCACGGATCAAGTGTCGGTAATACCGATGAGAGAATCAAATGTTAGATCACTTCATGTCCATAACATATCATGACCATCAGACTTTAAGTTACAAAAGTACATAGTAAAGAAACACACTTTACATAACTCTACGCTAGACCAAGTTATACTTAACTATTTCCTATTTGTTGGAATATCCTAACATCCCCCTTTAAGAAAAACTTGGGATAGGATTGAAGGATGTACAAATATGACACAATAGGAGAAGGAAGGAGTCACTAGAGCCTACCCCCCCTTAGTGACAACTTCCTGAACTCCAACCATAAATTGAAGTTTAGTAAACTTTGCCTCTGTGAGAGCCTTTGTAAAGATGTTTGCAGCTTGATCATCTGTTGAACAATATTGCACTTCAAGAACATGGTCATGAACGAGTTTTCTGATGAAGTGCATGTGAGGTTCAATGTGTTTGCTACACTGATGTTGGACAAGATCTTTGCATAGTTGAATGGAACTTTGATTATCACACGAAAGTGTAGTCGGATGCTGCTGCTGAAAGCCAAACTCTGACAGGATCTCATGAAGCCACAGGGCTTCCTTACTAGCTTCTACAGCACCACGATACTCTATTTCTACTGAAGAAAGAGAAATGAAACTTTGTTTCTTGCAATCCCATGTAATAGGTCCTGAACCAAGAGTGAACACATACCCTGTAGTAAATTTCCCATCATCAGGGTCACCAGCCCAATCAGAATCAGTGAAACCAACCAATAGAGGAGATGCTTCTGCATTGTAATGAATCCCAAAATGAACTGTACCTCAAACATAACAAAGTTTTCTCTTAGATGCTTTCCAATGATGTGGGTTTTACATAAACCGACAATAAGGCCAACAACAAAGGAAAGGTCAGGATGCGTATGGGTCAGATACAAAAGTTTTCCTACAAGTTGACGGTATAAGGTAGCATCAACTTCAGGGGAAGTACAAGTGACTGAAAGTTTGGCTCCAGACTGAAAGGGAGGAGGGGTTGGCTTACAGTCTTCCATGTGAAAATGGCATAGAAGATCATAGGCATACTTGGACTGGGAAAGGGAAATACCTTCCTTGGATTGCAAGACTTGAAGACTAAGAAAATAATGCAAGTGTCCTAAGTTTGTCATTTCAAACTTCTTTTTAAGACTGGACTTCGCATGGTTTATAAGGTTGGGTTCACTACCGGTAAGGATAACATCATCAACATAAAGAACAAGAATGATAAGAAACTTGCCAACTTTCTTGGTGTAGATAGTATTGTCAGAATGACACCTAGAAAAGCCAGTTTCTAAAAGAAAGTTATCCATTTTTGCATACCAAGCTTGAGGGGCTTGCCTGAGACCATAAAGAGATTCCTTAAGCCAACATACAAGGATAGAGTTTGTTTGTATAAAGCCATTAGGTTGTTCCATATATATTTCTTCATGCAAGTCCCCATGCAAGAAGGTAGATTTATCATCCATCTAATGGACTTCCCATTTGAAAGAGGCAGCAAGGGAAAGAACAAGGCAGATAGAGTTCATTTTGGCAATAGGCGAGAAGGTTTCAAAATAGTCAATGCCTTCAACTTGTGAAAAACCCTCAGAAAGACGAGCTTTATGTTTATCAACTTTTCCATCTGGTCCATACTTGGTTCTGTAAACCCATTTGAATCTAACAAGGTTTCATCCCTTTGGAAGAGGAACAAGATCCCATGTATCATTTGCCAATAATGAATGAGATTCTTCATTCATAGCTGCATCCCAATCTGGATGGCCTTAAGCTTCTGCAAAGGTGTGTGTTAGGATCATATTTTGTTGAAGCTTGAGCCAGTAAAAGAAGAGGCTCTATTGAAATGAGAACGTGTACATTGTTGATCTGTAAGATCACCGGAAAGAGCACCTGCTACATCTCGAGTAGCATGAACCCATTTTGGAGGCTGACGAGCTGAAGGAGGATCCTAAGAAGGTGGGGGAGGATTGTCATCATTTGAAGAAGAAATATTTCTAGAAGTAGAAGGGATAGAGAGACGTGCCACATCCGCCGAACTAGGCTCGTAGGTGGATATATTTTTAGGAAACTTTACATCTCTTCTAATGATAACATTTTTGGACTTAGGTGGAATAAGTCTATATCCTTTGACATCTTCAGAATATAAAAAAAAAAAAAACATTTTTCACTCTTAGGTTCTAAAGTTTTATGTTTCTCATCTGGAATATGGGCCCTTGCTTCACTTCCAAAAACACGAAAGTGACTTACATCTGGTTTAATTGAGCTCCATGCTTCTTCTAGAGTGATATTCGTTAAAACCTTAGTAGGAGTGTGATTTACTAAGTAATTTTCACAATTAATTGCTTCTGCCAAAAATTAAGACTAAGTCCTTTAGATTGAAGCATACAATTAGCCATTTCCTTTAAGGTGCGATTCTTCCTTTCAGCTACACCATTCTGTTGTGGAGTATATGGAACAGTATGTTGCATTTGAATTCCATTCTTAGTGCAAAAGTTGATGAATTTGTTGTTAACATATTCTCCGCCATTATTAGATCTTAGCTTAAGAATTTGATGTCCAAATTCTTTTTCAACAAAGGCCTTAACGGCTAAGAACATGTTAAATACTTCACTCTTGAGTTTTAAGAAGTATACCCATGTGCATATGGAGAAATCATGAATGCTAGTTAAGAAATACTTGTAGCCAGAGAATGAAACAACTGGAAGTGGACCACATAAATCACTATGCACAAGATGTAAAGGGGTTGAGGCATGCCAAGGGACACGTTTTTCAAAACTATCCTAATGATGTTTTTGGAGTACACATTTGGAACAAACACCATCTCTGAAAGATACCGTTGGAAGACTTGTCACCATATTTTATTTACATATATTCTGAAGGGAGCGATAGTTTATGTGACCAAATCACTCATGCCAAATTTTGTTCACTTCATCATTATGAGAAAGAAATACCGATGGAATATTTGATGACCCAAAGTTTTAAACTTATACAACCTTGTAGAATCATGAGTAATGCCAATAGCTAAAATTTGTCTAGGATCTCTGAGGTCCTTAATTACAACATCGTGAGATGAAAATTCAATGATTTTACCTTCACCTGAATGAGTTATCTAATATATAGATAAAAGGTTGGAGGATAAGGTTGGAACACATAATACATCATTAAATTAACCATTGTCTAGATGAACAATTCCAGTCCCTACAACACATAGAGATATATCATCACCAACATATATATTTTTGGTGTTACAATCATTTAAAGAAGAAAAAATTGTTTTGTTTTTGGCCATGTGATAACAAGCTCTAGAATCAATGAGCCACTCATGAGAATGAGAAGAAGAGGATACATTTAGTGCATAACCAGACCAAGATTCTTGACAACCACATGTAGAAAGTGTTATTCCTGAAGATGAAGTTGAAGAGTGCTCCAAATGGATGTTATGCTTCTTCATTGCTACTTCCAAGGCTTCCATCTTCTTAAATCATTTGGATTCTAAGTGGCCATATCGATTACAAAAGTGGCAATGTCTATTAATCTTCTTCCCTTTGTTTTTATTTGCCTTATCATTTGGTTGAAATGATTTTTCATTTTGAGACTGAAATTTCTTAGGACCCTTTTTTGGTTTAATACCATTCTTTTTAGGATACCACTTCTGAGGATTCTTTGAATTTGGTTGCTGCTAGGCGGCTAAGGCTTTCTTAGAAGAGTTTCCAAGATTAAGAAGACCAAGATATAAGAGCTTTTCTTGTTCTCTTATTAAAGAATCACAAAAGGTACGTGTAGCCTTGTCCTTGGGAAATAAATACTTCTCTAGTAGAATGGAAGGTGGAAACAAACATAGAGTAGGTTGTTCCCAACTTAGTAATAATGGAATAGATAAGGCTACCATCTTCTTTATTAACCTTAACACCTTCCAAGAGAATTCTAAGGGTCTTGAACTTGGACAAAAAATATTCAATGGAAGAAAAATTATTGGGGTCCAATGTAAGCAACTCATTTTCGAGTTGATGGGCTCTAATTTCATTTTTATTTCCAAAAAATTTAGTGAGTTCTTTCATTGCTTCATTAGGAGTATCAAGTTCTGCGATATGGAATCTAAGGTCTAGAGAAATAGACATCCCTATCAACCCACGTGCTTGATATTTCCTATTTTCCCATTTGGCTATCTTATCTTCATCTTGAGGTTTGGTTTCTTGGCCTGAGGTTATTCTGTAAAGACCTTTACTTTTATGTAAATCCACAATGACCACCATTGGAAGTAGTTGGTGCTGTCAAGAATAACTTGGCATGGACTTTCCATTTTAACAGAAACTGAAGTTGTAGATGCCAAAACTAAGTGTTCCAATGGAAAGATCTCGAAAAATTAGGTTGATTAAAAAAAAACAGCTCTGAAAACGACTTTCAGATGAAGAAGTTATGGCTTTTTGAAGAAAAGTTGTTGAAGATGCCGACGAAGTGCGTGAATGTGCGGGAATGAATGACAATGTTATATTTAAAAAAAATCCCCTCCCTTTCCAAACTTAATCTAATTAACTCACCTAAAAAAAAAAAAAAAAATATGTGACTGACTTTTATAAATAAGTGAAAGTCACTTTTACAGTGGTACTTTTTGAGCTACCCATTAAATTGTAATTTAAATAAAAGATAAAGAGACTTTCAAATTATAAGTGACTCAATTTTTATAATGGGTGAGAACACTTTTACATAAAGTAACTTTAAAACATAAGTTACATGTGCTTTTGCAAAAAGTAACTCAACAAAAAGAGAGACTTGAACTCAAGACCTCTATTCTCATAAACTAACTTTGGACCAAGTGAGCTAGTTTAAAAGGTTAGTAGTTTTTGGAAAGGACTAAGGGTTTTTTTTTTTTGTCACCGAAGCTTTAAGGTGTGTGCTTACTTGGAAAAGCTATTTTTTTACTTGCAAAACAAAAACCACAAAACCCAACACAGACATACAAAAAAAAAACAAACCTTACAGCTTGCAGTTAGCTTTAGCCATAAATTAAATATTTTCCTCAATGTTTTTGATATTCTTAGATCACACTAAGGCACACTGGAAAAGAGCATACGCATGAGAAAAATCCTTCCTTTATGTTTCTGATTTTCCCAGATCACATAGAACTGGGGGGCAAAGATCATACACAGAAATGAAAGGTATAGATCCGGTAATAGAAAACAAAGAGATAAATCAACCGAAATAAACAGAGAGATAAGTAGCTAGAACTTCAAATAAAGACTGTATTCCTCTAGATCTTAAAAATAATGTAGCTAGGGCTACCGGTAACCTTTTCGCATGAAACGAAAGGGGTTCCTCATTGGAACATAAGATCCTAACACAATAAAGCAGTCCTCTAGGCCCAAAAGCAGTTAGAAACAATAGATCTAGGAAATGACAATCAGATGAAGTTGTATTGGGTTCAGATTTGGATCACCAACGGATGCGGCCCTCAGATAGCTCTAGTACCATGTAGGAATTTACAGGGTAAGTTCCTTAGACAGAACGTGAAAGGACACCACTCACAAATAGATCACAGATCAATACACCAGTATTCTTGACGTGGTTAAAACCCTCAGAGAGGGAAACAACCCACGACTCGAGCCAATGTGACCATTTCAGGCAATTTATTAATAAAAGAATGAAAAATTACATAAGCTTCTCTCATGAATGGTTACCCTAAAAATGACCCTCCATGCTCTTTAAATAGAGATCATGGACCAATCGGGTGTTAAACCACGGATCAAGTGTCGGTAATACCGATGAGAGAATGAACCGTCGGATCAGTTCATGTCTAGAACATATCATGACCGTCGGATCATAAGTTACAAAAGTACATAATAAAGAAACACACTTTACCTAACTGTACACTAGACCAAGTTATACTTAACTATTTCCTATGTGTCAGAATATCCTAACATTTCTATTTTCAAAAAGAGTAAGGAGATTTGTAATTATTTTATTTAAACTTTGAATTACAAATAACTTAATAATTTAAAAAGCCATAAATTTGAGGATTTGGGTGATTTTTCCCTAAACCGTAGGGGTTATAGATCATCCTCCCTTGATAATTGGCAATGTAAAGGCATTAGTTTACATCTGGCACTGTTTCTACCAGGGTAACACCTATCCAAATCTCTAGGGGGATAAAACTAATCTAGATTAGGTGGTTGGATTTTCAGTCGATCCATGTGTTTGGTGCACCTAAAAAATGACATCTCAACCATCAGAGTGATTTCAGATTCTGTCAGGATTGAACTAGAGACAACTCGCTGGGAACTCAAGAAAGAGAGATGCAGTGAGCTGTTGAAACCTGGAAAAAAACTAGTAGGTTTTTAGATTTGAACTTCCTTGTAATGGAGACATGGTGGGTGCTTAAGATGTTGGTTACATGTCTGGCAATTTGAACCACTGCTGATGAATCAATGGATGCCGAGGTTTCATTGAAATTCGGTCTTTGACAAAGTTGAAGAAATCTTCGGATCTGATGCTCGATTAGCCTCACGTTGTTGTTCAGATAAATCAAATATTCAGCTTGTAGAATGATTGATCCAATCGTTACGAACTATGGAAAAAGTCAACTATCTTGCTTCTTGGGTTATCTAGATTCTGTGCTAGATCTAGTGAGTAATTCTTAACACAGTGTGAAAAATCATTTAGTAATTAATTTTAGATTTTGTAGAGTATTTCCATATTAATTTTTTATTATTATTAGATTACATTTTTCATCTGTATGTGGAATATGACAGTGGATAGTTCCAAACTTAGATTTCACAATTTTAATTATTTAAATCATATTTATTTGATTTTTCTAGAGCTTCTCTACATTATATATTTCTCTTGGGAGATCACATCTTCCATATATGTCTTCAAAACTTCGACTCAAAAAACCATTATCCTTTTTCTCTTAAATGTGTTATATTTTTTGGTTGAATTCAAATTGTAGATATCGGCAGACATGGTTGTGAATGCAACTTTAGCAGCCATGGCCAAACATGTAGGAAAGCATGGCATAAAGGTTTATCGGGTTTCTTCTATGGTGGTAAATCCCATAACAATTCAAGAGTTTTTAAAAATGATATTTGAACATTTTAAATATAATCCCTACATTGATCACAAAGGAAACCCAGTAAAATTGTTGAAGCAATTGACCTGCGTTAATACTATGGAGAATTATGGGTAGGCTCTTCACAAAGCAGTTAGTTCACCAAACAACGTATGTTGTAATAATACTCTGTGTTTCTTACTCGAAATTTTGATGAATATAAGTGGAATCTGAAAAGTTAAAAATTTACTCATGTAAATTTTACTTTGCATATAATATCTGCATATAATCTCTATTCAAGGACTAGATTTGTTATTTAATCTAAAGAATTATCAATTCACCATAATTAAAAAAAATACATAAAATGAATCATTCCAAACTGATAGTCATATTGCGGATAGTGGGGTTATCAAGATCATCTACAAAATATATGTTGCAGCAATTGAAGCACCTGGAAAAGATCTACAAGCCATATGCATTCTACGAAGGAAGGTGAACTATGTGCAATGGAGATGAAATACAAATTTGTTGGTGTTGTATTGTTTTAAACATTTTGATTGGTAATCAAGAAACATACATTAATAATTTTTTTAATATATTTGTGCAGATTTGATACAATAGTGAAAAATTGTTTCAAGAGCTCTCTGAAGATGAATGAGACAATTTTGGATTTGATGTTAAGATTATCGAGTGGAAAAATTACATCAGAAATATTCATATTCCTTGACTTGGTGAATATATCTTAAATGGGTGAATATGTATCAGTGGATCACAATGGTTGCAATGGCCATGAAGACATCAATTTTCACTTCACTGGGTTCACTATTTTTGGGAGAGTGATGGGGGTTGTTGGAGCAGAAAGTTGTCCAGATATAAATGGAGGTGGTGCCAATGTGAAGGTTGAACTCATTTCCACTAGCAATGATCTCATTAATGTTGTGTTTATGTCGCAGGGAGGTAGTTACACGTTTACAAATATTACTCCAAGGAAATATAAGCTGGTTTTTTTCCATCATGAACACATAAACTTCATGAATCCTCGAGCAATATACAAATATTTGGTCATATCAAATCCCACTACGTTGTTTTTCAAAAAGGAAAGGCCATGATATTTTTCTCTCTTTGCCTTCGTTTGATACACATAATAAGTTTGGATATTCCTTAAGGATGAGTGTCTAGAGGACACAGTAGCCCTCCATGAAATCAAATGTGAAGAAGTGGAAAGAGCAGGCTTTGTGAGCCAATTGTTAAACAGAGGAAGAAGATACAAGGTCATACCTAATGTCGATCCTAGCTAGGATGGTGCTACGCATGAGGTACAATGATTGAGGTTTATAGAGTAGATTTTCTATAATATTCTCTTTCGAATACGTGATTCTCATGTTATTTTAACAATTTTCCAAAGAGGCTCTCCATAGATGGATTTGGGCTTTGGAAATCTGGTAGTAGATGACATATTTTCTGTCCCAAGTCATGATATGGATGGCTTAGTAGATTCTCAAGGTAACCCTATTTTATGTGTTCATGTATACCTTTATTCAGATGATGTCCATGAGGGGAAGTGCCCTCAAAGAATCTCCTTGGCCAAATCAAGTGCTTTGTCATCCAATATCTGATGCAGATGGGAAATTTGCTTTTAATTTTATTCCATGTGGAAATTAAAGGTTAATGCCATTCTACAAGGGTGAGAATACAATATTTGATGTTTCAATTCCATATATAAAGGTTCTTGTTGAGCACAGTGATGTTAATATATCTCAGCCATTTCAGGTCACAGGTTTCTCAGTTGGAGGACTTGTTGTGAATTATGAAGGAGTCTGTTTTGAAGGTGTTAAGATATTAGTTGATGGATGAGAAAGAGATACAACAGATGTCCAGGGATATTACAAACTTAATCATGAAACATCAACATGCTACACAATCAAGTTTGAGAAGGATCACTTCAAGTTTAGCAATTTGGAGAATTTCATGGTTGTGCCAAACATGGCTTCAATGCCAAAGATAGAAGCAACACATTATAATATTTTTGCTTCCCTAAAATTAGTGGCAAATAACTGTTATGGCAAGTTTCAAGTTGGCTTGACACATGGGCCAGGCAATGTTAAGCCTCAACTAAAGATGATTGATGATACGGGAAACTTCTACTTTGTGGTTCAACTAGGTTAATATAGAATATCCCCACCGACCACAACAGTAGAATGTGATTCTGGTCTTCAATTTTCACCATCACATATTGATGTGATAGTAACTAGACCAATGTTTGGCATTCAATTTATAAAGCTCCTTGTTGATATCCATGGATCAGTGGTATGCAAGGAAGGATGTGACTCCTTGGTTTCTATATCACTTACTTCTCTCACTATTGAAGTCCAGGTTTAGAGAGGCTTAACTCTTTAAGTTTAACAAATGAGAGTAGTGACTTCATATTTGAGAAAGTTCTACCTAGTGCATTGCATCTTGAGGTAAAACATGGACCTTCATCTGGTTTGTTAGATTGGGATGATGACTGGTGTTGGGGGAGAAAGGTTATTAATGTCAATGTTGGTGTTTCTTATCATTCAGAGATAGTGTTTATCCAAAAGGGTTATTGGTTTTTTATTATGTCTACTCATCATGTGGCTTCTTACATCGTACAACCAAACATTGAACACATGAATTTGTTGATTGAGAAAGGATGGTAGCAAATATGCTTAGAAGCTTCTCATGTGCACATTGCTTAATTTCTTGAACTCGTGCATATTCTTTGGAATTTCTTCATTAGAAATCAATGTATTGAACCATAAGCCTATATATTTGACTGATGAAAAATATCTATTGAGTGGTGAAATACATGTTGATTCAAGTTCTTATCCAAAAGAAAATTAGTTGTCTTGAAGCATTATTGTAGACATATGGCAAAAGGAGGGTGCATTTATAGATATGATCAATAATGTCAAACTTGTTTCAAGTGCTAATGGACCAAGAAATATTGTTGTATATGAGTACATTCACTGGGTCAATATTGAAGATGAAATGGTCTTTGTTCTAAGAGATAAAAGGAGTGCTAGTGAGAAAAATAGTTTTGAAAGGGTCATGTTTTATCCAAGAAGTTGGCACATTGTTGTTAAAACTGATGGGTTCCAATCTGCTATTCCTCCTTTTGTGGGGTGCCCAGGAAAGTACATTTAGGGTTAGTGCTGCCAGCAATCCTAGGTGTTGACATTAGATTAATTTCTCAAAATGACAGTAGCAATGGTCATTTAAAAAAGGGTGACATGGTTCTTCCAACTTTGAGAGGATCAAATGGTTTGTTTTTCTGCAGTACTCTGTATGATGATACTGAGTACTATGTTGAAGCTTCCAAGGGATATCATTTAAAAGCACTTGCATAGGACCCCTTTTGAAGCTTAGATGTCTGCTCATCCAATTTGATCGGATGCCCCACTCAACTAGCAAAACCATAAAGAATATTTTATTGTTATTATTCGACCTTCTGTTCACTCCATGCGTTTATGGTCCTCAGTCGAGGAATCACTAAATTTGTGTCAAACAACTGCTAGATATGGACAAAACCTCTTCAATCACATTGCTTCAAACTACAACCATGTAAGTCTAGATTTTATTATTACTTTCAACGCTTTATAATGAAACCAGTGTAAATGCAGGTTGTATGTGGATAAAATATAAACCAATGTAAACGAAGGTTGTCTTGTATGTGTATGTAGGGGCATACATGATAAAATATTTGAGAGTGAATGGGATACTGTTTCAATAGAATTCATTCTCTATCTTGAGACTCAATATGCAATGTGGAAGTAATTCGACTGTATTGGAAATGGACTCATATCCTGATAATGCATAAAATTTCTTTGTGGGCATATTGATTGAGATGATGGGGAGATTTAAATCATTAAAGGATTTGGTCATATGTGTTGTGTCTTTTATTAAAGAAATATTTGTCTTCTCAATTTGTTTTTCGAGATGCTTCCTAATCTCCAATGTTTGTTAATGGGTGACAACTTTATCTTGGTAAAAACAAAATTTATACTTTTCTTTTACATGTGCAATGAACAACATGTTTCAATGTTTAAGAATGTTTTCATGTGCTACTTAGTTGTTAGGTATAGCATAAAAAAAAATCATACATAGCACATATTGATGTAGCTTAGGTTGAATATTATGTTTTGGTTCATTATTATGTCCTATTTGCAGATTCAGTATATCCAACAGATATGAAACAAAACCAAGTAACGACTTTGTTTCATATATATTCCTTAATGAAAATATACACTACCTAAATTAAAAAAGTTAACCGGCTATAAGATGTGAAAATACCATAAAATTCTTCCATGGTTTTTTCCATGATGTTCATAATGAATATTTATGTCTTTTATCTTGTAAATGAGTGCAGAGTTGGCTTATTCTGGTTTTGAAATGCAATGCAGGAACTTTCAAAATGTCCCATACCTCCACGTCTCAGATCCCACTCTCTCATCTCTGTATATATAAGTTTATGTAGACATAATTGAATTTCATGATAGGGAAATCAGTGTATTAGGTTGCTTTCTTCAGAGAACCCCTGCTGTAGAGATGATAGAACTTCGTTTAATTGATGACTTGAATTATGACGATCCATGATATGTAAAGTTTTTGGAGGAGGTGATGTATTTGAATAGAGTTTCAAAGCAAGCAAGGATATTGGTATGTGAATCTTCATTTTAAATAAATGCTTCAAAATATTTAAATCGTTGACCAGTAAAAAGGCTTTCTAGCTTCATTTTCTATTATTTTTTTCTTTACGAAAGGGTATGACCAATGCAGGTTGTATGTGGATACGAGGATGAATTATACTATGGATACGAGGATGTGGACACCATTGGAATGGCCTGCTTAGTCTTGGGAAACATTGAGTATGGAAGTGGATGGCAATCTCATGGAGTGGGTATGCGACATTTTGCCCCATTTTCATTTTGTTTATCATTCATTGTTTGCAGTGGTTCTAATAATCAGTTTTAATTATTTATATGTTTTTCATTTATATCATTAACATTCCATGTTTCCCAGGCAAGCTAACATTTTTGGTTCCTTTAGATGATCAGCCTGTAGGATTAGGATGTTCTCAATGAGTTTTGAACATTTGTCCAATATGCCTTGTCGATTTTGGATTGTTATTAGGGGTTATCGTTTTAATTGTTATCCGGTTTGACATTTGATTGAAAATGAAATTACATGCTTTTATAAATTATTTGTTTGTTAATTTTTAAAAGTATTTAAGAAATTTGTCTTCAGTAGCCACACTTCAAACAATGGATTTCACACTACTAGGTTTAAGGTTTTGGTTATGTATTTGGTTAAAATTTCCCAAGATTTATATCATATCTCAGCTTTTTGAAATTCATGAATTCATTCCATTCGAATGTAGCACATCACGACAAGGATGGCCCTATTAAGCTCACCAACTCTGTTACGATGCTTCATGAATCATAATTCAAATGGACATTGAATTTGGTTATTTTCCTTAACTAAAGAGTATTAAGAAAAATTCTCTCATTCAAACCCAACCCCAAGTCATACTCAAAATTTTGACATGTGAATAACATTGTCTCAGCAGCAAGTTTGACACCCAAGTCCTTGCAAGTCAGACAAGATTGTCCATTTTAAAAAAATGATGATATCCTTAAATTGTTAGCCCTTGGACTCCTTCATTAAAGAAAATATCATTCTATGATCTTGATAATTGGTCTATCAGAACGTGGATGGGGCGAAATATGAGTTAAGGAGTAGAGAAAGAAATTTTCCTTGACATTGCCTAGAATATTTTGGACTTTTGGGGGCATCACATGACACTACCATCACCACACCAACATTTTTTGGTAAATTTACACTACAAGAGGAATCCACTGATTCATGTCCCTCAACCCCTGATCGTAAAAATGGTTCTTCCTGAAATTTTTTCCTAAATGATGATAATGATATATTGTTCTTATCATCATAAAGTATGGATTTTATTTCTTCACCCGTGCTCCACCTTCCCCCTCCCAAATGTATATAAGAATCAGTTTCTCTTGCATGATTCCCTCCAATTGCAAAGTTATACCCATACCTGAAATCCTCCTGTTGATCTTGGTTCTTATGCTTCTCTTCTTCTTCTAAGCTAAGAAATCAGAAAAACATTACCTCCCTACCACCACAAATAGATAAACCATTTTTCCTGCACTATCTTTTAAGCTCCACAAGAGGAATACTAAACAATTCTTGAGTTGTTGCTCCCTCTCCAATCACCATAGCAACATCTTGATTTGGACCAGATCCATCTGTTATGTCTGTAAGATTAGATTCAGAACTATCAAGGTCCTTCAATGGTGGGGCATCTCCACATATTGAATGAAAGGGAGGGACACCTGAACTTCCAAACCAAAGAAAGGTAGCTCTTTGTCCATTCACATAAGCACATGAAAGGAGAAACTATTTTGACCAAACCTGGAGAACTTTCATCACTCTCCTGTGAGGACACCATAATATAAATGCAAAAAAATTCACAAAAAGATCCACACAGTCATTACACTAATTATGATATTTTTTTTTTACGAGTAAAATTTACCAGCCGCCTTGCTAATTGATGACCAATAAGGGGCTTGATCTTAATACATGATCTATTTTCATCATTACTATTGGCAGGCATGTTTTTCCACATTTCTTTTTTTATATCCCACACAATTGGAATCCTACTACATTTGGCCTCCTCTACTTCCATAGGCTACATGTGTTAAAGAAGGTACAAAACACTAATGATATGTTCTTTTTCCATAAGTTCTTCTCATTTTTTTGATGAATTTTGTGGAAATTTTATTCATGTCAATTATGTGGCAAGAAATAATGTTCCATTATTCTTTTTTATCATCTCTTGTTTATGAGTTATCATGCTTCTATTGTACTAGTTCGTTACAACTATGTCATGTAAAGATCAAGTTGAGTGGGTTTTACATTTGATTTCCATTGTAGTCAACAACTGAATATATAAGTTTTCTGTTAGGTTGAATGATGGGACAACACACTTTGATTTCCACTAGTGCTCTCTTTTTCATATACTATCACAAGTGCACAAATACAAACTCACTTTTCTTTTTACCTGGATAAGAAAATGATGACAACTTTGTATTTGTAATGACAAGTATAACTATGTATTGGAACTAGACCTTCAGCCCTTCAATTCATCCTTTCCTTACCCAACACGACCATCTCCTATTTGTAATAGAGTCCAATTTCTGAACCAACATTTACCTTCAATAATATTTTTATAAAGAAAGAACGCAACCATTTTTGGATTTCCTTTGAGCACACAAATACCAAATCCATGTCATTTTTACTTCCTTGGTTAATATGTTGCATCATTGTGTTTGATAGTTAACTCATTATTATTCTATGCCAATAAATCTCTATCAAATAGCAAAGAAGGATTACCTGGCTGTTTTAGAGATATATAATATGAATTAATTAAAAATTCACGGCGTTATTTCAGTTCTCATCTTTCTATTTCACTTCTTTAGGGAAAACTATATATTCAAATACCAACTCAACTCAAACCAAACTAAAATAGAGAATCCTAGTTATGAATATGTTTCTCTCTTCATACCTTATAATGACATTTTTTTTGAATTATACTTGAAGTTCACTGATAATAACTTGGATTTATATATTTCTTTTAGCACCAAAATGAAGTCATGATAAAAATATGAATATCCCATTAAATATGACCTAAAGATGATTCAAAGAATATCACCTTTAGTTTGAGCATGTGGCAGAGTAGTTTCTAAGGTGTGAAGTTTTATTAGAGGGAGTGTTTTTTTATTTGTTTTGGTTAGAAAATGGTTTTCTCTTACTTTTATGTGACTTTCAATTTATCATATCTAGCATGTTGAGAAATGGGAAAGAATAATTTGTGAGATTTATCTTACAGAAATTGATGTTGAATGAAAGGATATAGAGTTTAACCAAGCTACAATCCCCTTTGGTAAAGATAGAGGGACATATTAAAAAGTTACCTAAAAATACACCATATACATAGCTTGAACATAAGTAATATATGGCGTTTTTGTTTTCAGATATGTTCTCTTTTCTATCCAAGATATCATAGCAAGACAAATATTGATATTGTAGAAATGGTTAGAGTACCTCATTGAGGTCAATTTTTTTTATGTTATACTTGATTGATACATTCTCATGACATGAAGGCTTTAAATACAAATTAATATGTTACCAAAACAAATTATATTCAAAATTTATACATATAAAAGATAAAAACAAATGTCAGTTCCTTCATTTGATTGTTGCTTGACTAGAGTGTGGGCAGGTTACATGAAATGTGATTAGAAAAAGGATGGGGAGACAATATAGAGATCATGTCTTGGATATGATTCATTTTTTGTTGGAGATCATTCAGGCACTTCAACCATCAACTTTGGAAATGTTTCTAGTAAGTATTCCTATGGCTTTTAATGTTGTGATTCTTTCACCTCATGGTTGTTTGGACAAGAAAATGTTTTAGCAATGCGTGATAAGATATTGATGGACAGGTAAACAATTTTTTTATAATTTCAATGTCCATTCCATGATATCCTCTCTTTATTGTTTGATTGTATTTTGAACATTTAATTCAATTTTTCTTTACATTTTAACTATGAAATTGAAAGTACTTGGTATTATGTTTGTATAAACAACAACCAAAGCTTGAAGATGAAATTAATATTACACAATATTGATTGAAATCCTTTTAACTATTTTGTATTGAAAGATTTTCATGATTATTAGAAAATTTTAGTTTCATATTGTTATTTGAGAACATGTTGTTTATATACTTGACCAAGTTCATGCATTAGAAAACAAATTTTTGTTATGAATAAAATGACAAGGATTAGACATCACACCTCAGATTATTTGTTCTAACAAGTTATTTACAGCTTGAAATTTTTAGCATGTAACTTAGTTGGCATGATTCTACCTAAGCTTTCCCTGAAGGTTGAATACTAAGTTACTATGGTGTTCTATTCTATGGTGACTTTAATTTATTTATACAGGTCATCAGGCCACATAGTGGCCGCTATCACTCAATTGAAGAAAACTTGTTTGAGTTTCTTGATTTTATGGGGAAGAATGGCTTTAACATTGTTGATGTTGAGGTATATATAATATAAATTCTTTATAGTCTACTTTCATTTATATTCTAGTGTTCATCATCTTTCATTTCTTACACTTTACATTCTAGGTTCTTTTGTTTCCAGAAAATGAACTCAATATTGATGGTAAGCAGCAGGATTTTATGAAAGAGGAGAGCACTAACACTGTAGTGACAAATGCAAAAAGAGAGAGAAGAGAACCGGTCTAGTGGTACCCTTAAAGCTAATATCCCGCATAAGACGCACACATAGAGATTGATGTTCAAGTCTTCATATTTGGTGAATTCACCTCCAATGACTTGACATCACAATGATAATGTTTTATAGTGATGAAACAACATTCCATGTGAAAATTGTAGTCCAACCAATGTTAAGTTGGAAACCCATATTGTAATACTCGACATTTCATATAATATAATTTCTGTGGTTGAAATTATTTATAGTTGCACTTGATATTGTTTAGTATTTTAACTAACATATGTAATTTTGAATTTTCATATTAGATGAACCAATTCACATTGTATGATGTTTTTTTAAATTTAGTCACAAAATCATACTAATTAATCTATATTGATTAATAACGAACACATAAAATCAATCTAAAACTACTAAATTAGTAGTTTATATTGATTAATGATGAACACAAATAAAATGAATATACGATTAAATTAGTTGTTTATAATGATTATTAATGAAAATAAATGAAATGAATATAAACTACTAAATTAGTCGTTTATATAATGAAAATGAAACTACCAAAAAAATATAATTGATTACAACAAATGATTCATTTTTCAGTATAAATGACAACTAAATTTTGCATATATATGACTATTAATAGCTAATCTACATTATCTTATAACACAACAAAAAATTAGTCATATTTCTTTGGTCTTTAATCAGTTTCAAACGACGACTAAAATTTGCATATATATGACTATTAGTAGCTAATTTACTGTATCTTATAACATGACGAACATTTTGGTCATATTTTTTTGGTCATTAATTGGTTTTCTCACATGATCATATAGTAATATATTTTGTTGTATATTTGGTCATTAATTGTGGCAATTAATGACTAAATCAATAACTAAATTAATGGCCAAATTTATGACTAAATATACTGCTAGATGATAAAATTGAGACAATCAATTAATGACTAAGCTAAAAATGACTAAAAGTTAGTCACGTTATAAGCTACTATAAATTAGCTACTGCTGGTCGCCGACTGAAAAATAGTCATTTATATGCAAATTTTAGTCCTTTTCTTAGTAACTAATTAGCCATTTTGTATTAGTGGAAAGAATATAAAAAAGATATGAAATATGAACCCCACAAAAAGAAACAAAAATAAATTCTGAAAGTGTTGCACGTTCAATGCCACTACTCTTAGTTTACCTTTTGCTAATAAAATTGTGTGCAGCTTGTCCAAAATGCCACAATTCATGAGTATCACACAGTTCAATATTGATTACTCATGCTTTAAATTTTATGTCATAATAGTTAGCGAATAAAGATCTGGCCAGACCATTTAATCTTGGTAGATCATTAGTTAGGTAGAGAATAAAATGAGTTGATAAGTTTAATCTGATCCATTGGAAGATATAAGGTTAGAAAAAAGTTAGTTTGCTTATCAAAAGAAAATAAAAAGGGCCAACAAGCTCAAATGTACCCAATAAAGGAGATAAAAAAATGCTAGGGTAAATAAAGGGTAGGTAAAATAGGTTTTGGAATGCATAAGGTTGCTAACCCAAATCCACCTTCAACGTGCTTAATCCTATGTTTCATGAGAAGGAGGAATTATCAAAGAAGGAGGACATTCATGAAAGTTATATATTACTTTGGGTATTTACCCTAAAGTTCTATATAATCTTAGTCCTGAATATTAAAGCTCATTCACTAATTTCCCCTCATTCACTAAACCCTTACATGTCTATTTTATTAATTCCACCCATTCATCTTTTCCGTTCACACTCATTCCCTAATTTATTTGTTTCACAACTTACCCCTTATTTACATATTCCCTTCATTACCTCTTCATTACTTTTCATTCCCTAATATTCTTTCCCTCCTAAAAACCCTTGTTCCTTTGAAAATCCCTTTCCCCTTTACTTACTCCGCTTGATAAAGTTTAATTAAAAGACTTATTTTAATTAAATTTAACCCCCACTTCATAACTCCCCTACCCTAACATATATTATTAAACCTATCATACCCCTCCGCATAAAATATCCCTGGGTCCCACCTATCATAACCCCCTAACTCTTCTATCCATCTGATTGTTATTTGTCAGATCTAATGCCCAATAAGCATTTTTGCACTTGCCAGCATCTGACCATTGAAACAAAGGAATGGTTGTGAAATGGGTGGTTTCACCTATCCCCTCCCCTGCCATGCGGCGCCACCACATTTCATTGCATCCCCCAGCCCCAAACCACCATACCACCTTTCAAAAATGTCATAAATCGCCAAGCTGCCTCCAAGCATTGTGCAATAAACTGCCATGCTATGTAACTAATGCCGCTCTATGAAAAAACACACCAATTCCCAAAGAAGGTGAAATAACAAAAACCCCAAGAATTTGTTATTTCACCATTGTTGTTGATCTTGCGAGAAAAGACCAAAAGATATCACCAACCTGAAACAAAGCCCCTGCTGCCATTTGAACCCCTCTATAGCCAAAATTCGTTGTTTTCTAGGTAATTCTAGTACTCTTCTCTATCAATTGAATTCAAAAATTGATAATTAGAACCCAATTAATGGCTTCTCATAGCATTGTAATTGTATACCCTCTTCAACTACTAGTAGCAGATGTCAGACACCTACCCTTGGCTGATAAAGACTATAAAATTATTGATACAATGATAGATTCCAACCTTTTGGAGCTCCACTGTTGGACCCATGACAAATACACTAACCAGGCTGATGAGATCCATTTGTGGGAGTCAAACTTGCCTAAATACATATTCCTACAGACCTACTAGTTCCCTGAAATGATTAGACTATGCCAAAACAACTATTTGCCAAATGAAAGAGCCACGGTCACCCCAGCCCAAGAAATCCTATTTATTGTCACCATTCAATACATCCATCAAATGCTACAAATTGAACCACAATCAGAGGGAGTGCCCTTCTCCATTGAAACCCTTACTGAGCTTTACCTAAAGCTAGACTTTCCTAAGAGGTCTCAAATCTTCCAAACCTTCCTCCCTAGAACAACTCAAATTCCCAAAAAGAACACACCATACTCTACTACCATGTTCCCAAAACAAACCAGGAAAATTGTTACCATGTTATCTTGTATATTAGGATACTTTACCGATGAACATGTAGATGAATCCATCTTGTGTTTCCTCTCTATCTTTAGCCCAGACCAACCTCCTACTATAACTTTCAACTTTGCCCAATTCCTAGTAGACACAATGCATTATTAACTTGTCAAGTTTCCAGAAGAAGGAGCTTTCAAATACTCAGTTTTTTTCCACATGTTTTTATATTTTTAATTAGAAAGGTTTGTAGTCAACCTCCAAAAACTGGACACAGAGGGTAATCCCCAATCTATTGTCTTGTGGACATCCTTGATAAGAAAGGATTCCATAGAATTCAGTTACAAAGACTTCATTGATTTATTTATTTATCAAGTTGTTAATATGCTAAGCAGTAGAATTCAACCCAGAATCAGTGAATAGATAAAGAAGGTATTACACTTATCAGACCAATGTAAAACAAGAGACTAGTATTTATATTAGAAACATACAGAAATCAGAGTATATGGAAGCCAATTAATTGCATTCAAGCTTCCCAAATACCTTGCAATGCGGATATTTTCTTTGGAATACATCAAACAAATGTTGAATTATAATGAGATCCATTTCCTTTCGACCAAAAAGAAGACCCAATTCAAGATTAAAAACCAAATAGGGCCTTTTGTATGTAACAATAGAAATGCTGGAAAGGAAGTAGACAGATGTTTACAAGATTTCAAGTTCAGCAGCAGTTTCAAGTGGCAGTATGACCCTTTGGGTATCATAAGTAAGCTAAGAGTCAAATTCAAATTGACCCCTTTCATTCATGAATCAAAACCTGAAATTGAAAGGTATTCCAACCAGTCAGAGTGGTTTGAAAACACTTTGCAAGAGGTGGATAAGCAGGTTGATACTAGTTCCATCCTGCATACTCTAGACCCACAGGACAGAAGTTCAAAAAGGGCTAGAGAAGAAGAATCCTACTCAGCTGAAACCACCTCTGATACTAAATTTAAGCTTGTGAGCAGAAAGAAAACCAAGCTAAATCCAGTAATAGAGCATGAAAAGATAGTTGAAGCAGAAACATAAATTATCATCACGGGTGATGCACCCTCAACACATGTAGAAGAAACACCTCTTCCCTCATCATCTAGTGCACAGATCATGCAAAGTCATAATAATGCAAAGGTTTCATCATCTAGCAAAATAAAGGACAAAGAGAAAGATATCATGGAAAGGTACAAAGAAATTAAAATAATAAATCACGCATTAAAATCTGCAATATGTACACAATACTAGAAGAAAACTCCCTATGACCAGAGTAGGTTACTTTCAGCTTTTGACCTAAAAGCTAGGAAGATGCAAATGACCTTCTTATAGCCAGAGGTAAAGGCCCTAAAAATGTCAAAATATGACAAGAAAACATCCTTTGAAATTCATGCTTAGGATGTGCACCCAATTGACTAGATTGAATTTCATAAACAGGCAGGAGAAATGATATATTCAACCATGACACAAAAAATTCTAATTGTCTAGAAATTGAAGAATTCTCTTGATAATTTACAGTCATAGTTAAAGCTAGAAAGGGCCTCATCACAAGCAAAGGACAATAGGATTAAGTCACTAAAAGATTTGGTAATTGAAATTGGCTATAATCCAACTGATATCAAGGCAGGAGAAGAACTCATAAAAAAGAAAAATGTAGACATAGCTGCACTCAAGAAACAGCTAAAGCTACCAACTAATGAACATCCAAAAACCAAGGACGTTTTGGAGACACTTAATCAAAAGGATGAGATGATGAACTTAATCATCCAGTTGACAACTCAACTAAGAGAAATGGAGAGAGAAATGGATAAACTGGTACAAGAGAAACAGTCTAGTGGAGAAGGAGTTCCCATTAATGCTATTCCTATAGGAGTTATAGTAGCAATAACATCAACATCAGTTCCAACAACTACATCATCTACAACAGCAACAACATCAGCAAAATCAACAGCCCATCCCACTGATGAGGCCAACAAATTGATTCAAGCTATGGAATATATGTCCATTCAAACAACACATATTAATAATCTCAAGGAGAAAGTGAAGAGCTTGGAATATGAAAAGAAATTAGCAGAAGTAATGCACCAAGATGAGAAACAAAAATCTAATAGATTGAATTACAGGATCCACCAGGTAGAAAAAGAATTGTCACTAAAGGAGCGTTTGGCCCAAGCAAAGCAACATTTATGGGTTAATATCATTAACTCAGTTAATGGCATTTGGCCATCTATATAGGTAACATTTGAACATAATGATTTAGTGAAGGAAGCCAGTGAGGAAATTCGAAAGGTAAAAGCAGATTTTTGGGAGAAACTAGAGGAAGCCTCTAAAATAATCAAATTTCTAAATTCTAAAAACAAGCATGAATTAGAGGAGCTTGGGATAACTGATAGAATAGTTACCATTCTAGAAGTGAAGAAAGTTATTTCCAAGAGAAATCTGATGATACAGCTTGAGTAGAAATGTCAAAACATGAAACTTGCAGTAAACATGTTTTTTGACAAGTTTGAAGTATTGAGACAGAAGGGTCTACCTAATCCTTTGGTAATCAATGATAAATTGATGAAACATGAAGACTATCATAAGAATATGAGAGAAGTAGCCAGAGAAATTTCCAATAGTTCGTCCATGAAAGGTGTGCCCACAGGAAAAGTGCTTCTCCAGACTTTGGAAAACTTCTTTTACCTCCAGCATGAGGTAAATCACCTATTTGTGAACAAACCTACATTTGCCAAATATACAGAAGCAGATGAGATTTACCAGAGGATGATGAAAATAAAACTCCCAGATGAAGAAACATGTGGAAAATGGTGTGACTTACTATAAAGGATGAAAAAATAGAATCAGGGGAATGACAAGCAGGTGAAAGGAGTAGACAACGTGAAAGAGAATTAGATCTAGTAACAACAAGCAAATAAAAAGGGACAAATTTCAATCAGTTAAACATGTGTCACTATCTTTTTGTATAAAGATATTTATTTTCCTAAAATAAATCCAAGTCAGTTGACAAGATATTTTTGTAAAAGTATTGTATAAATACTTCTTCCATTTGAAGTATTAAGTGGTGGATTTCTGAATATTTCTGTAGCTGACTAATCTATTACCTGAGGGTTATTGTACCAACTTCCAGTTGACAGACATAATAAGTTATAAAGGGACTTCTTTACAGGATTCATGGGTTTAGCTATCTCATTGAAGTACAAATTTCATTTGTTCATGTTCTTTTTCTAAAGTATTCCATAAACTCATATGTGTTCTAAAATCTAAACGTTATAACTGGAATTTTACTGTAGAATTTGCTTAAATATTACATTATGCTTTTACTGTTATACATTTGTATGTTTTCTTCCTATATCTGGTTTAGATAATTCTTAATTTCCCTCTGATCCCAATTTATCTTCTTCATCCCTTCTTCAGTTTCTAGTTTGAGGAATTCTTAATTTCTCCTTGATCCCGGTTAAAAAATCAATTCACCATCCAGCCTTGAGATCTGATATTGTTCACCTATCTTTCCCTGTAACATTTTCTTTATAGTTTGTTGTTCTGTTTTCAAAGCCATATTGACTCCATAGCCCAATGGAAAATGAAAAATCACATAATCATCTAAGTCAATAATTCCACCAACTCAACCAAAACCAACCCAAATCAAGCATACATAACTAGCCTAAAATCCTTTAAGTAAACAAAGTTAAATCATACAGAGAGAGACCTCTCTGAGTTTAGGAAGGCTAGATCCTAAGCTCCAAAGTAGGTTTGTAGTTACCTCTGATATTTCTTTTTAACACATTGAACAACCCTTGGAAATTTTGGAGTGATAACATAGTGGCAACTATATTGGGGAACTTAGTCCCTATTTGAAATCAATATTAAAGGGAAAAGTTTTACTCATTTTTCACATTAAGGTTTTAAAAGGTTGTTTGAAATCATCATTATAAGTCAAAATTCTGGCTTCTAAAGGAACATATTATACCAGGGCTCATCCTAATCCATAGCCTACTACAATTATTGATGATCTTGAAAGAATTTTAAGAAAGCCTAAAAATCTAGAAAGTCAAGGAAGGTTTAAGCAGTTAAACAAATTAAATTCACTTCCCAAAGAGTTATCAAGCTTAGAGGATATTCAATTTGACTTATCATTTGAGCATTCTTTGTTTCGTACCAAATCTGAAAATTCATTCTATGATACTGTAATAGATCCCAATTTTATTCAATTTATTGAACCAAAGAAGGATACTATACATCCTGGTTTAGATCAACATGTTCTGGATACTTTTGACAAACTTGATGAGTTAACTTCCACTTTGATAAGGCATATAGATGAAGCCTATTTTCAACAGTCAGTTGAATTAGTTTCCCTAACTACTGCCACCCCTGAACACTCTACAGTATCTTCAGAAGCTATAAATACAGCCTCATTCAGTATCACCTCGCCTAAAATATCCACCACAGTTCATTCCACAAAGCCATTCATACCTAAACTTCCTCTCCAACCTAATTTCTCAAGTTCATCTTCAAGCAATACTACTTCACCTCCCATTCAAGCTAAAATTGTAACCATGGCAGACAGATATGCACCTTTGGCCTTACAAGCTCCTTTACATGCTATTCCACAGGATTACCAAAGTAAAATTTTGTAGTTTGATGGTACTAGTCAGTATATTGCTCAACAACATGTAAATAAAATGACATATTATTTTGAGTTACATTAAGTTGATGAGGCTGATGTACAAATGAGATTATTTTCACAAACACTAGCAAGAGATGTTGAATAGTGGTTTAAATCTTTACCTTCTAACCATATTGTTGATCTAGCTGCTTTCCACCAATTGTTCATAAATAGGTGGGAAAGAAGGAAAAGCCCTTTCCAGATATTATCTAAATATGAGAACATAAGGATATCTCCTATTGAATTTGTCTAGGATTATTGTACTAGGTTTAACAAAATTTACAGTGCAATTCCAATGAATATCAAACCCCCACCATACCTTTCCCTGATTAAATTTCCAGACGGTTTAGATGCTGACATGTCCTATCAATTAAGAGAAAGAAACGTTGCAACTTTAGAACAAATTCATAGTGATGCAGTTAGTGTAGAAGCTAACTTATTGGCTAAAAGAGCCAGGATGAGGAATGAGAGGAGAGTTACAATTAAAGAAGAACCATCCACTTCATATGTTAAGATAGATAGTTGAGCAAAAAGTGTAGAAAGGCTAATGGATATGTTAGAGAATATGGAAAGAAACCCTTAGTGGGAAAATCAACAAGGACCCCAAATTAGGAACCCCAACTTTAGAAAAAATCCTAATACTAGAAAATCAAGAGAAGTTGTACCCAATCAACAGTTTAGACCACCTTTCCAGGAAAATTATGGTAAAAGTTCACAACAACATGAAGAAGACTAGGACATCTAGATAATCTTGATGGGAGTAAACAATGAGGATTCCATTTTTCTTACTCCGGAAGAACAAGAATTGTACATGTTACATCAATTACAATTAGAGTCGGGAGAGTCATTGGACTACAAATTAGGCTATGAATCTACTATCTACGAAGTTCATAAAAAATATAGCCTTAGAAGGAAAAAGAAAATAGAAGTTCCTCCTAAGAAATCAGCCCAAACCCAAACTAAGAAAATAGTGGAAGCTCCTGTGACCAAGATAATACAAATTCTACCTAGAGGAGCTCAAGAGGCTTCCAGCCCAAAGATTGTGCAGATAACATCAACTACAACTCAAACTTTAGCTACACCTCAAACTTCAAATGCAACTGAAACTGTTCCAAACAAGAAAATTGAAAACAAAACAGTTGGCATACAAACTGGATTACCCAGTGCTGACCGAGAAGACAAGAATACACAAACCACAATTGATAAGAATGAAATCATTCAATTAGGTAAAACTAAAATACCATTCAATATCAAAATTGAGTTATCCAAATTCAAAATACCAGTTCCTTTAACAGTGCTGGTAAAAAATGAATCATACAAAGCATAAATTAGTGAAACACTAAACATAGGTGAAGGCGAAGATGTTGTAAACCTTAATGATGATCAAATTGAGTTATTATTTGGTCCAGAAATAAATGGCAAACATCATGAAGGGGTTATCCCTCCATTCTATATTAGCTTAAATGTTCATGATAAAATCCTGCATAATGCCATGCTAGATTCAGGAGCATCTCATAACCTAATGCCTAATGCAGTCATGGAAATATTAAACTTAGACATCACTAGACTCTACAAGGACCTGTTTTCCTTTGATTCTAGTCAAGTCAAATGTCTTGGCCTAATTAAAGATCTGTGTGTAACTCTAGTCTAATGCCCAACAAAGAGTATTGTTATGGATATATTAGTTGCTGATATCCCACCCAAGTATGATATGTTGTTATCTCACTCATGGGGAGCAAAGTTACAAGGGTCATTGAAATTAGACATGTCATATGCTACCATTTCTGTATTTGGTGAGCAAAGAAATATTCACAGGAATACCTTGATGAAATACATGGTAAGTAGTTCAGAAAAACCACATAATTACATTGTTTATTCCATGCATTATGATCTAGATTCATTTATCTTATATAATCCAGACAATGGAAAGCATAAAATCACACATGTAGAAGGAAAAAACAAAGAAATTGATAGTGAAAACATAACACATGAATCTCTGTGGCATTTATATTTTGATGGCTTTGTAAATAGATTATGAGCAAGAGTTGGAGTATGGATCTACAATTTAGAAAATGATCACTTAGAAGGACATGCTTTCAGATTAAATTTCAAATGCACTAACAACATGGCAGAGTGCGAAGCATTAGTGCTAGGCCTTCAAATTGTAAGAAAACTGGGAGCTAAAAGATTTTCTATCATGGGAGACTCAGAACTCATCATAAAAAAATTCAAGGGTGAGTACAATACTAATAACCCTAGACTTGGTTATTACAAAGAAACCATCCTAGACTTGATAAACTGTTTCCTTGAAACTGAATTTGATGTCATTCAAAGAAACCAAAACATGCAAGCTCATAGCTTAGCCACTTTTACCAGCACATGCAGGTTACCCTTCCAGCCAAATCATCAATACATAGCTGAGGTAAGACATAGACTAACCGTCCCTGATAATTTAAAGTATTGGCAAATTTTTTCACATCACAATCAAATTCGTGATTTTATGATTTCTGAAGGAGAATTTCAAAATGGTAATATAGACACTGACTGTACATCAGATTATACCATAGTCAATGAAATAGATGTAAATAATGTAAATAAGCTAGAACCAACTAAATTCGCAAAATCTAGAAATAGAATAACTGGAGATAGTTGAAATTGAGGAATTAATCAGTGATGAATCAGAGGTTTTGAACCTCAAAGACAACCTTTTGTATAAGGGATTAGCCCCACTGGAAGACCTATTTGGCTCTAATGATGTTGCTAGAAAACCTAAAATGGAGCCTGTAAGGATAGATATAGAAGAATGCAACATAGGAACAAAAGAAAATCCTAAGCTTATCAAGATATCCAAGACACTACCCCCAGCTGAAAAGCTGAAGTACATTAGCTTGTTTAAAGAATTCCAAGATGTCTTTGCATGGAGTTATTAAGACTTCAAGGCTTATGATACCAGCATTATCTAGCATAAGATACCAATTAAAGAAGATCAGAAACCCTTTAAACAAAAGCTAAGGAGAATTAACCCTATTCTTATGTCATTAATAGAGAAAGAAGTAAAAAGGATGTATGATGCTCACATCATAGCACCCATCAGATATTCTGATTGGGTCTCCAATTTAGTCCCCACTAGAAAAAAATAGGAGAAATCAGACTCTGTGTTGATTTCAGAAACTTGAACAAAGTATCACTAAAGGATAACTATCCCATCCCTAGATTCTCCAGAGGGTAGTAGAGTCATCCAAAATTTCATTACTTGATGGGTTTTTTGGATACAATCAAATTCTAGTCCAACCTAAAGATCAAGCAAATACTGCATTCACCACTCCCTGGGAAACATTCATGTATTTAAAAATGCCCTTTGGATTAATGAATGCTGGAGAAACACTCCAAAGAGCCATGAACATAGCCTTTGCAATTGAAATACGTGACTTTTTGTTCATCTACATAGATGATATCATAGTGTTTTCCAAGACAGATAATGAACATCTAGATCATCTGAGAAGAGTATTTGTAAAACGCAGAAAGTTTGGCATATCCTTAAATCCTAAGAAATCACTTTTTGGATTAGAAGAAGGGAAACTTCTAGGACACATAATTTCCAAAGAGGGTGTTAGAATTGATCCAGCTAGAATAGAAGCAATCCTAAACATCAATCATCCTAGGAACATTAAAGAATTGCAATCATTCGTGGGTAAAATAATTTTTCTTAGAAGATTCATTTCTAACTTAGTAGAACTAATTAGATATTTGAATAACATGTTAAAAAAGGATTCAACACTTAAGTGGAGAGCAGATGCTAAGCAGTCTTTTGAAGCAATCAAAGAAACCCTTACTAAATCACTTGTCCTCATAAGTCCTAATTTTAACAAAGACTTCATAATTTTTTCATTTTCTTCGGAGCACACCATTGCAGCAGTCTTGTTGCAAAAGAATGATGAGGGTTATGAGCAACCCATCACTTTCTTCAGTAAATCTTTGAGAGATGCTACACTAAAGTACAATATAATGTAAAAACAGGACCTTGCTTTAGTGAAAGCCATAAAGGATTTCAGAGTATATATTCTATACTCTCACATAATAGCATATGTTCCAAATTCAGTTGTAAAGGATATTCTAACTCAGAATGGGCCTGATGGAAAAAGAGGCAAATGGATTGCCACCATACTAGAATATGACATTGAAATCAAGCCTACAAAATTGATTAAAGGCCAAGGATTAGCCAAACTCATATCTGAATCGAAATGTCGATCCTTAGACATAAATTTCATTGTTGCCGTAGATGGTTAGGAAGAGATGGTGACTCCACAAATCAGTGAAGCTTTCATAGATTCACCCTGGTATGTAGACATTATTTTCATTTTGCTCAACCTACAACCTCCTTCTGGTTTGTCTAGAACTAAAAGTAGATTCCTAAAAATGAAAGCAATGAAATATTGTATCTTGGACAATGTTTTATTTTGGAAGGATAATGGTGGCATCCTATTAAATTATTTGTTAAAAGATGAAGCTGACAAAGTCATGCAGGAATTTCATGCAGGAGATTGTGGGGGACACCTATACTAGAAAAAAACTGTTGATAAGATTTTAAGGGTAGGTTTTTATTAGCCCACCCTCTTTGCAGATGTTCGAAAATATGTGACCTCCTGTCACAGATGCAAAATATTTGAAGGCAAGAAGAAAATCTTACCGTTACCCCTCAAACCTATCTCAGCAGAAATTCCTTTTCAACAATGGGGTTTAGACTTCATTAGGGAAATTCACCCACCCTCCTCTACCCAACATAAATGGATTCTGACAGCCACTGTGCCGAGCTATAAAAAGGGTCTCTTTCACCTCTAATTACCTCACATTTGTTTGTCAATCCAAGAAAGTTTTGTTATTTCAAAGAGTGTCTCAGTATAAGAATATCATTTGCCAGAGTAATGCTAGTAGTATAGTGCTCAAAAATACAAAATTAAAGGGATGCTTGTTTACGGCAAACTACTTTTAAAAACTAAACCATACATTCAAAAAACTAAGCAATTTATGAGTCAAGGGTTCAGTAGCAGTAACTCATCCCTTTTTAAACTGATGGGATCAAAGGAAATCAGGGAATAGACTGTTGATCTAGGAGCCAGACAGTAAATGTCACTGCCCACTACAACCTGAGAGTGTTCTTCACACCAAAACAATGATAATGCAAATAACAGAAAATGGAACAGCAAATGAGAAATGTAACAACAAATAAGAAATGGAACAGAAACCAGGAAACTATAATAGGAATTAAGTTTGATAAGTAGCTACACCTTAGTCTACAGGATCAAATGCAATAATCGCGTCCTACAGAAATCAAATGGAAATCCTCTACTTTTAAGGATGAATCGAACAACACACAGAAATGGAACAACACTTATTAATAATGGACTATAGAACAGTGCTTGAAAGCCACACATATATGCACACATCACACCTTAATAGTAATCTAATCTTATTAATCCGGTTATCAATCTCAGTTATAAAGAATACGACTGTATTTCAGAATGGAACAACAACGTCCATAGACTCAACAATCGCAAGGAAATATAATCTCTAAGATGAATTCGGTAATACCAATGAATAAGTGTACAACACAGATACTATGTAATTGAACAACAACAATATTCTGTAAAGACTGGCAATATTATATCAACACTTAAAGGAACAGTAATACGTTGCAAAGCTAATATAATTGTTTTGTCTTCAGGAATAATATTACTCTAAATCAAACATAACAAAGCTTGTGATGTAAAATAATAGAACATATCAGATTACCGAATAGAGCTAATAAGAAAAACCATGCACAAACCAAAATTAATAGTACAGGAGCAAGTGTTCCTCCAGGGCCGGGCCCTTAACCTTCAGGGGTACATAGCTTGAAGTTATTCCAGGATCAAAGATGAAACAACAACCAAGTTTGTATTAATGCATAGGATAGAATTACAGTGGATCACTTCTCAGCGAGAATCGATGATCAAAGTCTCAACTTTAAGAGAAATTACATGAAAACATAACGGACTATCCCGGGCTAACAAAGCTGCCCCTTTTATAATGGCGAAGGCAGAGAGGTCTAGGTGCAAAAATAGTTAAAGCAGCGATCCCTCAGGATCAAAGGATCCTGAGGGATTCGCCGAACCGTTGGTTCTCAGTTATCTCTTTACTTTCTTGCGTCGAGCCGATATCTCCATTTCCTTTCCAGTTTTGATACACTTTGATTTGGTTTGCCTTGTTTGCATACGATTCCCCGTCATAGGGACAATAGTTAACCTAGCCTTGTCATTTCCTTTGGAACGACAGTCTTTCATTTTTCCTTTTTCTTGCATAAAAAAATGACAATTGTCGGTGTTTTCATTTTGCACATTAAACTTATAGGTTTTATTACAATTCCTTACCATCTACCTAGTTCACAATTCAAAAAGTTTGTAAGTTTTAATGAAAAAATGCTGAAATAATCATCAAAAACATACCTTCTTTAGTACTCCACACACCCCCCTGATTACCCTTTTTCATGCCCTCATGAAAACATTGTAGTTGACATGTAAGGCAGTGAGAGAGTAAGCTGGAGATGGGATCTCGTGTGGGGGTCTACAACCATGATGCATAACTAGGTGTTCAAAAAAATGGCCTGTCTGACCCTCAGGCACCTCGTATAGGGCTTGGTATCCAGGTGCAGGCTGCCAAATAATTGGAATCCGGAACCTATATCCTAACCAGGATGGCCCTATCCTCAAAATGGTTTCACCATAGAGGTGCAAGCGGTTGGTGGCTAGCTTAAAATTTCCATAATTAAATGGTTCCCTGAGTTGGATATTCGGATTAGAGATCTGGTATCGAAATTTAGCCGCATCAATGGCAAGGTCATTAATAGTGAAAAAGTATTCTATTCCCTATCGGTTGATTGCTGTATGAATGGGTCCTAATGCTTCAATTACACCTGGAGTTCCCATGAGGTTCCTGTGTTCCCTCCACAACTGTACTGGATCCCTAGGCTCAGCTCTTACCCACAAGTCTAATCCGTTTTCTTGTCTTTGGAAAGCATTATAGGCTTTAAGCCATTTAATTTGATTAACCCCAAATGAAATAAATGCCTGTAATTGGATATCCCCAACAAAAGGGCCGGGGTTCTACTCGGTCTCCTGGTCTAACACAAGGTTATGCAAATAAAACTCACACAGTAATCTTTGAACCTTTACCCCGTAGTGCTTACAGCAATTTATAAAATCATCGATGGTATTAATTTGTATAGGGGCGCCTGCTTTAACAACCTTTATTTTCAATTTCAAATATCGTTCCATGAAAAACAAGGCATAATTCTTAGCATGGGCTCTACATGCTAGGACGTCATTGTACAAAGAGCATAAGGTATCCATTTGTTTGATAACTATATCTAACCTACGAGTTACCTTCGTGACTTTTTCTTCTTCACTTCGCCACCCTTCAAAGGCCTGGCTTTCAGATAGATTGACGTTCCTTAGCTGTTGTTGTAGTTCTTCATACCTTTCTCAAGGAACCGTTTGTTCTATGAGCTTTTCTGCTACTTGCTGAGCTTGCGTCAAACCCTCTCATAGGGTTACCATCCTCGGATCACTATCCCACATGGTAGTGGAGACCAGGAGGTTTACTTGAATCTTCCTATTGCGTTTTTTCGTGGCTCGCATTCCTTCAACGGACTGTGCCTCTATCTGTACTTCTTTGTCACAGGCCAATACATTATGGGTAACAGTCAAATGCTGTTCCTTTTGATTTTGAGCAGCAGAATGCTCCTCAACAACATTTGGAACAACAGACCGCTTTTTGACAGGGTTTTGAACAATAGGATGGACTCTGGTCCTCCGAACCTTTTTCTTGAGGGGTTTTTCTGTAATGGTTGCTTGTCTCCCCCCCGAGGTCCTTTTTACCATTTTCCTTGTTTTCAAATTCCTGATCTGTTGTCGAAGTTAAACTATTACATTCAGTAGTCTTTTCTGTTCTTTCCGTAACCTCTTAATTTCCTGAACTTCCTTAGAAGGAACAGCAAACTGTTTACTGCAGCCTGGACTATGATCTGGATCAATTCCCTGATTTTCTCTTTGGGGTGATTCTTCGTTGCTCTGCTCTGGTTGCTCAGGGGAAAGAACCCTAGCTGGTTCTATTATTTCTTGGGTGACTTCATTTTCTATCTCCCCTTCTTCCGGAATTTCTTTTGGTGTAGTCTGGCTAGGAATGGATTGTTCCTATTCTGCATCACTTCTCTCTCCTGTCATATTTTCATCATGAATAGGTTGACTCTCCTTTCCTACCTCCTGGGAATGTAATTCTTCAGGTGCATTTCTATCCTGAGCAGAGTGTTCTTTTGGTTCTTCTTCAGCATCGATATTTGGCGGGCTGGGAGGTTGGCCATATTCACCCATATTGGCCAAAATTTTGGCCAGTTCATCTTCTCTCAATGGATTCTATAATGTGCCGCGTTCATGTTGTTCTGTTTCCTCCTCCTACTCAGGTTTCTCAGCTTCTTCCTCCATTTCTCCTTTCTCATTTTCTTCTCCTTCTAATCGTGGGGGTTGCTTATCCCCTGAATCATTTACGTCTACTGGTTGGCTGGTATCTCCTTGGGACATTTCCATCCTCCCTTTAATCCATGCTAATCAGACTGATTTCCTTCCTTTTTCTGGACGCTCTACTGTACTATTGGCATGTTTATGTTTTGGGGATGGTGTGGTCAATCCCCCATCTATCATGGCAATTAGCTCTTCCCAGTTGCTCTGTTGCTGGGTAAGACTATGGCTAACTATTAACCGTATCAACCCATGGTGACTGATGACTGATTCTACATGCTGTGCCTTTTTCATGCTCCGTGCAACATCATGAAGTAATGAATTTAAAAATGTAGGTAAGTTTACAGAGAATTTTTGCTTTAATATGGCTAAAAGCTTGAGGTGTCGTGGTCTTACCACATCTTTCCTGCCATCACAGGTGATGTAGTTCTGAATAGTCTTCGCCAATTCCACCCACGGTTCTCCTAATGCTACTGGTAGAACCCCCTTTCCTCTAATTGTCAAGCTCTAGCCTTCCTCCTTGAAGGTTTCTATGATCTTCTGCAATCTCTCCTTCTTTAACCTCCATACAAGTCTAGCGGCTAGCAGTCCCAAGACCTCTATGATTATGTCATCGGTGACTGCTATATGTCTCCCCCTTACTGTGGAGTGGTCTTCTTGCAAGTTCTACAAGAATTCTATTGCTGCAGTCTCATTGGATTCCTGTAAGCGATTGAGATAAGTTAACCAACCTGCTCTTGCCAGGATTTCCTGTGTAGCATCAGAGACTGTCAACACCTGTGGCTCTCTCCGAATCGATCTTCCTCCCATGTTTTTGATTTCCCTGTAAAATCTCAAAATTGACAATGGAATAGCAAGCTGTTCACGCTGTTAAAACACAGAGAAGCTAACCAACGCAGGACTCGTTCAAAATCTACAGGGCTTTACTAATGCTGCAGAGCATACTATGGGAATGGCTTAGGAACAACAAGCCATGCAAAAATAAAAAAATAGTATACCATTGAGCCGTGCTATTCCCAAGTATGAAATTTCCCGAATAGTGGTCTGACACATAATCCAGGGAATGATGAGGTTAACCTCCCCCCCATCGCAATGTGATAGGCCATCCCGGCCGTAAAATAAAGGAGCGGCGTGCCGATCTATCCCGGAAAAGAGTCATAAAGGAACAGCGTATGGCAATATGCCATGTTTACAAAATAGCAAGTTACCGAAATCGAGGTGCAAGGTCAGATCACTTAATAAGTGAGAGACTGCAGTGATATGATGCGAGGCTGGGAAGATAGGACAACTGTCGTGCATACAAAGTCTCATGTGGTCATTGTCAACTTTTCTATCATGATTGGTGATGATAGATTTACATGTGTTTTATGGTTCACGAAATAATATACATTCTTCTTATGTGATTTATTACTAAGGTATAAGAAATAGAAGGGTGCTGATAATTACCTACTGGTGTAAGTAATGTGACTTCAATACCATTAATAGTGCTCTTCTGCCAACAGGTGTCCATAACCTTGGCATAGTTTTTTATTTCACCCATGGAACCATCATCCTTTGTGTATGCTTAGGAAATGTTGTGTGATGTCAAAATGTAGGCCATTATGCTAGCTTGGTGACCAGTTAGCCATAATGCCATTCACGAGGAAGGAGCGAAAGGTGGGCAAGCCGGCTCGTAATGAGACCTCCTATTCCAAGGGTTCTTAATTTGATATACCTTTTGGACCATATCCGTGGTGTGGTGGCCATAGTGGGAATGCCACTTCACCTTCTTCCTCACGATCATGGTAGGATGGCTCTTGATGAGACCCCCTATCCTGCATTTGACAACTTATATAACCAAGTCATTAAAACATCAATTTTCGCTCTTTTTTCTTTCTTTTTCATAAAGTACTTTCCCGTTTATACATGAAGGGTGGTTCAACAGTCCTTAAGAGTAGGAATGGTGGAGGAAGTCTTAACATCTCAATAGGAACATGTAAACCCTTTGCTCTTATTCCTGAATAATCGAAGAGAATTGTGAAAATTTTAAAAGGAACCAACATGATAAAGATAAGAAATCAAAGCAGAATTAGTGGAACAATGACAGCAAAAGATAATGGGTAAGTGTGTCCTTCCATTTTTCCTCTTACCAATTCAGAGAAATTTCTTATAAAAATAGCGATTTTATAATTTACTAATTTCAGTATGTTGTCATTTTGTATCCATTGCATAAGTGCATAGTTATGTTCAAAAAGACTTGAAAGAACAAGAACAGTAGGCATCCTTAATTTACAACAGCAAGGGGAGCAGGCATAAGTAAAAGGAATACAAGGATCTTGTTGTTTCAAAAAGGAAGAGCAAAAGAATACAAGTGGTGTTCCTTTTGAAAAAGGAATAGCAAAAAATCAAAAATGTTGTTCCTTTGGAAAAGGAACAGCAGAAAACACAAATGTCATTCCTTTGGAAAAGGAACAGCAAAAATTGAAAATGTTGTTCCTTTGGAAAAGGAACAGCAGAACACACAAATGTCGTTCCTTTGGAAAAGGAACAACAAAAATCGAAAATGTTGTTCCTTTGGAAAAGGAACAGCAGAACACACAAATGTCGTTCCTTTGGAAAAGGAACAACAAAAAGCACAAATGTTGTTCCTTTGGAAAAGGAACAACAAAAATCGAAAATGTTGTTCCTTTGTAAAAGGAATAGCATAACACACAAATGTTGTTCCTTTGGAAAAGGAACAGCAAAAATTGAAAGTGTTGTTCCTTTGGAAAAGGAACAGAAAAAGTACAAGGTAAAAAAAAAGAATAGGAAAGTTAAAGAAAAATGAACGGCTGATCCAAAACGTTTTGTTCCTTTGAAAAAGGAACAACAAAATGGAAATGTTGTCCCTTTGAGAAAAGGAAGAGCAGAAAATAATAAAATTGTTGCTGCTCTGAAAAGTAATAGCAAAGTGTTGATACAAAAATAATTCAACAAAACAAAGAAATTATGTACAAAGTGTGAAAGGAGATAAATCACTTAATGAATCACAGGTGAGGAAGACTTCTCTCCCTCCCCAAAAATTTCCATATCAGAGTCTTGGCGTAGCTACTGGCAGAAGGACTCCCGAGTGAGTGGTTTGTGATAAAGTCGAACTCGGTGGCCATTTGCCTTGAAGGCATATCCAGAACCGTCAATAGTGATTAGAGTAAGAGTACCATTGTCATGTACCTTCTGGATTTCGTATGGTCCCAACCAACGAGTCTGAAGTTTCCCAAGAAAGTCCTGAAACCTGGAATCGTACAAAAGTGCCCAGTCTCCTTCATGGAAGACTTTATTTTTAATGAGAGCATCATGCCATTTAGCTCACTGTTGTTGGATCAGTGTAGTGTTTTGGAGTGCAGAGAGCCTGATTTCGTCCAGCTCATTGATTTGTTGTAATCAATGAATCTGTGCCTTGGTTAAATCTAAGCCAACTTCCTGTGATGTTCGCAATATTTTTATTTCGAGTTCTATGGGGAAGATGGGTTGTTTTCCAAACACTAATTGATAAGGTGAGTAACTGGTGGTACTTCTCCATGTTGTTCTGTAAGCCCACAATGCTTCTGGTAGTCTGGCAGCACAATCATGTCTATGTGATGCAATGGTTTTTTTTAGGATTGCTTCTATTATTTTATTGCTACTTTCTACCTGACCATTTGCCTATGGGTGGTATGGAGTAGTGATTTTATGTTGGACATGATAGTTTTTTAGTGTTGCAGCTATTTCGTTCCCAGCAAACTGGGGTCCACCATCCGTAATTATATCTCTTGGAAGGCCATAGCGCACAAATATATGCAACAAGAACTGTATGATAAAATCCTCTGTAGCTCTCGACAATGCCTCTACTTCAACCCATTTGGTGACATATTCTGTTGACACAAAAATATATGTTTTCTGGTTTGAGGGTGGGTTAATTTGTCCAACGAAATCAAGGGCCCACCGTTTGAATGGTTGAATGACTAGCTGTGGGTTCAAGGGCATCTCATCGGACTGACCAGGGCGTCCTGCTCTCCGGCAACTGTCACAAGCTTGGACGAATTTATTTGCATCTTTGAAAATTGTAGCCCAATAATACCTTGTTTGCAGCACCTTATGTCCAGTTCTGTGATCGGCGAAATGTCCGCCACATGTTCCGTCATGGCAGGCTTCTAAAATTTCAAAGATTTCATCCTCCTGAACGCATCTTCTGATATGCACATTTTCCCCTGTGTGGAACAGGTAGCCTCCAACCCAAGAGAATTGAACAGTCCGCTGAACAATCTGTTTCCACTCATTAGGGGTTAGATGTTTCGATAGTTTACCTACTGTTAGGTAATTGGCAACGTCAGCATACCAGGGCGTTTTACCAGCAACAGCAAACAAATGCTCATCTGGAAATTGATCTTTAACTGTTGCTGCATCGATTGGCTTTGGCATTCGTGAAAGAAAATCAGCTACAGGATTTTCTTTTCTAGGTCAATCCTTGATTGTAATATCAAATTCCTACAATAAAATCAGCCATCTAGTTATTCTGCCATTTGTGATAGGCTTGTTTGCTAAATATTTTATGGTAGAATGATTTGTATACAAGATAACAGGATATCCAGTAATCTAATGTCTGAACTTATTGACAACATGTATTACAGCTATAAATTCTTTTTCAGTAACAATGTAATTTAATTCAGCAGGGGATAAATTTTTGCTAATATAATAAATTGCATATGGTTTTTTATCCTCTTCCTGCCCAAGGACTGCTCCAATGGTTGTACCTGAGGCATCTGATGATATCTGAAATGGAAAATCCCAATTTGGTCCTCGAAGGACTGGGGCTGTGGACACAAGCTTCTTTAGATCCTGGAAAGCACATTCACATTTTTATGTCCAAAGAAAATCAACATTACCTATGTTGGGTGTGGAGCTTGATTATCTTCTATATTCAAAGGTATCGCCACATTGGACCCCAGTTTGAAATGGGGGTGGCAACGTCTCCCGTAAAATATTTGCTGCAGGGGAGGTCCTTGTAAAAGTATAGTAATTTCTAGTCAATCTGGGCCATTCATTAGGCGGATGATCTGATGGTAGAACTTATGTTTATTTTAGGGTTTTTTTCCCTAGAAGGCAACCCCTCTCTTTGTATGAGGGCATTGTATTTGAGGCTGTGTAATAGATGTGTATTCGGTGAGCGAGAAATAGAGAGGTGAAACTGTGAGAGAAAACAGAGGATATTACAGTGGATTTGCTGTAGGTTGTGTCTCTTCATTTTCCTAGATAATAGAAAGGAAGGACTGGTTGTTCGGGGTGGACATAGCCCAAACTGGGTGAACCACGTATATCTGTGTCTCTCTTGTTTTGTGCTTTTTCTTTGTTTATATTTCTGCAATATTTTATGTATTCCATTGCTTCATAATATATAATATTGTAACAACCTGTTAGTGCATACATAGGTGCAGCAATATGCGAAAAATGTTCTATAAACCTTGTGTAATAACCAGAAAATCCAAGAAAATTGCGTACCTCTGTTTGAGTGGTAGGAGTGGGAATTAGCAAAATTATTTGGATTTTGGCTGGGTCTACCTGAATGCCAGCTGCTAAAATATAGTTCCTAGAATAAGTCCTTCAATCATCATCATATAGCATTTTTCATGGCTTAAACAAAGCCTGGTAGCAATGCAGCATTATAAGACTTTTTCTAGTGTGTCCAATGCTGGATCGAAATCGTTTCTGTATAGTGTAAATTCATCCATGTATACATCAGGTCCTTCATTTATTAAGTCTGCAAAAATGTTGAGGATAGCCGTTTGGAATGTGGCAGGAGCGTTGCATAAGCCAAAAGGTAGAACTCTGTAGGAAAATGTTCCCGAAGGACAAGTAAAAGTGGTTTTGTCTTGCTCTTCAGGGGCAATCTGGATCTGATTATATCCACTGAAGCCATCTAGGAAGGAAAAAAAATTCTTTCCTACCAAAGTGTCTAATACTTGATCGATGAATGGGAGAGGGAAGTGGTCTTTTTGTGTTGCTTTATTTAGCTCTCTGTAGTCCACACAAATTCTCCATTTCCAATTCTTTTTTGGTACCACCACAAGCGAAGAGACCCATTTACTATTGGATATAGGATAGATGAAATTGACATCTAAAATTTTTTGAAGTTCAACTTTTACCACATCTTTTAGAAGAGGATTAAGTCTCCTTTGAGGCTGGCGAATAGGTCTCGCATATTTTTCTATGTAAATGTGGTGTGTACATAATTGGGGATCAATTCCTTTCATATCAGGGTAGTCCCATGCAAATGCTTCTTTACATTTCCTCAATAAATGGATAAGCTTCGTTTCTTGTTCGGAGGTGAGGTTGGAATTAATGTTTAAGGTTTTTCCCGGTTCAATTTCCACAACTTTACTATTTGCAATAGAGGTAAAAGGTATTGTTTGATCATGTGTATCTTTAAGAGGATCTTCTTCTAATTCGTTATCGAATGATGCCTCTATCATGTGACATTGTGTGTGGGATCTGAGTTCAGTTTGACTAATAAAATTATTAATGGCATCCTCTTCTGTTTGGTATTTAAAATCAATTGCCTCTTGTATAGTTAATGGAGATCTAATGTTATCAGTAAGGTATGATATAGGGTGCCTATTAGTTTTCATTATTGTGACACTTGGCTGTGCTGGAGGATATAAAGCTAAGTTCTTGATATTCGCTCCTCTGGTTATGGTTATATTTCCTTGTCGGCAGCCAATATAAGCATCGGCAGTTGCAAGCCAAGGTCTACCTAAAATCAATGGGTGTCCATCAATTCAGTTTTTGGGATTTATTATCAAAAAATCAGTTGGATATTCCGAGGAGTCAACAGATACCATGGCATCATGTAGTGTGCCCTCTGGCCTAACCACAGATCGGTCAACCAGTTCTAGTAAGGTAGAGGTGGGTTCTACAGATGTAATGCCTAGCTTTTGGCAAGTAGTAATTGTTAAGATATTGATTGCAGCTCCTAGATCAACTACAGCACTGGGGAAGGTTTGACCATAAATTTGTATGGTTACTATTGGATTCCCTGGGTCTTCGTATTTAATGGGTGTTTCTTTTCCTAATAACAAGTCAGATAGAGTGCCAACTACTTGGACTCTTGGATTGTTTGCTATATTCCTCCTTGGTTTCTTTACACATAATTCTTTGATAGTCTTTGCATATATCGGAATGTCTTGAATGCCTTAGAGGAATGGAATTTTTATGTACAAATTTTTGAATTCTCCCAGAATGTCAAAATCAGGATATTGTGTAGGTCGAGGTATCATTAATCATTCTGGGAACGGGGGAGAGGATGTAGTTGCTTGATTATGAGTTTGTTGTTTGTTCACATCCTCTTCTTATGATGGTTGTTCTCTAGGTAACTGATTTTCAACATGGGCTATCTTATCTCCCTCGTCTTCAATAATACGCCCAGATCTTGGCTGAAGATAATTACACTCCCTCAGATCGGCTCCTATTTCTGGTGTTTCTATTATTTGAACAGATTGGACTGGTTTGTTATTTGGGTTAGGGTTGGGTTGCGCTGGGAGTTGCGGTCTCAGGTTAGACTGGGGGTTTTGTTGTAAGGCTGGTAGTGTAGGTTGAGGGAGCGGAATGGTTCCTACTAGTTGATGCATCGATCTTTGCCAATTTGTTTGCCAAGCTTGATTTTGTGAAGTAGGAGGGGTCCATTGTGCTAGGTATGCGTTACTTTGCCAATATGGTGAGACATAGGGAAAATTTAGCCAATTAGATTGGCTTGCTTGATTCGGCCATAGGGTTGATGAAGGAAATAACTGTGGTGACCAATTTGGAGAGGGGGGTTGATTTTGCCACATATTATATTGTTGAGCATTATACTGTGGAGACTGAAAAGAAGAAGTTGGGTCTGAAAACATACTAGACTGTCGCAACTACCACTGACGGCGCTAATTGAGTAGATACACCAATTCTGGCTCTTCTTCTGCTTCCCTATATATTGCTTTTAATCCAGGAAGTGAGGGACAACTTTCTGTAAGGTGGTTTTTTGTGCAAATGGCACAAATTTGGACTGCATCAAGTGGACACTCCTTATGGCTATGTTTCTTCCTGCATCGAGGATAGAAGATTGCCAAATTCTGTTCTGCCTCCACTTGCTTTTGTTTGGCCTGCATAATATCAAGTTGTGTTGTTAGTGTCCCTAGTATATCAGTTTTAAAATTTTCCAATAAATTTCCAATTTCTGCACGCGTTACTCCTTCTGCCGAAATTTTATTATCTCTTACAAACCGATCATGTTCTGCCGGTTTTAGTCTTGTGCTGCCTCTCGAGCTCCTGATACATAAATCAATAATGTCAGTAAAATTTTCTTGAAAAATATCTCCTTTCCCCGTAATGTTTAATGTTTCAATCCATTGTTCCTTCATACCCCTAATTAATGTTATTTTTAACACATTATCAGGTAAAGGTAGGGATGCATAAGGATATCTTTGAAGATTATACTGAAAACATTCCACATACTCCTCTAATGTTTCATTTGGTCTAGCTACCATCTAGAATATTTCATTTTTAGTTCTCTAGACCTGCAATAGTCTTGATATTTTTTAAAAAGATTCTTTCATTTGATCCCATTTATTTATAACTCTGCCACCTAATCCTATAAACCATCTTAAAGAAGCCCCTTTTAATGTAGAGGGAAATTATTTCAGTTTCTAGGGGTCGGTGGTGTAATCATATCCCCTACACAGCACATCGAATTCAAATAGGAATGCATCCGGATCCTGTAATGTAAGACCATGGAATGTAATGATATGCTGAAGAGGAATTGCTTTCATAGGTGCATTCACTGTAGTATCCACTATGGGGTATTGCACTGTAGAGGTTTGGGTGTTTGGCTGGTTTTGGGCCATTTGGTCAAATATATGCCAATAACCTTCTGGGATATCTAGGAGGTACTCCTAGGTTCAGAGGGAATGGCTTTAATAGGAATGGTTTTAATAACACTTCCTTTATCTGGGATAATGAGAGTGCCTAATGTCTGACGAGATTGGGTTTCTTCAAAAATGATCTTTGCAGCACTTCCCTTATCTGGGTTGTTCAATGGCTGAGTTGTACCAAAAGGAGACCATGGTTCCTCAATTTCCCCTATCTCTCCTCTTCCTTCACAAAGATTGCTGAAATTCCCTTCTTGAAATAGCTCTAGAGTATAATTTTCAATTTCTTGAAAATCCTGCTCTTCAGTTTGACTATGCACCTCAGCAAAGGCTACTGATGGTGATCCTGTGTCTTGAAGGGAACTAGTAGGTTGTCTATAAATAACTTTTTTGGGTCCTACTAAAGGCTGAGAGTCTACTTTCTTAAAAATTTCGTCTATAAAGGTTGATTGGCCAAGGGTCACCGGCCCCTTAGCTTTTTCTGGCTTGGGTAGAGGTTTGAAATTCTTTTCTGGCTTTTTCTGCTTAGTCATGCACACAAATCAACTGCCAGGTTCTATCGAAACAAAACAATGAAAAATCTGCAGGAAAGCGAGCAGAGGAGTAGGGCTATTACGTGCTCCACATGTAGGTTCTTACCTTCCATTTTTAAAACTCAAATCTTCCCTAGCAGGATCTTACACTATTCTAAAAAGAAACAAATGGCTACACTCTTTCCTCGACAATGGCGCCAAAATGTCGAGCTATAAAAAGGGTCTCTTTCACCTCTAATTACCTCACATTAGTTTGTCAATCCGAGAACGTTTTGTTATTTCAAATATTGTCTCAGTCTAAGGCTATCATTTTCCAGAGTAATGCTAGTAGTATAGTTCTCATAAATACAAGAGTAAACGGATGCTTGTTTACGGCAAACTACTTTGAAAGACTAAACCATACATTCAGAAAACTAAGCAATTTATCAGTCAAGGGTTCAGTAGCAGTAACTCATCCCTTTGTAAACTGATGGGATCAAAGGAAATCAGGGAACAGACCGTCAATTTGGGAGCTAAACAGTAAATGTCACTGCCCACTACAGTTTCAGAGTGTTCTTCACACCAAAACAATAATAATGCAAATAATAGAAAATGGAACAGCAAATGAGAAATGGAACAAAAAATAAGAAATGGAACAGCAACCAAGAAACTATAACAGGAATTAAGTTTGATAAGCAGCAACACCTTAGTCTACAGGATCAAATGAAATAATCACGTCCTACAGAAATCAAATGGAAATCCTCTACTTTTAAGGATGAATCGAACAACACACAGAAATGGAACAACACTGATTAATACGGGGGACCGAAAGGCAGGGGAACTCTCTCAAGGCGACTAAGCATTCTTGCACTGGTACTTATTGAACTTCGGGTGGACTATAGAATAGCGCTTAAAAACCACACATATATGCACACAGCACACCTTAATAGTAATCTAATCTTTGTAAGCCAGTTACCTCAGTTATAAAGAATATGACTGCATTTCAGAATGGAACAGCAACATCCATAGACTCAACAATCGCAAGGAAATATAATCTCTAAGATGAATTCAATAATACCAATGAATAAGTGTACAACACAGATACTCTGTAATTGAACAGCAACAGTATTCTGTAAAGACCGGAAATATTATATTAGCACTTAAAGGAACAGTTTAATACATTGCAAAGCTAATCTAATGGTTCTATCTTCAGAAATAATATTACTCAGCAAATCAAACATAACAGATCTTGTGATGTAAAATAACATAACATATCATATTACTGAATAGAGCTAATAAGCAAAACCACGCACAAACCAAAAGTAATAGTACAAGAGCAAGTGTTCCTCCAGGGCTGGGCCCTTAGCCTCTAGGGGTACACCACTTGAAGTTATTCCAAGATCAAAGATGAAACCGCAACCAAGTTTGTATTAATGCATAAGACAGAATTACAGTGGATCACTTCTCAGCGACAGTCGATGATCAAAGTCTCAACTTTAAGAGAAATTACATGAAAACATAACAGACTATCCTGGGCTAACAATGCTGCCCCTTTTTATAATGGCGAAGGTGGAGATGTCTAGGTGCAAAAATAGTTAAAGCAGCGATCCCTCAAGATCAAAGGATCCTGAGGGATTCGCCGAACCATTGGTTCTCAGTTATCTCTTTACTTTCTTACGCCGAACCGATATCTCTATTTCCTTTCCATGGCTGATACGCTTTGATTTGGTTTGCCTTGTTTGCATACAGTTCCACATCAAAGGGATAGCGATTAACCTGGCTTTGTCCTTTCCTTTGGAATGGCAGTCTTTCATTTTTCCTTTTTCCTGCATAAGAGAATGACAATTGTTAGTGTTTTCATTTTGCACATTAATCTTAGAGGTTTTATTACAATTCCTTATCATCTACCTAGTTCACAATGCAAAAGGTTTGTAAGTTTTAATGAAAAGATGTTGAAATAATCATCAAAAACATACCTTCTTTAGTACTCCACACACTGACTACATCACCAAGTGGATAGAAGACATCCCTTCTAGAAAAGCCACATATTCTTTCATTATTTCATTTCTTGATAACAACATCCTTTCTAGATTTGGGTGCCCACAAAATATTATCACTGATAATGTTGTTGCCTACAAATCTAAGAAAATGGTAGATTTTGTAACCAATACCATGTCACCCTAGGACATTCCACTACCTATTACCCTCAAGGTAATGGACTAGTAGAATCTTCAAACAAAAACCTAGTCAACATCATCAAGAAGTTGTTAGAAGATAACAAGAAAACCTGGAATAGAAAGTTGGTAAATGCCCTATGGGCAAACAGGCTTACTACTAAGAAATCTATTGGTACATCTCCTTATCAATTGGTATATGGGATGGATACTATTTTTCCATCCTCATTAGGAGTACCAGTGATGAAAATGATTCAAGAGCTACAATCATAACCAAGTGACATCCAAAGGAGGATAAACCAAACAAATCATTTGCAGCAAACCAGGGAAGAAGTTTATATGAAATCCCAAGTAATTCAAGAAAAAATCAAGAATATCTTTGATAAGAAAACTAAAGCAGAGGATTTGTACATAGGTGATCAAGTACTAAAATGGGATTCCAGAAGGGAGGACAAAGGGAAACATGGGAAATTTGACTTTCTCTGGAAAGGCCCTTATGTTATTTGTTGTTACAGAGGCAACAATGCATTTTTGTTAAAAGGATTAGATGGGATAGACTTACAAAGTGGACCAGTCAATGGTCGAATGCTGAAGCACTATTTTCCACCAGAGTAATTAGTAGTTCATCAGCTCTATTCATTGTAAATACCATAGCAAAGTTTAGATTGGAGTGGATGATTATCTTCTAAAGTTGAAGCCTGAAAAGGAAATGTTAAGCTTTAAAAGGTATAACATCATATGTTTGAATAAAGGAGACCATAGAAAGAAGTTCCAAGTAAAGCACAGTCAAAGTTCCAAGGCCACTAATCAGAAAGTTCTTGACATCTCACATGGAGATGCCATCCCCAAGTGGAGCCACTGTTAGGTTCCTATAATAATAGGGATCATAATTTTGAATTGACTATGTTAAGTCTTGTAATATTGTACATACCTTTTATCTGTGTAAATGTTTTCCATATTAAAAAATGAAAAGAGGGTATGTCCTAAAAAAAATAAAAAAAAAAATCAAAGGACCAAGAGAAAGAATATCAAAAAGATATGAAATATGAACTCCATAAAAAGAAACAAAAATAAATTCTGAAAGTGTTGTGCATTCAAATGCCACTACTCTTAGTTTACTTTTTGCAAATAAAATTGTGTGCATCTTGTCCAAAATGTGACAATTCATGATGATCAAACAATTCAATATTGATTACTCATTCTTTAAATTTTATGTCATAATAGTTAGTGAATAAAGATCTGATCAAACCATTTAATCTTGGCAGATCATTAGTTAGGTAGAGAATAAAATTATCTCATAAGTTTAATCTAAGCCATTGGAAGATATAAGGTTATAAATAAGTTAGTTTTCTTATCAAGAGAAAATAAAAAGGGTCAGCAAGCTCAAATGTACCCAATAAAGGAGATAAAAAAATGCTAGGGTAAATAAAGGGTGGGTAAAATAGGTTTTGGAATGCATAAGTTTGCTAACTCAAATGCACCTTCAACATGCTTAATCTTATGTTTCATGAGTAGAAGGAATTATCAAAGAAGGAGGAAATTCACGAAATTTATATATTACTTTCGATATTTACCCTAAAGTTCTATAAAATCTTAGTCCTGAATATTAAAGATCATTCACTAATTTCCCCTCATTCACTAAACCCCTTACATGTCTATCTTATTAATTTCCCCCCATTCATTTTTTCCCTTCACACTCATTCCTTAAGTTATTTGTTTCATAACTTACCCCTTGTTCGCATATTCCCTTCATTACCCCTTCATCGCTTTTCATTCCCTAATATTTTTCCCCTCATAAAAACCCGTGTTCCTTAGAAAATCCCTTTCCCTTTTACTTACTCCACTTGATAAAGTTTTTTTTTTTCTAGTTAAGACTAACCTAAGTACCAAAGGGGGATTTGAACTAGTGACCTATCGCAAGGAGTGCCTTAATAGCGCACCCATTCACTTTCGATCCAAAGCCCCGTGGGCACCACTTGATAAAGTTTAATTAAAAGACTTTTTTTAATTAAATTTAACCCCCACTTCATAACTCCCCATCCCTAACATATATTATTAATCCTATCATACCCCTCCGCATAAAATATCCCTAGGTCCCACCTATCATAACCCCCTAACTCTTCCATCTGTCTGATCGCTATTTGTCAGATCTAATGCCCAATAAGCATTTTTGCACCCCCCAACGTCCAACCTTTAAAACAAAGGAAAGGTTGCGAAATGGGTGGTTTCACCCATCCCCTCCCATGCCACACGGTGCCACCAAAATGCATCACATCCCCCAGCCAGAAACCACCATACTACCTTTCGGCGATGTGATAAACCACTAAACTGCCTCCTATCACTATGCGATAAACCACCATGCTATGTAATTAACTGTCGCGCTATGGAAAAACCTGCCAATTCCCAAAGAAGGTGAAATAAAAAAAACCCCGAGAATTTGTTATTTCACCATTGCTATTGAACTTGCGAGAAAAGACAAAAGCCTATCACCAACCCGAAATAGAGCCCCTGTTGTCACTTGGACCCCTCTGCAACCGAAATTCATTATTTTCCAGGTAATTCTAGTACTCTGCTCGGTCAATTGAACTCAAAAATTGATAGATTTAACCCAATTAATGGCTTCTCATAGCATTATAATTGTAAACCCTCTTCAACCCCCAGTAGCAGATGTCGGACACCTACCCTTGGCCGAAAAAGACTATAAAATTATTGATACAATGACAAATTCCAACCTTTTGGAGCCCCACTGTTAGATCCATGACAAATCCACTGACCAGGCTAATGATATGCATATGTGGGAGTCAAACTTGCCTAAATACATATTCCCGTAGACCTACCAGTTCCCTGAAATCATCAGACTATGCCAAATAACTATATTCCAAATGAAAGAGCCATGGTCACCTGAGCCCAAGAAATCCTATTTACTCTCACTACTTAATCCATCAATCAAATGATGCAAATTCAACAACAACCAGAGGGTTTTCCCTTCTCCATTGAAACCCTTACTGAGATTTACCTAAAGCTAGACTTTCCTAAGAGGTCTCAAATCTTCCAAACCTTCCTCCTTGAAATAGCTCAAATTCCTAAAAATAACCCACCATACTCTACTGCCATGTTCCCAGAACAAACTAGGAAAATTGTGACCATTTTATCTTGTATATTAGGATACCTACTAATGAATATGTAGATGAATCCAACATGGGTTTCCTCTCTATCTTTAGCCCAGAAGAGCCTCCTGCTAGAACCTTCAACTTTGCCCAATTCGTAGCAGACACAATGCATGATCATCTAGTCAAGCTTCCAGAAGAAGGAGCTTTCAAACACTCGTTAGTTTTTTTCCACATGTTTTTATATTTTCAATCAGAAAGGTTTGCAGTTAGCCTCCAAAAACTAGACACAGAGGGTAATCCCCAATCGGTTGTCTTGTTGACATCCTTGATTAGAAAGGATTTCACAGAATTCAGTTACAAAGACTTCATTGATTTATTTATTTATTCAGTTGTTAATATTATAAGCAGTAGCATTCAACCCAGAATCAGTGAAGAGATAAAGAAGGTATTACACTTATCATACCAAAGTAAAACAGGAGACTGGTATTTATACTAGAACCATACAGAAATCAGAGTATATGGAAGCCAATTAATTCCATTCAAGCTTCCCAAATACCTCCCAATGAGGATATTTGCTTAGGAATACATCAGACAAATCTTGAATTCTGATGACATCCATTTCCTTTCGGCTAAAAAGAAGACCCAATTCAATATTAGAAACCAAATAGGGCCTTTCATATGTAACAATAGAAATGTTGGAGAGGAAGAAAACAGATGTTTACAAGATTTCAAGTTTAGCAGCAGTTTCAAATGGAAGTATGACCCTTTGGTTATCATAACTAAGCTAAGAGTTAAATTAAGATTGACCCCTTTCATTCATGAATAAAAACTTGAAATGAAAAGGTATTCCAACTAGTCAGAGTGGTTGGAAAACACTTTGCAGGAGGTGGATAAGCAAGTTGATACTAGTTCCATCCTACAAACTCTAGACCCACAGGATAGAAGTTCAAAAAGGGCTAGAGAAGAAGGATCCTACTCAGTTGAAACCACCTTTGATACTATATTTAAGCTTGTGAGCAGAGAAAAATAAGCTACATCCAGAAATAGAGCATGAAAAGACAGTTGAAATAGAAACATAGATTATCATCAGGGGTGATGGATCCTCAACACATGTAGAAGAAACACCTCTTCCCTCATCTTCTAGTGCAGAGATCATGCAAAGTCAAAATAATGCAGAGGTATCATCATCTAGCAAAACAGTGGACAAAGAGAAAGATATCATGGAAGAAAAAAAATAGAAATGAGGCATTAAAATTTGTAATATGTACACAATACTGGAAGCAAAATCCTAGTGATCACGATATGTTACTTTCAGCTTTTGACCTAAAAACTAAGAATATGTAGATGACCTTATTATAGCCAGATGCAAAGGCCCCAAAAACTTCAGAAGATTACAAGAAAACAACCTTTCAAATTCATGCTCAAGATGTGCACCTAATTGACCAGATTGAATTTCATAAACATGTAGGAGAAATTATATATTCAATCATGACACAAAAAGCTTTAAGTGTCAAGAAATTAAAGAATTCTCTTGAAAATGTATTGTCATAGTTAAAGCTAGAAAGGGCCTCATCACAAGAAAAGGACAATAGGATTAAGTCACTAGAAGATTTGGTAATTGAAATTGGCTATAATCCAACTGATATCAAGGAAGCAGAAGAAATCATTAAAAATAAAAAAGTAGACATAGATGCACTCAAGAAACAGCTAAAGCTACCAACTACTGAACATCCAAAAAGCAATGAGGTTTTGGAGACACTTAATCAAAAGGATGAGATGATGAACTTAATCATCCAGTTGACAAATCAACTAAGAGAAATGGAGACAGAAATGGATAAACTGGTACAGGAGAAACAAGCTAGCAAAGAAGCAGTTCCCATTACTGTTATTCCCATAGGAGCTATAGCAGCAACAACATCAACATCAATTCCAGCAGCTACATCATCTACAACAGCAACAACATCAACAAAATCAACAGCCCATCCCACTGATGAGGCCAGAAAATTGATTCAAGCTATGGAAGATATGTCCATTCAAGCAACACATATTAATAATCTCAAGGAGCAAGTGAAGAACTTGGAAGATGAAAAGAAATTAGCAGAAGTAATACATCAAGTTGAGAAACAAAAAGCTAATAGATTGAATGACAGGATCCACCAGCTAGAAAAAGAATTGTCACTAAAGGAGCCTTTGGTCCAAGAAAAGCAACATTCATGGGCCAATATCATTAACTTAGTTAATGATATTTGGCCATCTATATAGGGAATATTTGAATAGAATGATTTAGTGAAGGAAGCCAGTGAGACAGTTCAAAAGGTAAATGCAAATCTTTGGGAGAAGCCAGAGGAAGACTCTAAAATAATCAAATTTCTAAATTCTAAAAACAAGTATGAATTAGAGGAGCTTGGGATAATTGATAAAACAGAGACCATTCTAGAAGTGAAAAAAGTTATTTCCAAGAGAAATCTGATGATACAACTTGAGGAGAAATGTCAAAACATGAAACTTGTTGTAAACAAGTTTTTTGACAAGTTTGAAGTATTGGGACAAAAGGGTCTACCTAATCCTTTGGTAATCAATGATAAACTGATGAAACATGAAGACTATGATAAGAAGATGAGAGAAGTAGCCATAGAAACTTCCAACTATTCATCCATGAAAGGTGTTCCCATAGGAAAAGTGTTCCTCCAGACTTTGGAAAACTTCTTTGATCTCCAACATGAGGTAAATCACCTATTTGTGAACAAGCCTACATTTGCAAAATATACAGAAGCAGATGAGATTTACTAGAGGATGATGAAAATCAAACTCCCAGATGAAGAAACATGGGAAAAATGGTGTGACTTACTATAAAGGATGAAAAAAGAGAATAAGGTGAATGACAAGCAAGTGAAAGATGCAGACAACGTGAAAGAGCAGATAGCATGAAAGAGAATCAGATCTAGTAATAGCAAGCAAATAAAAAGGGACATATTTCAATCAGTTAAACAAGTGTCACTATCTTTTTTTATAAAGATTTTTATTTTCCTAAAATAAATCCTAGTCAATTAACAAGATATTTTTGTAAAAGTATTGTATAAATACTTCTTCCATTTGAAGTATTAAGTGGTGGATTTCTAAATACTTTTGTAGTTGACTAATCTATTACCTAAGGGTTATTGTACTAACTTCTAGTTGATAGACGTAATAAGTTATAAAGGGACTTCTTTACAAGACTCATGTGTTGAGCTATCTCAGTGACGTACAAATTTCATTTGTTCATGTTCTTTTTCTAAAGTATTCCATAAACTCATATGTGTTCTAAAATATAAATGTTATAACTGGAATTTTACTGCAAAATTTGCTTAAATATTACACTCTTCTTTTACTGTTATACATTTCTATGCTTTCTTCCTATATCTGGTTTAGGGAATTCTTAATTTCCCTCTGATCCCGATTGATCTTCTTCATCCTTTCTTCAGTATTTGGTTTGAGGAATTCTTAATTTCTCCTTGATCCCGATTAAAAAATCAATTCACCATCCAACCTTGAGAACTGATATTGCTCACCTATCTTTCCCTAAAACATTTTCTTTATAGTTTATTGTTTTGTTTTCATAGCCATATTGACTCCATAGCCCAATGGAAAATGAAAAATCACCTATTCATCTAAGTCAGTAATTCCACCAACTCAACCAAAGCCAATTCAAATCAGGCATACATAACTAGCCTAAAATCCTTTAAGTAAACAAAGTTAAATCATACAAAGAGAGCCCTCTTTGAGTTTAGGAAGGCTAGATCGTAAGCTCCAAAGTAGGTTTGTAGTTACCTCTGATATTTCCTTTTAAGACATTGAACAACCCTTGGAAATTCTGGAGTGATAACATAGTGGCGACCATAATGGGGAACTCAGTCCCTATTTGAAATCAATCTTAAAGGGAAAAGTTTTCCTCATTTTTCACATTAAGGCTTTAAAAGGTTGTTTGAAATCATCATTATAAGTCAAAATTCTGGCTTCTAAAAGAACATATTATACCAGGGCTCATCCTGATCCACAACCTGCTACAATTATTGATGATCCTGAAAGAATTTTAAGAAAGCCTAAAAAGCTAGAAAGTTAAGGAAGGGTTAACCAGTTAAACAAATTAAATTCACTTCCTAAAGAGTTATGAAGCTTAGAGGATATTCAATTTGAATGATCATTTGAGCATTCTTTGTTTCATACCAAATCTAAAAATTCAATCTATGATACTATAATAGATCCTAATTTTATTCAATTTATTGAATCAAAAGAAGGTTACTATATGTCCTAATTTAGATCAACATGTTCTGGATACTTTTGACAAACTTGATGAATTACCCTCCACTTTGATAAGGCACATAGACAAAGCCTATTTTCAACAGTTAGTTGAATTAGTTGCCCTAACTACTGCTACCCCTGAAAACTTTACAGTATTTTTAGAAGCTATAAATACAGCCTCATTCAGTACCACCTCACCTAAAATATCCACCACAATTCATTCCACAAAGCCATTCATACCTAAACTTCCTCTACAACCCAATTTCTCAAGTTCATCTTCAAGCAATAATACTTCACCTCCGAGTAAAGCTAAAATTGTAGCCATGGCAGACAAATATGCACCTTTGGCCTTACAAGCTCCTTTACATGCTATGCCATAGGATTACCAAAGTAAAATTTTGCAGTTTCATGGTACTGGTCATTGTACTGGTCAACAACATGTAAATAAAATGATATATTATTTTGAGTTACATTATGTTGATGAAGCTAATGTACAAATGAGATTATTCGCACAAACACTACCAGGGGATGTTAAAAAGTGGTTTAAATCTTTACCTCCTAACCATATTACTGATCTAGCTGCTTTCCACCAATTGTTCATAAACAGGTGGGAAAGAAAGAAAAACCATCTCCAAATATTATCTGAATATGAGAACATAAGGATATCTCCTAGTGAATCTGTCCAGGATTATTGTACTAGGTTTAACAACATTTACAATGCAATTCCAACGAAAATAAGACCCCCACCATACCTTGCCTTGATTAAATTTCCAGATTGTTTTGATGTTTGAAATGTCCTATCAATTAAGAGAAAGAAATGCTACAACTTTAGAACAAATGCAGAGTGATGAAATTAGTGTAGAAGCTAACTTATTGGCTAAAAGATCCAGGATGAGGAATGAGAGGAGAGTTACAATTAGAGAAGAACCATCCACTTCAGATTTTAAGATAAATAGTTTAGATAAAAGTGTAGAAAGTCTAATGGATAAGTTAGAGAATATGGAAAGAAAGCCCCAGTGGGAAAATCAACAAGGACCCCAAATTAGGAACCCCAACTTTAGAAAAAATCCTAATACTGGAAAATCAAGAGAAGTTGTACCCGATCAATAGGTTAGACCACCTTTCTAGGAAAATTATGCTAAAAGCTCACAACAACATGAAGAAGACCAGGACACCCAGATAAACTTGATGGTAGTAAACAATGAGGATTCCATTTTTCTTACTCATGAACAACAAGAATTGTACATGTTACAACAATTACAATTAGAGTCTGGAGAGTCCTTTGACTACAAACGAGGCTATGAATCTGCTATCTACTAAGTTTATAAACAATATAGCCTTAGAAGGAAAAAGAACACACAAGTTCATCCTAAGAAATCAGCCCAAAACCAAACTAAGAAAATAGTGGAAGCTCCTGTGACCAAGATCCTACAAATTCTACCTAGAGGAGCTCAAAAGGCTTCCAACCCAAAGATTGTGGAGATAACATCAACTGCAACTCAAACTTCAGCTACACCTCAAACTTCAAATCCAACTCAAATTGTTCCAAACAAGAAAATTGAAAACAAAACAGTTGGCATACAAACTGAATTACCTAGTGCTACATATTCATGAACTTAAATATGTAAAACCTATAAGCATCAAACCATGCATCATGGAAATTATACCATGTTTCATAATGAAAAATTATAAAATGTTTGCATGAACAAATTTATATTAAAAGTTACCTATCAACCAACATCCACAGTATCCATTCTATACAAGATTATGATATATCCATGAATGAAAAATACATATCATACTTTATAGTGCAATTTTAAGTTATGATTGTTTTATACATCTACACGAAATTATAAGATTCATTCAAATGAAAAATGTACCATGTTTTGTAATTTACAATTTTACTAGATTCACTTTAAATTACTTGACAAAATAACTTTAAACAAAACCTAAGAATTATATACAAAGATTATAATAATTATCATGCAAAATGTACCAACTAAATGCAAATTTACTTTCATTGCTAATATTCATGAACTTAAATATGTAAAAACTTTAAGAATCAAACCATGCATCATGAAAATTGTACCATGTTTTATAATGCAATTTTATAAAATGTTTGTATGAACAACTTTATATATTATAGGTTAACTATCAAGGTCCACATCCATAATAGCCCTTCTATACAAGATGATGATTTATTCATGAATCCAAAATGTATAGCATATTTTATAATTCAATTTTAATTTATGGTTGTTTTAGACATCTACACCAAATTAAAAGATTCATTCAAATGAAAAATGTACCATGTTTTCTAATTTAGATTTTTACTAGATTCCTTTTAAATAACACGACAAAAAAACTTTTTACAAAACCTAAGAATGATATACTAACATTATAAGAATGATCATGTCAAAAGTATCAACTAAATGCAAATTTACTTTCATTGCTACATATTCATGAAATTAAATATGTAAAACCTTTAAGCATCAAACCATGCATCATGCAAATTGTGCCATGTTTTATAATGCAATTTTATAGAATGTTTTTATGAACAACTTTATATAATAAAATTTAACTATCAAGGTCTATATCCATAATATCCCTTATATACAAGATGATGATTTATTCATGAATGCAAAATGCATACCATATTTTATAATGCAATGTTAAGTTATGATTGTTTTAGACATCTAAACCATTACAAGATTCATTCAAATGTAAAATGTACCATGTTTTGTAATTAAAATTTTTACCATTCATTAAATTACTTGACAAAACAACTTAGAACAAAACCTAAGAATCATCTACTAACATTATAAGAATCATCATGAAAAATGTATGAACTAAATGAAAATTTGAATGCATTGCTTCATATTGATGAACTTAAATATGTAAAACCTTTAAGCTTAAAACCATGCATCATGCAAATTGTACCATGTTTTATAATTCACAATTATAAGAATAATCATGCCAAATGTACATAAACTCAAAAACTTGCATGTATTAAATCATAATAAAGAGTTCTATTTAAAATATGTCCAAAATATATATTATTATTATAAAAGTAAATATATAATAAAAATTTGTCCAATAAAAATATGCATGAAAGAGATCAATTGATAATAAAGAGTTTTAAGGATCGAGCACACGACAGGATGGAAAAACCAAGGTTTCGGACTGTTACAAAGGATTTCTCCATGGAAGGACACAAAGGAGGGAACTCCAGTCCCTCCTACAAGTAGGCTGTGGCCAGCAAGGGAAAAAAACCAATGGAAAATGACAGAGAGCCTTTAGAAGGAAGGGAAAGAAACAATGAATAAGAACAGGAGGGAACTAAGTTAAGGAAGCATAATAAAGGAAAATGAGGAAGAAGACAAGGAGAAAGGAACAAAAGATAAAGCACACATGGGACCATGCAAACCTAAAGCGGCGGTAACTCCCAGGGTCATTTTAAATGAGCCAGTGCTGCAGGCACACAGGGATCAGATGAAAACTTATGCAATCATTTGTAAATTCATCGGTTTATGGCCCACTTAAAAATCCTTACATATGTTGATTAAATACCACTGGAAACAAAAAGGCAGCATTGACCTACATCTTGGGTTTAATGGTTTTTTCACTGTTGTATTTGTAAATATTGAAGATAAGGATAGAGTGTTTGAAGGAGGGCCCTACTTTTATGCTACAGCAGGCCTCTATATGCAACCCTAGATTATGAATTTTTCTTCGGAACGCAAAGCTTTTACATCGGTTATGGTTTGTGTAAGACTCTATTCTCTACCTCTAGATTACTGACAAACGGAATCTCTAGCCGCCATAGGAAATAAGTTAGGTCAATTTGTCAAAGTTTCTGAGGCCACTAGAAGGGGAAAGTATACTTCCTTTGCTAGAATATGTGTGGAAATGGATCTCTCCGGAGCTCTGCTGGACAAGGTTATTTTGGAGGTTTTTGATGAAGAATGGATACAAACAGTAGATTATGAACATATCCCATTCAGATGTCGGAAATTTCATGAGCATGGACACTTGTTCAGAGACTACCTTCTCAGTAAAATAGAGAACAAAAACAAAACTGACTCAATGAAGGATTTAGAAAGCTTCGTCAAGGTGGAACATAAAGGAAAAGGAGGCAAAAAAGGACCAAAACCACGTAAATCAGCAGGGAAGCAAGCTAACCAGAATATGTTTCATGTCCTTGAAGTAGAGGAAGGTTCAATAGAAACAGATCATGCAAAGGAAGGAAGTCTAGTGAAGGAGGAGAAAGTAGAAGAAAGGGAACAAATACTAGATAATAACAAACAGAAAGAATTTATGATGAATGATGCAGAACAGGAGATGGACCACGAAATGACCCAAAGTGAGATGGAAATGGAGGACCATGAGCTCTAGGAAATTCTTGAGAAAGAGAACCTAGATTTGGAAGGTTTCTTTAATCAAGGAACCAAAGAAGGGTTAGAATCGTTACCCACAAAAGAGTTCAACAACTATTTTTATGTAAAACCCAGACTAAAGGGGTGGACAGACAAAAACACAAAGATAGGCAGGGAAACAAAGGAGTGAAAACAATGAAAAACATAGCAGGATAGGCACCCAGAAAGCCAGGGAAGAAACGGGGCAGAAAAAAGCAGAATGAGATGTTGATGGAATGTGGAAAGCTAATGATAGATTCAGGTAAGATGAAAAACCTATCCAGTTACTCCTTTACTAATCTTTACCTATGAATTTCACTTCTTGGAATATCAGGGGTCTAGGTAGTAAAAGGAAACAAAGATTACTGAATAATAGAATGAAACAAGCAGCTCCGGATATGATTTTCATCTAGGAAACTAAGTGTTCCATCCAGAAGATAAGAGATATCCATAGTAAATGGCTCAATAGATTTGAGTTTCTGGAAGTCAAAGGAGAGAATACAGTAGGAGGCATTCTCACTCTTTGGAATCCACAAAAAATTGGCTTAATAGATGCGGAGGCATCTAGGGATTATTTATCTATAGTCATTCAACCTGTGGGAGACAAGGATACCTACCTGGTAACGAATGTTTATGGCCCTCAAAGAATGGATGAAAAACTCAGGCTTCTAAATGCTCTGGAGAATCTCAGAGACAGAGATGCAGGAATACCCTGGATCCTGGGAGGTGATTTCAACATGATCAAATCACTTACAGAAAAAAAGGGGAACTAGAGTTCTAGGCAAAGATTCTTTGGCTTTTCAAACCTTTATTGATAAGATGAAGCTAGTGGACATTGTAACAAGTAATGGAATCTTTACTTCAAATAATAAAAGAGGAGGAGAGTCTCAGGTGGCCTCTAAATTCGACAGATTCATAATATTAGAGGATCTTATGTTCAATGACAAGGAGATGGTAGCAAGTATGCTCCCCTTTGGAGGCTCAGATCACTGGCTGGTACAATTGGAGGTTCAGGGCATTGGCACCCCCAGGAATAGACCCTTTCGATTTGAGAACATCTGGCTTACCCACCCAGATTTCATAAGCAACATAGCCAAATGGTGGTCAAAAGATTTAAATCTTCAGGGCACTAGAATGTTCCTTTTGTGGAAAAGACTAAAAACATCAAGCTCCGGCTTAAAGACTAGAACAAGAATGAATTTGGTAACATCTTTGAAGAGAAAAAATGATTGAAGGTAAAATGCAGGAACTCAACCAAGCCCTTATCACGGAGGGACATGACAAAGCCAGAAGTGATCAAGCCACCAAATATCATCAAAACTGGGGGAATTTAGGAAAACAAGAGGAAATATTTTGGAGACAAAAATCTAGAGTTCAATGGCTAAAATAAGGTCAACGTAATACCATATTTTTCCACAAATCCACCATAGAAAACAGAGCTCATAACAGAATTTCTTTGATTGAGGATGAAAGAGGAAATCTTATCAATTCTCATGAAGAAATAGATGCAGTTCTAGTCCAGCACTTTCGAAACGTAGCAAAGGAAACCTGTTGTGATAGAGAACTCCACATCCAGGACTTCACTAAGCATATACCCAAGATGGTTTCTAGAGAGGATAAAGCCAACCTTTACAGGCCAGTGATTGAAGAGGAAGTTAGTGGAGTATTCAGAGAAATGTAGAATGGGAAGGTGCCAGGCCGGGATGGTTTCAATGTTGACTTCTTCAAAGCTTGTTGGAATATTGTCAAACAAGACATTCTGCAGGTGGTTGAAGATTCCAAATCAACAAAATCCATTTTGAAGGCTCTGAACACCACTTTTATAGCCCTGATCCCTACACAGGAGTTGGCTCAAACCCCTGATAGGTTTAGACCTATATCTCTGTGCAACGTGGTGTAAAAGATAATATCTAAACTTGTTGCTAATAGACTCAAACCCCTCCTTCATTCACTAGTCTCGGTGGAACAATCTGGATATGTGGAAGGAAGGCAAATTCTTAATAACATTATTCAAGCACATGAAGTGGTGCATTCTCTTACTAGCAAAAGAAAGGCTGGAATGATCATGCAACTAGACATAGCCAAAGCTTATGATAAGCTGAACTGTATCTATATCAGGAAATTTCTCATTACTTTCGGGTTCGACCACAATTGGGTAAGATGGATCATGGCTTTGGTCACTTCTTCCAATTTCTCAATTCTGGTCAATGGTTCTCCTTCGTAGACTTTTATTCCTTCCAAAGGCCTTAGGCAGGGTGACCCTCTCTCTCCCTTCCTCTTCATCCTCATGATGGAAGGATTGGGAAGGTCTATCAAGAATACAAAAGAAGTTGGTAAAATCAAGGGTCTCAAACTCTCGGACAATGGATAGGCCTTGACTGATCAAAAATTTGTGGATGACACTATGCTGCAAGGAATCCCTATAGTCAAAGAAGCACTTGCTTATAAAAAAATCCTCGGTGACTTTGCTATGGCTTCAGGTATGGAAGTAAATGTTTCCAAATCTAAGATCTTTTTCTTCAATACTAACATTGCTATTCAGAGGAACATATCTAGAATTCTTGGCTTTCAAAGGGTTTCTCTCCCCTCAAATTATCTGTGAGTTCCTCTAACGGTGAAACCATTACACAAGAGCATCTGGGAGCCGATGATTAATAAATTACAAGACAAAACTAGGAAATGGACCATGAGATCCCTATATTTGGCTGGTAGGTTGGTCCTCACAAAGGCTGTACTACAATCAATCCTAGTCTTTATGCTTTCAGCTATCCCTGCTCCTAAAGGAATCCTGCACCAACTGAGAAACATACAAAGAGACTTTCTATAGGGCAAGCGGGAATATAAGAAGAAATCGGCCTTAGTTGCTTGGGAAAAAATCTGTAAACCCAGAGACCATGGGGGTCTTGGATTGGATGATCCTGAGATTCTGAGCAAGGTTTTAGGGGAAATATTATGGTGGTGATGGATTAAAGAACCAAAAGCACATTAGGCTATCCTTTGGAAAGAAAAATATGCAAGCTATTAGCTAGATAATGACCACATAAGGATGGATGGTAATATAATAGGATCATATATTTGGAACAAAGCATGGGAAAATAGAAGCATAATTCAAGATCACAGCTTTTGGGAAATTAGATAGGGAGACTTATCCTTATTCTAGGAGGATAGATGGAAACAAGAACCTATTTTGTTAAAGGAGGATTTGGAGGACCTTAAAGTAGAGAAAGACACCAAGGAGCTCACCAAAGTTAAGGATTTTTGGGATTAAAACAACAGTTCAGGGAAATGGAGAAACTGGAGGAATCTTGATCTCAGAAGTGATAGTCCCCTAAAAGTCAAGACTGAGAGACTAGCGAAGATGTTAGAACAAAGGAAAATTCTAGTTTCAAGGGGGCATGACCAGCTGAGATGGGGCAACAATAATGAGGGGACCTATAATCTCAAGGAAGCTAAATTCATACTCCTTGAACTAGATTCCCAAGCTCCAGACAGGATTTGGCAAAACTTATGGAAACTTCAAGGGTGGATGAAAATTAAACTTTTTATGTGGCTAGTACTACATAGGAAAATTCTGACTTGGGATAACATTAGGAAAAGGGGCATCCTAGGACCTTCTAGATGCCAGCTCTGTGAAGTTCAAGAGGAGACAATGGAGCACCTTCTCAATAATTGCATTTTTACTTCCAGATTATGGAATTCTTTTGCCTCTATCTTCCAACAATCTGATAGAGACATTGGAAGTCTTTTCAATACCCTCACCAATTGGAGAGAGAACTTTTAGGATAATGAAGTTTTGAGTTTAGCTTGGGCTCTAACACCATACTTCATTATTTGCAATGTCTGGAAAGAAAGGAACAATTGAATCTTCGAGAATGTTAAGAAATCTCCCTAGTATCTCTATGATCTAATCCTAAAACAGATTAACGAAACTGTTGGCACTGTTGTCCGAAATCTCCCTCTGAAACCCCCTTTTGCCACAAATTGGAGGATTCTCTATAAGCTAGAACTACAGGGGCTTGTTCCTCAGGGCTTAGCCAGGAAAGCTTCAATTCTGGATCCTGAGCTAGATTTTTGGCATCCCGCCTAAGCGTTTTCTAAAATTCGACATTGATGGTGCTTCTAAAGGTAATTCGGGCACGCCCAGCCATGGAGGGGTGTTAAGGGATGATAATGGAAGGATTTTGTTTATCTTCTATGGTCCTTTAGGCAAATCCACCAACAACATGGTGGCACTGATGGCCATGCAACAATGTCTAGAGTTCTTGGTTCAAGAAAACCACCAAAATATGATCATTGAGGCTGATTTTGAGTTAATCATTAACTCGGTTAAGAGAATAAGCTTGGGAACGAAACCAGAAAAGGACTCAAGAAACTGGAGGCTTATCCAAGTCTTTCAATGGATTCGCAGTCACCTACGGAGCCTAAGAGAAGTCAGTTTTGCACATGTGCATAGAAAGGCCAATAAACTGGCAGATTTGCTAGCCAATCAAGGAGTGATCTGCACATATAATAGAGTGGTGATGGACTGGAAAGAGCTCCCTCAAAACATATTAAAAATGCAGTGTCAAAACCAAGAAGATGAAGATAAGACAGTGTTCCTTAAAAGATCCATGGAGGCGGGCACAACTAAACAACAACAATTTGTTTAGAGGCCTGCTCTCAATCAGGTCTTTTGAGAGCGTCTTGTAGTGGTCAATAGGCGAATCCCAGGTTATTATGTTCATTATAGGGTCCAGTTGCAACAACAAGGACGTTTTGGTTTTGTGGTTATCAGGAAGAATGGTAGATGCCTTAATTCACATTAGGTCAAGGAGGGTTGACGCAGCAAACGGTCGAAAACCGGAGACCATCGGAGGTCATGAAACCAGAATTTTTTCCAATTGGTTCACTTTACCGTGACCTGAGTAGTTTTTCGAGGATCGTGGCCCTCAAAGGTGGGAAGTGGTATTTCCTTTTTAGGAGCGATTCCATTCAGCATGCTCCACGTGGCGGTGGGGACCGGAGGAATAGTGCCCTCATCACACGTTAACATGCGCGAAGGTAGGCAGGTGCGATATCAGTCTCAACCGTTGGATCATTCACAGCAGATCAACGGATGGGATTGATTGTGCATGTCTGCAGGTCCCAGTGGTAAACAGTGGTCTCACTTTACCATGAAATTTTTCAGGTTGGCTCACTCTACCGTGACCTGAGCAGTTTTCCGGGGATCGCGGCCCTCAAAGGTGGGAAGTGGTATTTCCTTCTCGGGAGTGATTCCATTCAGCATGCTCCATGTGGCGGTGAGGACGGGAGAAATACCACCATCATCGCACGCTAGCATGTGCGAAGGTAGGCGAGTGTGATATCAATCTCAACCACTGGATCATTCATAGCAGATCAACGGATGGGATTGATCGTGCATGTTTTTGGGTCCTAGAGGTAAACAATGGGCTGCTTAACACAACAAAATGGTCCATAATCCTTGGATTGAATGGACAGGTTCAACGTTTAAGATTAAAAGGAAAGTTAGGATTTGGCGGGAAGTGGGTGTCCTTGATATCAAAAGACTTTTCACTATGGCCATTGAGCCACGGCCTAAGGAATCAGACGGATGCGACACCCTTATTTTATTGACACTTTTTGTTCTTTTTGGGTCCATTTCCTGATTCTTGTTTCTTTCCTTTGTGAAATGTAAGGTATGGTTGTAAGGAGGGAGGCATGGGCTTTGATCCCAGTTTCAAGTTTTGATAGGGTCTCTCCATGGTCTACGACCATGTGGGATTCTATGTATTTTATGTACTTTATTTGATGATTAATGAATTTGAAGGTCCGACTCTTGCATTTTCAAAAAAAGATAATAAAGAGTTTTACTTTAAATATATCCAAAATTTATATCATGATAAAAGTAAATATAATATAAAAAGTTGCATAAAAAATAATCTCGCTGAAATATATGATCTATCAACATCCTCGTGCTCTCATCATAATCATGTGTGCTTTGTACAACATGTGTAATTGCATATATACATAATATTATGTACTTTGAAATTAAATTTTAATCTTTTAAAATTAAATGAGAATGTAGTCATCAAAATGAAATTATAAAAAGTTTCAAATTCCATGCAATATGTTAGAACCTAGATTTAACTCAGGCTGAAAAGGTAAGATTCTAGGTCCACATCAAACCACGCTCAGCCTCGTAGCTAGCCCTACGAGGACAGGAGAGGGCTCTCTCTGGGTCAATCTCAGCAAAATATAATCATATGGGGCTTGAGATGACCGATTTAACAGCTAATCTTAGGCTAGGGATAAAGTGCAAGGATTTAATTTGAGTTTTTGAGGGTTTTGTTGGAAAAAAGGGAAAGGAAAATTTGGGTCCGAGGATGAGGCCAAATTTTTGCAGAGTTCCAGTTGGGGCGAGGTAGGCAGTAGTTTTGATGCTTTAGATTAAATGAATGGATGTAAAAGACCGTTGAGGAGCTGAAGAGGGCAAGAGGCTACAAGAATCCTCTCCAAACTCAAGAAAACATTGAAAATTAAACAAAACTAACAGTAGAGCACAACAAGCTAATGAATTCTACCTTTATCACTCATTTGTTTAATTTTAGAAGAAAAGAGAAAAGAAAATGATGCACGTAAGTTGCAGTGAACTCACAAATTACATAGAGAGGAACACCATCCAAACACAGAGCCACAGGAATCCCAAAAAGTGCTGCAAAACCCTGGTCTTTCCTTTGCCAAAAATGCAGAAATCAGATGTACAATGGAGTGTCAAGCAATCCCAAGTGTCCAACCCTCTAGCAAAATCCAAACCCTACACTATGAAATTCATCAAATATATACATTTTCTCATCCTTGTACTAAGGGATTGAGCTCAACCATTTTCTTCAAAATAGAATTAGTTACATTAAACTTGGGCCGAATTTCTGAAAATAGGTGTTGAAGATGAACTCGTATCTCCTAAACCATAGCACCTGTTACAAAAATAAAAGAGGTTTTTGTAGATAAGGTCATGTTAGAGAAAACCCTCTCCCAAATTTTGGAAATGCATTTCCAGTAGCTCGCAATCTATTCCAAAAAATCATCTTTAAAACAGAAAATCATTAAAAAATTAAATCTGTGAAAATGAGCTGTAAAGATCTAGTCACATATCCCAATCCATGACACCTATGAAAAAAATGAAATATTTTTTTGTTATATGGCTCGTGCTTAACAAAAATCTCCTTGGGTTTTACAAAATTACTTTCCATCTGTTGTAAAATGGCCCCGCACTAAAATGAGTAAAATAGTAAAAAATATGAAAATTTTGCTTTGTTTTAATGTAGGGTCCAAATATCACTGTATATATCCCACATAGTAGCATCTGTGCATAAAATGAAGGAGGTTTTTGTTATTTGGTATGTTATGAACAAAAACCTCTTTCACTTTTGAAAATGTCCTTACCATTATTTCAGAAACTAATTTTGTACTAAACTTGACATTGTGTGCAGCAACTGACCTCAAAACATGCATAACCAAGAATCACTCATTCATTTCTTCTAATCCAGGAACCGGTTATGGGATTGTGATATACCGTTGGAAAGATTTTTCTGAGCTTCTTTTGATGGCCACACTTGTAATATGTTTTGTGCTAAACATCATGTGCAAAATATCTAACAAAACCAGACATAGTAAGTGCTCATGTTAATCCTTGGTGACAGGATGCGAAGACTAAAACTAACATCGGCTCCAATGGGGATGGTAGCTTCTTGGAGGTGCCAAGAACTACATCTCTAGAAAGTAGATAGTGCCTCTTCCATTGGGCATGGATGGTCAAACAACTGCAAACCCAAAATAGCTCATACCAATCCAAAAACATATACATACTGCAACTTGTACATAAACAAATACCGAAAACTGAAATGCTACCATGGGCAGCTTATTTATGTACAAATCTAAACCACTTTGCTAAAAAATTGATAGATCAAGTAATGTTGTAATGCCATATCAACCAATCAAGTAACTGTGACAAGGATGCTGCTTGAAAGTGCTTCAACCATGACACAAATGTAAATGATGATAACCATACATGCACGTAACGAGTCTGGTTATGTAAAAGAAAATTTGATCTATCATTTAAACTAAAACAAATTCCATGTACATTGCAATAGGATCGAAAAAACCAGACTCTGTTTGCTGCCCAAACTCCTCAATACATGCTTCCAGCTGCAAACTATCAATGCAAATATCCACGGGTAGCTCTATTGTTTCTTTTTTTGAATGAGGGAGAGTTTCCAAGAACTTTTTGGGATCTCAGAATTCATATCATTGGATCTGATCATTTAAATACTAAATCTCCTTCTCAAATTTTTCAACAACTAACTCAAAGAAACCAATTTTAGCTTTAGGAGGAAACTTCAGAGATCTCAAACATTGAAGCACAACACTGAAAAATACTTCATCAATTTCAAAATCCACTAACTGATCTCTAACTTCTTTTAAATCTTCACAAAACATAGGGTCTGCCACATACCCTACCATTTTATTTTAGTGCTTGAATGGATTAGTGAGCGCCGGAATCTCTGGATTAAGTTGGAGTCGCCAGGTGAATGTTTCAGCCTTCATATGTATCTGACTATTTTCCACCATCAACAATCAGATCTAACTTGATACATGTACTGGGGCAATTTGCAGGTTAGATATTCCGTTTATAGGACTAGACTGGAGAAAGAACTGAAGTAGCGTTTATCTACTTTCACTAATGCAAAGCAAGAGCATTTCGAAGGCTACCTAGCATAACATCAGGCTCCTTCTGTAGTCTATAAAACAAAGAACACTAAAAAACAAATAAAATTTTCTTCCCCAGTGGAGTCGCCACTATGTTAGAGCCTAGATTTACCTCAGGCTGAAAAGGTAAGATTCTAGGTTCACATCAAACCACGCTCAGCCTCGTAGCTAGCCCTACAAGGATAGGAGAGGGATCTCTCTGGGTCAATCTTAGCAAAAGATAATCAGATGGGGCTTGAGATGACTGATTTAACAACTAATCTTAGGCTAGGTATCAAGTGCAAGGATTTAATTTGAGTTTTTGAGGGTTTTGTTGGAGAAAAGCGAAAGACAAATTTGGGTCTGAGGATGAAGCCAAATTTTTGCAGAGTTCCGATTGGGTGAGGTAGGCAGTAGTTTTGATTCTTTATATTAAATGAATGGATGGAAAAGACCATTGAGGAGCTGAAGAGGGAAAGAGGCTGCAAGAATCCTCTCCAAACTGAAGAAAACATTGAAAATTAAACAAAACTAACAGGCAGAGCATAGCAAGCTAATGAATTCTACCTTTATCACTCATTTGTTTAATTTCAGAAGCAAAGAGAAAAGAAAATGATGCACATAAATTGCAGTGAACTCAAAAATTACATAGAGAGGAACACCATCCAAACATAGAGCCATAGGAATCCTAAAAAGTTTTGCAAAACCCTAGTCTTTCCTTTGCCAAAAATGCAGAAATCAGTTGTACAATGGAGTGTCAAGCAATCCCAAGTGTCCAACCCTCTACCAAAATCCAACCCATACACTATGAAATTCGTAAAATATATATATATTCTCATCATTGTACTAAGGAATTGAGCTCAACCATTTTCTTCAAAATAGAATTAGTTACATTAAACTTGGGCCGAATTGCTGAAAATAGGTGTTGAAGATGAACTTGTATCTCCTAAACCATAGCACTTGTTACGAAACAGAAGGAGGTTGTTGTAGATAAGGTCATGTTGGAGAAAAAAATCTCTCAAATTTGGGAAATTTGTTTCCAATAGCTCGCAATTTGTTCCACAAAATCATCTCTAAAATAGAAAATCATTAAAAATTTAAATCTGTGAAAATGAGCTGTAAAGATCTAGTCACATTTCCCAATCCATGACACCTATGAAAAAATTGAAAGATTGTTTTGTTATATGGGTTTTGCTTAACAAAAACCTCCTTGGGTTTTGCAAAATTACTTTCCATCTGTTGTAAAATGGCCTCGCACTAAAATGACTAAAACAGTAAAAAATATGAAAAATTTGCTTTGTTTTAATGTAGGCTCCAAATATCACTGTATATATCCCACATAGTAGCATATGTGCATAAATTAAAGAATTTTCCTTTTATTTGGTATGTGATGAACAAAAACCTCTTTCATTTTTGAAAAATTACTTACCATTATTTCAGAAACTAATTTTGTACTAAACTTGTCATTGTGGGCAGCAACTGACCTCAAAACATGCATAACCAAGAATCACTCATTCATTTCTTCTAATCCAGGAACCGGTTACGAGAGTGTGATATACCGTTGGAAATATTTTTCTGAGCTTCTTCTAATGGACACACTTGTGACATGTTTTGTGCTAAACATCATGTGCAAAACATCCAACAGAACCAGACATAGTAAGAGCTCATGTTGATCGCTGGTGACAAGCTACGAAGACTAAAACGAACACAATACATCATGGTGTTCCCCCTCCATTGCGCTCTCATGGTTTTCCTGATGCATTGTTCCCTCATGGATAACATGTACAATATGTGTACGTGTATATATATTCAAAATTTAAAATTGTGTATGAAAATGCATAAACTCGCAGTATTAAAAAAATGAAGTATCAGCTTCTTCAAATTGTCTAGATTATTCAATTCCTGTAACCAACTCAAGTTTAAAATTCCATGCAACATCTCGTGGTGTTCCCCATACATTTATCCCTCATGGATGCCTTGTAAAATACATGTACGTGTATATATTAAAAATTTAAAATTGCACATGAAAATGCATAAACTTGCAATATTAAAAAAATTGTTAAACAACTTTTTCAAATTGCTTAGATGATCATATCCCCATTGTTGACTCCATCTCTAAAGTCCTTGGAGAATGGAAACTATCTACACAAACCTAAAATTCAAAAATTTGAAAATTGTAAGATAGAGACCTCATTTTTTAATGGAACTTGCTTCAATTTATAACAAAAAAAAAATGAAATATTCAATTCTTGTGACAAGTGAATATTTGACACATCTCCTAATAGGGAGGAAGATGGTGTCATTATGTCAAAAATTTTAGATGGAATTAGCATCTATTAACATTTCATTATATATGTAATTATTTATTTTAAAAATATGTCCTCACTACCAATATAATAAAAGTAGAATAATAGTATCAACCTAAACTCTTAAAAAAAACTAACATCTCCCAACATATCTTGATTGGAACCTGAATTTGGGACCGTGATATTATGAAAATTTTCATTCAACAAACAAGTTAACTACAAATGGTGAACATATGATACATTTGTGTTAGATTATATCTGAAAAAATTAACAAAATGTATGTGAATCAACATTAACACATAAATTACATTACAATAAAATATTCACCCTAACCATTAACACATATTGATGCCACACCCTCTTCCTCATGACCAATTAGATCTTGCCAACCATCATGAAGGCCCTTTTGATATGATTTAACCTCCTTAATATTCACATTATCTATCTCCTCATCTATTTTATATACAAAAATAGCACATGCAACCACACATGCTCTTTGCCAATTTACATCAACATCAATTCCAGTGAATGAACTCTGGATGTTGTCTATAATGGCATCCCTTACTTCTTGGCCAATTTCAGAAGTGGCATCCATCTACGACCACAATGTTACCAGACGAGAGGTTTGAGGTACCAAAGTTGGAATAGGGCAAGGCAATTCAATATCCCTTAGGGCACCCTTACGTTCATATATCTTACCCCTCCAAATACCATAAAATTCATATGGAAGGTCAATATAATCAGGTCTCATACCCAAAAATAATTTTGCATAAATTAATTTTGAAAAATAATGTGGAACCTCGTCATTCCATGGTAGATTTCCATACACTGCAACGAACCTATCATATAAATGGCTCACTATTTCGGAGTGCTTGAAATATTACACCTGGAGCACACTTATTTTCGACCCTTTTTTGAAATTAAACATAGATTTTGCATGTGATTTTGTAACCATTTTACTTACATTGACCCATTTATCAGGACCCATTACTGGTTCATTTCTATGCCTCATCATATCTATAAATAAATTAGTTGTTTCCCCAAGATTCTTGTAAATATCAAGAAAATAGCCTAGAGAGTGCATAATTATTTCTAAGCTTTGTTGACTCTCTGGAGGGAGATCCAAAATCACAAGAACTTTATTCTCCACAGTTTTGAGCCACCTCCTGCAAGCAAGTGATGATTGATGCTATGTGATTCGTTTCTTTCACTAGTTTCAATAGCATCAGATGCAATGAGTGCTAAGTGAACTATTCAAAAATCATGAGAAATTAGTCAGTTACGACTACCTCTCATGGAAATGGTCATACGTTTGAATGACTTACTTAACGCAGTTGAATCCCAAAAATGATATCTAACTTTATTCAATTTTGAATAATGACCTATGCACCTATGTAACATACATTGTTTTATGTTTGCTTCCCAAGGAAGCTCATCAGGAATATCGGATGGATAGGTGGTAGTTGGCGTATGGTCTTCTTCTTGAATTGCCTTGCTTCGCTTACATTTACTTTGATCAAAATTTTCATCCCCTAGATAAATATAATTACATAAATATAAACAAATATCAACAAATTTATTTATACACATGTAAGATAGGCATGTACACGTATATGTATATACAATTCATTTACATGTCAAAAAAAAATTAACATAAAAAAATCTATAATTTACCAAAATGATAAGGATCATAATGATTCGATTGAGATTGATGACCACCTGAAGATGGTTAAGAACCATCACACTGAATTACATGATTTGATTGAGCTTATTGACCATAGGGAGAATGTTGACCACCCTCACGTGATGATATAGTGATAGAAGCTTCTAAAACAAATAAAAATTACAATAAATTAATTAAGTTAAATTGACAAAAATCAATTCAACCTATGTATGTACATATGATTCTACCTATTTATCATTTAATTATATGCACACACACACACACACACACACACACACACATATATATATACACGACAATCATGATCTAACGAATGAAGGACCTCCCCTGATTCATTTGATAATATCCTCGATCCATGTCCTCCCCTCTAGTCGATGCATGAGACTCAATTGATTCTCGCCTCAAAGAATCAAGTGGAAAATGATCATGTGATTACCCAAGCCCTTCATTCATGATATATATATATATATATATATATATATATATATATATATATAGATATATATATATATATATATATACATATATATATATATATATATATATATATATATATATATATATATATATATATATATATATATATATACATATATATATATATATATATATATATATATATATATATATATATATATATAAAATCTTTAAAAAACCACTTGAAGTTACCTCGTGCATTTAAAAATATTTAAAATTTCTATATAAAAAGATCAAGAATTTAGAAAATTAATGTCCATTAATAAATTTTGATGGAGAACTTCTTAACACCATTTCGTCTTTCACACATAGATCTTGAATTGGCATTACTACATACAATAGATCACTAGACATACTATTAACATCTTCACAATGTCTTATGCTAAATGATTGAACTTGACTAACAATTTTTTTTCCTCTCCATGTAGCTTTTTTAACCTCTCATTTTTTACTTGGTAGATGCCTTTCATCTGGTTGCACACAAGTTCAAAATTGGTGAAGACTACAATTCCATTGGATCCATACTCCCTAGCTATTCCTATGTATTTTATTAATGCAATATAATATGATTCATTGTTTGTTGTCCTTCCTAGCACATTCCTTTTCCTTTGAAGGACTTTGTTTGCTGCAATATTGCATAACACATAAGTAATCATTGTTTACCCTGGATTGGGATAACAAGGAACTTCTATACATAATGTCCATTTTTAAACCATGTTTAATGGGTTTTCTGATCCTTGTAAAATACAAATTCAATGAAATGAATAATATATTTATTTATTGCAAATGCCTTAGTTTATGGGAGAATTATGAAAAATAAATATATATTGTGAATGAATGATGGAATATTACAAGAAGGATTTAGCCTAAAAATTTTTATTTAACACTTGGATATGATGATTAACACCAACAAAGGAATATAAAGTGTGATATATTACCTCCTAATGGGTAACTACTTGAAGAGCCACCCCAAAGCGGTATGCTATTGAAATTAAAGGGATTTATTTACTTACATACTTACATGTATGATGAATGACTACTTGAATAAATCAAACTAAGAGGTAATTAAATAATATTGAGGAATTGAAGCTCAATACTCTAATATCCCTCTTAAAATTCAACTCTAAATGAAATGTACCATTCTAAAAATTTTGATGCAAAAAGTTTCTTATCTCATATCCACCAAAATACAAGTGCAGTAGACCAAAATACAAGTGCAACGGACCCAGATTCTGGTTCTCTATCTTTGAAAACTGATTTGTGTGACATAACACATCAACGGAAGAAACTTGTTGATATTTAGTTGAAATTAAAATAGATAGAGTCAGATCTAGAAGGTCCAGGTACAATTCAAAAGTTGGTTGCATATCCCTACACAATTATACAGATTAATTAAGCTCTTGATAAAATCTAATTTCTAAAAAATAGCTATGTATGAGTACAAATATTTGTATAATAATTATGTATAAGTAGAATGTGTGAACATGGGTAAAACCCTATTTTTGTAAAGTGAATACATATGAATATAAATTTTTAAATAATTATCTATAAGTGAATTATATTAATATTCATGAACCTATATTAGTACCTTGTATTTTCAAATAAGAGGTTCAATCTGATAGTGGACGTTATCAAGTCCTTTGGGAAATGATAAATTAGTTGGTCGATGCCACTTTGGAGGCTCAATACCTTTGTACTTGTCATCCATTGCAAGACTCGTTCTAATTAGTTAGTTAGACCATGTGCTTCGATGACACAAAGTACCCATGGTGGGTATTGGTCCATGGGTATTGACGACTTTGAACTTATGAACCCTTAAAATCTTGTGAAGCAGAATAAAATGTGAAAATCAATTGAGCTATGGGAAGCCACTACTTAAGTGAAAACATGGTAAATTTTGGTACTATATTAGGTTCTCGAAAACTAGAAAATATATCATTGGAAGGTTCACTCAATATGTAAAATTACCAATTTTTTTATTACAGTTGATTATATCAGTAACCAAGTGTTTCATGGGCACACCTCTGCCAGAGTGAAAGGTGCATGACAAGACAATGGAAACTCAACCCAAAAACAAGAGACAATTTTTATTAAGGATAATCATAGACAATCTGAATCATAGAAGTATTACCATTAGTTTTTCTTTAAGAGGAAAAAAATGCTACTTCTTTATATTATTATAAAAAAGATAGCACATATTACATGCTTCTCATTTATGTCTTTTCAGTCATATTTCACTTCAAAACTAATTCTCGTTGAGTAACCTTATATTTTCTGCGTAGTTTTTCCATCAGTCTAATTACTGCCTACATTTCGAATGTAATATTAGAATAAATACATACACTAATACTTAAATACATACACCAATACTAAGTCTGACAACATGATAATATTATATGTTGACAATGTATTGAACTGAGCACTTATTGGATCAGCTCATAAAAACTACATAACCTATGTTAGTACCTATTCTGTGAAATATGCACAGTACTTGTTCCCTGTATTTTTTGTTGAAATACACCATAAACCTTGGGCATCAATTTTTCCATCGAGTCTTGGATGCATTAGTTAACATGTTAGCTGCGTTAATGCAAAAACATTTCATTGGAGATCTTTGAACACAATCCTAACCAGTGAAAATACATTGGTTTAATCTCATAGTGTGTCTAGGAGAGCAATATTAATGGCTAGAGCGATAAGAGAAAACCTAGGTACATGCAGAGAAGGTGCAGTGAAAGGTACAACAATAGAGCATAATACTTTAAATTTAAATATATATTTTTGTAAGGATATCATATGGGGAGGTAACCATTTTTTAATATGGAAGAAAAAAGTGGGAAAAAAGGCCATAAAATAGAAATCAGGGATATCCAGAGTGATGGAAGAAGTAGAGTTAATGAGCTGCATAGAAGATAAAAAGACATAAGATAGGATTTATGTAGAACTTTTATTGTAATTAGGCTGGGTAGAGGAATAGTAGGGAATCTAAGATACATGATATTTTACTTCATCTTTTACTTATAATGAAATAAAGTGTTTTTTCGTCTAAAAAGGGAAGGTACAACAACAGAGAAAATAGAGATACATGTGAAACAACTGTGCATGTCCATACAAAAACAATGTTGCCCTCCTCCAAGACATATTACAATTTACATATGATATGATATGTACCCATATATATATATATATATATATATATATATAGTGTGTATTAACATAATGTTAGAATTCAAAAGCATAATAAACTCATGAATCCATATCTTATTCATAATTTATTTTGTACCCAAAAGAATTTCTTAAAAAATTAACAAACAATTTTTTTTCAACCGAGACATGGGTCAACTACATAGAAAATGGAAAATAGATGGGAGTAGCTCGCAACCAAATGCCATGAAGAACAAGTAAGGCTAATCCTGACATCAAATAAGAGGATTACTACAACATTGGAATGCAAAATTCTAGGAAACTAAAACCAATACTTTGGCATCAATCAATAGTTGCTACCTATGTACAACACTTTTGCTTGATTTGATCAACTCTTCTTTTGGTTCACATACGAATATTACGATGTGTGAGTCAATGAAAAAATTGAGTTATTTTCGCCTTTTCGAAAATGTTATGGAAAGAAAAAAATCTCTTAATAGTGCATCTCTACAAGGAAAAGTGCATTTTTTCGACCCAGACAACCAAAGGCCATGAACAACAAGCAAGGCTAAGCTCGGCGTCAAATAGGAGGATTACTGCATCATTGGAATGCAAATTTATAAGAAACTAAAAGAAATACTTTGGCATCATTTGATAGTCGATGCCTATGTACAACACTTTTTCTTGATTCGATCAACTCTACGTTTGGTTTACATACAGAGATTACTATGTGTCATTTAATGCAAAAATTAAGTTATTTCCGGCTCTATGAAAATGTTATGGAAAGAAACAATCTCTTAATAGTGCATCTCTATAAGGAAAAGTGCATTTTTCTCTTCATGTTCTAGATTTCCAAGAAGAGTTATATTTATACTACTTAAAAAAAATGAAAAGCAAAGCTTGGAAAATGAATAAGAATCAAACTCTTTAAACTTAGAGCAAATCACATTGGTTGAATGTTGCGAAATTGTAAATCATGTTACTCAAGATCTATAAAAAAAACCATGAATTTCTTTTAATGAGACTTACCAGGAAGAGAGAAAATTGTGCACCTATAAGATAACCACACCACACAACTATCGCAAACAACCAAAGAACACAAAAAACCAATGTACTAACAACTGCAAAAAGTTCTGCAACAATCTGTCGGTCGTTATTTATATAGATTTTTTTTCGGCTGAAAACTACTTTGGCTGAAAAAAATTGTTGAGCCAAAAAATCTTATCGTATATTTTTTCACCTCCAAAAAAAATTTGTTAAACAGTCGACATCAATGTAAACGGTCATTTGTTCGGTCGTATTTATTTTTTGTTCGGCTGAAAAATTACAATTACGAATTTTTCCTCGGGAATTCTCACAATATATATATAGTTGTATGTATGTGTGTGTTTGTGTATTATATTAAAAAAATTGCATAAGGATGAGGTACATTACAATGAACAGATACTTTTATCCTTACTATATCGATGTATTTCCTTATTAGGCTATCACCTTCGCTAGCCACTGTGTTTCAAGTCACCTGGATACTTTTGAGGGTCATAGTGTCCTTTTGAATATGGAAGTAATACAATCACCTTTTTATCAATTATCATGTGTCACTCGATTTTATTGCTATGATGTCACATTAATTTTTTCCAACTTGCTATTACAACTAAATGCATTATCCCAAATGTTGAACCCATAAATGGAGATAATCTAACAATGATTAGATTACTTCCATGGGTCACCATGCAACATAAGTAAGGTATCTCCTAGCCCATCTATTTAGCATTATCAATGTGCCTTTATTTTTCCAAGCTTTCAACAACCTACCTCTTAGACTAGCTTAATAATGGGTTTCAGATAAAGTTGTTTGACTAGATTTGCCAAAAATTATCATTATCAAAAATAATTCTAGGGAAGGGGAAAGAGTATAGGAAATCAAATTCTTAGTGACCAATCATGGACAAGAATTTTCCCATTGTGGTACTTTTGATCATAATGTGACCAAATCCCCTAAAGCTTCATGTTCATGTGTACCTATTGAGTCAACTAAGGGTAATCCACCCAGTATTGGGTGGAAAAATATCCTTTACATGTACATGTCCTTGTATGTCTAACATGGTTTTTTCTTAGTGGTTCCTTGTTATGACATGGACCTTCTAGATTTTATAACTATGATATTTTGGTAACGTATCTAGGACTAAGGGATAGTTCAGTCTATTTCATTTGGAGGTTATATAAATAGTTTAAGATCCATTTCTCTTTTATATAAAGAGTTTTAAATATTGATAGAATTTAAAGAAATCCTCATAAAAAATGATACAAATAAAACAAAATTGATATTGATAAAGGAAGTATGTATAAAATTGATATTGATAAAGGAAGTATGTATATTGTATAACTAAAATTTGAAAGAAAAAATAAAGGAATGAACTTAGAAAAATGGTGATATAAAATTTGATGATTTCACTTTTGTGAACATATGTAGATACCTACTAGTGTATATGTACCCTAAAAGGAGAGAAAGAAAATTCTTTGAGAACATGTTATCAAAAAGTATAAAGTAGGTGTTGAGTTGCAAGAATATATTTATTTGGATTTGAATATTATTATTTTTTTTAACCTTTTTATGCTTAGAGTAATTGGAAATTAGGTTGATGTTTACACTGAGAGGCACTCTACATCTAAGTATTAGAGAGATATTGTCACATAATGTTACATCTAAAAATAATAAAATAATACTAATATTAACAAATAAAAAGTAGTAACAACTAAAAAAGTCAAAGCCTGCCATTAATAAAATTCTTCAATTTCAACCTTAATTTTACTTCAACTTTATATAGAGAGATAAAGTTATTAAAAGTAAAAAAAAATTAGTATAAGGGAGATATGCAATTCATTCACTATTTAATGTGTAGTTTATAGATGGAATGTAAAAATAATTATAGTTACTTAAGATGTAATATTTAAAACAAAATTATTTTAATAACAAAAAAATTAGTTTCAGTTATAAATAAAATATTTCAATGTCCATATGAAATAGCATAATTTTATATCAACTTTATATAAAGAAAAACACATTAATTTAAATTAAAAATTCCCTTGTATTTGTATATCTTATTGTGAGGAAGATGCCTAATTCATGGAATTGAAATATAATATTTAAAAAATATTAATAACAAAAAAATGTTTAATGTGGGTCTTAAATAAAATATTTCAATATGCATGATTAAAATATTTTAACATGATCTATATACATAGAAGAATCTTTTTCCATTATTAATTTATTTTTAAGGGATATTTGTGATATGTAACATTTAAAAAATATTTATAACACAAAAATATATATATATATATATATATATATATATATATATATATATATATATATATAATCAAAGAGAGATATAAACATGCATGTTAACAACTTAATTTCCTCCATTGAGTTAGCGCACATGAGAATCTTTAATGTTGACCCTTTTGTAGATCTTTGACCATTCATTTTTCTTAGTTTTATCCATCATCTTTGGAATATAGTTCTCTACAAAGCGATGTTTCTCTAACTTCACATGAAATCTTTGTCATCCCAGATCCTAGACTAATAGTTTTGTCCATGAAGATGGCAAAGATTTTAGAGTCTTTTCTTCCCTAGGAGATTTTATTACAGGATCACTTTTACGAGTTGGCTTAGGTGAATTATTGGAAAATCCTCCTAACTTATCCTTATCCCAACTGTCCAGATACATTATCATTCAGTGGCTTCTAGGCCTATTTGTAGATGTCTTTTTAAAGTGTCACGTCAATTTTTGGAGTTCTAATTTTTGACAATGAGTGGGAAAACTATAGTAAGCGTTTTGGTCTGAGATCTTGGCCCTAGGTCATTTGAGTTATATTTCCCTTGGAGGAGGCCGTATTGCAAGTTGTAAGAGAGGTATTCGCTATTGGCATATACTTCTTTATAAACTTCATTATGATTAACAAAATGATGATTCCTTCTTGTATCTGCTATATGCCTTTATGATCTATTTGTCCATGTTGGTTGAGCTAGTCAACCTTATGTAGAAGGCTTTTTTGCTTGTTTGTTGGTCCACGTGTGCAAGGATTTTGATTGTGATAGCCAATAGTGATATCTTCATGTAAAATAAGGACTCTCAACATCGAGTGCAAAAGCCATCATTAACCTGCGAGGGAACCAAGTAATAGCTTAAAAACCCTATTTTAGATATATCATGTATGAACGTCATAGATGCATGGAATGTATGGAATCTAACGGTCTAAGTTATTGATCATTGTACATTATAGTAGACACACCACTTTGGGAAAGTTATAAGGAATTTACTCGGTAAAAAATAACTTGCGAGCTAAGGTGAAATTCTCCCATTAACAAAACTTGCAACTCCACTAGCAGTCTACCTTGAATTTATTGGATATCTTCTCCTTATGGATTATTTGGATTTTTCTTTCTTTTTTTCCCTTCTCTGATTGAATGTGAATTTTTTGGGATATTTTTTATCTGATTGGCTTTAAATTTCACTTGTTATCACTCATATCTCTCCTTTTAAATCATTTTCCTCCATAATTATGGGATGTAACTATCTACAAAGTGAAAATAGCTATCTTTACAGGGTGCTACTTGTCTTCCCAGTGTAAATCATCACATTATTGTACACTTTGTCCTAGCGAAAATACTGTGAAATTATATTTTTTGAGTGCTTATACCATAATAATTGGTTTAATCCTCTATATTTATGCTTAGACTAATTTCCTATGTCCATATTTGTTGATCTTATTTAATTCTCAGTTTTTCCTTTGGATTTTCCTTCCTTTCTATCCAAGGGCTTCTTTCTAAGCCTAATTTTCTTGGATTTGGAGCCTGATCATTTGGATCTATTCTAAATTTTCTGGAGATGTGAGTTATTTTGCTTTGTAGCCTCGATTCATCTCAAATCCAACATTGTACTTTCACTGTGATTTTTATCTATTCATTTTCCAATCTTCAAGGTTTCCTTTATGCAATTTTGTGCTTTGCTTTGGAGACTTTGTCCTCAATACTTGCATCTTTGTTTTAAGATATTTATTTTTGCTCTATTTATAGTCTAGATATAGTTGTGGATCTACTTTCAGTTTTTTTCCTTTGATTTTTGGATCGTTATTGAGTGTTTTATCTAATCTTTGTGCTTTCTTTTGCTTGCATTTGGTTCTGCTATTGTTTCTAATTTATTGTGGTTGTGAAAATGTTGACTTGAAAGTTTTAATTGGGTGTCTATGTTATGTTCTCTCTATGAGATTCAAAATCTGTTATTTTATCCCATTCCTTTCTACTTTTTCCTTGAATTATGGTTTTTATGTTTTTTGACTTATGTAGATCATTGTTCTCTTTTACATTGAGCTACATTCATTTATTTTCATTTTCTATTTTCTCTTTGTCACCATTCTTTTGATTGCTTGTGAGTGATCTTGTTTGCAAAAATCCAAGTCTAGATTTTTTTAGTGTCATGCGTTCTTGCTTGGTGGTGTTTTTTCTCTCTTTTTGAGTGTTTTGTTTAGGTTATTTACATGGGTTTGATTTATTGTAATCTTATATAATTTCATGTGATTATTTATATACAATGCTTGAAGTTTCACTTTAAAAGGAAAAATAATTTTTGCCTTCCTATTTTCATTGAATTGAAAAGAAACAAATTTCATTTCCATATAGCTGCATCAAGGTGTTTCTAACAATAACCTGTTCACACCATCTGAGTTTCAATCCATTACTTTATTGAGTAAAAAAAGCCCTCTTAAAATTATTCCTATAATTTTTTTTATTCAACTCATCTTTTGTTTTCATTGGTAGCACACCAACATTATTCTAGTGTAGGGTCTTGGAATAGGAGTGTGAGTTTAACTACTCCAAGACCATTAAAAAACCTAGCATATTATAGTATGGAAGGAAAATACACTTTGACTGATATGGTCTAGAAATCCTTTCTAACACAAGAGTCAATCACAGGGTCACACTTGAGGCTATTGAAGTGACCTGACTCACTTTTTTAGACTTGGTGGCATGGATTACAAGTTTGCACATATTACAAATGGTGTTATTAGCACATTTTATTATAGAACTTGGGGACCACTTGGAAGGATTACATCTAAATTTGAGGGATCTCTTAGGGGATTTCAAACTTTGTTTTCCTCTCCTTGCATGTAAACATGACTATCAATTGTCCCCTTAGGACGTGTTGTTGTTGTTAGTAGCCTTAGTGGCCTTTCTCTAGGATATTTTACATAGGTGATGGGGAGGGGTTGATCATCTGTATGCCTAGGGAATACTTCAGGAAAAATCACTTGATCCTCCTAGAGGGTACCCCATAGCCAATAAGGGTGCTTGTATCAGGTTTAAGAGGGTCGTTAAGTTGGTACCTATTATAATTGTCCCACCCACATATTATAATTGTCCCAACCACATCCTAATTGTTAATTAGTGACCTGCTATAGTAGGCTTTAGAAGCTGGAATATCCCTTCTTTGTCTCTCTTTAGTTTATGTGTGCTTATCTTTAGGGTTTTTAAAAGAGTGTTGTTTGTTCTGACGCATTGTTTGGCCATAGGGGTGTCTTAATTATCATAATTTGAAAATAATCATATGTTCACTGTGGCTAAATAAATTAACCAACATTTTCATATATTTTTAGGCCTTTCTCTCGAAGAGGAAGGTCCACCACCACATAGACATAGGTTTAATCTAGAAACGAAAATAAAAAGAGCATACTCAGGTTGGGGGGATAAGTTTGGTACTACGGAGGAATATTATTATATTGATGAAGTAATTGATGAAGGTCCTTTGCTAAAATTTAAACCACCTTTGAATAACCCTCTCAACCTAGTTCTAGTGTAGTTGAATCCTAATGACACTTAACCATTTTATGTGTCGTTCCTTATATGCCTAGTGAAATTACTTCTTCTTCTATGGAGGAGGCAGGTCACACTTTACTGTTTCTATCAACAATATTTGCTTCCATGTCATCTTTACCACTACTTAGTGTGGCGTGATTCATATCGCTGTCCACACCTCTCACATCTTCTTGGGGAATTTCACTAGTTATGTCTGTCACCTCATCAGATTTTCCACCTTTGTTTGTGTCTATGCATTCCTCTAGGTTTGTTTTTGGATTGAGGGAAAACCATGTTCAATCCATGGGAGCTTGGATATTTAATCTTAGCTCATCTCAACATATGGTTCCTACACTTAGCACGAGAATTTTTACTTCCAAGGAGAAACTTTACTTATGTCAATATTTCTCAACCTTGGTCTAGTTTTATGATTGGAGGGACGTCGTACACTAGAACTCCCTTTTCGTTTTAAAGGGATAGTACACATGGGGGAATTTTACCCATTATTAATGCTACGGCTATGATATCTCATGCTTACAATAGGGCTTCTGCACATGACGACCTTTCCTCTGGTGCTAGGTAAAATCATATTGGAAATAGAGCCTATATGGGTCCTTTATTCTTTAGGGGAAGTTATCCTAGGGGGAATAATTCCTACACCTCATCTGTTGGCCAAAGATATTAGAATGCTCAGATGAACTATAACCTTGGTCCAAATCCCTCTACCTTTAATTATGGTATGGGGGACCTTATGGCCTTCCAAGGGGAATTGACCCCTATGATTCACTTAGTAGACTAGAACTTCATTTTCAATCCACTCGATTTACCAAACATGGATAAGAGAACCAATGATCTGATCTGTCATGATCCTGGGTGGGCACCTATGCTAGCCAGGTTACCCTTGCATATTCCTAGGTTTGAAGGGAAATCCATAGAAATCCTACGACATGCATCACCACCTTTCTCTTATGATATTTATCTAATTCTATGGTGAATGATTATGTGATGTTGGTACTCCTTTAATGAAACCTAATGGGTGATTCTTCCAAATTGTATATCAAACTCAATCATTCATCCTAAGGTGACTTTTCTTCCTTGGATCGTACTTTCCTCAACCATTTCTAATTACATACTACGCAAGATACTGTGACTGATGTTTCATCAAAATTCAAGTAAGATGATGTCATTCATATCTCTAGTCATATTCATTAGTGGCACTGATGAAAGAGGTTCGTGAAAACTATGATTTCAAATGATTTCCTTCAATATTGGTTAACCCAATCCCATTGCCCATAGATTTCCAGCGATGTCTCTATGATTGGGGTGGTTATCGAGGAGCATTCCATATTATGTGCTCATCATCTTAATCTGATTTAATCTTAGTCATGAAAACTATACGATATCCTTCCTAATCATCCTCACCCTTGAATATACCCACAATGACCCAAGACGAGACCACAATATGTTCGAGTGATTGGCTCCCTTTCCTCTAATACTATGAACCAACTTTCTACTCATTTAGTGAAAATGATGGTCATTTCTTAAGCCTTAAAAAGTGACCTTAGCTCTCAACAAGCATAATTTTCTACTAAGAAATCCAATGAGGTTCTTACAGTGAAGTCCACATTTCCTAAGAATACTCAACAACCTGGTCGTAAAAAGGAAAAAAAGAATAAAAAGAAAAATAAACTTGTTGAGGAGAATCAACAAAACCATCCTAATCAGTGCGGGGGCATGAGTGAATGATGTCACAAGATTAATCTCCCTTTTAAGAATTGTCAAGGTGAGCATATGATTCATGAATTCCATCGTATGGATGAAGTCCATCACCTTCTTGCACCATCTCAAGCTACCCAACAACTAGTAGTATCTAATCATCCATTCCCCACTCAACAACAACAACAAATGGTTACACTATATCGTAAACATCTACATGGGGGCAATGGGGGATCAAAATTTTTTCTTGCTAAGAATAATCCACGTATCCTTACGTGTCAAGAATTGGCTAACGTGACTACGCAAGAAAAATCCTATGACCCTCCTAAGTCAACTTCTAGTTCTAAGTACATGACCAACCATACTACGTCTACTAGACCTCCCACATTAGATAATCTTGTAGAACTGGTATATCTCCCACCTAAGGCTATTTTGCTAAAGTCAACACACAATATCAATGTGAAGGTTGCCCAATGTTATAATACTGTTGTGGACCTTTCCCAAGCAACATGTGCCATGTCTTCCCTAGATATTTTGCATAGCTACCTTCAATAATGCAAAGCCTTTTTGACTAATATAGGAAGGGTGGATCCTTGAGAATGTAGGTTTAGAATATCTCATGTGGTTGTTGTTTAGATTTTGGTGCACGTTTTTAATCGTGATATATACTGCACTTTGGTGGATGAAGGGTCTTCCACTTGTTTTATGTCAACATCATGCTATAAATATCTTTGGTTTCCAACACTTGCTAAGTCTGGTACCACTCTACAAGCTTTTGACAGGCACCATTTTGTGCCTTAGGGAGTTCTTCGAAAGTTTTACATTGAGATAGGGGGCAAGACTGCCTATGTTGGTGGTTTAATTGTAGATTCTCCATTATATTATATTATGCTCCTTGGTTGTATATGATTTTATGCCACGTGTGCTATCATTTATTCAGAATTTCGTGTGATTCAATTTCCTCATGAAGGTAAGATTGTCATGATATATTAGTTATATTACTACATAATGTCGACAAAGTCTACCACTACAAGAAATATTGCACCATTAGTTGGAGATAGCCCCATGGTTTGTGAGAGTGTTGGTTTCGGATTGTTTAAAATCCCACATCTTATCGGTGTCTTCACTTTAGCCCCACTCAACATTCTATCGTCTTCTATCATTTCTCCTATGCACGTGATCTCTTATGTCACCTATGGATCCCAAGCGTCACCTAACCCTTGCATGATGTCTTATTCTATAGATGTAGATCGACTTGGTTAGCATACCCATCCTTTAATGGAAGATATTTCATCTTCATCAGTCTCCCTAGTGCATCTTAATTCTCATCAGAAACGCCATCCAAAAATGGAATATGACCCAAACTCTTTTCCCACATGAGCCATCACTCTGCCTCTACCATATGACTCCATTGATAAGGAGTCTTCTTCTTGAAATGTCTTGGTCCAGACAGATCCTGAAGGAAGATGTGGCAAGTGGATGGTAGCTTTGTTGGAGTATGATGTGGAGATAAGGCCCACAAAGCTTGTTAAAGGTCAGGGATTGGCGAAGTTGATGGTTGAATCAAATCTGCATCTCTTAGACATAAATTTGATCGCTACTATGTCTGATGAAAATGAGGAAAGTTCGTCACTTTAGGCATCAGAAATGTTTGTTCTTTCTCCATGGTATTCAGATATCATATATGTACTTCAGAATTTGTCCGCGCCGCCTGGTATGGCTAGAAACAAAGCTAGAACTCTTAAGTTAAAGGCTGCTAAGTTTTGTATTTTGAATTCTGCACTTTATTGGAAACATCCCGATGGCGTTTTGTTAATTTGTTTGGTGGAAGAAGAAGCGAAGTAGGTCATGGAGGATTTCCATAAAGGAGATTGTGGCGGTCACATTTTTTGGAAAACAACGGCAAACAAAATTCTGTGGCTGGATACTATTGGTCGACATTGTTTGCTGATGTGTTCAAGACTGTTAAGAGCTATCATAATTGCCAGATTTTTGAAGGAAAATAGAAATTACAGCCTTTGCCGCTTAAGCCCATTGAGGTGAGTGCCCCTTTTCAGTAGTGGGGGTTGGATTTCATTGGTGAAATCCATCCTTCTTCTTCAGGTCAGCATAGATGGATCCTCACAGTGACAGATTACTTCACGAAGTGGATCAAAGCAATTCCCACCAGGCAAGCTACAGATGCGGTAATAATTTCATTCCTTGAGAATAATATTTTATCTCGTTTTGGTTGCCCGAATAAGTTAATCACTGATAACACAATAGTATTCAAGTCAAAAAGGATGGTTGAGTTTTGCAGTAAATATCACATTACTTTGGGGCACTCAACCGCCTATCATCCACAAGGCAATGGATTGGGGGAGTCTTCTAACAAATCCTTGGTTAATATCATTAAGAAGATGCTGGAAATAAACAAGAAAAGTTGGCATAAGAAGCTAGTCCATGCACTTTGGGCATATCGAGTGAGTCAAAAGAAATCCATTGGTATGTCGCCATTTGAGTTAGTTTACGGAGTTGATACAGTGTTCCCTACCTCTCTTGTAGCTTCAGTAGTCAAACTTCATCAAGAGGTTGGTAGTGAAGGGGATCCAATGCAGATAAGACTAAATCAAATGATCCACTTGCAGCAGACACAGGAAGATGTTTTTCAGAACACATTCAAGTTGCAGGAGAGAAATAAAAAGATTTACGACAGAAAGGCAAAGGTGGACACATTTCAGTTGGATGATGTGGTGTTAAAGTGGGATGCAAGGAATGAGGAAAAGGGCAAGCATGGTAAGTTTGATAATCTCTGGAAAGGTCCTTTTAAGATTGCAGCATATCGGGGTCAGAATTCCTTTCTTTTAAAGGAGATGAATGGGGAAGATTGTCCAGGAGGGCCGGTCAATGGTCGGCTGCTCAAGCAGTACCTTTTCTGAGTTATTTCTACTGTCATCATTGTCATTTTAAATACCATTTTATTTCAGTTTCGCTGCAAGTGTGTGCTGTGATCTTTTCTTCAGTCTAGGGCCCGAAGTGAACGCTATAATTCTGAAGAAAGATTTTAGTTTTGAGTTCAGTTTGTCGAGTCAATTTTTCAGTCATTTTAGTGTTGTTATCGAGTCCTTTTGAGTCATGTTTCAGTCAAATAAATCGAGTCCGAAGTCTTGTATTGTTTGTCGAAATATTGACTCCATAGCCCAATGGACGGAGGCACTGTCTAGCTCTTCCAGAGATCTTTCATTCTTGGCACCTCCAAGGAGCTACCATCCCCATTGGAGTCAATGTTAGAGTCGGTTTGGTCATCCCTCCATCAGAGATCAAAACTTTTTTTGCATTTCATGTTTAGGTGTCCCATCTCTCTCGATCAGTTGCATTCCGTTAGGAGCATGCCATAAATATATTGGAAGGGCTTTTGTCATTCATCCCCATCATGATTTGCACTACTGGCTCAGGTCTATCCATCAAAATCAAGTTTTAAAAGTCATTTGCAGTCCTGTTTCAGTTTCTAGGTCATAATAGTCATTTTAGTCATTAGGTCTAGGGTTAGTCAATTTGGTCTTTGACAAAGTCTAATAAAGCTAGTAGGTCAGAGGGAGGCTCTTGATAGGTTATTATTTCAAAGATTTTTATCTTCATATGGATGGATTATGACTTTTCTTCAAAACTCTGTTTTGAAGACAAGTCGACATTTCATTTTTTGTAATAATTTTCCAAAATTTTCAGTTCTTGAATTCTTCAGACGCGGCCCTGGTCTCCTTTGCCAAATCCCATGTCAGCTATTCCTGCAAAAATTTGCCAATAAATTCATCATTTCAACCAAAAAATCAAGGAGGAAACAAAAAGACAGAGTTCTATTAATTGTCAAAAAGTGCCAAATACAAAACATTACAAAAATGGGTTTTGAGGAACCAAAAATCAAATTAATGTCTTTATAAGCTTTTGCTATGAATATGAATGTCATTCTGCATGCCAAGGTCGAAGAAAAGCATTTCAAAGAAAATTTTGGTGAGCATTGCGCGTTTTGGAGAGAAATCGCTTGCAGCTAGCCGGCGCGGCGCACAGAACAGGTGGCACGGTGCACTGGGAGTTTCTGCCCAGTGTTATTCTGAATGAGCATGGTGCACAGGAAGCGCGCGACGCACTGGGTTCTTGGCGCAGCGCATATAACCCAAAGCCCGAAATTGTGTCAAATCTCTTCAAATTGCTCATTCCTTGCGTGGAGTTGCCAGGTAGGGCCTTCTTCTTGAGGTTTCATCAAATTTTGTGATACATGATGGTGGTGTATGGCTGCTAATGGTTGCAACAAAAACTCTCAAGCCCTACCTCTAAAAGTCCTCAGGACAATTGTTGTTAGGGTTGCAAATCCATTGTTTTGGTACCAAGGTTCCCCCTCCATCATCATTCCCTTCTTTCCATCATTCCCTTCTCCCTTATTCCATTTTTCCTTAATCTCATTCTTCCCTATCCTAAAAAATTACTAAACTGCTATTCCCAATTCCCTACCACACATTTCCAAATGTAAAAACCCCAAACGCTAGCCCTTATAAAATCTCCTAACCCTATACAACAATCCCAAACCCTAAATCCTATTCCCATACATAAAATTCCCCTCCTCTCCCTAACAAAATTTATTTCAATATTCCCTAATCCCCTACTATTTTCCCCTTTCTAACATTCCCTGGTTGAATTTTTTTCCCCTTGGTGGCAGAATCCAACTATATTGCACTACAACACAGTAGTTTCATACATCATTAAAGAGCAGTCCCATCACAGTTTATATACAGCGGCATCTTTTATTCAAGGTATATTGTACAGCAGTCATGGAATCTGAGCATTCATTGGACTATGAAGTGGAAACTCAAAGTGACTCACCCTTGGAAGAACAGGCAGCCCAGAGGTCTCATAAGAGTGGCAGACATGTTAGGGAAGAACCGATCACCCTTATGGAATTGCAGGCCTGCCCTCTTGCTATGCAGTGTTTTCAACAGCTTGAGGATCAACAGGCAATCATGGAGCTACAAAACATTTGTGAACATCACAAAGCTGCACAAAGGAGAAGAGTTGAGCTCACGTCATTGGAGCCCTATGAGGATAGGAGAGGGCTCTCAACTCTAGGCTCTAACACAAGGTCCTAGATTCAATTATTTATAATCCTAGATATATTATGTCTCTATATGCCTCTAGTCTCCCTGAGTTGGAAAACATAGAGATTAGCAAGAAAAATGTTGAATTGACCCTGGGGAAATTTTCTTGGCCATCCCTAGAAGTGGCACCCTTGGACCAAGCGAAATATTACATTTCTAACCTAAACATTCCATTGAATTTTCCAACTCACCCCCACTTGTCAATGAGTGTCTTGTACCCCATTTATGTCTTGATATTCCTTATAAAGGGGTTTCATTAGATCATGAAACCATTTACTTTGTATGTCCTAAGGTCTTTCTTGGTAACACTATTCAAGTCTAGAAATGTCTCTTTTTGAACAACTTTTTTCCATCACATTTTACCTTTTCATTATTTTTCTACAAAAGCCTCAACATATTAAGGTCAATATCAACACCTACAAGGTAATAATCATCCATACTTAAATCCTATGTTTTTAATGAAATTATGATAAAAGTATCTTGCAATTACCAAATTTTGTATATTATGCAACTGATATCCATTTCTGTGGAAAAATCCATTGTTAGATACGTTGAAGTGTTCTAGAAGAAGAAAGAAGACTGCCAAAATATGACATTTGGCTTCCAGATGGATTACCACCTACTAACATTGTTTTCCAAGGTAAGTGAAACCAGAGATCTTGAAGTGAAAGGTTGAGTCAAACTTGGAAGTTGTGTATTGGAGATAAACACAAGAAGTTACAGACAATCAAGTGAGTGAGGCACTTAGCTATTAAAACATGAAATATCCTATGAGTTTCTTTTTCAATAGCAAGTCATAAAGAGATTGGACTCTTAGATATCGATCTCATAGGTGTCAGATTTACTTATAGATTCTCAGCTTAAAACTCTTTCGAGTTGTTTTTATTATTTGTATAAATAGTAGTAAGCGAGACTAAGAACATAGTAGAAGTGGCGCTTATTGTTATTAAGTTTATAATCCTTTTGTGGACAAATTGATACTATGTTTTCTTAATACAAGTTCTTGTTATTCTCCAAATGTGTGTGTGAAGAATCATTGAGTATTAAATCTACCATGAACTCCGAGAGGGCCCCCTATGAGATGTGATGTTTCATTTTATTTTTTCATTAATGCTTTTCATTACAGTTATTTCGTTTCACTCATTTTTACACAGTACTCATAAACCAAAAATGGAGAAAAAAGTTTATTTATGTTATGTATTTTTGACATTGTTAATTAATTGTTTCAACATTAAATTTCAATCTCTCTGAGTTATTTCTTCATTCACACCTAACTTCTGATATGCTGAACAAAGTACATTTTAGAGATGGATGCACACATTAGTAATTAGTCTTGGGTTTAAAGTTTCACATTTTTTGGATTTCATTATCATTCCCTTTTTTAAGAAACTTTATTTTTTTGCAATTTACATTTCATTATCAAATCTTTCATATTTTTCAATTAGTACAAAGATTCATTTTTAGCAATTAGTCCGGAATGAGTTCAACTCCATAATGGTATGCTATATCATTTTCTTTCATGTTTAATCTTCAAGCATTTCCTTTTTGATAGACTAGAATTAAGTGTGGATTTTTGCAATATAGATAAGATTCTTTATTTTCAAAAATCTCAACTTAGATAGGATTCTAGATTGAAAGAACATGTGTGTTGACTCTCTCCAATTTGTATAAAAAGCATTTCATTCATCTTTAAAATTAGTTTCATTTTTAGATCACTTAATTTGCAAAATAAATCCTAGCATATATAGTGCACATACACTTCACAAGAACACGAATCCTGGTTGACATTTAATGAATTAAATTAAAGACAATTAATTTACCAATCAAACATTATGGTTCTCATTTTTCCCTGGCATCATCCACCTTTAGGAATCGAACAATTCAAGTTTTTGAGGCATGGCCCCTTCATGGTGCACCATATGGTAACTTCACTCCTCCATTATTTAATGTATAGAAATACTTAGCATGTGCTCGACAGTGGGAACACTTTGATGTGACCTATTAGACCAAGTTGTGCTTGTACTTTTTACATAGGAGTGTGTGATGCTTTTAATTCTTTTTGGTTTGGTGTGTGTAAACTTTTCTAGTACATTATATATGCCAAAATATCCAAAAAAATTACAAAACCCAAAAACTAGAAAAAATTATGGTCATGTTTTTATCAAATCCATATTTTCTTTCTTTCATTATGTGATTTAACCATGAGTCTAGTCTTTCTAGATGGTTTTTACATAATTGAGTAGTGTTTTTACTGCGACATCTATTGGACCTTAGGTGTGTTTCTCTGAACCTGGCATATAAGGGTAGATCTCATTTTTATGTCATTTTTTATCTCAATTACATTATTTACTATCATTATCATGTTCATTATGCCTAAGGTTCATCCCTGTCAGGTTGCGATATTATCCCTTCTCTCTTATTCACGTCATAACTTGGTGGTAGAAATTACCTGTACATGGATTCCCTAGTTTACCACCTCTTTGCTATGTTGGTTTCCATACAATGTTTATTCATTTGCATTTCAAAATCCATCCTTCTTCCCTCCCATGACTTGGAATCTCAACCTCATCTACTCTTCTTTGTCACTTTAAGACCTTACCTTAAGAGGATTCCACACTTTATCATTGATGATCGCCAGATTTTACCAGCCCACATTTGCATGATGAGACTTGGTTCTGTTTCACGACCAGTAGCATCCTCTTCTTGGCCTACCACTTTCTTTCACTTGGTGTTCCTACCATTTCCTAGAGGGCCACTTCGATGAGTGGTATCATTTTATAGCCTCTCAACTTCCTTATGCTTTGAGCAATTCCTTCATACATGAACTAGTTTCTAAACTTATACCACTCATTACTCCATGAAGAGCTTCCTTTTGGTCTTATTTTCATTCTTGTTAAATAATGAAAACCCAAAGCTCCTTTTGTTATATTTTCATTCTCGTTAAATCTGTATGAAAATGTTGAATCAATTTTCATTTTCTTTTTATGACTCATTAAAACTATCAAAACCCCAAGCTTCTTTTTCCAATATTTTCATGCTTGCAAAACCTATATGAAATTATTGAGTAACTACTCCAGCTAGTTACTCTTCTAGTGACTATGGAGTGCAAACATATTCATCATGTTTTTTTGCATGATATAACATGGTGCTCATTAGTCATGCTACCAAGTCACTTTTTTTTCATGCCATTATGTGTTTAAGGGAAGTCTCGACTTGTGTCAATCATCTGTAGTCCTTGTTGATATTTTTTTGTCAACCATCCCTGTGTCAATTGAAATTCATCATATCATGGCTTCATCCATTCACATCATCTCTTATTCTATTTTGTGTCGATTGGTGGGGGATACATTCAAACCCTCCTTTGATGGAGCTTCTCCTGTTAAATTCAACTCATTATCCAAGTACTTAATCTAAGAACCAATAGTAACATGGAGCTTGCAGTCCTGAGTGGTATGCTTCATTGCGATTGACAGTGGGTTTAACTCATTGACTCCAAATCATTTGAGTCCACGGGTGTTGGATATCATCTCATATATTCGCACTTAGTGGACTATGCTAGGTACCTTAAGTTCCATTTCCATTATTGAAGTGTACCCTTGCACATTTTAATGGTACACCTCATTGAGTGGTAATCAAATGATTTCTCCGTGCTTGAAATCATCTCATCAATTCACATGTTTTATATTAGTACCATCATGGTTATTTATAAGATCCTAGGTTATGGACATATTATTCTTATCCACAATGTATGTTTGGTGGAAATTTTCATTTTATCTTTATGACCAACCATGGGTATGCTCGCCTTAGGGATGTTATTAAGATATTTGAGATTCCAGCATTTGAGTTCCTCCAATCTAACTTCATAGTTTTGGATCCTTCACCCATTTTGAGGTACAAGTCATGTAATAATTCATTTCATCCATCAATTACCCTTCTGACCTCATGCATTTGAGGGAATTTTTTATGAGACCAATTTTATCCATTGATTCAATACACATGAGTACCCTTACTTTTAATGCTTGTGCAGAAGTCTAACCCATCCTTTCCCTCAATTTTAACCATCATCGTTGTGACACAATGCTCTATAGAGTATGTTTCTCTAACTTCACAGGGAACCTTTGTCATCTTAACAAAGTTCATCCTAGATTGATAGATTTGTCCCAACAAAGATGATGAAGATCTAGTGTTTTGACTTCCCTAGGAAATCCAATTAGAGGATAACCTTTATGATTTTGATTGGATGCATTGTTGGAGAATTTTCCTAATTTCTCCTTATCCAAAGTGTATAGATATATTCTCAATGGGAGGCCACTACGCCTATTTATACCTATCATTCTAAAGGTTCAAGTTAGTTTTTCGAGTTATAGTTTTTGACAGGGAGTGGGAAAACTATATTCAGAGTTTTGGTCTGAGATATTGGCTCTAGGTCATTTGAGCTATATTGTAATTGGAGGAGATCTCTTCATTGTTTGGCTATACTTCCTTGTACTCTTCATTTATAATTAATATAATAATGGTTCCTTCCTATACCTGCTATATGTCATTATGATATGTTTGTACTTGTTGTTTATGTGCTAATCAACCCTCTATGGAAGGATTTTGTGCATGTTTGTTGATGTATGTGTGTAGGGATTTTGATTGTGATAGTTAATAATTGGGATCTTAGTGTAGGAGAAAAACTCTTGGCATCAAGCCCAAAACCCATCATCTACTTGTGAGGGATCTAGGTAATAACTTGAAAACCTTCTTTTATGAATATCATGTATGAACATTTTAGATGTATGGAATGTATGGAATCTGACTGTCTAAGAAATTAATCATTGCATGCTATAGTACACATGCCACACTAGGAATTTCTAAGGAATTCCCTAGGTGAAAATTAGCTTGTTAACTCAGGTGAAATCTCCCATTAACAATGTAACATTATGTAATATTTTAAAAGATATTAATAAAAAATAATTATTAAAATATATTAATGAAAGATGTTTAAAGTATATAAATAGATATTATATCTTATGGATATGTGTTTTCTACTTTTACATGTTAAAATATTTGATCCATCTCGATGGAGTTAAGATGGATCTATACTAGTATACTCAAGGGTTCATTTTAGTTGCTATTACTCTAATCTCTAAATGAATCATGCAACCTGAGATTTAGAAAATAGAACTTTGTACCCAAATTCAAGTTACATCTTCCTAAAATTGATAAATAAACTCTTTAAAAACTAAATACTGTATTTTTTATTTATTTAATTAATTTAATATTTTTAAAATCAAGCTTTTCAATATTTTTGGTGCGAATATACACTGTGTGAATTTTAATTACAAATACTCACTGAACTTTTGACTGTGCCATTTCTGAAAAATGCTTCAATAAAAAACTCAAGGATTGTTCAGGAAGTTTCCTTTGTGAAATCCTTATGGCCTTGAGGAATTTTGTTGGGTTTTAAACCTTTGATGTAATTGCTAGTGTCTAGCCAAACTAAGAGGAAAATATAAGGTTTTTAACTATGCATTATAGTTAAGGAAAATTTAATGCACTCTTCTAGGGTTTCACATTGGCTAAGGTTTCTCATGCATAATTTTATAGGCTTTAACAAAAGGCATTGTAAGAAGCTGCTTGATTGTACACAATGGTTTCTAATGGTGAGCAAGTTGTGAAGCTTCTGAGTGGCCTCCAGAGGGGGGGTTCCCTCCACCTATTGCAATGTAGTGAATGAGACATAAAGACCAATGAGAGGGAGATTCAATTTGGTACTTGGTGGAAAGGATGTTGGGGAATTGCCAGTGATGGGATATCAATGGAAAACAAAATGTCAAGGGCCATGCTTTCAAAAAGCTCCACAAAACTCAAAATTTGTAATACCCATTAATTGATTGGAAAATTCCAAAGAGTTCATGAAGGATCATGACCTCATCTGCATGTTTATGGGAATCTACCCGAAATAATAACATATCGTGCAAAGGATCTTGATAAAGGAATCCCAAGGGGTCAATAGAGTTGATATGATGGGAAGAAGGTTTTTCAAAGTCATATTTGTTGATCTCGAAGATTAGAAATGGGTCTTTCATATTGAGTCATATTTCATGAACAATGCAAGATTGTTCATTCGCTTCTGGGACAAATGCTATAATCCAGAGAAAGATAAATTCTTGGTATCCCCAATGTGGGTTGACCTCTTCTTACTATGAGAAAAATTTCTTGAAACATGATATCTTATAAGGCATGGGGAAGTCCATCAATGAATTTGTCAAGACCTCTCAGATCACCAAGATAGAATGACACACAACTTACACATCGATTTGCAGTCATATGAAAATATCTCGGCCCATACTTGAATCCATTGACTTAGGATACCATGATGCAATCTAAACCCAACCACTAGACTATGAGCATTTGTTATTCAAATTCCATGAATATGGACTTCTCTTTTGAGATTTCCTCCTCACAACAGTTGAAGAAAAAATTAGAAAGGAGGGGAAAGACGATGAGGGTTTCCAATCGGTAAGCCCATGGAGAGGTAGATCTATTGGTAATAAAAAAAAATAGCAAGGGAACCAATGAACTACTTCCTCCATGAATCCATCGATGCGACTTGTAGCACAAGCATAGAAGCAGAAAACATAAGGCAAAAATACTTTCACCATATTGGAGAAGTTGGACTAGATAGATGATATTGAGAGCAACATAGACTGAATGGATATTGAAATAACCGATATAGAAAAACAAAAGTAGAGAAGTCGAAAACCAAATGAAAATCACCAGAGGATCTGGAGAAGGATTGGAAGTTTAACAATGTCCTAATCCACACTAGAAAGATATTAGAAGCCGAGGAGAAGAAAGATAGATTTAGCACAAATGAGAAAACAATGTCATTCTTATTCTATGTTTTGGTTAAAGCAAATTTCAAGGACATCCCATCCAACAAGCTAGTGCATTTTCAAAATTTGTTCGTTCAATGGTGTGCTTGATTAGCCAAATCGAAAGGTGATTCAAAGAGAACAAACTCAAGCAAGGAAAGTAGACACCACAAGGGAAGAAGGAAAGAAGGGAAGGAAATATTCAAAGGAAGTGTTGAAGGAAGCAAATGAATTTCTGTTGAATTCTTTCCAAATGAGTCAACCCATGAAGTAGTATCCTCGTACCCTACAACTTACCCAATGGAAATCTTCGCCAAGAATATTTGAGGCTTAAACAGTCAAGGCAAGCTCATTTATTCAAAACAAAGATCAACAAGGAGAACCCATAAATAACCATGTTACATGTTAGGTCCCTATAATACTAGTGATGCCCCCACTAATATTGTAGTTGTATCCCTTATTAATATTGTTGTGCCCCTATTGTCCCCATATTGTTATTAATGTGCCCCATAGAATCCCTCTATTGTTATTTTGTGCACTTATATTATTATTGTTAGGTTGGCTTGGTTATATTGTGACCCCTTATACTCCTATATATAGAAAGGAGGTTCTTTCATTTGAATCATCCAAGAATTGTTCATTTATGTAATATAAAGGAGGTTGCCCCCTCGAAGAGGCTGAATTCTAAGGCGTTGATCTATCTTTCTATCTTTTTGTGAGCTGGTTTCATAACATTTGGTATCAGAGCTTTGGATTCTAGGGTTTCACTGCTCCAAATAGGTCATCATGGAATTTTCCCTGTAACTTTTTTTCTGCGACGATTTAGAAGCAAAAAAAAAAACCCATTTGAGAAGAAATCCCACTGAACCTTGGGTCTGAATTTCAGAGCTTTTAGCACTATATGTGTGAAGATATGATCTAAGGAATTTGGTCTTTTTGTAGACTCCTGAATTACATTCCAAACAAGTGACCTAGGGAAATTCGTCATAACTTTCTCTCTAAGCATCAGATTGAAATTTTGTAAGAAGGTACATAAAGAGGATGGACAGTAGTTTCTTTTATATATTTTTTAGAGCCAAAGGTTGAAACAGTGACACGTGGCAGTTCATACAAGTTCTCTCTTCTGGAAAGGTTTATAAGCAAGTCATCTTGGGAGACTGTGAATAACTCTTCCTTAGAGAATCCAATTTGGATCAGACTAGTGGCATTGGAAAGAGGACACAGAGGGCTACTACAGATCGCAATTTCAAAACTGGATGATCCAAAATTATAGAGATACATCATTTTCAACATCAAGCTCCTACAAAGTGAAAAAAGGTGTGTAGTTTTTTTTTAGATTTTTGCATAAGCTTGGTTTGAAAAATTAATTTGAAGGAATTCAAAGGGAATAGTAAAGCATTATTATTGGTAATTGATGCCTCGAGGAAAGAAAATGCAAACATCTAGTAAGCAACCTGAACGCTCTAGCATGACTCATGAAGAAGAGGAAGAAATGCAACATGATATATAAAAATTACAAGACCAAGTGCAACAAGTGGCACTTGCACAAAAAGTAACAGAATCTAAGATGGATGGTTTAAAGAAAGATGTAGAAGCTAAGATGGATGGTTTAAAGAAATGTGTAGAAGCTAAGATGAATTGTTTAAAGAAATCCATAGAAGCTAAGATGGATGGCATGGATGATAAGATGGAAGAATTGAAGATAAATATGAATAAGTTGCTACAAGAAATGGTCACTAATGGTGAAAGGGTAGTAAAGGAAACTCATGATGAAAACAAAAGAAATGTTAATCATGATTCCATAGACTCTAATTTTGGATTGAAGACCCACCATATTCCAAAAATCGATATGAGGAAGTTTGATGACAAGAATCCAGCAACATGGAGATTACAGATGGAGCAATTTTCTGATCTCAATAATGTGCAAAACACACAAAAGGTATGTATTGCAACTTTATATTTGGAACCAAATCAATTTGTATGGTATAAATGGCTTTTCTCTCGTAAGCAAATTATCACTTGGGCAATTTTTACAGAATAATTGACACCACATTATGAGGATACAAAAAGCAACACTTTTTTTAGCCAATTGATAAGTCTCAAACAAAAGGGTTCAATAATGGAGCACATTTAGGAGTTCCAAAAATTGAACATAAGGGTAAAAAATATTCCAGAGGAGCATAGGATTGATGTGTTCATAGGGACTTTAAAGGATAATATTCAACATGATGTTCACCTTTCGGAACTTGATTCATTATAGAAGGCGTTCAAGTTAGCAAGGAAAATGGAAAGCAAAATTATGGCAACTAGGAAGCATACCACTCACAACTATAAAGATAGAAGTGTTGTTGCCCCTAGCCTTCCACAACCTATAAGGTTTACAACACAACAATTGTAATAAAAATAGCAAAAGGGCTTTGTTACAGTTGTGATAGCAAATACACTAAAGGTCATAAGTGTGCTGAGAAGAAATTATTCTACATAGATTGTGAAGAGGAAGAAGAAAAGGAGCAAGAAAGGTCAAAAGAAGAGGATATACTCTAGGAACAATGCCTATATAAAGAAGAAATGAACCCAACCATATCTTGTAATGCATTGGCTGGAATTACCACTCCTCAAACCATCAAGATACAAGGACAAATCAAGAAGGAAAAGGTAATAGTTTTGATTGATTTAGGAAGTACCCACAATTTTATTCATTGTAAGATAGCAAAAGAATTAAATTTCTTCCTATATCCAGCACCAGAGTGTCAAGTGATAGCTGCAAATGGAGGAACAATAAATTGCTCTGGAAAGTGCCATAATATCAAGCTATCCATGGGAGAATATGTATTGAAAAGCCCAATGCTTTCCATTCCAATGGGAGGTGTTGATGTTGTACTAGGAGTCCAATGGCTACAATCCTTGGGTACAATAGCTTTTAACTTCCAAGAACTTTTCATGAAATTTTACGCAGAAGGAAAGGAAGTTGAATTAAGGGGTATTGCAAGGAAATAGGGAAAGATAATAAGCTCTAACTGTATGACAAAGCTTCTAAAAAAGGAACAACGAGGTGCAATTGCACAATTATGTTCGCTAGATGTTTCCACATCGAATTCATCTATTGCTCCAAATCTCCAAAAATTCTTGGACAATCATTCCAAGGTATTTGAGACTCCCAAAGGTCTCCCACCTATTCGTGATCATGATCATGCTATTCATTTGATTCTAGGAAGTGTTCCTCCAAACATTAGGCCATACAGATATCCCTATGCCCAAAAGAGTGAAACTGAATGTATGGTTGCATAAATGCTTGAGGCTGGTATAATTCAACCTAGCCAAAGTCCTTTCTCTGCTTCAGTAGTATTGGTGCATAAGAAGGATGTATCATGGCGCATGTGTCCGGATTATAGGGAGTTCAACAAGCTCACTATTAAAGATAAGTTTCCCGTTCCTATCATTGATGAATTATTGGATGAATTGCATGGATCAATTTACTTCACCAAGTTAGATCTTCGTTCAGGATATCATCAAATCAGAATGAAGACTCAAGACATTCCGAAAACAACATTTAGAACTCATGAGGGTCACTATGAGTTTTTGGTCATGCCTTTTGGCCTTACCAATGCACCTTCTACATTTCAAGGTTTGATGAATTCCATTTTAAAACCCTTCCTTAAAAAAATTATGTTAGTATTTTTTTATGATATACTAATCCTCAACAAGTCTTGGAAGGATCATGTTGAACACGTTGATAGGGTGCTACAACTATTGGAGGAAAAACAATTATATGTAAAAAGATCCAAATGTTTCTTTGGAGTACAAGAGGTGGAATATCTGGATCATGTTGTATCTCATGAAGGAGTTAAGGTAGACCCTAGCAAAATTAAAGCCATTAAGGAATGGGAAATCCCCACATCCATAAAGCATTTATGAGGATTTCTTAGGTTGACAGGGTATTATCACATGGTTGTTAAGAATTATGGGAAAATACCAGCACCTCTAACAACATTGTTGAAGAAATGCATTTTCATCGACTCCAGAAGCAACAAAGACCTTCGAAGATCTTAAAGAGGCAATGTGCCAAGCACTGCTCTTAGCTACACCAGACTTCACAAAAACCTTTATTGTTGAATGTGATGCTTCTGGAAATGGAATTGGTGTTGTTTTAATGCAAGATGAAAGACCCATTGCTTTCAAAAGTCGTCCAATCAAGGGAAAGTATTTACACAAATCTATTTATGAGAAGGAAATGTTGGCAATACTACATGCACTTAAGAAATGTCGACCCTACCTAATGGGAAGAAGACACTTCAAGGTAAAAAGGAATCATGATAGCCTTAAATACTTTTTAGAACAAATATTATCCTCTGAAGGAAAAAAAAAAAATGGGTCACAAAGATGTTGGGTTATGACTTTGAAATCATATACAAAAAAGGGAAGCAAAATGTTGTGGCCGATGCACTCTCAAGAAAGGATGAGGATGTGGAATCATTGTTGTGCGCCATTTCTATTATCCAACCAGATTGGATAAACGAAGCAATGGAAGAATGGAAGAATGATGAATAAGTGTGGGAACTTATTCGTAAGTTACAACAAGATTCTATTACATCTGATACATTTAGCTGGAAAAATGATTCGTTATGGTACAAAGATCGCTTATACCTCTGTAAGAATTCCCAACTCAAACAAAAGATTCTTTTGGAATTGCACGCTTCTCCCTTAGGAGGGCACTCAGGATTTTTAAAAACTTACCACAGGATTAAGAAGGAATTTTGGGATGGCCTTAAATCATATATTCAAAAGTTTGTGGCAGAATGTTTGGCATGCCAACAAAATAAAGCTGAAACAATTGCGACACCAGGTCTATTACAACCTTTATCCATTCCAAGCGAACATTGGGAGGAGGTTTCAATGGATTTTATCACAGGTTTACCAAAGTCTGAGGGAAAGAGTGTCATCATGGTGGTAGTTGACAGACTTACCAAGTATGCACACTTTTGTGCATTATCACATCCATTTAAATCTAGTACAGTTTCTACCGCATTTATGGAAACAATTCAAAAGCTACATGGAAACCCAAAAATTATTGTAAGTGACAAGATCCCATTTTTACAGGAAATTTTTGGACAGAATTACTTTCTTGTCTTGGTATTCATTTAGCTCACAGCTCATCTTATCATCCTCAATCTGATGGGCAAACGGAGATAGTAAACAAATGTTTGGAAGGATATCTTCGTTGCTTTGTATCTAATAAATAGACACAATGGGTCAAATGGTTGCCTCTGGTTGAACGGTGGTATAACACTTCCTTCCATACTGCAACAAAAATGACCCCATTTATGGCACTTTATGGATATCAGCCACCATCCATCACATCATATTTAAGAGAAAATTCTAAGGTTCAAGCAGTGGAACATCACATCGAGCATCAACAACAAGTTTTCCAACTCTTAAAGGAAAACCTCGTGTTGGCGTAGAATAGAATGAAACAACAAGCAGATCAACATCGCAGTGAAAGAAGTTTTGATGTAGGTGATTGGGTATTCCTACAGCTACAACCATATAAAAAAATGTCCCTCAAGCAAGCTAAGAAGGATAACAAATTTTCACCAAAGTATTATGGTCTGTACAAGGTGTTGCAAAAGATTGGTACTATGGCATACAAATTGGAGCTTCCTGCAGCTTCTCGAGTGCACCTAGTTTTCCATGTTTCATGTTTAAAGAAGGTTATAGGCGACAAGCTCCCAGTTCAAACAATATTTCCAGAAATTGACGAGGAAGGAAAAATTATATTGGAACCGAAAGCAGTCATAGAAACAAGAACTCAACAACTATAAAATCCATCCATTTCAGAGTATCTCATCAAGTGGAAGAACTTATCTGCTGAAGATTCCACATGGGAGGATGAGAATTTTATACAGAAGCATCCAAAACTACTCAAGCGTTGAGGACAACACTTTTTTGAAGGAGAGGGGCATGTTAGGTCACTATAATACTAGTGATGCCCCCATTAATATTGTGGTTGTATCCCTTATTAATATTGTTGTGCCCCTATTGTCCCCATATTTTTATTACTATGCCCCATAGAATCCCTCTATTGTTATTTTTGTGCACTTATATTATTATTGTTAGGTCGGCTTGGTTATATTGTGATCCCTTAGACTCCTATATATAGAGAGGAGGTTTTGTCATTTGAATCATCCAAGAATTGTTCATTTATGTAATGTAAAGGAGATTTCCCCCTCGAAGAGGCTAAATTCTAAGGCTTTGATCTATATTTCTATATTTTTGTGAGCTGGTTTCATAACATTACGAGAGACCAAAGTTTATAGTGACAATATGGAAAGTATAATGAGATAATGTTGGAAAGTAGGTAAAGTAATGGAAATAGATTCTTGTGGCACCATAGGTAGCCTTATAGTGCAATGCGACCCAAATTCGGTAGTTTTCCATTAGTCGAAGGCCATTTTCCACAACTTAGCATGGACATTTCAATGTATAGGAGTCAAGTAGTGGACTAGTTTGACAACAGTTTATGTTCCCCAAAAAATATAAATTAGAAAGAGAAGTTCTTGGATGATCTATGAAAGACTCAGGAGTTCCTCCATGATTAATGCTAGATAGTGGGGGGAGATTTCAATATGCTCTGTAGCCTAGAGGAGAAGCATAGGGGTGAGAAGATTAGATCCAATATTGACCCTATTCAATGAAATTATACAACATGCGAGGTTATCAGATGTAGGGACTTGTAACGATATGCACACATGGAATAACTAATGAGGGGGAACACAATAAGTAACAAACATACTTGATCATTTCCTTATTTCTAAGAAGGTCATTGTTCATGATTCATATGTGGAAACTATGATTCTCCCAAGCTTAGGGTCTGACCATTGGCCAATTTGAATAGAAATAGATATGACACCAGCTCCCAAGAACTAATCTTTTCAATTAGAAATCTTTTGGCTTCATCGTCCTGACTTCGTGGAGAAATTGAAAGATTAATGGAAGGAGACCATAATCCCAAGGGGGAGCCCAATGCAGGTGTTCCTAAGAAAATTGAAGGAGATGAAGATTATAATTAGTACCTGGAATAAACAAGAGTTTGGTGATTCTTTTATAGAAAAAAATAAATTGAGGGAAGAAATAAAAGTGATACAGAGCCAAGTCATAGTGGAGGGATGCTCGGAAACAGTTGCCGAAGAGGAAGGAAATATTATTCATGAGGTAGAAGAAAGGAAAAATAAGGAATATTTATTAAGGAGAGAAAAGTCTCACATTCAATGGATGAAGGAGAGGGAGAGGAACTCCCAACTTTTCCACCACACTATGATAAACCATCAACAAAGTAACAAGATATTCTCACTATTATTTAGGAATGGAGCTTGTCTCATGAATCATCAATAGCTAGGGGATGAGATTATATCCTTTTAATCAAATATACAGTTTGAGGGGGACCAAGACTAAACCAAAGTAATTGACGAAGTGACAGAACACATTCTAATATTATTCTCCACATAGAAAAGTGTGGCATTGTTGCGAGAGATATTGTTTGAAGAAGTAGAGGCAATTGAAAAATAAATGCCTAATAATAAATCACCAAGGTTGGGTGGATTTACTTTTTAGTTTTTCAAGATCTGTTGCAATTTCCTCATGGAATACATTGTTAACCTAGTGGAGGAACCCCAATTAATGAGACATATTTGGTCAAGGCTAAATGTGACCTTCATCATATTGATCTTGAAAGAAAATGTGGTATGTGACTTGAGCATGTTTAGGCTCGTTGTGTTGAGCACCGAGATCTATAAGACTATATAATTTATTATAGTGTGAATGTTGAAACCTCTATTACATCATATCATCAATCTAGAAGAATCAGGATTTATGGAAGGAATACAAATATTAGAAAGGATAGTAGAAATCCATGGGATCATCCACTCTTTGAAAAGTTGTAAAACGATAGGCATGTTGGTGAAAATATATCTATCAAACACCTACGACCATTTAAGTTGGAATATCCTCACTCAAACTTTGGAGACGTTTAGGTTTTTTGAGGCCTGGACAAAATGGATTACATAATATATCCCATCCCCCTTCTTCTCGGTCCTCCTCAATGGATACCCTACATTTTCTTTCATACCCTCTTGTTGTAGCAACTGCAACACCTTCCAAAATTTTGGATTGCATCGAATTTCAGAGCCTCCTTTGAGAGTTTTACTTGATGGCTTCACGCACTCGGGTTCACTCCATGAGCTCTTGTGAGTCTTCACCCCCACGTTGCCTGATCATTCCAATGACAACTTTTGCATGTTGATGTCAATATCATGCTTGTGAGCATGTTCTGGTCATACACAAGGTCTTCACTTCATGTGCACATGTTGTGTTTTCTATGTAAACACTTGTCACACTCACACATGAAGTCATATACATTGTTGTGCAAGCATCGTCATGGTTGCCCAATGATCAATCATAAGTGTCCTGCTTGTTGTTCACACCGCGGTTAGCCATGTTGAGCATGTGTGTCTGGATGGTTTGAGTCGTCTCATCGTCAAGTCATGTAAGTGTGTGTTTGCAAGATCACGTATGCACCTTTTCACTCATTCACACACTTAGTCATTTTGTTCAAGTTTTGACCACCAGATTCACCTTTGATAGTCGGACATTTAGCTTGCCATCGAATCGATCAACTGTCACCCAGAACAATGTAGAAGCACCAAGCAAGCCATTTCAAGTTCTGTTGCGTGCAAGCAGATCAATCAGTCTTCATGATGGTCAATCGGAGAATTTGACCCGGCAATCACCCCGGAACTAATTCCCCACAAAAATTGTATAGAGGCTACAGACCTTTCCTGCTCTGCTGATTGAGAAAATTGCATGGACAGGCCGAACAAACACCTAGTGCTTGTCCTTGTCTCCCTCAAAAAATTACGTAGTTTTTCCAACCATCCCTCTAGTCACCCGATTGACTATTCACTTGGAAAACTACGCAGATTTCATGAGAAATCCCTATGGTTCCCAGTAGCCCGCTCAGTTTAGAAACTACACAGAGGTGATCAACAAGACAACTTCCCAGCATCATCACAGATTTCCTCACCGGCAGCTGACTGCCAGTTCCCTCCAAGAAATGCACAATTTTTCTTCCAAGCTCCAGCAGTAGACTGTTGGTTCCCTCCAGGAATTGCGTAGTTTTTTCTACCAATGTCCTAGCAAATGACTGTTATTTCCCTCCATGAATCGTGCACTTCCTGTTGCCAAGGTCCCAGAATCTGACTTCCAGTTCCCTCTAGGAATTGCATAGTTTTTGTTGCCAATGTCCCAGCAGCTAACTGCCAGTTCCCTCCAAAAATTTTGCAGTTTTGGCTTCCAGGATCCCACTGCCCGCTCCTTCCAAAAATTGCACAGATTTTGTCTTCCATGCCTTTCTGCAACCAGAATGCTCCTATAAAATACTGTGCAGTTTTTCACTCCAGCTAAGCCAGACCCCATGGAGATTCTCTATTGATATAGATTTCCCATCTCCATCACCTAGTGACTCCTGCATAGCTTTCACCAGCAGTGCCCGGAGCCTCCATCCCAGCTCATACCTCACAACCTTGTCTCCTCTCCCAATCACTTGCATCTAAGAAGATCATGCATCATGGTAGACTAGGAGGTTTATGGATTTAATGTTGTCTCATCATGAGTGACCGTAGATACAAGTACACGAATGAACATGGCACGAGGACGGATGGGATGAACAAAGGGAGTTCATGCAGAAGGACATGTTCACCAACTGACTAACAAATGATGCATGCAAATAGATGTTCTCGTGAATGGATGATCATGCAAAGATGTGTTCACGAATGAGCATTCACTTTTCGCGAACAAGCGAACTTCTCAAGCATGCCAACATGCAAGAAAGGAGAAACGTGCAAAGAAAACAACAAGTGAACCCAATGACCATCGAAGACTCCACTCACTTTGACATGCGAAGGTGAATCTATGACACACCATGAGGACATCCATCACCCGTCAACACTACAGCCCAACATGCACACCAACTGCAGCATGAATGTACCAGCACTGTCATGTCAAGTCTTGTCATGAGTCTTGTAATCAACATCTCTACTGTGGGCCACACTATCAATCAATGTAATGTAACGTGGAAGTCCAAGAGACCCACTTGTCATATGAAGATTCATGTAAATTCGAAAGGTCATGGAAGTCAAACAATCATGAGGGTAGTTGAATAGACATAAGGGTCAGTTTCACCCTTGGCTATAAATACCCCCTCATTTGTAGATGCAAAGGACTTTTCAACTTGGCTCCTCCCACATAGCCTTGAGAGTCCGTAATATTTTATTTTAGGAGTAAGTAGTGGCTCCAACGCCCCACCCATGGTGTTAGTGATGTATGGTGTAACGATGTGTCTTGGAACTTTCACTTAACTCAGAAGCCTACTAACAAGCCAACATGTTTTCACACATGTATTGTAAATGTTGTAAGATTGATCTTGAACCCTTGTAATGCATGTTTCTTTAAGTGTTAAACACTTGAACTCATCCAGTGTTGTAATACATATATATTAATGAAAATGTGGTGTATGAGCTATTAGCGTTGTCCTTCCCGTGTTGGTTACCTACTCAGACATTAGACAAACCTTTCACATAAGCTTACTATAAAAATGATCGCACTCGCACAGACTCCTCCACTATGTGTTGTACATGTTATCTATCCTTGTGTGTTGTGACTATCGCATCCGGTGAACTACTCTTTCGGAAGATGTGCACATCCTATTATGTTGTGTGTCCCTAATAGAGTTGGGGCTTCCTCCCATCCGACTTGGGACTCACTCCCACCCTCTCCCTCTACAGTGAAAGAACCATTAACACAATTAACACTAGCAATCACCAGGCATGCGAACCTCACTACTCGAAGATAAATCATACCACTCTCCTATGCTGACAAGCAACAGGTGAGGAAAATCTTTAAGATAATGGAAACCAGACCATCATACCAGATGGGACTCGCACACCAAATAGTGTGAGGTCTAGTTGGGACTTCATACTGCGGTGATCCCCTTAATGTTTGTAGGTCCAACACCATCAACATTTTTGGCGCTAGAAGGAGGGCTGCCAATTGTATATGGTTGAATGTCCTCTCACACTCACTCATCAACCATCTAGTCAAGGCAGTAACTCGAACTCCCTATCACCTATGCTCGACTCTGCAGTTGGTTACTTCTCACCTCCTAGGATTGAACACAAAATTCCATATCATCACCTTCACTCTGTCTGTCCCATCACCCTCCAGTTCACGAAAGCTGCCAGACTAATCCCAAACATACAACAACTTCCATACACATCAAGGAAGCCAAAAGCCACTCCCAAAGGGGTTGTTGTATCGTCAGTGGAAGAAGAAGTTATTACCAAATTTGAAGGTCTGGTAGAAGTTATTGAAGATAGAGAGGAACTTTCAGTCTTTTGACAAGGGGAATGAGACACCCTTGTGATCTTGGGATCAAACTCCAATATAGAAGGCGAAGGCAGAGACGAACCAACAGACTTAGAGTCGGAATTGTTAGACTCTAAAGAAGAGGAGGAGGACAAAGAAGAAGAAGAGATGGCTGAGAAAAATCTAGAATGGATGACTCAAGGACCATTGGCTCTCTCGAGTGTTTTGCACAAGATGCCAAAGCGAGCAGAGAGAATGAACATCAAATTCAACCTTGACAACACAGTGAAGGTAGAAGACTATTTGGACAACTTCTACCTATAGTTGCAGACCCTTGAGGTACGGTATGATGACATAGCATGTAGATTGTTCCCATGTACCTTGGATGGTCGCACAACTACATGGTATCACAACCTTCCACCAAAATCCATACAGAACTGGGGTGAATTGAAATTTCATGTTTCTTGAAGAGTTTGTTGATGACAAGACCCCAACCATGTTACTCAAATAATTGGGAAGCCTGAAGATGAACGGGAAATAAAATGTAATAGATTTCAATAAGAGGTTTACACGCATATTGAACAAGTTTGCAGCAGACATCAAACCTCATGACTCCATCACTGTTGATTACTACACGTCCGCACTGCTGACAAGCATTGCATAGTTCATCAAGTGAGTTGTGAAACCAACTCTATTGGAAAAATACAAAGAGGCTATTGCGGTTGAGAAATACCTGTGTGCATTTGGAGTCATCAAGGATGATGAAGCAGCAAAGGACTCCAAAGACGCAAGCAGAAAGTTCCAAGCGATGCGAGCAAAGGAAGAGGCAAGGAAGCAAATGATATTGAAACCCTCACATGCCTCGTCAAGAACTTGATGACAGAATTATCCAAGCTTAAACAACAGAAAGGGACACTTATACAAGAAGCCATCCACCCATACATTGAGAAGGAAGTAGTTCATCAGGAAACAACCGATACACTCCAAAAACTACGCAGAGCTCTGTGTTCCACCTCGATGAGTGTGAAAATTTTGAGTTCTATTAATTCCACGAAGAACACCAGCCAGAGAACTTTTGTTCAGACTAGAAGTGAGTCACAAGCTCAGTATGCAGTCACAAAAAACAATATGTAGAAGTAGTCGGATGACAACGAGAATGACAAAGATGCTGCAACTAATGAAGCATCAAGCTCTCGACATGTGGTGAACATGTGTCAGTGCTCATAAGCAATGTCTAAGATGAACACCAAGAAACAACCCCACAAGAAAAATTATTGTTACAATTTTGTAAGTAAAGGGGATCCCCTTATACTTGGGGAAGCACAAGAAAAGATGAGACTATTGTTGAGGAAGGCTGATACACCAACTGCCTCCAAGAAGAAAACACAAAGCCAGTCTGAGAAGATATCGACTGACAAGTGTATGTCCATGAACAAAAAAATATAGAACACGCTGTCAGACAATGCGAACATCACTCTATCCCAAACACCTTGGTGAGTCTTCCACCTCTGGACTACAAAATTATAGATGACATGAAGAAAACTCACATAAGCATCAATTTGTTCGAGTTAGCGAAGATCCAGAGTCAACCAGACATCCTACTACATGCATTGGGATAGGCAGTAACGAACAGTGCAACCTCTACCTGCAAGGGAGCCAGCACACCTCCTGGATCACTTTCCATTGTGCTAAATACACTCCAAATTGAAGAAGAAAATAGAGGTTGCCCTCCATTCCTACTCTCATTCGAAGTTTTCAACTATAATGTTCACAACTTCTTGGTTGATTCTGGCGTGATAGCCAATGTCATGCTGCTCTCCATTGCTAAGAAGATCAATGCACAATGGAGCGAGACATCCGTGCCAATCATCCAAATTGATCAAATATCTATACTAGCCATTGATGAAATCTGAGATGTGATCATCTGACTATCTCATGACAGTCGAGTCCACCAATGCATTAACATAGTTTTTTTGGACATACCAAAAGCATACATCTACTGCTCAGCAGAGACTAGTCCAGCAAGCTGGATAGATATTTTACTATAGACTGGGCGCACATGTGGCTTCCGTACAAGGGAAAAATCAATCAAATCCGAGTGGTATCTAAGAGGTATATGAAGCACAATGTCTCTCCCCTAAATGGTGAGAGCGAATCATTAGCCTTCGCGGAACTCATGTTTTCAAACTACCACCTGGAAACAACATTGGGGTGTTATCCTGCACGACCAGCTCCAACCCCACCAAACACGCAATTTGGACTCCTTTATTACCCAATTGAAGGTGATGAAACATGTAAAATACATTGTACCAATAGTAGTAGTAGCAGTAGAAACAATAGTACCAATAGTACCAATGCATCAAATGGTCCGTTTAGAGATAAGTTGTGGACCATGTACTTTGATGGATCAAAGACATAGGACGGCTCAGGAACTGAGAGTGTCTTGATTGACCCATACAACAAAAACCATATGGTTTCAAATCACTTGGAGTTTGAGCGAATGAACAACGGGGCTAAGTATGAAGCACTCGTGGTGGGCTTGTAGAAAGCCATAATCCTCAATGTGATCGCGCTCAAAGTGGTAGGTGATTTAGAGATAATGGTACGACAGGTACGTAACACCATTTACAGTTTGTCACTGCATATCAATGTTACCAACAAGAGGTATGGAGACTAATCTCTAACTTCCAAGAATTTAACATCATTGTTGTACCACATACACATAATGCAGTTGCCAATACTCTAGCAAATGCAGCTTCAAGGATGTCACCGATTAGGGATAGATTTACTATTGAAATTTTGTACAAACCATCTATACCAGATAACATAACTAACTTACACGTGTTTAATGATGATCAAGAGATACTTCATTTCATGGCCAACACTGACATCTTCAAAGATGTAGCGATAGATGATGGCAATCACGAGCGCTCTCTGCAAGAAAAAGCTGGTAACAGGAAAGGCCATCTTATGACAAAGGGTGTGGCATCATTGTAAAAGATTTATGACTTGCAAGAACATTTTTAGGGGCCGAGGAATAATAAAACCCACAGCTCCACCATGATACATGAACTGATCAACCTAGGAATGGAACAAGATCCAAAGTTTGTTAATCTTCATACATGTTGCACACAAAAAGAGAGGCAAGCCTCTGTCAGTCTATTCAAATAGTATCAAGATGTGTTCGTGCGGACTTACAATGATCTGAAAACTTATGACATGCATATAATCCAAAACACCATTTCGATCAAATAATGGGTTAAGCCATATCAGTAGAAGCTAAGGAAAGTACACTTGTCACTTGAACCCCTCATACTAAAATAGCTTACCAAGTTGTTGGATGCATGGATCATAAGCAAAGTTTGTCATTCCATGTGGGTTTCAAACCTTGTTCCTGTATGCAATAAGTTTGGGGAAATCTGCTTGTGTTAATTTCTAAAACGTGAATTGTGCATCGGACAAAGTCAACTACCCCATGCCATCTATGGACCACAGTCTGCAAACAGTATCTGGGGCACAAATTTTTTCAGTACTTGATGTTTTTCAGGATACAATCAGGTTCTCATAGCAGAACATGACAAACTTCAGACTACCTTTCGTACCAAGTGGGGTACGTTCGCTTACAGACGAGTGCCATTTCAGCTTGTAAATGCAGGTGCAACCTTTCAGTGTTCCATGGAAATCACTTTTCCCAGACTCATCGAGCATAGTATAGTGATATACCTCGATGATGTGACTATGTTCTCAAGAAGACGTGAGGACCACATAAGCTATCTAAAGAATTTTTTTGAGAGATGCTGGAAATACGGGATTTCCTTGAATTGTTGTTGGGAAAAGTATCTATTCAGAACGCCCCTATCCCACTCTAAGGTGTGATAGTGCCTTAGCAATAAACAAGGAAAACTACTTTCGTGTTCTTCTTTATGAAATGTAAATGAAGAGGAAGGATGTAACTAACCTGTGTCTTTCGCTAGTTTGTTGATCCAATCGCTCTTCTCTTTGTTCGCTTCCCGCTGCCTGCTCCCTTACTGTCCCAGCTTCACCAAGTTCCTGCAAGATCACAAAAGAGGAAAACGACACAAAAACATAGATTTACATTCATAAATAGCTTAGGATCAGATTTAAGCTAAACATGCAAATATAACAAAGCATCATTGATATACAAGCATATAGGAGAAACTCAAATAGTTTTATTGATATGATAAGAAAGTCCAAGAGGAGATACAACCAAGTGAGTCCCGATCCAGCATCTACCTCCCAGCAAAGGAATCCCTTCCTCACCTCCAACAAAGCATAAATCACCCAATGCACTAATCTCAATCTCAAACCAACAGCAATTCTCTGCAAAGTACAAAATTCCAGCCTTTGGATCTCTGGGATGAGGGATCCATATATAGATGTAAGAAGAGAGGATGAGTCAGCTTATGTTTTGACTTGTGGCTTCTCTCTGTCAGTTCTTGCTTCCACTTGGAGGCTGAGAGCCTCTTACTCATCCTTGGTCGAACTCAGTGAGGCAAGTGTCATTGAGGAAGATTCTGGAAGCTTCCATTGTCTGTACACCTCGCGGAATGACACTGCCATTTGGAATTTCTCGCTCAGCGCACCTTGGTAGTGCATTTAGGTGTGTTGCAACGCACCTAGCTAGTGTACTGGGGTGCTTTGCAACGCAGACAGCTAGTAGAGCATCTGAATTGATCCTGATTTGACTAATTCTGAGTAGTTTTTGGTGGAGAACTTCCGGGAGAAGCTGTCATTGGTTGACCTTGTTCCTTTAGGGGTAGGAACAACACTTTTAGGGACTTTGGATCCCTTGTATTATGGACATTTCATGCTCAAAGTTGTAAGGCACAAAAATATCTATAACAGTTGCCCCCTAAAGTATGAGGCTGTTTATCGGGTGAAATGCTTTATTAGGAGGATCCAAAGTTCTTTCAATGCTGGGAGGAGACCTGTAATAAGATACAATATAATACATTATTTTCATATTGTTTTCATGATCTAGCTAAGGCGGCCATTCCCATGCTCAGCTTTATAAATTCATTTTTATGTACATAGGATAGACAATCGTCTAATGGTAGACTGATGATTCTGATGAAGTCATCATCCTTGTGGTAGGATGATTATCTGTGCTGTAATGTTGTACATGTCAATGTCTTTATTTTTCCTGAATATATATCGCAGCCCGGATGGATGAAACTAGATCCGGGGTCTTCAATTTCGTCGGATCTTCACTCTAAGTACAAGTCGATCCATGTGAGAAATGTTCTGAAGTCAAACATGGAAAGACATCGCTTGATTACCAGTCAATGATGTAAACTGTTAACAAGCGCGAGAGGAATCACCGATAATGATAATGACCCTCAAGGTACTGCAGTACAATTCACGTGGTGTGAATAAAGGACTTGGCGTCAAACACCACGCAAAATATTTCGGTCGAAGGTCATTGATGTATACCTGTCGCCGGAAGTGAGAAACTTGCCATTGAGGCATGCAAGCTTCAAAGTACTGAAGGGGGTGTTCCTAGATCAACTTCTTGGATAATGAGCTGATGTCGACAAGAAGCGATCCGTCAAAGGAGGGCCTTAATGTATCCCACATCAGTGACATGGAACGGAGCAAATGATTTTGATGGAGGTGAAAACGATCTGATGATATATGTTTCAGGGTGGCGGTCATGAAAGAATGAAGTATAATGTATGGTAGTGGATGGGACACGGGTGACTTCTCTGGATGACTTCTCTTGAACATATCGGCGAAACTTATATGATGGATTGGTAGCATTTACCCCAAAGGTGGATGGTATGGCGAGACCATGGTGATGTGACCGGTGAATGAAACAACCCCAACCCGACTCAGGCACGGAGTGGAAGTGTCATGTTCAAGAGCGACTTGCTACCAATAAAGGTTCTTTGAGTTTCTTCCCAATTTTTCCCCAGTCATTGCTGACCAGTACCTCTTTATTTTTTTCAAGCTTGAGGAGGCTAACATATGCTTGTTCTATAATTTGCCCTTCGGGCAAACCCATCGCTATGTTTTAACGAGCCTAGCGATAGTGAAACTCGTTCTCGTCTAAAGACAAGTTTGTCGCTATTAATCTTTTTAACGAGTCTAATGACAAAGATAACTCGGTCCTTTCCATTTTTAGAGAGTCTGAAAAGGTACGTAAAGATAACTCCGAAAGTCCTTTTTCGTCATCTAATCCCTTAAGTCCGAAAAAGTATAAAACAATACAGAAGGGATGAATTTTCGATAGTTTTAACGAGCCGAACAAAACAAGCGCTCGATCTTTTTGTGCAATAATCCCTCAGGACCAAAAAGATTAAAATCTAGAGGAGGGATAGCACTTCCGGTCACTTTAACGAGCTGGAAGGCCAAAACTCGGCAATCTTTTCATATTTTAGGAGTCAGATGAAAATAGCTTAAAGAAGACTCGTCTTTTGAGGAACGAGTGATGAAATGGGTAGCAGCTGATTCCAGGTAAGGGTTGGAATTTTCCAATGACGACAGTGTCACAAGGATGGCTAGTGAAATCACTCTTCGCAGCTGTTCCTCAAAGTGGGTAAACAATCAAATGGAGGTGAATGATCGACCAATGGAAAAGTGGAGGTGACGGTGCAAACACGACCAAGGTTTTAATGGCTGATAATGTTACATTCACGGTGGTTATTTACCGGAGGATAGTTCATTTTTTAACGAGCTTAAACGCGGGTTGAAACACTTGCTCGATCTTATGTTTATTTTTTAACGAGCATGAACTATGTGCTAAAAATGCTCGATGATAAGTTTGCATGCCCCAGCATAATAACGCAAATCGAGGTGCATGCCCCCCAAGCTTCATTGCATTCAACTCGGTGGTTGGAATGAAGGTTTACTTTTGAGATTTGAAAAGGGGATTTGTTTCATTTTTTAATGAGGTTGACATAGTAAAAGAACTATCCTCATGACTCCTTGTTTCATTTTTTAACGAGGTTGACACGAGATAAGAACCGTCCTCAGAGTCCAAATCCATTAGATATAGAAGGTTTCATATTCCACTGTGGCCACTTCCGCCAGATTACTCGGAGGCGGTAGGGCAAAAGTACCCATTAAGGCAGGGTCTTTTAGGAGACCTACTCCGATATTTTGGAGCGAATGATTGCTTCCATGGATCATTGGAATGCTTCCAGTAACTTGAGAACCATTGGGGAGGAAGTTTTGCTGATTGACGATTGTAATCCCTCCTTGAAAGGGAAATGCAATCTTTCTGAAATAGGTCGACACAATAGCTGCCATGGCATATATCCATGGTCTTCCTAGTAGGATGTTGTAATCAAGATTCCCATCTATGACTTCAACAACTATTTCTACTGTTTTCCCTCCTAGTTCAACTTTCAAGTTATTTAGGATACCATATGGGGTATATGTCTTTCCGTCGAATGCTTTTAATGTCGTCGCAGACCGCGACAAGGTTGGAGATCCTAAAGTTTTCCAGCAACTCATCGACATGATACATGTAGATGCCCCCTCATCAATAATCGTTCGGTGAACAGTTTTGTTGAGGGCTTTCACTTGAACAAGGAAAGCTAATTGAGCTGGTAACTAAGGATCGTACCCTTTGTGGTCAAAGGATACAAGATTGGAATCCTTTGGATCAATCCCACCAATGGCTGATAACAAAGCCTGCCTTTGGGATGGGAAGTTTTATAGTACTTCAAGAGTTGACATAGCGGATGGTGATTGGGCCAAATCTTCCACTATGTTATAATGCTGCACCGCTCTAGCGCGAGGATTAAATGTCGACTTGTGTACTACTCCCTTTGGCAGTTTTATTGTCAATTCAGGGATGGTGGGTGGCACAACTTCTCTCGAAGTTGTTGTCGAACTACTTGGTTGATCTTTATCCTTGTTGTTCGACAGCTGAGGATTCCCGTAATCTTTATTCCTTGTTGAAATCAAAGCATCATTTTGCTGTTTCGAAATTGACAACATTAGCACTTGAGATGGGGAAGCATTTCCACTTTCAACCAGATTTGTTCCTGGATTCAGAAATGGATCGGTTAACACTGCTGAGGTTTTCGAACTTTTAAAGAATCTCTTAAGCTCAGCTTTGTATGGACATTCCACTGTCCGATGATCCTCATCACATATTTGACATGGATATTTCAGTTTCCTATTTCCAGGAGGGTTTGAAGAAGATTTTTCAGGAGATGATTCATCCTGTTGCTTCTTCTTCCCTTTGCCTTGTTTCTTCTTGCTTCGTGGTTGTTTGGTTTCTTTGCCCTTATCTGTCGATACGGCATTTACTTCCGAAGCAAGAATTTCGTCTTTTGCATTTTGATCTGAAATCTTACAGGCCTTCTTGGATGTGGCCTTTGTTGATTTCGCGTTTGTCGTGCCAATCACACCATCGCCGGCATGAGAGTCATTGTTTGATTTAGGAGGAGGAGGAATTGAGAATTCCGGTATAGGGGCGTCAGGTATTTTCTCGTAGAGCGTGCCAGACTTAGTATAGACCAAGTCCAGATATTGCGCACGAGCGATAACTTGCTCTTCCGTCACGACTGCCCCCTTTGCCACATCTTCCGTGATGGCAGGAAGTAATGACTTGATAAACCATTCAGCTAATAGCTGATCGGGAACGTACGTTTTTACCATCCTACGACGATGTCACCACTCATGTATATGATCAGATATGTGAGTGGCCATTTTTTGTTTGAATTTGGTTAGGATTTCCATTCCCGTTTCATACCTTATCGGTAATTGAAAATGGGTTAAAAAAGTCGTGGCTAAGGTACTGAAATTGTCGAACGAAGCTCTACGCAATTCAATATACCATTTTGCCACTGGACCCATTAACGTCCTCTGAAAAAGGCGAAACCTTATCAAATCATCGTTTAGGGTGTTTGATGAACACCATAGATGAAATGTCATCACATGATTCGATGGGTCTTCACCTAGATTTCCATTAAATTTAGGAATATCTGATGGAATTTTATGAGGAATCGCTAGCCACCAAGGGGCGTAAGCAATTGGATCGTTTGTTAACCGGTGTAAATCGGGTAACTCTAAAGTTGCCACGAATGGTAACTGTTGATTGAGGTTAGGTGAAGCATACCCAGGATACGATGGAATTGCCTGAGCAGTTGGCCTTTGCATACCAGCATAATGCAGTTGATGTTGGTATGATTGATAAGGTTGGTGGACATGACCATTGTAAAATGGTTGATTTTGACCATTTTGAATGTACGGCTGTCCATTGTTCGCAAAGATCTGCTACTCAGAACCTTGGTATACTTGTTGGAATTGTGGTTGTTGGTATTGCACCAACCACGGTTGTGAAGCCATGTTCTATTGCGCTATACTAACCGTTGGACCAAGGTGTGGTAATTGTACCCGTTTGGACCTGTGTCGCCCCACTAGTTGGTGATTGTGTTTGAGTCACAGGGTCAAGGGGCTGTTGGATTACAACCTGAGAAATCTGAGGTTGACATACAACAGGCAACGTTTGAACTTGTGACACTGTCACAATAGCCGGTGTAGTAGGTATATTCGACACAGGTACGCATTGTTGCATCGAATATACAACCCTTGGTTGTTGGGGTAGTATAGGTACCCAACCACTTGATGTAACTCCAGTATAACCTGAATACTGTTGTGAACTCCCATATGGATATCCTCCCGGAGGGGGTAATGAAAGGGCATACTGCCCCCCATACGGTGGTAATCCGGAACTCGAGGGGATTGTCTGCCCTTGGGGACTGGATTGCCCAAATTGACCTCCAAATGGATCAATTTGTCGAGTCTCAACATAAGAGTTGCCGGATATTATTCCGGAGGAACAAACAGGAACGGACCATACTGTCGAAATAGCCCCTGGACGGACTCCTTCTAGTGGTTGTGAGCTAGTCGAGACAGATGGTATGCCGACAAACATTGTTGGAGTGACGACAGGGAGTTCTGCTGTCGCTGTGTCAGTTGACACAGTCCTAGATGTTGACGGTTGTTCAAACATTTTGACTCTATCCAAAAGATTACCTAACGATTCTACAGGAACTTCCGCTGGTGGTAGACCAACTTCTGATGAAGAAGGAAATAGAGTGTCTCCGACTCCAAAGTGTGTTGGAGTACTTGCTTGCGGATCTTCTACAATTTCCTCTATCGCAATCAAACCAGGTGGAAGGGGAAGACCGTCAGGTCCGTAAAATATTTCTGGTGCCGAAGAAGGGGTTGAATCGACAGCGACAGATGTTTGAGGAGCAAGACTCTCCGAACCGGTTGCTGATGGAACTGGTTCAGTCACACAAGTGTTTACTCTCAGACTAGGATCAGTATCACTATCCCTCTGTGGCTATCGAACTTCTTCTGTAGAGGAAGGGTTTCCAGAAATGTTTGGAGTAACCGGAATCTCGGATGTTGTTGGAACACTTGTTCTAACTTTAATAGGAGATTTCGAACTGGTTAAACGAGTTCGCTTTGTCCGTACTATTTTCGATTTCGAAGACAAAAACGGTTGACTCGTAAGCCTCCGCGAACGACGAGGTTTCAATTGACTTTCTTCCACGATTGCGGATTACTCGAACAACTAAAATACAAAAGGGGAAAGTATGTTTCCGAGTTAAATGAATTTTAGACGCTTTAGACAGAACTTGTTTTTTCAATTTTAAAGAGTCGAGAAAAAACAAAAGATGACTCTAGTCTCCTTCGATTTTTAATGAGCCTGAAGTGACAAGTGCTCAGATGGACCTTTTCTATTAAGGAGTCTGAAAATGAACGAAAGGGACTGCTCTAGAGTTCTAGGTAGAGGGTGTGCCAAACCAATCGCAAAACCGCAGAATACTTTTTAGGGTACGGGTGGTCAATCTTCCCGAATGCTGTGTTCAGTGCATTGCGATCAGTAGGGCGGCCAACACGGCTTCCTATGGATAAAAGGTTTTGAACCTATAGGGGTCTCCCAATATATACTCGATGGTACGTGGGAGCACAATCCGTACTAGCACTTATCGTCTCTCCGGAGGAATCACCCAACCATCAGTGAGGCCAATAGTTATCAGGTTTTACGACGCCGGAACACGTCTCTAGCCTAGACCTCTATGTTGTGCGTTAAGTTCCAAAGCGTTGTTAAGTTCATTCAATTTATTTTAGGTTGATCTTTCTTAGAAGTTTGCCTTTTTGGATCACCACGAGATGTAGATGTAATTCCTAAATGCAGTCTAAAGATGATAAGCAAGCTTTTATCTCTTTTCAACAATGAAAATCCTAGCTACAAGGGGAAAAGAAAGACACAATCTTTTTTCAAAGAGCATAGAGCACACTGTAAATGCACTTTTCCTAAATCAAACCATACAAACTGTCAAAATGCAAATGTACTTGTGCATGTATTTGTTTTCACTTTCTTAATATTGATGCCTAAAAAGAAAGTTGTTGTACAAATTTGAATTCGATTTCAAGTGAAAAACACAAACAAGCTTCTTTTTCGAAATCAACAAAGTAGAGATGATTACGACACTTTATGATTTTGAAATAAACACTTGTTTCGACACTAGAAATTCATAAATTCAAACCAAAAGACAAAATTAAAAGCGTAATCAACTGTCAACAGCAAACAAACTCACTCCTAAGATCAAAACGACACTTACGACAGGTCTAGATCTAAGGGCGACAGTATGACTAGTTTACTTTTGTAATGGGAAACTGCAAATGATGTAACAAATACACAAAAAAAAATACAGTTTCTTTTATACAACTGAGGTGGAATTAAGGCAAAGAAAAAGGGGTTTTCAGATAGGTACACTCACTGATAACAGGCTGCAAAAATCAGAGATAAAACTGAACAAAAAGAAGCAAAGAACCACAGCTGCACAGGGCAAAGGTTGATCAGCGCACCTGTTGCACAGAGAAACTGAATTGCAGCGCAGGTAGCCCTCTCGGGACCTGCGTTGAAATGCAGAGTCTCTTCACAGAGCCTGCGCTGAAGCAGAAACGAGAATTGTCTCCGGGTTCTGGGTCACGGTTTGCAGTTTGATCTAAGGTTTTTGGCCGGATAAAAGCTATCAACAAGGTACAATTAGAGGGATGATTTAAAGGAGGACTAAGAGCTATCACAAAAGGGCAATTAGAGCATTTGTGGATCAGCTGTTCAGATCATAAACAGGCCGAGTGAATGGACTAGAGTAGCAGATCTCTACTTTGCATTTGTAAATGGAAAATGCAGTTCGATTCGCCACTCCTAAGTTTATGAGAAGAACAACAATAGAAACACAAATAAACTAACTAGATACGTTCCCTAGTGGAGTCGCCATTTTGTTGTTGGGAAAAGTATCTATTCAGAACGTCCCTATCCCACTCTAAGGTGTGATAGTGCCTTAGCAACAAACAAGGAAAACTACTTTCGTGTTCTTCTTTATGAAATGTAAACGAAGAGGAAGGATGTAACTAACCTGTGTCTTTCGCTAGTTTGTTGATCCAATCGCTCTTCTCTTTGTTCGCTTCCCGCTACCTGCTCCCTTACTGGCCCAGCTTCACCAAGTTCCTGCAAGATCACAGAAGAGGAAAACTACACAAAAACATAGATTTACATTCATAAATAGCTTAGGATCAGATTTAAGCTAAACATGCAAATATAACAAAGCATCATTGATATACAAGCATATAGGAGAAACTCAAATAGTTTTATTGATATGATAAGAAAGTCCAAGAGGAGATACAACCAAGTGAGTCCCGATCCAGCATCTACCTCCCAGCAAAGGAATCCCTTCCTCACCTCCAACAAAGCATAAATCACCCAATGCACTAATCTCAATCTCAAACGAACAACAATTCTCTGCAAAGTACAAAATTCCAGCCTTTGGATCTCTGGGATGAGGGATCCATATATAGATGTAAGCAGAGAGGATGAGTCAGCTTATGTTTTGACTTGTGGCTTCTATCTGTCAGTTCTTGCTTCCACTTGGAGGCTGAGAGCCTCTTACTCATCTTTGGTCGAACTCAGTGAGGCAAGTGTCATTGAGGAAGATTCTGGAAGCTTCCATTGTCTGTACACCTCGCGGAATGACACTGCCATTTGGCATTTCTCGCTCAGCACACCCTGGTAGTGCATTTAGGTGCGTTGCAATGCACCTAGCTAGTGTACTGGGGTGCTTTGCAACGCAGGCAGCTAGTAGAGCATCTGAATTGATCCTGATTTGACTGATTCTGAGTAGTTTTTGGTGGAGAACTTCCGGGAGAAGCTGTCATTGGTTGACCTTGTTCCTTTAGGGGTAGGAACAACACTTTTAGGGACTTTGGATCCCTTGGATTATGGACATTTCATGCTCAAAGCTGTAAGGCACAAAAATGTCTATAACATGAATCCCAAGAACAATGTAGTCAGAGTGTTTGAGGGGAACCCTCTCTGACACATTGTTGCCAAAAGCAGTGTTAGAGCCTAGATTTACCTCAGGCTGAAAAGGCAAGGTTCTAGGTCCACATCAAACCACGCTCACCCTCGTAGCTAGCCCTATGAGGACAAGAGAGGGCTATCTCCGGGTAAATCTCAGCGAAAGATGATCTATGGGGCTTGAGATGACTGAAATATAAACTAATTTTAGGCTAGGTATGAAGTACAAGGATTTGATTTGATTTTTTAAGGGTTTTGTTGGAACAAAGGGACATGCAAATTTTGGGTCCGGGGATGAGGCCAAATTTTTGCAGAGTTTTGATTGGGGCAAGGAAGGCAATCGTTTTGATGCTTTAGATTGAATGTATGGATGGATCAGACCGGTGAGGAACCAAGGAGGGAAAGAGAGTCTTAAGATTCCTCCTTAAACAGATGAAAACATGTAGAATTAAACAAAATTTCAATGCAGAGCATAGAAGTCCAATGAATTCTACCTTAATCACTCATTTGTTCAATTGCAGAAGAAAACAGAAGGGAAACTGATATACATCAACATTAGTGAACTTACAAATACATAGAGAAACACACCATCAAAACATAAAGCCACATGGATCCCAACAAGTGCTGTAAAACCCTGGTCTTTCCTTTGCCAAAATTGCATAAATGAAATGTACAATGAAGTGCTAAGTAATCCCAAGGTCCAACCCTGAAAATGACTGAGAAAATACATGATATAGACTAGCCCAACCCATTCCCTTGCCTCTAGCAGTCAAGCTCATCATTCTAGGAGCTGTTTGAACTAATTCTAAACAAGGAACTGAAATCTAGGTAGTCAAACAACTTACCCCTATATGTTAGGAAACTGATTCATTCATTTAATTTTCACCCTTTAGTGAATGAATCATCTAGAACAAGTAAATATGTGCCAAAATTACATCATATTCATCAAGTGACATCAAGATAGATCAGTAATTACATCAATAAGTCAAACTCGTCAAAACTGGGCGAAATTCTGAGCTGCTAAGTGAAAAACAGGCCAAAATTCTCTGTGCGTCGCGCCAAAATCTGTATGCATCGTGCCACTTTGGAGCTGATTTTGAGGCACTTATTGAAGTCAAAATTGAGCCCAAGTGTTCTTGTTGGAAAGCCTGACCTGTCTACTTTCCAACCCAAGTGGAATTTCTGAATTTGGCCTCCATTTGCCCCTCCAAAACTTCAATCTCCCAAGACTTCTTCCTGTGTGTCAAAATAGGGGCAGTGAGGTCATTTTTAGGATGTTTTTGACCCTTTAGGCAACCCAGAACTTGATGAAATCCTTAGGTAATCCATGAGCATGCATAACTTTTGATAAAAAAATCCAAAAATTCTAAGTTTTCCTCCAAAGGATCTCCCAATAATAAGAGCGCGCCAAGTGGCGCTACGCGTTGGGCAAAAAAACCTGTGTTTTAAAGCCAAAAAATTCAAAATTGACAAAATTTTCTCCAAATTCCTTGACATTTGGGCTGGAGGTCTATCATTGAGTATCATGTTCAACCAAGGAAGCCTTGGCCAAGATTTGGAGCCTATCATGCCTTTTGCGTCTCCTTAGTACCCTCCTGGCGCATATAGTTCAGTGGTGGAATAACTGTCTTGTTCATATGATGTGTCTGTGTCTGCCGCTTCCATGGTATTGCAATATGTATAATAGGTGTATGTTTTCAAAATGAGAAATAGGTGCTTTGTTTCCTCTGCTAAAGGGAAATGAGGGATTGTGAGGAATATGGGACAGTGGGAAAAGCGGATGATGGAGTTTGTCAAGTGAAGAAATGTGTAAACAGTCACTTGACTGTGTTTAGGGAGCGGGAATTTAGGGATTTTGTGAATGATATAGGGATAAATGATATAGGAGGGGGAGAATGATGGGGAATGATATGAGTTTAGTATAGGGAAAATGGGAAGAAGGGATATGAGTGTTTTGGGAGTTTAATAATGATAGGATTATGAAAGGGAAGGGATGACAAGTGAGAGAGGAGACTTGGCACCAAAATCATCATTTAAAAACACCAATTACAAAACCCTATGGAGCAGATTTTGATATAAATGTAGGGTTTATATTTTCAAACTTCAAACCTTTGAATTCTCTCTCCAAGCAACACCCAACACAAGTTAAATTCAATAACAAGAAGGCTCAGACTTACTTGGAGCAAAGGAGATGGCTCTATTGAGTTTTGATGACTGCCGGGATAAACAATGGATCTGTGCGCCGCGACCTCCTCCAATGCGCCGCGCGACCCTTCAACCCACAGTCAATCACAAAATTGCTTCCTTTAACCCTCAAATCAATATCCTTTGACCTCTTGGCATAGCAATGAAAGTTCCAAGCAATGAACATGTCTAATGGAATGATGAGTTTGATTTTTATTGAATACACAATGATTTTTTGTGTTGGAGGTTCTTTGCACCGCATGCAAGCCCAGTGCGCCGCGCGGCCATGTGCGCCGCGCACAAACCCAATGCGTCACGCACCAAACCCTGTTTTTTAGTGTTTTTTGCAGGAGCCCTCTGGAGGCCTTTCCGGTGTCCAAATTGCACATAGGATAGCTCGTTGGAAAGGCCTTTGAGTCTACTTTCCAACCCAACTATATTTTTGTAATTTGGAGTTCATCTTCCCTACCAGAAATCAAATCTCCCAAGAATTCTCAAAATGTGCCAAATGAGGGTGCCTCAAGGCAGAGTGCTGTTGCAGACAACTTTTGAAGGTGTTCCTCAACTCCAAATTGAGCTCATGATAGCTCATTGGAAATATATTTGTGTCTAGCTATCATTTGAATCATCAAGCAAGTCATTTTGCCAACCAAGCTAGGAGAAAACTTGATTTTCCCAAGGTCACTTCTGAGGTGCATCAATTCTCCCGAGGCAACTGTATTTTGACATTTCTTTAAAACCATGACACGTGTGTAAACATTGAAGGAGGTTTTTCTTTCTTGGCCTGTTTTGGACGAAAACCTCTCTCATGTTTCCAAAATTCATATTTTCTTGCTCAAAAGCATCATTTCAATAAAACCTACCCCGATGTGTGGAACAAGAAATTTGTTGAAATGAAGCAAAATGAAGGGGATAGGGAACTTCTAAATTCTTGAGGAAATTTTGGGAAGTAGGGAGGGATGTTAGGAAATAGGGGAAAGTGTAATCTTAGAAATTGAGTGAGGGGAAGGGGTCCAAAAGAGAAAAACACAGGCCTAGTCTATAAAATAGGGTTTGTAGCAAGAAACTATGGTTTGTGCGAAAATGAGGAATTTGGGGGATCTCAGTGATGGGAAGTGTTTAATAAGGTACATTAAGGATAGGGGAAGGTGTATGAACATTAGGATACAAGTTTTGCTGATGATTTGACCATCCAAGAGAAATTGCCTTCAAAACCCTAGGAGAGGGAAATGACCTTACCTAGGCACAACTGAAGCATGAACAAGGTGTAAAATGACCCATTGGAACTTGACATGATGATGACAACCCTCTGAATGATGGTACAATCCACTGAATGGTGACATGGATTGACATTTGGACAACTTTGAAAGGGGTAAAAGCAAACCCTAGACCTAATACCTAGTGACCAAATTTTACTTGAAGACTCACTGAAATGACAAAGTTTGACCTTGACACTTTAAAATCATTTCGTAAGAGCATGTTTGATCACTAGAGGAAGGCTACAAAGATAGACACTAACAAGCGGGATCAAGGTGGATCCAGACCGGGTCCATACTATTACACAGATCCCTCAGCCAACCAACAAGAAATCCATGCAGTCATTCTTAGGCAAGATAAAATTCCTCCGAAATTTCATCTTGGATTATGCACATATAGTTAAGCCCATGCAGGACATGATCAAGAAATACATAGTCTATAGCTGGGGTAATAGGGAAAAGTATGCATTCACTCATATTAAGCTGGCTATTGTAGAAGCACCTACACTCTACAGCCTAGATTTCAAGAATGATTTCCTGCTATACACCTTCGCCTCCGATAATTTGCTCGTTGCAGTACTCACTTAGAATGATGAGATGAACAATGAATGTCCCATCTCCTTCATTAACGAAAGCATGCAGAGACCAAAACTCAACTACCCCACCTTGGACAAGAAAGAATATGCAGTTTACAAGGTGGTGAAACACTTCAGGCCTTACTCGCTAAAGATCCACTCCATAGTCTACGTCACTCACCAAGCAGTCCGCACATTGCTTGTACAACAAGAACTGGGTGACCGACGTGCAAACTAGATGACAAGCTTGCAAGAGTACAATCTTGAAATCAAACTAATTCACACGATCAAAGGACATGGGATTTGTAAAATTGTACCCAAAGCAGTACATGCCTCGGAGAGTGAAGAAGAGCTCACCAGCTGGGAGCAGGAAGTTGAGATGTATGATATAAAGCAAGCAACACCCACTGAAGATGGAACCTCTTGGTACACAGATGTGCGCCAGTACCTTGAGCATGGCACCATACCCTCTCACTTTTCCATCAAATAGAAGAGGGCATTGCGCCTCAAAGCTTTAGCATATTATTTGGCACATGGAGTGCTTTATAGGAAGCACAACAACAAAGTTTTCCTTAGGTGCTTGGAGGCACATGAATCAGAGAAGGTGTTACTAGATCTACATGACAGACCTGTCGGGGGTCACTTTGTGGGAAACACCACTGCACACAAAGTTACGCAAGAGGGTTTCTACTGGCCCACATTATTCAAGGATGCACACACTTATGCCTGCAAGTGCTCGATCTGTCAGTGATACGCCGACAGAGTATGAAGGTCAGCAGCCCCACTGCACCCTGTTGCAGTGACCGAACTGTTCCCACAATGGGGCCTAGAAATCATTAGGGAGATTTTCCCACATTCGTTAAAACAACACCATTACATTCTAGAAGCAATGGATCACTTCACGTGGTGGATAGAAGAAATTCCACTCAAACAAGTGAAGGACCAGGAGGTCATCAGCTTTCTCCAACAGAACATCATCTCACGCTTTAGCGTTCTGGTATCACTTGTTTTTTATAATTCAACATACTTTTCATCTTTAAAGCTTTATGATTTTTCATTACAAATTGGTATTGTGCTAAAACATTGATCTAACTATTACCCGCAAGGAAACAGTCTCGCAGAATCCACGAACAAAAACCTCATCCACATAATCGAAAAGACCATTTTCACTAAGCAACGCAACTGGCATACCGCTCTGACAAATGCATTATGGGCTGACCACGTAACACCCAAACCTTCTCTGAATACCTCACCATACTTCCTGGTCTATGCTAAAGAATCCATCGTTCCACCTAATATCTACTTTCCTACACTTCAGCTATCTCAAGAATCCCAAGGCAAGCCTTTCTAGCTAGTCCAGTGTAGGATGGATACACTCCAGAAGCTTTAGGAAGAAAGGATGAAAGAAAAAGAAAAATTTACACTCCACCAGAACCGTATCAAGAGATGATTCGATAAGAATTCTGCAGGGAAAGCTAACTTCGATGTTGGTGACTTGGTTCTGAAATGGGATAAGTCCCATGAAGAAAAAAGCAAGCATACAAAGTTTCATTCCCTATGGATTGGCCTGTACAAAATCCATGAGAAACTTGGCACACACACATACCATTTGCAATCACTTGACGGGAGGATTGACATTAACCTTCCCATCAATGACCAAGATCTCAAGCACAACTTCTAGTAGGTTGGTCCGTGCCCCATTCCATGTGCATAGTCTTATTTTTGCTGGTTGTTTTCATTTTGTTTTCCTTGCTTACTATCTTTGTTTTCATTTGGTTGCTTCGCTAACTATTTTTGTTTTTGTTTGTTTGAGTTTCTTAATACCTTACTATTTTTGTTTCCAGAAATAAGTGTTTCCATTTATTTCATTCTGGCTTTTGAATGAGTATATGGCTGAGATAAGAAGAGACTTGTGACATTGCAACACTTGGTTAGTCTTGTGTCTATCTTCTCTATGTTATAACCTTCGGCCGATGACGTCTTGACAGAAAATATGAGCCATCTGGAAGGGAAGTTTTGGTCCAACCATGAACCTGTGTCCACACTAGGAAGCCCCATGCTTGTACTTAGCCTTCTTCTCTATGTGTTCAAGCTCATCCAACTAGTAGAAATGGAGAAGGGAAAAATCTAAACAAGAAAACCTATGTCAGAGGTCTTACATGCTTCTCTAAAGGAACAACCTCTTCTTCTCTCAATACGATGGGATCCCTCTTCTACCCCAAAAATAAATAAGTTCCTATGCACAATCCTCTTAAAATATATATATACACAAAGGTGAAAGAAGAGAAAGGCTTCCCACGCAGAGAGGTGAAGCGTGCAACTCCACCGAGGTATTTACCAGGCTCACTAGAAGTGGAGCAATGTGTGTGTTCCTATGTGACTCCATCAGGGTACTGTCTAGGCTTGCTGGCAGCAGAGCAACACCATGGATGAAAACTTATACTCTGAAAATCTTCAACTCATGAACTAAACTACCCTTCCCGATTTCAAAACATTGTGATCAAGCTGAAATTTTGATTGTGTTGGACTGAGTTGGAAAAAGGTGAACCATGTATGTCCATGGGGTAAGTGGGGAAGCCGAAGTAACCCACATAGTGATTGAATACTCCTCGAAAGACCAAGGCCCTTTGCTGACATTGAACCAAAATAGAGAAGCTATAGTTCTACCAGTGTGTTGCCAAGTGTTGTAGCAGCTGCAACACCCTCCAAAATGTTGGCATGCATCCAATTTCAGAGCCTCCTTTGAAAGTTTTACTTGATGACTACACGCACTCAGGTTCACTCTGTAAGCTCGTGAGAGTCTTCACACCCACCTTTCTTGATAATTCCATTGACTAATTTTGCGTGTTGATGTTAATATCGTGCTTGTGAGCATGTTCTAGTCATACACAAGGTCTTCGATTCATGTGTACATGTTTTGTTTGCTATGTAAACATCTGTTGAGCTTACACACGAAGTCATATACATTGTCGCACAAGTGTCATCATGGTCAACCAATGATCAATCATAAGTATCGCACTTGTTTCTCACACCGTCGGTCAGTCATGTTGAGCATGTGTGTTTGGATGGTTTGAGTTGTCTCGTCGCCAAGTCATGTTAGTGTGTGTTGGCAAGATCACACATGCACCTTTCACTCATTCACACACTTAGTCATTTTGCTAAAGTTCTAACGACCAGATTCCCCTCTGACAGCCAGACCTTCACCCTGCCATAGACTTGATCGACTGTCACCCAGAACAACACATAAACACTAAGCAATCTATTTCAAGTTGCGTTTCCCAAAAGCAAATCAATTAACCTTCATGTTGGACAAACGGAGAATTTGAATCGGCAGTCACCCTGGGACTGATTCCCCTCAAAAATTGAGTAGAGGCTGTAGACCTTGCCCGCTCCCTGACTGAGAAAATTACATAGATAGGGTGGAGAGACACCTAGTGCCCGTCCCTATCTCCCTCAAAAAATTGCGCAGTTCTTCCAGCCAACCCTTTAGTCAGTGGACCGGCTGCTCACCCAGAAAACTGTGTAGTTTTCATGAGCAAGCCCTCTGCTGCCCAATAGCCCACTTAACTTAGAAACTGCGTAGAGGTGATCAGTAGGACAACCTCCCATCATCAGCACAGTTTTCCCAACCAGTAGTTGATTGCTAGTTCCTTCCAAGAATTGCACAGTTTTGGTGCCAAACTCCAGTAGCGTAATGCCGGTTCCCTCCAAGAATTCACAGTTTTTGCTACTAATGTCGCAATAGCTGACTACAAGTTCTCTCTGATAATTGCGTAGTTTTTTTCCAAGGTCCTAGCAGTTGACTGCTAGTTCCCTCCAGGAATTGTACAGTTTTGGCTACTAGGTTCCCACTGCCCGCTCCTTCCAAAAATTGTGCAGATGTTGTCTGCCATGCCTTCCTACAGCTCGAATTGAACCTATTAGAAAATGCGCAATTTTTCCCTCCAACTGAGCCAGACCCTACTGACAATGACTGTGGGTCTGGATTTCCTGTCTCCATCACCCAGTGACTCATGTGCAGTTTTCACCAGCAGTTCCCAGAGCCTCCATCCCAGCTCTTAGCTTGCAACCTTGTCTCTACTCCCGGTCATCTGCATTCGAAACGATCATGCATCATGGTAGACTAAGAGGTTTATGGATTTGAAGTCATCTCGTCATGATTGACTATAGATATAGGTAGATGAAGGAACATGGTGCGACGACGGATGGGATGAACAAAGGGAATTCATGCAGAAGGACATGTTCGTAAACAGACTAAAAAATGATGCATGCAAGGATATGTGCTCGTGAACAAACGATCATGCAAATATGTGTTCATGGACAGACGGCCAGACCAGCATGCACTTTTCATGAACGTCGAATTTTTCAAGCATTCCAACATGAAAGCATGGAGCAATGTGAAAAGACAACATCAAGAGAACCCAACAAACATCGAAGGCTCTATGCACTTTGCCATACGGAGGTGAAGCTATGGCACACCATGAGGACATCCATCACCCAACAACAGTAGATATCGACGTGCACACTAGTAGCAACACAAATGTACCATCACTGTCATGTCGTCCACATCTCTACTGTTGGCCACACTATTAATCAATTTAATGTAACGTGGTAGTCCAAGATACCCACTTGTCATATTAAGAGTGATGCAAAGTTGAACGGTCATGGAAGTCAAATAGTCATGAGGGTAGTTGAACAGCCACAAGGGTCAGTTTTAGCCTTGGCTATAAATACCCCCTCATTTGTACATACAAAGGACTTTTCACCTCGGCTCCTCCCACATAGCCTTAAGAGTCTGTAATCTTTTCTTTGAGGAGTAAGTAGTGGGTCTAATGCCCCACCCATGGGGTTAGTGATGTATGGTGTGACAATGTGTCTTGGAGCTTTCGCTTAATTCAGAAGCCTACTAATAGGCCAACACGTTTTCACACATGTATTGTAACTATTGTAAGACTGATCTTGAACAATTGTAATGCATGTTGCTTTAACTAGTGTTTATAACTTAAACTCATTCACTTGTTTTAATACATATATATTAACAAAAATGTGTTTTACGAGCTCTTAGCGTTGTCCTTCCCGTGTTGGTTACCTCCCCAAAAATCAGACAGACCTTTCACATAAACTTGCTATAACAACCATCAAACTCGCGCGCACTCCTCTGTTGTGTGTTCTACGTGTTATCTTTCCTTGTGTGTTGTGATTGTCACATCTGTGTGGACTGCTCTTATGCAGGTTGTGCATGTCCTGTTGTGTTGTGTGTTCCTAACAGAGTTAGGGCTTCCTCCCATCCAACTTGGGACTCACTCCCACCCTCTCCCTCTACAGTGAAAGAACCATTGACACCAGAAACACTACAAATCACCAGGCATGCGAACCTCACTACTTGAAGATAAAGCAGACCACTCTCTTGTGCTGACAACCAAGAGCTGAGCAAAATTTTTAAGATAATGGCAATCAAGTCATCATACCAGATGGGACTCCCACACCAAATGGTGTGAGGTCTAGTTGGGACTTCATACCGGGGTGATCCCCTAAATGTTGGCAGGTCCAACACCATCAACACCTCTATAGGATTACATTAGGGAGACTCAATTCCTACTTTTTTGTTCATCATTATGGCAGAAGGATTGGGTTAGTCGATTCAAGCAGTGGCCTGATTGGGATGAGTTAATAGAATTAGGGTCTGTAATTCATATTTTCTAATCACTCACCAATAGTTCATGGATGGCGACCTATTCTTTGGCGAGACATAAATGCATGAATCACGAGCTATAATTTGAATCTTAGAGGACATCGAAGAAGCATAAAGTATGTTGATTAATAAAGAGAAATCTAGTTTTTTTTTTTACAATCTTATGGTGATTTAATAGTACCTAGCTCACATAATGGCCTTCTCAATCAATGCACTTCCATCGAAGTATCTAGGGGTTCCCATACTAGGTAACCCCTTGAGGGTCTCATGTTGGATGGAAGTATGTAATAAGTTATCAATAAGACTCTCAAACTGGACATTTTAGAATCTTAATCTAGCTAGTTGGGCACCCTGTTGAACACAGTCTTTTGAGTGATCCCCATCTACCAGTTGTCAATATTCCTAGCTCCGAAAGGAATATATAAAGAAATTATGACCATATTTATAAAATTACTATAGAAAGGGACTAATCCTAGAAAGAAATGGGATTTAGTGTCATGGGAGAATCTTTGTCTCCCAAAATGGTGTGGTGGACTAGGACATCAAGACCAATAAATTCTCAGTAATATGATGCGAGCCAAATTATGTTGGTGTTGGATCCAGTGAGGAACAGAGCTTTGGAAAGAAATCTAGGAAAGGGAATATAGTTAGGGAAGAACTCAAGTGGGGCGTATTAGATCTTCAAATTCCTCCCTTGGCTCCTCTCTTTGGAATTTTTCCCAGAGGAATAGTCATCCCATAAAGGAACATATTTTCTAGGAGATCCATGATGGAGTATCAACATGGTTGTGTGAAGAGACCTAGCAAAATATCCCCAAAATGGATGGGATTACATATTTCAACACCATCAAAGCTTTTCTGAGAATGCAAAGTCCCTGAAAGGTCTTGGGCTATAGGAAGAATCTCTCTCCTCAAGATGAATGGAAAATGTGGAATTAAAGGATGAAATGGAAAGGGCATAGGGAATGGAGAACTAGTTATTATTCAACAACATCCTACGGGAACTATGAATTCCTATATCTGATGGAGAAGAATGACTAAGATGGGTATAATCACCCATTCCACATTTACCCTATTTCATTGGCCTGCCATGATAAACATGAGATGAGAGTTACTATGACATGAAATAACCTCCTATATCCACTTAAGGAAGTGTAGCCAACAAAATAACCACATATTGACATCCTCCTAGGGCTACAGGTCACTTAGACGCTGAAAAAGCACCCCATGTATCCAAACCCAGAGTTGGAAACATTTTTGTCTTCGCTAGGCCCACAACCGTACCCACAACAAGGCATGCATGTATTTATAGGCCAAAAACCACATGCACAACACTACTTCCATGTGGTTATAACCTAATTTCTCTAGTTCTAAGCATGTAGTCCTGAGATTAGTGTCACCTTCTCATGCCTGCCTCCTCACCACTGTTCAAAATTGCTTAAGACCTTCTAGAATTATATTTAACATGGAAACAAAGTTAAACATTTAATCTCAACTCAAAATCTTGATCTAGACTGCCTATAACATAACATGCATTTCTTCAAAAGCATGGCAAACATGTAAGCTACAGGTCATGAATGCATATCTAATCATAAAATTTTTATGTTCATCTGTGAATCACTGAGAAGTCCCCATTCCCTCTCCACATATCTGCAACAACACATATTAGTCCATACATAAACCAACCAAACGATAGTTAACAAATTCACAAGAAGAGCCATAGAAGATACACATCATATAAACAACATATAACCAAAAAATAACCAACATATAAACCATGGAATCCTAGACATAATATCACCAACACATTTCCAAAAAATATACATGAATCACAGTAGAATAATATCTCTTATTAACTTATGAAATCACTAACCAAGTCGGGGACTTCCACTTACTACTGGGCCATAGATTGGACTGAACCAAATCTCTCCTTCATCCAATCACCCATGTGCCATATTCCAAGCATGAATGTAGGATATCGTGGAATAAATCAAGAAAAACAAAACCAAGGCTTCCAGATGCCAAACCACCTCAACTCTTAACTAGTGATCCCACCTCATGGTACAACATCACTAGTAACAATCAGATCAATCTCTACCTAAGTTGTTTAGAGATTGAGGAACTAGTACTTCAACCCACAACCTTCCAAGGCTCTAGAGAATTTTTCCAACCCAACTCCAAAGACTAGTAACTCAACCCACAAAGGGCTCCTAAGAATTTTCCCAACCTAGGCTCCAAGACCAGTTACTCAACCCAAGTTGTTCGAGGGCATCTATAGTGTTTGTTACAACCCACAACCATAAGGAACTATGAGCACCAACCAGAAAACAATCAAGTGAAAAAACCCACAACACCATGGATATCCAGGAAATGGAGAGGCAAGGATAAAACCACTGTCAATCTAGGCAATTCTCCATGCCAATAATACCATATAACCAAAAAATCACATGCATATACCATGCATCCATAAATCAGTAATAGAATCACACATGCAACCAATTAACTACAATTCAATATAGTTGTAGCTATTGATCCACCAGTTGCCTTTTTTCTTTCCATATTTCCTTTGCCTTCCTTCTCTAATCCAAGTGAAAACTAGAGTGCTCCAAGAAAACTCTAAGTGTGAAAGAGTAAGAGAGAATGAGAGGATATAATACAACTCAATGCTAAAACTAGAAAAAGGCTATGGAATGGTCCTAAAAAGCCTTTTTATCATTGAGGCTTCTATTTCCTTTATTTTCCTTCATTTTTCTTCTCATGCAAATTTGTAACCTTTCATCTCCATTTTCTCCTATTTTCCCTTATTTCATAAATAAAATGCCGATTAATGCAACTTTTGCTTTTCCAATTTCCATAGAAATTAATTGATCACCAATGATACCCCATCACTATGTTTTTCCAAACATTCAGCTTGGAATATGTGTCCCATGACCTTTGTCTTATTTTTATTTACATAGAAAATCAACCAGGGGTTGTTACAAACCCCTTCCTCTTGGGAAAACATCATCCCTAGTGTTCAGTGACACCTATAAACCAACAAAACACATGTTTCCCATGGATATTTATAACAAAACTCGACACACCATTTACATCATATCATGTTGTTGAGACCATGACCATCATAACATGAACATCATACCGCTTATTGGAGCTTTATAACACAACTTGATGCAGTATTTACATACATATGCATATATATACATAACCAAAACATATATCAAAATACATCTACTCAACTATTGAATAGAGAAGGATACATAGCCCACATTTGATTAGTGATCTCCCATGCAGCTTCATTGCGGCCAAAGTTCTTCCTTTTCACTTTAACTTACTTGATTGCTTGACTATGAAGCATTAATATCTTTCACTGCATAATGCACCGAAGTTTCAACTAGAATTCTCATCCTTGTTCCACCTACAATAAAGACCAGTCAATCAACATCTTTCACATACTTCTTAAGAAATGACACATGAGAAACATCATGGAATTTCACTATTAGAGGTAGTGCAAGTCAGTAAGCCATTGGTCCAATCTTGTTAAGGATCTCGAACGGCCTACAATATCAAGGTTCCAACTTGGCACATGAGCCAATCCTCAAGGGTCTCTTCCTAGGTTTGATGTGAAAGTACACATTTTCCCTAACCTTTAACTCCTTAAATACCATGCGCTGACTTGCATAAATCTTTTGCATGTCCTTTTCTTCCTTTAGATTCTTCTTAATAACCTACATTTCTTGTTACATCTATGCCAACATTTTGTTCCAACTAATACCCTATTCACTGCATCACTCCAACTTATGGGAGTATTACAACTCTTCCCATAAAGTGTCTCAATCGGACTCATCTTCAGGGACTCATAATACCCATTGTTGTAAGCAAACTCTTCCAGTTGAAGATACTCTTCCCACTTATCTTTTTGGCGCAAAACATGCATTCTCAACATGTCCTCAAGAATCCTATTGACACTTTTTGTCTGTCCATCCATTTGTATATGATAATTTGTACTGAAAGCTAACTCTCTCCCAAAACTTTTAGACAACTCCTTCAGAAACTTGGAAATCAACTTTGCATCTCTATCTGACAAAATCTTCCTAGCAATACCATGCAATCCCACTATCTCCCTAATGAAGAATTGAGCTACCTCACTAGCTGAACTTGCAGAATTCACTAAAATGAAGTGAGCTACCTTAGTCAACCATTCAACCATAGCCGTAATAGAATCATGTTGTCTAGATTTCCTTGGAAAGCATGTAATGTAGTCCATGGAAATGACCTCCCATTTCGGCTTTGGAATTAGAATCAACTGCAACAAACCAAATGGATGTTTTTTACCTATTGACAATCCAAACACCTCACAACAAAGTCAGCCACCTCTTTCTTCAAGTTTGGTTAATGTAGAACTTCTTAACCTTTCTTAATGTCTCATGTTATCATGGGTGAACTGAATATGTCTTAAGATGAAATTCCCACAAGATAAGCTTCTTGAGCTCACTATTGTCTGACACATAGATCTTAGCCCTAAATTTGAAAAAACCATCTGCAATGAGATAATAATACACATCATGTTCCCCTACACCCTGCTATAATAAAATGTACCTAAGTTGATGGTACCTGTCACCCTATTTTCCTCCTTGCAAGATATGCTCTTGTAAATATGTTCCATATCAACTCATAGATGCAATGTGGTTTACCTACACTATTCTACTAAGAGCATTTGCAACCCTATTCTCTTTCCGATTAATGTACCTAATCCCAAAGTCAAACTCACTAAGAATAACCAAACACCTATCTTACCTATAATTTAGATAAGGTTGGTTAAACAAGTACCTTAGCCCACTGTGATCACTCATCAAAATAAAACTCCTTCCAAGAAGATAATATCTCCACATCTTCAATGCATGAATGATTACTTCCAACTCAAGATCACGAGTCACATAATTCTTCTTATGCTCTGTTGGGTCCCTATAATACTAGTGATTACCCGATTACTATTGTAGTTATACCCCTTATTAATATTTTTGAGCCCCTATTGCCCCATATTGTTATTAATGTGCCCCATAGAATCCCTCTATTGTTATTTTTGTGGCTTTATATTATTATTGTTAGGTCGGCTGGATTATATTGTGACTCCTTAGACTCCTATATATAGAAAGGAGGTTTTGTCATTTGAATCATCCAAGAATTGTTCATTTATGTAATGTAAAGGAGGTTTCCCCCTCGAAGAGGCTGAATTCTAAGGCGTTGATCTATCTTTTCTATCTTTTCTTGAGCTGGTTTCATAACATTTGGTATCAGAGCTTTGGATTCTAGGATTTCGCTACTCCAAACAGGTCTTCGTGGCATTTTTGCTATAATTTTTTTTTTCCTACGTTTCAGAAGTTGAAAAAAAACCCATTTGAGAAGAAATCACGCTGAACCTTGGGCTTGAATTTCAGAGCTTTTCGCGCTATATTTGCAGAGATATGATCTGAGGAAGTTGGTCTTTTTGCAGACTCCTGAATTACATTCCATACAGGTGACCTAGGGAAAATCGTCATAACTTTCTCTCTAGGGATTGGATTGAAATTTTGTAAGAAGGTATAGAAATAATATGGACTATAGTTTCTTGTATGAATTTTTCAGATCCAAAGGTGGAAACAGTGACTCGTGGCACGCCGTACAAGTTCGCTCTAATGAACTAGTCTATAATCAAGTCACTCTGGGAGATTTCGCATAACTATTCCTTGGAGAATCCAATTTGGGTCAGACTTGTGGCATTGGAAAGAGGACACAAAGGTCTACTGCAGGTCACAAATTCAGAATTAGATGATTGGAAAGTACAGAGATACATCAGATTCAATATCGAGCTCCTACAAAGTGAAAAAAAGGTGTGTAGTTTTTTAAAATTTTTGCATAAGATTGGTTTGAAAAATTAGTTTGAAGGAATTCAAAGGGCATAGTAAAGCATTATTATTGGTAATTGATGCCCCGAGGAAAGAAAATGTAAACACCTAGTAGGCAACCTGAAAGCTCTAGCATGACCCATGAAGAAGAGGAAGAAATGCAACATGATATATCAAAATTACAAGACAAAGTGCAACAATTGTCACTTGCACAAAAAGGAACATAATCTAAGATGGATGGTTTAAAGAAAGATGTATAAGCTAAGATGTATGGTTAAAAGAAAGGTGTAGAAGCTAATATGGACGATTTGAAGATAGATCTGAAGACAGACATGGACGAATTGAAGATAAATATGAATAAGTTGCTACAAGAAATGGTCACTAAGGGTGAAAGGGTACTAAAGGAAACTCATGATGAGAACAAAAGAAATGTTAATCATGATTCCATAGACTCTAATGTTGGATCGAAGACTCACCATATTCCAAAAATCGATATGAGGAAGTTTGATGGCAAGGATCCCACCACATGGATATTACAGATGGAGAAATTCTTTGATCTCAATAATGTGAAAAACACACAAAAGGTACATATGGAAACTTTATATTTGGAACCAAATCATTTTGTATGGTATCAATGGCTTTGCTCTCATAAACAATTTATCAGTTGGGCAATTTTTATGGAAGAATTGATAGCACATTATGATGATACAAAAAGCAACACTTTTTTTAGCCAATTGATAAGTCTCAAACAAAAGGGTTCAATAATGGAGCACATTGAGGAGTTCCAAAAATTGAACATAAGGGTAAAAGATATTCCAGAGGAGCATAGGATTGATGTGTTCATAGGGTCTTTAAAGGATAATATCCAACATGATGTTCGCCTTTGGGAACTTGATTCATTAGAGAAGGCATTCAGGTTAGCAAGAAAAATGGAAAGAAAAATTATGGCAACCAGGAAGCATACCATTCACAACTATAAAGATGGAAGTGTTGTTGCCCCTAGTCTTCCACAACCTATAAGGTTGACACCACAACAATTGGAAGAAAAAAGAGCAAAAGGGCTTTGTTACAGTTGTGATAGCAAATACACTAAAGGTCATAAGTGTGCTGAAAAGAAATTATTCTACGTAGATTGTGAAGAGGAAGAAGAAAAGGAGCAAGAAAGGTCAAAAGAAGAGGATATACTCCAGAAACAAAGCCTATATGAAGAACAAATAAATCCGACCATATCTTGTAATGCATTGGTAGGAATTACCACTCCTCAAACCATCAATATAGAAGGACAAATCAAGAAGAAAAAGGTAATAGTTTTGATTGATTCAGGAAGCACCCACAATTTTATTCATTGTAAGGTAGCAAAATAATTGAATTTCTTCCTATATCCAGCACCAGAGTGTCAAGTGATGATTGCAAATGGAGGAACAATAAATTTCTTTGGAAAGTGCCATAATATGAAGCTATCCATTGGATAATATGTATTGACTAGCCCAATGCTTTCCATTCCAATGGGAGGTGCTGATGTTGTACTAGGAGTCCAATGGCTACAATCCTTGGGTACAATAGCTTTTAATTTTCAAGGACTTTTCATCAAATTTTCTATGGAAGGAAAGGGAGTTGAATTAAGGGGTATTGCAGGGAAACCAGGAAAGATAATCAACTCTAATGGTATGAAAAAGCTTCTAAAAAAGGAGCAAAGAGGTGTAATTGCACAATTATGTTCGCTAGATGTTTCCACATCAGAATCATCAATTTCTCCATATCTCCAAAAAGTCCTTGACAATCATTCCAAGGTATTTGAGACTCCCAAAGGTCTCCCACCTATGAATAATCATGATCCCGCTATTCATCTGATTCCAGGAAGTGTTCCTCCAAACATCAAGCTGTACAAATATCCCTATGTCCAAAAGAGTGAAATTGAACGTATGGTTGCAGAAATGCTAGAAGTTGGTATAATTCAACCGAGTCAAAGTTCTTTCTCTGCTCCAATAGTATTGGTGCACAAGAAGGACGGATCATGGTGCATGTGTCCAGATTATAGGGAGCTCAACCAGCTCACTACTAAAGATGAGTTCCCCATTCCTGTCATTAATGAATTACTGGATGAATTGCATGGATCAATTTACTTCACCAAGTTGGATCTTCATTCAGGATATCATCAAATCAGAATGAAGACTGAAGACATTCCGAAAACAACATTTAGAACTCATGAGGGTCATTATGAATTTTTGGTCATGCCTTTTGGCCTTACCAATGCACCTTCAACATTTCAAGGTTTGATGAATTCAATTTTCAAACCACTCCTTAGAAAATTTGTGTTAGTATTTTTTGATGATATACTAATCTACAGCAAGTCTTGGAAGGATCATGTTGAACATGTTGACAGGGTGCTACAACTATTGGAGGAGAAACAATTATATGCAAAAAGATCCAAATGTTTCTTTGGAGTCCAGGAGGTGGAATATCTGGTTCATATTGTATCTCATGAAGGAGTTAAGGTAGACCCTAGAAAAATTAAAGCCATTAAGGAATGGAAAATCCCCACATCCATAAAGCATCTGCGAGGATTTCTCAGGTTGACAGGGTATTATCGCAAGTTTGTTAAGAATTATGGGAGAATAGCAACACCTCTAACAACATTATTGAAGAAAGATGCATTTTCATGGACTCCGGAAGCAATAAAGACCTTTGAACATCTTAAAGAGGCAATGTGCCAAGCATCGGTCTTAGCTACACCGGACTTCACAAAAACCTTTATTGTGGAATGTGATGCTTTAGGAAATGGAATTGGTGCTGTTCTAATGCAAGATGAAGGACCCATTGCTTTTGAAAGTCGTCCAATCAAGGGAAAGTTTTTAAGAAAAGCTATTTATGAGAAGGAAATGTTGGCAATACTCCATGCACTTAAGAAATGGCGACCCTACCTAATGGGAAGACACTTCAAGGTAAAAACGGATCATGATAGCCTTAAATACTTTTTAGAACAAAGATTATCCTCTGAAGAGCAACAAAAGTGGGTCACAAAGATGTTGGGTTATGACTTTGAAATCATCTACAAAAAAGGGAAGCAAAATGTGGTGGCAGATGCACTCTCAAGAAAGGATGGGGATGTGGAAGCATTATTGAGCGGCATTTCTATTATCCAACCAGATTGGATAAACGAAGCAAGGGAGGAATGGAAGAATGACGAAGAAGTGTGGGCACTTATTCGAAAGTTACAACAAGATTCCAGCATGTATGATACATTTAGCTGGCAAAATGATTCGTTATGGTACAAAGATGGCTTATACCTCTATAAGAATTCCCAGCTAAAACAAAAGATTCTTATGGAATTGCACACTTCTCCCTTAGGAGGGCACTTCGGATTTTTAAAAACTTACCATAGAGTTAAGAAGGAATTCTTTTGGGATGGCCTTAAATCAGATATTCAAAAGTTTGTGGTGGAATGTTTGGTTTGCCAACAAAATAAAGTTGAAACAATTAAAACACTAGGTCTATTACAACCTTTATCCATTCCAAGCCAACGTTGGGAGGAGGTTTCAATGGATTTTATCACAGGTTTACCCAAGTCTGAGGGAAAGAGTGTCATCATGGTGGTAGTTGACAGACTTACCAAGTATGCACACTTTTGTGCATTATCACATCCATTTAAAGCCAGTACAGTTTCTACTGCATTTATGGAAACAATTCAAAAGCTACATGGAAACCCAAAGATTATTGTAAGTGACAGAGATCCCATTTTCACTGGAAATTTTTGGACATAATTATTTTCTTGTCTTGGTACTCAGTTAGCTCATAGCTCATCTTATCGTCCTCAATCTGATGGGCAAACTGAGATAGTAAACAAATGTTTGGAAGGATATCTTCGTTGCTTTGTATCTGATAAACAGACACAATGGATCAAATGGTTGCCTCTGGCTGAATGGTGGTATAACACTTCCTTCCATACAGCAACAAAAATGACCCCATTTATGGCACTTTATGGGTATCAACCACCATCCATCGCATCATATTTAAGAGAAAATTCTAAGGTTCAGGCAGTGGAACATCACACCGAACATCAACAACAAGTCCTCCAACTCTTAAAGGATAACCTCGTGTTGGCATAGAATAGAATGATACAACAGGCAGATCAACATCGCAGCGAAAGAAGTTTTGATGTAGGTGATTAGGTATTCCTATGGCTACAACCATATAAGCAAATTTCCCTCAAGCAAGCTAAGAAGGATAATAAATTATCACAAAAGTATTATGGTCCGTACAAGGTGTTGCAAAAGATTGGTACTATGGCATACAAATTGGAGCTTCCTGCAGCTTCTCGATTGCACCCAATTTTCCATGTTTCATGTTTAAAGAAGGTTATAGGCGACAAGCTCCCAGTTCAAACAATATTGCCAGAACTTGATGAGGAAGGAAAAATTATATTGGAACCGGAAGCAGTCACAGAAACAAGAACTCGACAGCTATGAAATCGATCAATTTCAGAGTATCTTATCAAGTGGAAGAACTTATCCGCTGAAGATTCCACATGGGAGGATGAGAATTTTATGCAGAAGTATCCAGAACTACTCAAGCATTGAGGACAACACTTTTTTGAAGGAGAGGGGCATGTTGGGTCCCTATAATACTAGTGATTACCCCATTACTATTGTAGTTATACCCCTTATTAATATTTTTGTGCCCTTATTGCCCCATATTGTTATTACTGTGCCCCATAGAATCCCTCTATTGTTATCTTTGTGGCTTTATATTATTATTTTTAGGTCGATTGGATTATATTGTGACTCCTTAGACTCCTCTATATAGAAAGGAGGTTTTGTCATTTGAATCATCCAAGAATTTTTCATTTATGTAATGTAAAGGAGGTTGCCCCCTCGAAGAGGCTGAATTCTAAGGCGTTGATCTATCTTTTCTATCTTTTCTTGAGCTGGTTTCATAACATGCTCATTCAATTTCCATGACTCATAGCATATTACTTTTCCTTCCTGCATCAAGACTCCATCATGTCCTCTCTTGCAAGAATTTGTGCATACCATAAACTCTTTGTCTGGATCTACCATATTTATAATTGGAGACTTTATAAGTAACTGCTTCAACTATTCAAAACTAGATGCACATTCTTTTGTCCACTCAAACTTATTTCCTTTTCACTACAAATATGTAATACAATATTAAATACATGAGAAGTTCTTGATGGATCGACTGTAATAACTTGCTAATCACATGAATGATCTAACATCATCCACATTCCTAGGAGTTTCCCACTCCATTATATCTTTGATCTTTTCCAAGTCCACCATTATTCCTTCCTTGGAAACAACATGTCCCAAGTAATAAACTTTTGCCTAAAATAAATCTCACTTACTATGTTTGGCATACAACTAAAGCTCTCCTATCAATCTCAACATTACTGCCAAACGTTTTGCATGCTCTTCCTCATTCTTAGAATATATCAATATGTCATCAATGAATTCTATCACAAACATGTCTAGATAAGGATTCAACAATATTCATCAAACATTTGAAAGTATTTGGAGCATTATTCAATCCAAAAGAAACCACAACAAACTCATAATGCCCACAATTGGCCCAAAAAGCAACCTTGTACATGTCCTCTTCTTTGATGCATACCTGATAATATCGTGATGCCAAATTAATATTTGAGAACATTCTTTCTCCGTTCAACTGATCGAACAAGTCATCAATCCATGAGAAAGGGTAGTTATCCATAATCTTCACCTTGTTCAACTTCCAGTAATCAATACACAACTTGAGAGTACCATGCTTCTTCACAAAAAATATTTGTGCACTTCAAGGCGGCACAGATGGCCCAATGTATCCCTTTTCAAGCATTTCTTTCAACTACAACTTCAGCTCCACTAACTCTGGAGTGCTCATCCTATATATTTCCTTTGATGTTGGTGCTCCTTCTCACATCAACTAAATATAAAGTTCCACTTCTATATGAGGTCGTAACATTGAGATATATATTGGAAATACATCCTGAAACTGCAACAAACTGAATACTTCTTCAATACTTCCACATCCTCAACATCCTTCCCTTTGTCACTAGAAATATGGGCTAAAAAAATGCATATCCTTTCCCACTACTACTCTTTTCTTTCATAGATGTAACCATTCTCATTGACGTAGGATTCTTCTTACCTTTTAATATTCTATTCTCTCCATCATCATCCAAGCACTCAATAGCCTTATCATAAAAATCCACCTTAGTCATGTGAACGTATAGCCAATCCATACCCAACAACATACTATATGATCCCAATGGAAGAACATTTAGATGTGTTGATGTAGACATACAGTTTGTCTCAAACGCACAATCTCTTACCCAATGATGAAATATTTTCTTGGTACATGTAGCCAACTACACCAACCAAGACTCTCCATGGTTTTCTTTATTCATGCAACACTTATCCACCATGTCATGACTGATATAACTATAGTTATATCTAGGTTCAATCAAAACATAAACAACTTGATCACAAATCTTACCTTCCATCTCAATAAAAGATGCATGATGATCAACCTACCTATTATCAAATGCTGCATAAATATGAGGAATAGTTTTCCATCCTCCCTAGCCATATTTGGCTCCTAAGAACTGAAAATTTGTGGTCTGCCACCTTGATGTTGTCAAAAATATCTCTTGGGATGATCCTTTCCAAAAGTCCAACACTGCAATGGATTCCTTCTATCACCCTCGTCTTGATCATAAAACTAAAATCTCTATCCTCTCTTAACTACATTGGATTTCTTGTATGGTTCTGCATTCTCCTTGTCATTTGTATCCTGAGGTTTTCATTTCTTCTATCCCTTTTGCCTTTATTCTTCTAACTAACTTTTCAATCCTGCCTATACTCAGTCTTATGCTTTGATTGCTCATAACAATTCTTCAACTTTCTAATGGCTTCCTCCAGTGATCTAGGCTCATCAAACTCAATCATGTCTTTGAATGACACTAGAAACCCACTGATGGATCTCTAAATCTTTGATTACTCCTCCATAAGATAAGGTACATATCTCAGCAACTCCAAAAATATTCTAGGATACTCCTCATCGGTCATAGATCCCATATTCAGCTCATAGAACTCCTTTTCCTTTTTATCATAGTATCTTTTAGATATATACTTCTTTCTAAAAAGTCTCTTGAACTCACTCCAAGTTATCTCCTCTTCTCGAATGCCTCTGAAATTATTCACATATTCCCACCAAATGTTTTCTTTTCCTTTAATACTTAAAGTATCTATCCTAGTTTTCATATTCTCTGAGTAATCATGCAATATGAAAAAAAAATTCATCCCAAGAAACCAAGTTTCCACATATTGTGAAGTCTTCATTTCTCCATCAATTGTAGGAGGTTTTGCTTTACTAAACTCCTCTTGCAAGTACTTCTTCTTACTCTTCCTATATAGATGGTGCCGAAGATGACAGGGTTGTATCTCTAAACCATAACTAGAATAGAATCCACAATGATTACCCCTCGTATAAGGTGTATCCAAGAACATATGATATATGAATATATCATCTATGTCAAACTTGATTGGTTATTGAGACCTCATGCCATATGCTCCATTGGTCCTTTCCTCCTATCCATGACTGATCTTAAGTGGTCCATGTATCTCCAAATATGATAGACTCTAAAGGATGACTACATTAGAATCTACTTTCTTTTCCTATTCCCTAGCAAGTATTTCTTGTGACTAAATGATCTTGTCATTATCTTCCTTACAACTTTTGATCTCTTCTTTCAAACTTCTCAATGTATCTACTATGTAAGGGGAGTATTCATTGCCATTTTGTTCATCTGATCTATAGGGACAATCACATGAATTGTAGTACACCATTTTGCTTGTCATCTTGATATTCTATGCCTGAAATCATACCATGTTAGATAAACCAAATATATACATAATTAACATACCTCAACGAAGTTCATGGGAGGCTATCTTGTATGCAAAATCAGTCTAGACCAGCAGAACATATGTATATGTATAATGAAATCAGCATATGAGTCATCTCAACATCAACATCAGCATCATCAACTTCTAAATGACAACACTATTGACACAATGACTATCACAATGCATGTATAATGAACACATATACAACTAACACGCATGCATCAAAAAAACATTCCCCCCATCTAGTCCAAGTGTTGAATCTAGGAGCTCTAATACTAATCTATGACCTACCATCTTGCATTTACCTATCTTCACCAGACTTTCGAGGTAAATATGAGATGAGAGTTACAAACTAACGACATATTGATATCCTACAAGCGCTATAGGTCACTTAGAGGTTGGAAAACCACCCTAGGTGGCCAAGCACTAAGTTGGAACCCATTTTATTTTCCATGTGCCTACAACCTCCCCCAAAACAATGCATGCATGTGGTTATAGGCCTCCGAATGCATGCACAACACTGCTTCCATGTAGTTATAGCTCAATTTCTCCAGTTCTGAGTATGTGGTTTGAGGATCATTGTCAGCTCTTGAGGCTTGCCTCCAAACCATTGCCCACAATTTCTTGAGACTTTCAAGAATCATATTTGACGTGGTAGAAAATGTAAGCATTCAATCTCAACTCAAAAAATTGACTTAGACTACCTAGAACATAAGAAATATTTCGTCAAACACATGGAAAACATGTAAGCTAGATGTCATGAATGCATATCTTATCATAAAAATATGAGATTCATCTGAGAATCACTGAGAAGGCCCTATTCCATATCCACATGGATGCAAAAGCACTTATTAGTCCATACACTACCATATAAGATACACATCATATAAACAACATATAACCAAAAAATAACCAACATATAAACCATGGCATCCCATCCATAATATCACCAACACATTGCCAACAAATATACATGAATCACAATATAATAGTGACTCTTATTAACATATGAAATTACCAACCAAGTCAAGGAATTCCAGGTATCACTTGAGTGAAGAAATTAGGTTATATATTTTCAATTGTTCATGAATTTTTAATCAAAATCACAAGACATAAACCTACTCTACTTCTCTACAAACATTAATTCACATTGTAGAACAAAAATACTAGACATCCAAGAAGAAATAACACACATGAAAAAGTATTTTTATCTGGGGAAATAAATCTTCTAAAAACCCCAATGCTTTCTTGAATTAATTAAATGAATAGAGATGTATTACAATTGTTTTTCTTAACTAAGCTTGCCCTACATCCGCACAGCCTATCTCTATGCTCACTTAAGGTCCCTGACCCAGACTTAGTCGAAATTTTACCTCATCTTGAGCTCCCATTTTCTTGTATTGTTCCTTGAGGAATTAGTCCCTATTATTTAGGAAAATCCTCTAATTTAATTTCACAATTCTTTGGGTTGATCTTCTGATTGCATGCAACACTTGTATACTCAAGACTACTCTACAATTGATGTTACACTTCTTTAAAATCTCTACCTCAAGTGGGTAACTCAATTTCTCTAAATGCAATAGATATTTTGGTATAATTTTTTCAATTAACTCGATGATCACTAAATTTGACTGAAGTCCCACTCCTAGCTAACCTTCTACTAGTTCTTCCAAAAGTTAGAACAAGTTTAACTAAAAACAACCTGAGATAACTCAACTTGATGGCTACAAATTAGCAATCGCACATGAAAAACTAAACTATAACTCCTCCATCGAAAATTTTCTACTTAAACTAGGTGACACAAGCCACGTCACATAAGTTAACATCATCCAAGTTGTTTATTGATGTGGAGATACAATTTTTCTCAATTTAATCAAGGAAAAATCAAATTGAGAATTTCTTGTTGCATTTTTCAACACCCCCTCTCAGCAAGAAAGGGATTATCAACCACCCCTGTACTACACCTATGGAACTAGAACTTACCTCTTAACAAGCCCTTTTTCAAAATGTCATCATCTTGTTCCTCTATTAGAATGTACCGCAACAACATTATCTGCCTCTGCACACAATCTTGTAAATGGTGATACTAGATATCTATATGTTTGGATCTATCATGAAAAATAGGATTTTCAGAGAGCTTGATGCAACTCTGATTCACAGTATATCACAATCGGATCCACCATTTGACCAAACAATCCAACAAGTATCTTTCTCTTCTAGATCACCTCACATGCTGCTTGAATGGAATCCATGTATTCTGCTTCTGCCAAGATGAGTGCCACAGATATTTTCTTCTTGTTTTACTAAGAAACCAATGTGGACCCAACACTGAAAATTCCGCCTGATATTGTCTTTCAGTCTGATGAGCTCCCTACCCAATCTTCATCTGTGAAGCCACACAAATTCACTCCCTCTATCTATCTATACCATAGTCCAAACTAGGTAGTGCCTCTTAGGTACCATAAAACATGCTTAACTTCCCTCCAAAATAATATGGTTGGCCTAAACATAGGTTGGCTCAACTGGTTGATTGCATAACACATATCTGGTCATGTGTTCACAAGATACATTAGTTAACCTACCAACTTCCAGTAAATAGTAACATCCACTTCATCACCTAAAGTGGCATCCTCTTTTCTCTAGTTGGTCGCTAGAGGTGTCTCCATCGGCTTGCAACTTTCCATGTGAAAACTTTCAAGTATATCATTGGCATACTTACCCTAAGAGATAAACAGTTCCCTATCACCTTTCCATACTTCCAATTTGAAGAAGTAGTGCATGAGACCCATGGTATTCATTTCAAACTTTCTTGCAAGAAATAATCAACTGCTCATCACCAGTTAAAATCAAGTCATCAACATATAAGACAATAATAAAAAATTTAACTTCTACCAAGATAGGATAGAGGTTTTCATTTGCTTCACTTTTGGTGAAGCCCAAACTAGTGAGATAGCTATCGATCCTTGTGTACCAAGCACGGGGTGCTTGCTTGAGAACATAAAAAACTATGTTGAGTCTATACACATGAGAATCTTTATCAAAAGTCTCTAAGCCTTCTGGTTTCTTGATATACACCTCCTCCTCAATAACTCCATTAAGGAATGTTATTTTCACATCCATCTGGTGGATCTTCCACCCCATATATGTAGCCAGAGAAAGAATTGATCTAATGGATGAGTACCTTGCTATAGGAGAAAAGGTCTCCTCATAGTCAATCCCCTCAACTTGAGAGTAACCCTTGGCCACAAATATGGCCTTGTACTTTTCTATGCTTTTTCTATCATATTATTTACCTTAAAGATCAATCTCGAACCCACAACTAATTTATCTGCTAGTCTTTGGTACCACTTCCCAAACAATGTTATTTACAATGGATTCATATTCCTCCACCATTGCATCAACCCATATAGGTTGTTCTACTGCTTCGTCGAAAGAGGATGGCTTAGTCTCTTCAAGCTCAGTCATTAGAGCCATGTAGCTAATGTACCGATCTAGTGACCTTCTGTACCTGTATAAATTTGAAGGAGCACCCACATTCTCCCTCACATCCTGTACAAGTATCTCAGCTTCACTGGTCCTTTTCCTACCTTCTCTGGATGGTTATGCTTGAGTGGTTGTCTCCACTCTAGGTAAAATTTTAGGGGCTAATATTCGTAGGTGGGCTAATTTTCCATGCCTTTTCCAAAAGAAAGATTCGCCAATTTCCATTTTTTCTAAAAATGATTTGCCCAAATTTTATAGCATAAAATTATTTTACCTTAAAAATCGCCAAAATTTTATAGAGAAAATATATAATATGATTAGAAATTTGGATGCTTTTAAAAAAATATCACCAAATATTTTATAGTTTACATATTAGAGACTAGTAAGATTCGCCAAAGTTTCTAAACTTTTAGATAAATTTGCATCCTTAAAATTTTGTCTACATTCTCTGCTCCTCAACTTGTGGTTGCTCCTAAACTTGTGGTTGCTCCTAAACTTGTGGTTGCTCCACAACTTCTTGAGGTTCCTCCTTTAGAGCTAAAATATCCTATTCTAGTGGGTTCTGAATCTCCCTCTCAAGAGAGCACTGCATAGCTTTATCTTTGTCAAAGTTTACATCCCTTCGCATAAATGTCATTTTGGGGGATGGTAAGAACACATGGTAGTTGTGGGGAGTTTATGTGTAACCCACAAATACCCCCAATTTTGTTTTCGAATCTAGCCTCTTCATTGATTCTTTGGAGACATGGATGTAAATAGAGGATCCAAAAATCATGAAGTGCGACACATCTTGAGTTCTCCATGAGAAAGTTGCTGTTATGAAACCAGCTCACAAAAAGATGGAAAAGAGAGATCCACGCCTTAGAATTCAGCCTCTTCGAGGGGGCAACCTCCTTTACATTACATAAATGAACAATTCTTGGATGATACAAATGACAAAACCTCCTTTCTATATATAGGAGTCTAAGGAGTCACAATATAATCCAGCCAACCTAACAATAATAATATAAAGCCACAAAAATAACAATAGAGGGATTCTATGGGGCACAGAAATAACAATATGGGGGTAATAGGGGCACAACAATATAAATAAGTGGTATAACTACAATAGTAATGGGGTAATCACTAGTATTATAGGGACCCAACATGCCCCTCTCCTTCAAAAAAGAGTTGTCCTCAACGCTTGAGTAGTTCTGGATACTTCTGCATAAAATTCTCATCCTCCCATGTGGAATCTTCAGCGGATAAGTTCTTCCACTTGATAAGATACTCTGAAATTGATCGATTTCGTAGCTGTCGAGTTCTTGTTTCTGTGACTGCTTCCGGTTCCAATATAATTTTTCCTTCCTCATCAAGTTCTGGCAATATTGTTTGAATTGGGAGCTTGTCACCTATAACCTTCTTTAAACATGAAACATGGAAGACTGGGTGCAATCGAGAAGCTGAAGGAAGCTCCAATTTGTATGCCATAGTACCAATCTTTTGCAACACCTTGTACGGACCATAATACTTTGGTGATAATTTATTATCCTTCTTAGCTTGCTTTAGGGAAATTTGCTTATATGGTTGTAGCCGTAGGAATACCCAATCACCTACATCAAAACTTCTTTCACTGCGATGTTGATCTGCCTGTTGTTTCATTCTATTTTGTGCCAACACGAGGTTATCCTTTAAGAGTTGGAGGACTTGTTGTTGATGTTCGATGTGATGTTCCACTGCTTGAACCTTAGAATTTTCTCTTAAATATGATGTGATGGATGGTGGTTGATACCCATAAAGTGCCATAAATGGGGTCATTTTTGTTGCTGTATGGAAGGAAGTGTTATACCACCATTCAGCCAGAGGCAACCATTTGACCCATTGTGTCTGTTTATCAGATACAAAGCAACGAAGATATCCTTCCAAACATTTGTTTACTATCTCAGTTTGCCCATCAGATTGAGGATGATAAGATGAGCTATGAGCTAACTGAGTACCAAGACAAGAAAATAATTCTGTCCAAAAATTTCCAGTGAAAATGGGATCTCTGTCACTTACAATAATCTTTGGGTTTCCATGTAGCTTTTGAACTGTTTCCATAAATGCAGTAGAAACTGTACTGGCTTTAAATGGATGTGATAATGCACAAAAGTGTGCATACTTGGTAAGTCTGTCAACTACCACCATGATGACACTCTTTCCCTCAGACTTGGGTAAACCTGTGATAAAATCCATTGAAACCTCCTCCCAACGTTGGCTTGGAATGGATAAAGGTTGTAATAGACCCGGTGTCTTAATTGTTTCAACTTTATTTTGCTGGCAAACCAAACATTCCGCCACAAACTTTTGAATATCTGATTTAAGTCCATCCCAAAAAAATTCCTTCTTAACCCTGTGGTAAGTTTTTAAAAATCCTGAGTGCCCTCCTAAGGGAGAAGTGTGCAATTCCATAAGAATCTTTTGTTTTAGCTGGGAATTCTTATAGAGGTATAAGCGATCTTTGTACCATAACGAATCATTTTGCCACCTAAATGTATCAGAAGTACTGGAATCTTGTTGTAGCTTTCGAATAAGTGCCCACACTTCTTCGTCATTCTTCCATTCCTCCCTTGCTTCGTTTATCCAATCTGGTTGGATAATAGAAATGGCACACAACAATGCTTCCACATCCTCATCCTTTCTTGAGAGTGCATCTGCCACCACATTTTGCTTCCATTTTTTGTAGATGATTTCAAAGTCATAACCCAACATCTTTGTGACCCACTTTTGTTGCTCTTCAGAGGATAATCTTTGTTCTAAAAAGTATTTAAGGCTATCATGATCCGTTTTTACCTTGAAGCGTCTTCCCATTAGGTAGGGTCGCCATTTCTTAAGTGCATGGAGTATTGCCAACATTTCCTTCTCATAAATAGCTTTGCTTAAAAACTTTCCCTTGATTGGACGACTTTCAAAAGCAATGGGTCTTTCATCTTGCATTAGAACAGCACCAATTCCATTTCTTGAAGCATCACATTCCACAATAAAGGTTTTTGTGAAGTCCGGTGTAGCTAAGACCGGTGCTTGGCACATTGCCTCTTTAAGATGTTCAAAGGCCTTTGTTGCTTCCGAAGTCCATGAAAATGAATCTTTCTTCAATAATGTTGTTAGAGGTGCTGCTATTCTCCCATAATTCTTAACAAACTTGCGATAATACCCTGTCAACCCAAGAAATCCTCGCAGATGCTTTATGGATGTGGGGATTTTCCATTCCTTAATGGCTTTAATTTTTCTAGGGTCTACCTTAACTCCTTCATGAGATACAATATGACCCAAATATTCCACCTCCTGGACTCCAAAGAAACATTTGGATATTTTTGCATATAATTGTTTCTCCTCCAATAGTTGTAGCACCCTGTCAACATGTTCAACATGATCCTTCCAAGACTTGCTGTAGATTAGTATATCATCAAAAAATACTAACACAAATTTTCTAAGGAATGGTTTGAAAATTGAATTCATCAAACCTTGAAATGTTGAAGGTGCATTGGTAAGGCCAAAAGGCATGACCAAAAATTCATAATGACCCTCATGAGTTCTAAATGCCATTTTTGGAATGTCTTCAACCTTCATTCTGATTTGATGATATCCCGAACGAAGATCCAACTTGGTGAAGTAAATTGATCCATGCAATTCATCCAGTAATTCATCAATAACAGGAATGGGGAACTTATCTTTAATAGTGAGCTTGTTGAGCTCCCTATAATCTGGACACATGCGCCATGATCCATCCTTCTTGTGCACCAATACTACTGGAGCTGAGAAAGAACTTTGACTCGGTTGAATTATACCAGCCTCTAGCATTTCTGCAACCATATGTTCAATTTCACTTTTTTGGACATAGGGATATCTGTACGGCCTGATGTTTGGAGGAACACTTCCTGGAATTAGATGAATAGCATGATCATGATCACGCATAGGTGGGAGACCCTTGGGAGTCTCAAATACCTTGGAATGATTGTCCAAGACTTTTTGGAGATCTGGAGAAATAGATGATTCCAATGTGGAAACATCTAGCGAGCATAATTGTGCAATTACACCTCTTTGCTCCTTTCTTAGAAGCTTTGTCATACCATGAGAGCTGATTATCTTTCCTGGTTTCCCTGCAATACCCCTTAATTCAACTTCCTTTCCTTCCGAAGAAAATTTGATGAAAAGTTCTTGAAAATTAAAAGCTATTGTACCCAAGGATTGTAGCCATTGGACTCCTAGTACAACATCCGCACCTCCCATTGGAATGGAAAGCATTGGGCTAGTCAATACATATTCTCCCATGGATAGCTTGATATTATGGCACTTTCCAGAGCAATTTATTGTTCCTCCATTTGCAATCATCACTTGACACTCTAGTGCTGGATATAGGAAGCAATTCAATTCTTTTGCTACCCTACAATGAATAAAATTGTGGGTGCTTCCTGAATCAATCAACACTATTACCTTTTTCTTCTTGATTTGTCCTTCTATCTTGATGGTTTGAGGAGTGGTAATTCCCGCCAATGCATTACAAGATATGGTCGGATTTATTTTTTCTTCATCTAGGCTTTGTTCCTGGAATATATCCTCTTCTTTTGACCTTTCTTGCTCCTTTTCTTCTTCCTCTTCACAATCTATGTAGAATAATTTCTTCTCAGCAGACTTATTTGCTATCACAATTGTAACAAAGCCCTTTTGCTCTTTTTTCTTCCAATTGTTGTGGTTTCAACCTTGTAGGTTGTGGAAGACTATGGGCAACAACACTTCCATCTTTATAGTTGTGAATGGTATGCTTCCTAGTTGCCATAATTTTGCTTTCCATTTTTCTTGCTAACCTGAATGCCTTCTCTAATGAATCAGGTTCCCAAAGGCGCACATCATGTTGGATATTATCCTTTAAAGACCCTATGAACACATCAATCCTATGCTCCTCTGGAATATCTTTTACCCTTATGTTCAATTTTTGGAACTCCTCAATGTGCTCCATTATTGAACCCTTTTGTTTGAGACTTATCAATTGGCTAAAAAAGTGTTGCTTTTTGTATCCTCATAATGTGCTATCAATTCTTCCGTAAAAATTGCCCAAGTGATAAATTGTTTACGAGAACAAAGCCATTGATACCATACAAACTGATTTGGTTCCAAATATAAAGTTTCCATACGTACCTTTTGTGTGTTTTTCACATTATTGAGATCGAAGAATTGCTCCATCTGTAATATCCATGTGGCGGGATCCTTGCCGTCAAACTTCCTCATATCGATTTTTGGAACATGATGAGTCTTCGGTCCAACATTAGAGTCCATGGAATCATGATTAACATTTCTTTTGTTCTCATCATGAGTTTCCTTTACTACCTTTTCACCATTAGTGACCCTTTCTTGTAGCAAGTTCTTCAATTCTTCCATGTCTGTCTTCAAATCTATCTTCAAATTTACCATCGAATCCTCCATCTTAGCTTCCATGCCCTTTATCTTAGATTCCATGCCATTTATCTTAGATTCCACGCCATTTATCTTATATTCCATGCCACTTATCTTAGCTTCTGTTAGCTTTTGTGAGCGTGACATTTGTTGCACTTGTTCTTGTAATTTTGATATATCATGTAGCTTTTCTTCCTCTTCTTCATGAGTCATGCTAGAGCTTTCAGGTTCCTTACTAGGTGTTTGCATTTTCTTTCCTCGGGGCATCATTTACCGATAATAATGCTTTACTATGCCCTTTGAATTCCGTTAAACCAAGCTTAGATAAAAAATTAAAAAAAAACTACACACCTTTTTTCACTTTATAGAAGCCTGATATTGAATCTGATGTATCTCTGTAATTTTGGATCATCCAGTTCTGAAATTGCTACCTGTAGTAGCCTTCTGCGTCCTCTTTCCAATGCCACAAGTCTGAGCCAAATTGGATTCTCCAAGTAAGAGTTATGTGAAATCTCCCACAGTGACTTGCTTTTAGACTAGTTCAGTAGAGCGAACTTTTATGACGTGCCACGAGTCACTGTTTCAACCTTTGAATCTGAAAGACATATACACGAAACTACAGTCCGTCCTCTTTCTGTACCTTTTTACGAAATTTCAATCCGATCCTCAGAGAGAGAGTTATGACGATTTTCCCCAGGTCACCTGTTTTGAATGTAATTCAGGAGTCTGCAAAAATGCCAACTTCCTCAGATCATATCTCCGAACATATCGCGCGAAACGCTCTGAAATTCGGACCCAAGGTTCAGCGCCCATTCTTCTCAAATGGGATTTTTTGTGACTTCTGAAATGTGACAGAAAAAAAGTTATAGCGAAAATGCCATAATGACCTTTTTGGAGTAGCGAAACCCTAGAATCCAAAGCTCTGATACCAAATGTTATGAAACCAGCTCACAAAAAGATGGAAAAGAGAGATCCACGCCTTAGATTCAGCCTCTTCGAGGGGGAAAACTCCTTTACATTACATAAATGAACAATTCTTGGATGATACAAATGACAAAACCTCCTTTCTATATATAGGAGTCTAAGGAGTCACAATATAATCCAGCCAACCTAACAATAATAATATAAAGCCACAAAAATAACAATAGAGGGATTCTATGGGGCACAGAAATAACAATATGGGGGTAATAGGGGCACAAAATATAAATAAGGGGTATAACTACAATAGTAATGGGGTAATCACTAGTATTATAGGGACCCAACAATTGCCTCCACTGTAATTGTGCTCATAATTTGATGAGGACTCCAGTTCCACAGATACATTGTTGTTTTTCATGCCTTGGCCCATAAATGAAGAGGTAGGCCCTAATCATGCAACATCGCCCTCGATACTCCCACAATGCTACACTTATTTCTCTTAGCCATCCCATTCTGCTATGGGTTGTTGGGTGTTGTCAATTCTCTTTGAATGCCTTCTTTTGGACATAAATTTTTAAATTAGTTCAACACATAATCATCCCTATTATTGCACCTGAGAGCCTTCACCTTCTTGCCCATTTCTTTCTCAAATAGTGCCTTGAATTCTACTAACTTGGAGAATGTCACATCCTTCTTCAGCATGAAGAAGATCCAACACTCCCGTGAGAATTCATTAATAAAATTAAAAAATATTTGTTCCTTGCAGTCAAGGCCATTGAGAAAGGTCCATAGACATTAGAGTGGATCCTTTCAAGTAGTGCATGTGCTTTGTTGACCCAAGCATGGAAGATGGCTTTTGTGCACTTCCCCAAATTACATCCTTTTCATATGTCTTGTTGCTCAAGTGCTCCTTTGGGGAGGCATGTGGTTATCTACTAAATGATCTTCAAAGCGCCATGATTGAAATGACCAAGTCTTTTATGCCAAAGTTCACTGACATCATGACTCTGCACCTTCTCTGCCTTTGTGCTCAATGCAGCACAATGCTCCACATCTAGATTGTAAAGGTTCTTCACACAAACCCCAATCTGCTTCACCTATCCCATTTGTATGTGTCTCATGAATTCCTTTCCTTCGTTTAGGATCACTTCATAACCACGGTCTTCCAAAATATAAAAAAGATGATATTTTTATTTATGTCTGGAACGAACTTGACATCCTTGAGCCTAAGGGGTGATCCTGACTCCCTCTGAAAGGTGACTATACCAATATTGGTCGTGTTATACATTCCTTCATCCCACATCTCAATGTGTATCTGCAAATATTTCTCCTCTAGGTCACTA